>OY776112.1:84844338-86089338 GCA_963675035.1 Allygus modestus | reverse complement strand
TAAAAAACTCATTATAATAAGCACGTTTATCTTCTGACAACTTTATGTCAATAGGTTACTTTGGTCTAAGAACAGAAAAAGACAGAAACCAAAAATATTAACACCAGAATCCACAAAATTTAAGCTATAAAACATATTAAATAATATAATCCTACGGACAATATTATTGTTTCCAATTTGAGTAGTGACATAATATAACTTATCGTCAAACCTCATACTGAAACATAAACTCAAATTATTTTTCGTTTGACTTAACTCTCTCTTCATTCATGTCTATCTAATTATGCCCCCAGTGTCTTGTGAAGTACATAGGCAAGCCAATAACAGTAGGCAAAGTACATCAACAACAATGACATTGCATCTTGTTTGAGGTACCAGTTTGAAACTTCATCTTACAGTGCGTGCGTGCGTGCGTGTGTGCGTGCGTGCGTGCGTGCGTGAATGAATTTGGTGTGTGCGTGCGATAGAATTAATAAAGATCCTGTACAATTTTTAATCGAACAGAGACGCATGTATTTATTCTAAGAAGTCTTGCTTCCAACTCAAAATCATTGCATGTATTTTTAATATCGGGATTGCAAATACTATAAGTTTGTTGGTTACGGCACCTTTAGGATGGCTACAAGCATCACATAAGGGTTGACATTATGTGGCAGCTTCATTTAGGTCACACCTAGGGAGTCATCGACGATAATATCGACTAGGGCATCTCCCGCTACCGTCTGTATTGGTTTTGTAGAGTGCTGGGACGATGCAAAATTTGGATAACATTACTGCCTATTTTATTTTGCACTCTAATGTCGTATTTTATTTAACGTTGAGACTTAAAAAATACGGTCTTATTTTTCCTCTCATGACTACTCTGTTTACTTATGATAAACCTATTTTTTAACATCCCTCAAAAATGTCTATAAAAATAAAAAATAAAATAACGAATTTTTAGTAGCTATTAATTTTAAAATATAAGTTATCTATAAACGTTTGTTTCAGTATTCTTAAGTGTGTTTTATTTTCTCTTGATGAGCATAATAGCTTCACTCGTTAAGTGATTTAAATAATGAAATAAATTAAATACTTGAACTGCTCAAATTAAATGCATATTTTTTAGGAAAGGTCTTCAATGTAAAAACACAATTTTCTTCGCATTTCTCCGTCAAATATATTTTGTATGTGTCTAGTTGTTGATGTTACACTTACGGTTTCTGGTCGAGGCAACGTTATATATAGGCAAAAGAGTCATAAAGCTATCTCGCTTTTTCACACCTTTGCACGCTATTCAAGAAGTGGCACAGCGGTCTATCTGGTCAATACCGTGTCATTGGGAAGGGGAGCATATACGCCAGCCTATTCACACCTGTCGCGGGTGCTCGTGCTCGTGTGTGCGCGTGAGGGGGTCTCGTGGGGCTGGGAGTATCAGTAAGCAGCAGCCTCCCGTTTGACATGTGTCTGAGCTCACTATACTCTACCCTTCCTGCCTTAGGGCCTAAAATAAAACCTATAACTAACTATGGCTTCTCCCAACACCTGCTTTGCAATTCATTCCAAATATAACTACAATGTAGCTGGTTTAATTTTGAAGATAATTTTTAGGTAATGAGTTTTAATTGTGTTTTACTTTTTTATTTTCTGTCGCTCCCTCAGTAGATGATACCCATGTATTCGGGTAAAGATTGTTAGTATTAAGCTATAACTTTACACGCTCGAGTAGTTTGAGTATACATTGTTTGTGCACCACAGTTATGCCCTTAGTTGATGCACGCCAGTGAAAACCTTTTAGTATTTAATGAACTTATCTACTTATCTACTCTTACTATAGTATTTGTGAAACAACTGCAATATTTAAATATAAAGTATGATAAATGTGAAGTAGTTTCACCGAAACTCGATATGTGTAGGCTGCAAAAAAAGATTATCTAAAAGTATATGCCTTTCATGAAGCATAGAACTTTATATGCACCAAATAAATTACCATTAACATCAGTCGGTAGGCATCATATTAAATATCTGCATACCTGCATACGTTGTAGATCTTTGTTTTAAAACTATCTACCAAGGTTTTATAACTCTTAATGTTTTGCATTACAAATTGTATTGCCTTTACACATGTTGTATAAATATTCTTTATTATTTTTTTATATGTTTTTTATGTCTGACGGATGTCGGTTGAGATTGATAATAACTACCAACTGTAACCTATAACATGTTGATGGATAAGTAAGTTAACATTATTTCTTTATCTCAAACACTAATCTCATACCTGCATTCAATGATAAGTATATTTTATTTGTTTGTTGAAAAATACTTTCTTTTTATGAAGCAAATTAACTCTAACGCCATCGTTACAGAATTTCAAACACCATATTTCTATAGCTCACTAGATAATGTACGTTTAAATTATGTTTGATTGGGAATGGAAATTGAATTATTTTTAAACATGTTTATAATCATTAACTGTTATCCACAATTTATTTGAACTAAGATAATTCTCAGTATGAACAAGAATAATTGTATTTCAATTACGATTCAACAAGAAGAGTATGTTTCGATTTTTAAACTATAAATACAGTAATTGGAATTATTTGAAGTATCTGACATGACTAATGCAATGTATATTATTAATTTGGTTAAATAAATGACTTATTGAGCTATTCATAGGAGTAAAAATTGTATTTTTGTTCCAGGTTCCATGTATTTTTCTCCACTGATCGGCTGCTACTTCCAGCTGGAAAATTCCCAGAATTAGTTTCAAGGTAAACACTACTGTAAATAACTAAAAACAAAAAATCGAGAAAAATTTACTCGAATATCACCAGATATTTCTCTGCATTAAACTTTAATCCTGCGTTTATGTTTTTAATGCTTTCCAAACATATATACGTTTATTTTAACTAAATGCTACCGCGAAATTGTTATTCTATGTATCTAAATAATAATTAATGTTGAATAAAATGTGCGTTTTAGTGAATTTCCCCTATAGGGAAGAAGATATTACCGTAGGTCTTGTGGTAAGACTTAAGCCCGATACCATTATAACATTTTGTTTTGAGGTCCCCAGATGCCAAAAATACTATTCGTTCAAATTTATGTATATGTATATTTACGATATATATATATATGTGTCCGTGAATGCGATAACTTGAGTAAAAAACATCCGATTTCGATGAAATTTTACTCAAATGTGTAAAATGACATTCATGACGTTAAGTTCGAAAATCGGAAAAATCAGACCATGGGAAGGGGGGTTTATGGGGGTTTAAAATTGTCCAAAAACCATTTTTTTGCCTTTTTTACCCTAAAATTTTTAAAAAACTTGAAAAACTTGTTCTCAGTTCATTTTAATGTAAACTTCACATTTGCTTTTACCAATCTGCTCAGTTCCACAAAACAGTCATTTTGGTGTGTAAATTGTGATTCTACGACCAACCAGAGATATTCAAAGTGCTAAACACAGTACGTTGTCCAATGTTATCCTTATGGATAATAAATAAAATTTGATATATCGATTATTTATGAATATATGTTGATGAAACTTGGTATGTGGCTTCATGAAGTACTGTTATATTGATATTTGCACAAAAAATTGATTTTTTTGATTATTCCCGTAGCAGCAAACCTGCGTACTCAGCCCCCATGTTATTCTTATGGAGAATAAGTAAAATGTAATGACTCCCTTAATTATGAACATAAATTAATAAAACTTGGTGTATAGCTTCACTAGGTTGAGTTATATTGATAATTGCATTAAAACCTATTTTGTTATTCCTTGTTACAGCAAACCTGCTTACTCAGCCCCATGTTATTCTTATGGAGAATAACTAAAATGTTATATAGCGCTTATTTATGATTGAATATTGTTGAAACTTTGTATGTGGCTTCGCCCAGTTAAATTCTATTTATATTTGCATAAAAACCTATTGTTTGTGTTCCTTGTTTCAGCAAACCTACGTACTCATTACCAATGTTATTCTTATGGAGAATTATTAAAATCGCTTATATGTGAATACATTTTTATGAAACTTGGTATGCGGCTTCATGCGGTATTAAGACATATATTATGCATTAGAAATTCGCTGAGTACGCAGGTTTGCTGCGACGGGGGTGTTAACTATATTACTCTAAATATAATTAATTTGCATTGTAAAATAAATATAAAATTATATGTACTAGTATTTATTTATCAACTGTTTACTCATGTTTTCCTGATAAGATAACCGCTGGTAGTTCTAGCCTAGTACAATTCTCCTTTGCGACGCTTTTGTGCAAAGATCACAGATAATCTACTAAACATAGACCACTTTCACCTTTCAAATTCAACAGACCTGTAGTAATTTATAATAGTTTTCACAATTACTTACTTTCTTACTTACGTAATCCTGCATCACGTTGCGTCGTCCCAATTGACTACATACAGTCACATGAGACCAGTCAATTATCTGGATCTCCTGACCACCTATGGTAGCGAATCCTCTTTCGTGGATGTTTGTCATAAAGTAACAAAGGCTATGTGAGTTAGGCTACGATAAGTAGTTAGGGAACTGGTAAAAGGAATGATCAATCACGTACTTTTTGAACTCATTTTTATGTTTTTTTTTTCTTTTTATTTTAAGTCACCTATGTTAACAAGGCAGAGCTACTATACTTGTTGGGGGGGGATAAAGAGTAGATTGAAGCCAATACATTCTGGTTTGTTTTAACTAGTTTCAATTTAAGTGTAAACATTCTGATGAGGCTTCACAACATTTGGCTCTTTGATATGCTGCATGGGGGTGCAATAGCAACAGAGGGCTTTCACATCTGACACCCCCTTGTGCCTTCGATCTTCACTAACCTCCCTCACACCCTCAGATGCTGTCAGCCCTACTGGTGGTCCTGTTCCTACTCGTCGGTATCTCGTGTATCTGTCCGCCTGAGTGCGAGTGTGACCTGGACGCCAGGGGGCGGCGGGTTGTCACCTGCTCTAGGGGAGGGATGCAGGACCCCATCCCCATCACGCTCATGGATGCCATGATGGAGGTAAACCAATAAATATATACATATATATATATATATATATATATATATATATATATATATATAGCTCGTAAATCAATATTATGACGAGCTAAGCTACATGTACCAAGTACCAGAATAACAATCTTAAATATTCTTATTCATTTCCACAAATATATAGGTACAGAAATAATACTAATTAAAATAAAAAGAACAAATTTGTTGAAAAGTTAAACAGTGAAGACAATGATTTGTTTCACAAAAAGAAAACATAGCAAAATATATTATGGTTAAGTTGGTTACTTTTTGTTTAGTAAGGGTTCCTTCTTTAACCGTACGTAAATTTAATTGCAAAAAGCTTTGTGTGGAATTATAAATAATTTCTATTAAACGATTCCTAAAGGTAAATTAGTAATTAGAACTTTATTAATGAATGGAAGTATGATTTAAACACTTCTCTTAGACCACGTTTTTTTTAGATAAATGCTTTTACTGTTTGCTTTTTTGTGTGCAATGATGTGCTTTTGTAGCGTGTTATAGTTGTTAGCTCTCATTTGTGTTCGTGATATGTTTTATTTTTGCCAAAGGTAATGAACCAAAAGTATCCAGCAAATATTAAGTTTTTTAAACTCAATCCACGTTGACTCCATAGATATATGTTCAGACACAATTATAACTGCTTTTCTTTCTCCCGCCATTACAAACACGTAACTGTGTAGTTCTTATTTTTATAGATAACTTAAGATAATTTAGTTATGAATTTGAAGGCCCCAAGATAAAATTGAGTAATTGCAATAATACTTGGATACTTGGCAAGCAGTCAATGCAAATACCGGTTTTTTATACTCTGATTTTATTGACAGCTAGTATTTTTAACTGAGCTGTTTACAAATATGTGGGGGAAGATAAACTTTTATAACTTTTCTCAGTCACCCATTTAATCAGTTCCACTGAAACGTAAATGCAACTATCATGTTTTTTATACACGTGGATTTTATTACAGGGGACAATTTTCATATACATTTTCAAATTAATGATGAGAGCCAGTTATTTGCATATACTACACATAATATGTTACTCTTACCGTTTGAAAAAATAATTAAGTAACAATTGAATGATTAAAAATAGTATTCCTCAACATCCTCAGAGCAGTTTTAGGCAGTTATTATTGCAATCTTTGAATTAACCGCCAATATCAGTCTCTGACCATGTCTCTTATAGGGAGTTTCCATTTGTAGATTTCAATAGAGAACTTAAGTCGGTTTTTTTAGCGGCATATAAACTAAACTAAAATACACGTTTGCTTTTAAAATATACTTTGTTTAAAATAATAACATTACTGTTGATTTTTTTTTGTTATTCTTATATGATCAACTGTGATACCTGTATTTTAGATAATTCGTTTAGTAATTTCAGTTTATGTAAACAATAAACTTCCAAAGGAAATAGTCTTCGGTAATCTTTCCCTGTATAAAATTAGAGAAGTCAGCCTGGAGTTCGCTGCAGGCACGCAACATAGGAGGTTATTTATTGCCCTTCCGGTCCCTCTTAGCTCGTAATATTGACAACGGATTTGGGAGTTAACGAAACAAAGTATACCGCTGAACAGTGTCTCTGGACTTATAATCTAATTATATCAAAATTTAATAGTAGGTCAATTTTTGTATTTGTTATGAACAGCAATTATTAGGCGGATGTGTTATGTTTTAATGTAATACTTAGCGTTGACTGTATTTATAAGTATTGGCTTATTTTCTTAATATATAACATCCAAAACCCACTGACTGACTGACTGACTGACCTATCACGAAATCCCCATAACTATAAGGCCTGCAAAGTTAAAATTTGACATATAGATTCCTCTTTAGTCCTAGGTACTTGCTAAGAAACGGAATTACGAAATTCCCCCTGTGTTCCGCACCGCTGGGTCCCAAAGTTCACATCTACTCCTTATGGACATTCACTTTGGTTTGAGCTGATGAAAATTCAAACAGCTGATCTTGATTCGTAGTAGTTCCACGGGCTAACCATAGAATGCAGCACATACAACTATTATAGTTTCGCGGGCGAAGCTGCAACGGGTCGGCTAGTAACTAAACATACTTGTGATTTATGTACAAATAAACTGTAAGTTTTTATGTAAGCATTCCGTTCTAAAATTAATTTTATTTGATTTATTGATTTGTCTAGCCTGCTGTTTGTCTAAATGTTCTATAGTTACACAATATTTTAAGATAGTATCACTGCTAACGTTTAAGGTATTCCGAAATAAACTCAATTTCCATGCGAAAAGAAACTTATCTGTATAAATTAATATTATATTATTACTTAAAATGATTAAAATAGAGCGAATGAGTTAGATATCCACTAAAATATACGTTAAAAGTATTATATCATATTATACATGCCCTGAAAGTTCGGAATTAACGATCTAACATCTTGTGTGAATGGGCCTTGCCTAAGGTACAGTGAATAAAGGGTCTTCAGTGTTGCACATATCGCGTGTCTATTAGGCTTGCAGTGTATACAAGTTTGAAAGAGCATGTTAGGAGATCCATCGCCACTATTTAGTTGGTGTCTAACTCTTTTGCGTTACATTCTACTGTTGTAAGCCATCTTTTGATTACTCTTTCTCTGCATCAGGCTATATTTTGATGTTTTCAGGTGCTCAGAATCTCTGCCCCCGACGCCAATGAGAACTCCCTCACTATTGGTCCAATCTTCCAGCAGTTCTCTCAGCTCGAGGAGGTCCACATCGTCAAGTCTAACATTCCCGCCATCGGCAAACATTCCTTCTGGGGCGTGCCTACTCTGAAGATGCTCAATCTCACACAGAACAACATCTCACAAGTTCTGGAGTATAACTTTCAGGTTGGTTTCTGTTAAGATTTGCATCTTTTCTGGTTTTTAGGGGGAAAATATGCTTATGAATACAAAGAATAATTTTTACCTTCGTATATTTCATTTTATTATGATTAACATAAAAAGTCTGTGAATTTCTTTGCAAACTCAACTTAATGTTTAACAAAATATTTATTAAGCTTTTTTAAATATTGAAAGACGTAAACTTTATTATAGAAACTAATACTATTCTGTTATTTACATATATTGTCACAAAAGTACCAGTGTAAAATATTCACGAAATTATCGTTTAACTATTAGCAATAAAATGCGTGTATATTTCTCCCACGATTATGAAGAACGTAATCTAAATCAGATAAAACTGTCTGTTCAATAATTAAGAGCAGTCTGCTAAATCCACTCTCATAGGCAAACATGAGTGAGTCTGAATATCATTACCGGTATCTGATTAATCTCCAATAAGAACAACCTTAATGTTTCAAAGTGGTTATTTGATTACAGTCACAAAATTAAAACGGGATTTACCCACCACAACAGTATTAGTTCAATTCATTATTAAAATTAAATTCAAAACATTTATCCCCGCCCTATCCCTCGAAGCGGTGTGATAATTATAATTTAAATAAAAATATTTTGTATCCATGCGTGTATTTATTTTTTTCTTCCAGACTGCCGTAATTTTCGTTTGAGATCTGTGATCTGTGTAGTAATGTCAATTCATTAGGTAACAATTTTAAACCCGTTTATTTATACACTGCCAACACAATAAACTGTATTAATTTATTCAGTATTCGTCATCGTAAGCTGTATTTCCTCATTATCCATAACATTTTTATAAATTTAAAACCAACTCAAATCATGAGCTTAGTCGTAAGATAAAAAAAGAAATGTAACAAAATTCTGTTCAACGAGGGCATGCAACAAAATTATTTATGATAGAAAGTTTTTATTACCTATGGATTTTAAACTTAGAGCCAGGGTAATTGTGTATTTTTACATTTAATAAATTTCGTGACAAATTTATCTAACTACAATTTATGGTTCTATACGGGAATACAGTAATAGGGTAGGTAAGCTAGAGACTTTACGTTGGACATTTTTGTGTTTTAGGCCCTACACTTTTTACAAACCAGAAAATAAAGAAAGACGGCTCACATAGTTTAATTTATAAAATTAATTTCCTAGCAACACAACGCCTGTGGTAACATGCCCTATTTTGTGTTCAAGGGGTTGGCGAACCTAGAGCAGCTACATCTAGAAGACAACCGAATCGAGTCTATGCACAGCGGAACCTTTAGGAAACTGCCTGAACTACGAGTCCTTGGTCTTGCTAGAAACAGGATCACCGAGTTGGCCCCTAGACTATTCCTCAGCCTCGCAAAATTGATTCGACTCGACCTTAGTGGCAACCCATTAGAAGATCTTAGTCCAGAAGTTTTCAAAGATGTTCAGGTAAAATATTAATTATTAAAATAATATTTATTTTATATACGTTTTAAAATAACTATTTAACGAGTATTTATTTTAAGAATATGTTTGGTTGAATTTTATTTCAGGTCTTATGATCCTTTGATTTATACAATTTTATTGTTATTATATATATGATTATATAATTTATAACATGTGATTGTGTGAATACTAAACACCAATATTTCGGATAATTTTAAGAAGAAGGTAAATTTTAGAAGATTATGGTTTGGCAATAATGCATGCACAAAAGGAATATATGTTTTAATTAATCATTGCAGTCTTGGGGGATAATAGACAACTATAAAGGTCTACTCCATGAATTATAATACAACTAAAATGTATAGCTATATATCTGTTTAAAGTCAAATTTACTGTGTCCTACAAGGATCCCTATAGAGTCTTGATTTTTTAATGGTTACAATAGTTGTTTATAGTGAAAAGTTTGAGTATCGTTAAGCATTTATTTATATAAGCCACAATTTTTAAGGGTCCTGCCAGCGAAACTATTATATATTTGGTGATTGTTTATGTGTTATTAGATAGCCCTTGCTGTCTTGATGTAACTTTTTTAAGTTTGGAAAGCAACCAACTTCAGGGCTCCGTCCCTTTGGCTTTCAAAGTTTCAACGTAATCTCATAGAAGAATGCATATAATTTAAATTCAACATTTAAAACCTATTGATACTTAAAAACCTGAGTGCAGAAACAAAACAAATAGAATCTTTGGTATTTTGGAAATTAATGAAGCGTGAGCGAAGCATAAAATTCAGGGAACTCTTACAATCAAATTTATACCGTACATTCATATATATCTACCTCAAAACGATCTCAATTAGGATTAGTATACCACTTCGTCACGAAAACAGTCTACTGATAATTTCTTACGGCTAACCGTTCCATTTCAGGAGCTACGAGTGTTCGCCTGCAGGAGATGCGGGTTGAAGAACATCAACGCCCACATCTACAGCCTGCTGTCATCACTGACCCACCTGGACCTGGGAGACAACGACTTCAAGTACATCGCCTCCGATGAGTTCCGTGACCTCCGCAAACTGCAAGTGTTGAGGCTCGATGGAAATCACCTCCCTGTCGTCCTGGAGAAGACGTTCAGTTGGACTCCTAAGCTCCAAGTATTGTCACTAGCTAGAAACAGACTGGCTAAAGTCACAACGGCAGCTTTCGTCAACCTGACGACTCTAATAGAACTAGATCTCGGGTATAACAAACTCGACCGGGCTGAGACGTTGACCTTCCAACCTCTGGCCGAGTCGTTGAGGGTGCTGATAATGAGTGGGAACAACATCCCCATAACCGAACTCAAGTACGTGCTGCAAGTCGTGGTTAAACTGAAGGAACTCTCAGTAGCCGATATGGGTCTCTCGGATATCCCTCTAGGTCTTCTAGTCCACTTGGAACATCTGAGGTTTCTCAACTTTTCTGGAAACAATCTTATGCATTTTCCTTCGCAGGTGCTGGCTCCAGTTCCGAAACTAAATGAACTCGATCTGTCCAGAAACAACTTCTACGGCCTGGACGACAGGTTGCTTACACGGATGGAGAATATCGCTTCGGTTCATCTCCACGGGAATCCCTGGTCCTGTGACCATTGCCATATCAACTGGATGTTGAACAGGCTGGAAAAGTTGGCCTATCTACGAGATGTGGTTTGCATGTACCCGTACTCCGTGCAAGGAATGACACTAGGGACCCTAGACCGGGAGAGTTTGGAGTGGTGCAGCGCTGACCCTTCGTACAGGGACGACAGTTTGCGCCTAGCCTACACCACCAAGCTCGGCTTGATCGCGGCGGGTGCTGCTGTGGTCCTGCTGCTCATCTCCTCCACAGTAATCGTGCTGACGGTCTTCTACTCACGACATCACGCCGCCTACTACTACACTCACGAGGACAAGCGAGGTCCCGAACACGATTCCATCTTTGAAAATCACGGCGCCGTCATAGAAGATGCCAAAAAAGTGTCAATCGCTACTATTGACGAGATCACTAAAGACCCCGATCTTCAAATTTTGGCAAACGGGACATGAGACTTGGGGTACTTTGTGTGAGACTCGACCGTGGTGAGACTCACTAGCGAAGTGACATCTTTGTGATCTTAGTGGTTTGTGTGATGCATTCATGTGAGTCGTAATAAATGTTCGGGATTCAAAGAGTTCGAGCTGCCTTAAACTCTCTTCTAGTATTTTGTATCGAAAAGTCATAGATCTTAAACTGCCTTTTTATCTAGCATCTAGTCTAACTTAAGATTATATTTTTTATTCTTTGATTTTAATAAGAAAACAAAATACATGTATTGTGTTACAAGACTACTCTTGATCTATAAATGTTACGCGATTTAATACAATACAAGCTAAGCCCAAGAGCTCCTGTAATTCATCTGATTTCATTTGCTGCAATAAATCATGTCTCACAGGTAATAAACTTACAAAATTAATACAAATCTGTTGAATATTAAAATTATCGTTGGCTATGTCCTTGGGAGAGGTGTCAGACTTTTGGTTATCTTAATATTATCTTAATATTCCTGGCATGATGTAACGTTATGCACATAAATTAATTTGTTGAGATTCTAGCAAATATTTGATATATAAGTAAACTAAACTTAAAATAATGATTACGTTGTTATATCTATACAAGATATTATGAAAATTAAGAAAGTTTTCTTGCTTGTTAAAGTTTTTAAGCGAAAAAAACAATGTATGCTGTAGATATTCTAATCACAATGGCATTTGATTGTTTTACTAAATAGTATTTCATTTTATGATTTACTATTTGTCAACATCATATACATGAGATTATTTTAATACAAATATACAAATAATTTTTATTACGTTATATATGTATAAATATTTTATTTTATTGATTTGAGAATTCCTCAACAATTTTGTGTATGTACTAAAGTTCCTTAAATGTTTGTTTGAATACATATTTCAGACATATTATGCTTCCATAATATTTTCCATTGTATGTTTACTTGCTAATTGTGTTTAATATTACTGTTTAGCATCCGTATTACATTATACATTTTATCATTAACTTCACTAACGTCGTCGTCTTCCGTCGAACTGCACTCACTGACACTGATGGTCACAGGAGCATGCTTTAGCCACATCGGCATCTTCAGCTGACTCTGAAGATGACAATGTAGCGAAAGCATGCTCCTGTGACCATCAGTGTCAGTGAGTGCAGTTCGATGGAAGACGACGTTAGTGAAGTCATCGGATCTACTGCAAGTCCCAATAAAACCATGGATTTTATTATTAATTTTGTAAAATTCATTATTATTTTAGCCCATTATAAAACCAAACCTAAAATAATATAAATGTAAAACTATATTATTTAATTTAAATTTCTTAAACTTTATTGTTGTAACCAAGCTTAAGACTGAAGTTTAGACATGTAATGTGCATTATTTTAAACTCTTTTATGTTATTAACTAAACTTCAAATATCATTCAAAAGAATAGTTGTATACAACTTTATTATTTTGTACAGGCCTGACTTTTAATACAGCAGCTCCAAACATTCAACTTGACTGTTAGATGGTTTCTAAAGCAACTGTAAGGCATGCCGTTGTAGTGTTATGTAATATTTTACCTATTTATTGGAGATCGTTTAAATGTTATATGGGTTCTACTAGAAGTAGAACCAGTCCAGCTGGTACTTTTTGAAATAGTTTAATCTAATTCTGTATTAGCTTGAAAAGCATTTTGGCTCTAATTCATGTATTGTTTTAGTATGCGTGTGCGTCTGTCAACATTTATATTTTGCTTATAAAACTTTAGCTTGTTTAAGAGCTAGCAAGCGAGAACTGTGATCAGTGTTTCCTACTTGTATATAAAATGGCACAAATTAAGACATATAATGTCTATGTAGAATGGCTTAAGTATTCACTCATTAAATGTATATATATATAATTAAGATATATTAAGTCATTTATTTTGTAAATAACTATATTTAAATGTTTATATATTTTTCTGTAATTATCATATCATCTTATTTAAATAACTAGCTTAGTTTATTTCTGTATAAAAAATACTATTGTCCAAATGTTGACCAAAATTGTAAGTTGAATGTTGTGTAGGAAAGGAAACTTTCAAACCTCGATCCAAAAGATTCACTGAATATTATTTTATTAATGGTTAGCCGTTTATTTTTTGTTATGTATTATCTTGCTTATAAGTTATAATTATCGTTTGCAGTATATAAGTTTTTCCATTTCATAACCACATCAATTTAATATTTTCTTTAAACTGCTAACAATGATTTAAAAAAGTTTATGTTTTCGAATATTTCGTATTTGTTTCATCATGTATCTTTTTTTGTAATGATATTTTTATAGATAACATTTCAAATATAACCTTAATAATATAATAAAGTATTTTGAACAAAAAACGTTTTGTTTGTACTTAAGGCCCTCCATTCACATTAGCACTATTTCTTTAAAATTAAACGTTAGTCTTAATTGTTTTATGTATACTTAAACTTAACAATCATAAAACCGTTTGGAAAATCAAAGCAAATATGTTTAAACGCACTTAAATATTTTTTTAATGCGTAACTATCACTACAAACGACCCTCAACATATCCCTGCTTCATTTAACGATCATGGTGAATATTGTATTTAAATACCATCAAACCTGTTGTAATTACAGTAGGGTCTAATTAAATACGTAGTATAGAACTTAAACACATTCTTAAACTTTTCACACTTTTACACGTAAATATAAGATGGTAAAAGGTAATAGATTTCGATATATGTCAATGACACAACATCATTCAATGCATTTTAACGGTATATAATTTATTTTTAGTTTCAATCAAAAGTAAACGACTTATGGATAACACTTTAGCTACCATTTGTCAGGTATTATATATTAATATGTTTTTATATACTATCATTGCAATCAGTTTAAGCAATCACTTGCATATACTTGGGTCACTCAATTTGATCAATTATTATGTAGTGGTTACTGCATACACTATGGGACAAGAGTGCTGGATATTAGTACCGATGGTAAGCATGCCGAGGGGAAGGGGCGGAAGTGAGGATACCCCTCGAACTGACCATGCCTGCGTCTGGGAACTACAACTTCACAGACAGAGGGGATATCAAAATGATACGCCAATAGTGTGGTTCTAGTTTTAACTCAAATGGAATGAGTGTATCATATGTATTTGGATGGGCAAAGAGTAGGAAAGAAAGATGCTAATCGCTATAACTGTGTGCTGCACAGAAAGCAGTATATTATGTACGCAATATGTACTAGACTGTTACACTCTTCCTTTATGCTACGATTTGTAACAACAGGAACTCTTACTTGATGCTATCTGCAAAGATGTAACACTCTTGCTACTAAATATTGAAACCTTGTTACACTTAAAATTTGCCGTAACTTATTTTGAAAATCTAGATTTATTTTGAAACTCTTAATCTAGAATAAAGATTTTCAAAATAAATTACGGCAAATTTTTAAGTTTAAAAAGGTTTTAATATTTAGTAGCAAGAGTGTTACATCTTTGCAGATAGCATCAAGTAAGAGTTTCTATTGTTACAAATCGTAGCATAAGGGAAGAGTGTAACAAGTGGAAGCAGACAATAACTGATTGTTGAGTTGCGAGCAAACAGAAATATGGCCAATTAATTGTTATTTATTTTCATATATCACTGTTAGTTTTTTTTATATTTGTGAAAATTAAGTGCCTCAGTTGAACATGTTTTATGGACGTCAGTAAGTCACAACCGCGAGGGACAGGGCAGCGAGATATCAATCTCAATACATTCAAGTCCAAAGTTCAGACTGATCCGCTCTAGTTGTGATCTTATTCAATTTTTGAAACAGGTAAACTCAATTTTTCAGATAGTTCGAATCGGACAAAAAGAAGTCATGAAATTAATTTTGCCACAGACATAATCACATCTTTTTGAAATTTGGTCACATGGTATTGAATTAAATCTTACGTGGGAAAATTTGCATTTATTTTAAAAATCTCATCCTAGAGCAAACAGCACTGGGTTGCATTTGAAACCGAACTAACTACAATTACTTTAATTAACTGATTGCGGTTTGCAGAGACCTGAGGAAGTGCGCTGGGCCCAATAAGCTTTATGGATCCCTGATAAGTGTGGCTTGTATCAAATGAAAACCAAGTTGTTACACATTTGTTTATTGAGCTGGTAAATAGCAGCCTACAATTTAATTGAAATTACACAGAGAGCTCAAAAAAATGAATAGAGTATTTTAATTGTTCGCTCCTTAGAATGACATTTGTTTGGTCGGCTTCTATGCCTGTTATATTTTAATATTTTTTGTATATTTTAACATATTATGTCACACAGTTATATTCAACCTAGCGATGGCAGTTTATTTAATTACTGTGAGAACAGGTTGGAACCAGCAGTTTATTAGGCGGCTATCATTTAAACGAATGGTTGGGAATTATTAAATATTAATGTAAGTAACCTCTTAATCACACCTGCTGACCTCCAACCATTCTGACCTCCTAATCTTTGCCACAGACAATTTTAATATTTAATAGTTCATCCTTATACTGTCCTAAACTGTGTGAGATTTTTGTTGTTGTTAAACCAACCAAACTTATGACACTCTATTTATTTAATTAATAGCACCTAGAATTTGGTTTTCCTTTCCAAATGTTAAGCTCTTACAATTTGTAGCAACAAAAATAATTAATGGACAGCTCAAAATGCAATAATTATTCAAATGTCAACAGTAAAAAAGATCTGTAAACTTAAAAATCATGGACGTTTCTCGGTAACAATTAATTTAGTGTTGAAAACTCTTAGAAATATGACAAATTTTCTAATAATAGTATGAACTAAAGCTACTTACAGGAACATGTAGAATACCTTCAGATCACTCAAAAACTTAATTAATATACAAGTCACAGATACTTTACATTGTCTTAAAATAGCGCTTTCCCTTTATTTTAAATAATTTGCCCCAATTAAAATCCCAAAAAAGATTTAATCGCAACGTGGTCATTAGAAAAGTTGGCTTTGTTCGAATTAAATTATTTTATATCGCAGATTTAAGGCTTTTCCAGTTTAAAGTTACGAAATAAACATACGTTGGGTGTACACCTCGTAGAAAAATCGATAAATTTACGAATAGGCCAAAACACACGATATTAATTTAGAAAAGATTTGCGATGCTGTTAAGCCGAATTACGGAATAAAAAGACAACGATTGGAGACGCTTGGCGGTTTTATGTCGCTTCCCCTGACACGTGACCACGTGGGGCTCGCTTCCTGATTGGAGTCTGGAAAGACCGAGAATATTCCACGTTTATCTAGTTCTGTCTCCTGTTTAATTTTTCGGCGGCAAACTTGAATACTTGTTTCAATTTATGATTGTAACAATTTTCCCCCCTCCAAAACTTTTTAAGTTTTGTCCAACCTAGCTTGGAAAAAAAAATCCATCACAACGATTTAATATTAAATTCATTACTATGAAAAATATGCTATCTTAAAATCACACAAGCAATTGTTATATTATTTACCCACTGATACTAGAAAGAATGGCAAAGCGATTTATACAACTTAAAAATGTTAACGCTAACTGATCTATACACCTTAAACTGTATCCGGATAAGATAACTCAATTCTCTTAATATATAATATATATATATAATATATATATATATTGGGTGTCTTACATAAGGTGTCTCAAACAGACTGCAGACGAACCACTTGACCTATCAGGGTGAAATAAAATTATTTCTCGCTAAATCGACCCCAAGGAAAGACATAAACGAATTTTCAACTGGTTTAAAATTCAGGATGTTCCAAAATGTTTTTTATTTAATTTTGGGCATGTAAATTATTTTTTTATTTTGATTATTTTGTGTTAAATAAACCATGCCATGTAGCATATCAGGTTAAAGTTTAGTATAATACGAGGAAGAAATGTGAATAAATACAAATATATATATTGTGGTTGATCGGATACAGGGTATTTCGTAAATGTCAATATTAAAAAAGGCGATTTTTTTTAATGGATAAATATTAAATGAGTTCTGTTTCGCCTATATTTTTGCCTTTTGTTATAACTTTAAAATGGCGAATAACATGTCATATGATTACTTTTGAAAATTCCAAGATTCAAACTAGTTACCCTCAAGTTTTTGAAAACTCTGTATTTTAAAAAAGTTAAAAATATTCTTACATTATTCCTTGGGGTTTATTTAGTGGGAAATAGTTATATTTCATCCTTCTAGGCCAAATAGTTCGTCTGTAATCTATTTGAGTCCCCTAACATAGGACAATTGGCACATTGTATAGGAGTTTTAAACATATTGTCTACCTGCCGATGACATGTCTTTCTACGTAAAAAAATTCTTAAAAAGATTTAAAATATTAGCTTTCACTGCACTTATCATACAATGAATACAAGATTGGAGATAGCACTTTCATGTGCATTTACTCTCTTTTTTAAGTGATTAAAATATATGTGTAAATATATTTTCTGTTTTTAAAAATTGTTTTATTACAACCCACAGTTATAACGTACCATCAAACAATTATTTTATGTTTACAGAGATTGGCTATTATTTCATCGATGAAAAAAGGTTTTGCTTTATCATGTATATCACTATACATTCTTTTACATCTGAGACAACAATGACAGGACGGTTTATAAAATTAGAGAGAGATTGAAAGTAAATGGAGAGACTTTAGAGACCGTCTCCGGATGAGATGTGTCAACTCGCTGTATAAACATCCTCGTCCCGCCGGATAAACTCGTCCTGGCGATGAGTAACTGCGTCAGCAACGTTCAGTGCTGACATTTCTTGTATCTGGTGCTTGCACATCCTTATCCTTATCTATTAGTGTTATTACATCCACTGATAACATAATTTACACATAATTCCCTCAGAACTCGTTAATTTGAATTTATCCCTAAACATATTGTTTTTTAATACATTTTTAACTGTATTAATGACACTTTCAATTTGCTTTTAAACAAAATATATAACTGATAAAGGAGTATCAAAAGAAATAATGAATTCTTGAAGTGAATTGAAATAAGGTGATGTTCTTGAAATATAATATTATTATTAAAAGTGCCACATTAAATTAAATAATTTACAATTGGTTGGATGAAACAAACAAAACAAGCAATATTACGTATTTTTTGATCTATCTTGGTAAGGTACCTGTTACGGTTTAGTACGGGGAGAAGAAGCTCATGGTACCAACAAGAGTATATTAAACTATTGATTTATAATGTTAAAACGAACAGAACAACTTCCTAACCTTTAATTATTTCATGTTTTTTATATAATTATATCATGACTTTGAATTAACGTATTAACTAATAATGGTATCTAGTTCATAAAATGATCTTAAACATCCAAAATGATACTCATACGGATTTAATCGACAACAAACAACAAACTTCCTACGTAGTTTAAATATTTTCGGTGTTATCCAATTTTAGCAATGAATAATAATAATAATTGAGTTTTTATTATTATATATTTTTAGCGAGTTATGATTTCAAATAAAGGTACATTTTTTTTATTGTAAGTCAATATCCATTCAGCACGAAAATATAGTTTAATGTTAGTATTTTCAAACCCGGTAGCAATTTAAAATGTTACGGAAGGGTGATTTTCATTCCACGGGGAGGCATGAAATGCACTGCTCCTTAATAGCAAACCTTCTAAGTCGTGCAATTTGACCTAGTTTCTGAAACCACACTCTATAAAATGCCTCAGGTTATAGTTTTTTATATGCTTGATCTTAAACAACCATGAACGCATGTTATTTTGTTATTATGTTATTTTGAACATAATGTGCATGTTATTTTAGAATTATCCGACATTATTGTTTCAAACGAGAACCAGGTTAAAGAATTTAAACGAATCTCAAGAATATATTTTAAACAGTATACTATTTTATTTTTGTAAATGTCTTAAATTCTGACACAACTAATTTTGTATGTGTTTTTGAACATTATAAACAATTTGTTATTAATAGTTTTTAGTTCAACCGCCTAAATCACCATAATTTACTTGGTTTTTATCTACCGAGTAATTGTTACCATTGCATCTCATCGTAATATAGTAGATTATTCTATGATAACGTAAACTTACAATTGAATGTTTTATTCTTTAATGGAAGGTCATTTACTAAAGGAAGAATTACATCAATTTACCCTCGGTCATAATTAATAGAATTTTGATTACAATCATTCTTAATAATAACAATTATTTCTATAATATCGGGTTAAAAATAAGCTCGTGGTTGATTTCGCTACAATTGTGTATAAAATAAGTTTAATAATTATGCAACATTAAATACGTACAATAACACTGTATGCAACACAAACTATCTATTTGTCGTCATTGTAATATTTAGTATAATGTGTAATAAAAAACACTAACGATCTCATAATTAATTTGCCCATTAGGATATATCCATTTTAAACACATTACATTATGATTTGAGAACTCTTGAAGTATTTAGATGTTCTTTATAAACAAATATATACCGTACAACATAGTCATGATCGACATTTCTACTCCTAAACGTCAATTCGTTCTGCACAATTAAACAATTACACAGCCAGTTTTAAAATTGGCGTGAAATTATTTGATGTCGACTCAAAAGGCCTGAAATTAGGTCTTGCAGTTGGAGTAATTAATATATAGAGGACAAGATTATAGGAGATAACGCATTTTACATGTTTAACATTATATTTAATTGCATTTTAGTTTTTATAGTGTTAGATTAATTTAAGTTGAGTAAATTATTTAAATAAAAGCATGATTATGTATGTTAACTAACGATTTATGAATTCATTGTAATTCAAACGAAGTAAAATTATTATGAACTGATATCAATGAGCTAAGTTATCATAAGGTAATTTTGCACAATTTAGGTTAAGAATTAAATTACTGAATTAATAATAGTTATCGATTATTGAAACGTTGTATTATTAAATTATTTATTACATTAGATACAATTGCACTTATATTAAATTATATTATTGACAACTAATTAGTTAAAATTGTGGTAAAAAAGTATTAAACATTCGGGGAGCCCCTTTCTCGCTCTCTATCTCTCCATGAGTTAACTTTTTACTGTGTTATTGTTTTTTGGCTGCACATAAAAAAATGTTGTTATGATTATACGGTATGAATGTGGTCCTTAATATGAAATATAAAAAAAACATATTTAATTTAGGTTTGAAAGGTTTTTGAAGCTAGTTGTACAAACTGTAAAGTGTATAATAGTAAGATTTTGCTAAACATGGTTGTGTATGCAAAACTTACACACATATTCTTTTCCTCATTAATACAATTGTAACAAATAATTCATATAATTTGTTTGTTATTATGTATATAACTGTGATATTATTGATACAATATGGAATGAACATTTGTCCATAGGGAGTGAAGGAGAAGAAAATATAACATGAACATAAACATTTCATTAGTCGGTAACCATCCAAAAGCAATTTATTCAGAGATTTTCAGTGACGCCCTTTGAATAAAAGTTCATGTAAATCTCTTTTAAAATTCTCTCACGGATATTTACTAGGGTAATTTAACGATATCATTACTACCTAAGTAAATGTATAGCGTTTTACAGACACTTTAAAAAAGTAACTTTTGTAGTTCAATAATATAAATTGCGATATTTTATGGATGCCATTTTTAAATATTACTCATAAATTGCCATTAATTTACATACTGATGTTTCAGAATGTAGCTGTTATACGAAACAACTAAAAATAAACTAAACTAAAAATAATGAACGGTATCAGGAAACTGACACATACTTTCTCCCTTTCAGCCAAACTTTAATGAAAAATGATTTTTTATTTACTAAATATAGAATATGAAGTACAGATAAATGAACAGCAAATTGTCTAAAATAGTTGTTTTCATAAATATCCACCCGAATCCCTTTTTAGGAGCCACTATAGAGTCCGTTGCTACACACAGAAATCTTGAGAGAGGAAATGCCCCCTTGTCCCCCCCAGGGTTAAATAGCAACCTATTTCGAACATCCTCTGTTGGTCAATGCTAACTTAACCTACATTTCAAGTTTTAATGAAATTTATCAGTAAATAAGGGAGAAATAGTATTTTTTGTATTCCTCATAAGAATAACATTGGACAACGTACTGCGTTTACCGCTAAATGAAAATTTAAATTTTCTCCGCAACTAGCGATCGTAATAGTAATTAAAAATACCAATTTATATAGTTTTTTGAAATGTTTTTAATGGTGAATAGTAATCTTTTTTTATCACTTATGATTTTTTATTAAAAATCCAAAAAACTGAATTTTGGATGTATTAAGTCCTGTAATTTCTGAACCCGACAACGTACTGTGTTTAGCACTTTGAATATCTCTGCAACGGTTAGGCGTAGAATCACAATTTAAACACCAAAATGATTGTTTTGTGGAACTGAACAGATTGGTAAAAGCAAATGTGAAGTTTATATTAAAATAAACTGAGGAAAAGCCAAAAACCTTGTTCCCATAAGATTAAAATGGGAGATTTTATGAGTAGGTTTTTTGGATTTTCTCCGCAACCACTTAACCTAGGTTAATAATTCAAAATACTATATTATTTGTTTTGTTAAGCTCTATAACATGGTTAAAACCAAAATTAAGTAATTAAGTTTTTAAAAAATTTTAGGCTGAAAAGTGCAAAAAACTGATTTTTGGAAAATTTAAAACCCCCATAAACCCCCCTTCCCAAGATCCGATTTTTCTGTTTTTCGAACTTAAAGTCATGAATGTCAGTTTACACATTTGAGCCAAATTTCATATAAATCAGACGTTTTTTACTCAAGTTATGGTGTTAATGGACACACACACACACACACACACACACACACACACACACACACACACACACACACACACACACACACACACACACACACACACACACACACACACACACACACACACACACACACACACACACACACACACACACACACACACACACACACACACACACACACACACACACACACACACACACACACACACACACACACACACACACACACACACACACACACACACACACATACACACACACACACACACACACACGCGTATATATATATATATATATATATAAATTTGAACGAATATTGTTTTTGGCATCTGGGGACCTTAAAACAAAAAGTTATCATGGTCTCGGGCTTAAGTCTTACCATGAGACCTACGGTAATAGCTTCTTCCCTATCGGGGAAATTCGCTAAAAATAATTAAAAATACAAGACAAACGTTCAGTTGCTAGCCGATATTTTTAAATCTTCGAATCCTATTAAAATTAAAAAGGGTTCTTAATTATAACAAATAATAAAATTAAATAATAAATTTAATAAGACTGTATTTATTCTCAATGACGTGATATTCCCATTGATAATAATTCTATTAATCAATTTTTAAACTGTTTTAAGACTTACATGTATGTTCCGTAACTCATAAAATAGGAAAACTATTTTATTTTTTTTTACCTGTAGAAAACAATCCAATTTGGATTATTTAACCATATTATTTAACCATATTGTACCATAACTGTACTTGTAAGAACTTGTAAGATTTGTTACCAACTGTTATTTGGCCGCGATGGTTCGCCAGCTGCTTGATATGCCATGGAAAGAATTACCCTCAGCACGTTTCAGGACCTTAAAAGTCTTAAAACCAACACCGTTCAAAATAACTTATATTTTTACATATAATACACAATTACATTTCTGAGATTCAAATCTTATTTAAAATTTAAATGTCGTGTTGGTTTGTACCTTCCAGCAATAACAGTATTTTATAAAAAGTACACTAGTAAAATCTAAATCAAGTATTACAGGTACTAATTAATTTGGAGTCAATTCTCCAGGGCATGAGTAAAGTAATTTAGATATTTTTTGAACAAAAAAAAAATTAATTTCATTAGGTATGTATAATGTGTATGTGTTATGCTAAGGCCAAGATTCCAAGTAAGGTGTTATGTCTTGGAAGCTCTTCGTAAGATACCCTGATCAAAATTGGTTACATAAATATAGTCATACAAACAGATAAAATTACGATTATTTTTCTTGGAAACGACAATATATATTGACGATAACATCGTTCAAAGGGATTGAGGGAGGCAAGAATATATCAATAGTTGAATAAAGTCAACAGACTTTGTTATTTATTAGTATACCTAGTTAATAATAATTCAACATTTCATTCCTCTACTATTACCAAATCATCTACATCTAAATATATTGAGTCAGTTATTAGTTGTTTTGTGTTCGTTTTAAATGAGTTAACCTCCTCCCCCAAAATATTTCTACAATTCTTTAGATTTCTACTCCGGACCACCAACGATCATTTTTGATCAACGTTCACTTTATTTTTACTTAGTTCATATTTTCGGTCATCATTTAGGATCCGCCATCTTGGACCCGCCATATTGTATTCACATATGTTTTTCAAATGTCAAGGTGGGGTTGTAACCCATCATAAGGAACTATCTTTTTTATGGCGAACACAATGCCGCAATCCGTTTTGAAAAATTATAATTCGTTATGAATACACAGATGATTTTTTAAAATCAATTTTGAAGTTAGATTTAAATGCACCTGATTTAAAACATGACATTAATCTCGTAATACGATAATGACCATTAATTGTTATCGATTGTTGTAGGGTGGCATTTACCTCATTTTGAAAATAAAGTTTAAAAAATAATTGAATCCAAAATGGTGGATCCAAAATGGTGGCAGAAAATATGAACTAACACTGCTACTACTTCTACTACTACTACTACTGGCGGAACTAATCTGAACTTTTGCATCTTATCAAAATGAAGTATAAGTTGATCAAAAATGATCTGCCGTGGTCAAGAGTTGATTTTTTAAGTTATGTATAAAAAAGTAGGAGGGCTCATTTAAAACTCACTATGTATAATTTATATGTATTTACGATGAAAACTGTCTAGTATTTGTGTACCGTCAATCAGCTAAACTAGATGAAATTAGTTTTAAATGGTTCGATTTTATCGCCGACATGGACTAAATTAAATTATATGATGGTTAAAACTTCCTTTTATCTATTGTGTCTAAGAAACGTAAATACCCTAAATAACTTAGATGTAATGATCAAAACTGGACTTTTATAAAAAAATAATATTAAAAAACAAAAACAATGGGAAACCCCGTGTATTTCAATACTCCCATTACTGAATCAGTTTTAGCCAAATAATTTTAAAATGTAAAATACAGTAGTTTCCAATGGCATTTCAAAATACAAGTTAGTTTGTGTAATGTGTGTTTTAACGTAACGGGAAACAACTGTGGTTAGCCGTCAGGAATGTTGAGAGCTTTGTGCGTTTCAACAACACGAAATACCTCTCAGCATTTACAGATTATTTTATTAGGCATTCGTGCGATAGAATCGCTTGTTATACAGCCATAAAATTCAACCTGATATTACATTACATTAAAACTTTTTTCTCCAAATTGAAAGATTTTAGAATGTCTAATCCGACATAATTGTTTATTAACATCTTCCGTTTCTGCTGTAATAAGAGATACGCAAAATATAAACTACGTATTGGTCTTGTTACTATATACTTGTCATATACTATGCTAAATTGTTCTAAATTCTAAACACAAATTAACAAGTAAAATTAAAATAAAGGGGGCGATATATATAGGAAAATTTTCATGTATAGGGAATTGAAATGTATAGGGTATCAAATTAAAATAGGTTTGATTAAGATATATTGTTGCTATCACAATACTGGAGCAATAGCACCAGACAATGTGAGCGTTATTACCTGGCAAAAGTATCCACGTCTCTTATACGTGGCGTAATGGTACGACATTACCCTAGCAACTGCATCGTTACATTTTACCATCGTACATGTTAGTAAATGCCGAAAGTGTTAATGCTATATGAGCCAGAACAAACATAAATGCTTTCATGTTAATGCCAAGGCTTTACTGGTAAAATTATAATTGTCATTACAAATATTTAATATGTTTATGAGATTTATTTGTTATTTCAATATACATACATTATTTTTAATGCATTTCTGGTCAATATAATAATGACATTTAGTAATTAAATTATTAAAAATAGTTTTTGTACATTACAGTTTCAAGGATTTCTAAAATACTCCTGATGAGCAAATAACTATACATGTTGGCAACAAATTTAGCGTGAAATAGTGTGGATAATACCTCGTTGAGTATACTATATAGTTTTTCGGATATTATAAACAAGCTATTTAAGATCCATTCAATTTATAGGTGAACAACCCTAAAGATGCCCACACATTAAAAGTTACTCGTACTTGCTAAAAAATAGAAAACGATGAATACTTTATTTAAAAAAATCTAATTTCAATGAAAATAATTCTTTTTAAATAATCGTTTTACATATCGTGTTACTTATGCTTTAAATAAGGAAATACACGCAGTTTTCAGGGGTATCAAGGATTTTTATTCTGTCAATATGATGACGCATTCTAGTGTTAAAATGTAGTACAGTAGATTATTACTAGCAGATATATCATATTTTGATTTATATCATTTCAAATAAATCATTCCGAAAGAATAATATTCGTAACCTTGAGAGGAAATAATAAACAAAGGTTTATTACGCAGGCTAAAACATCGTTATCGAGTAAATTATGATAAAACAAATAAAAATAATATATATATATGTGTAGGATTAAAATTCATAACTAGTTTGATAATGTTGTTGTAACAGTTAAAATAAGGGTTATTGAAACTAATCTAACTTCCTACGGGCTTAGTTTCTTTATTCAGACCTGAATTTTTCAAATACCGTGAACTTTACTAGCAATATTGTAGTATTCGATTACAATTCCCTCTTATACAGTGGCAAAAGACCTCACTTCTAGCAAAATTATGAAAATGTTTTTTAGGTTTAAAAAATAATAACTAGAGATTTACCAAAACCTCTACATTAAAATAATTATTTTATTCATATGATGCTCCGAGACTGTTATACAAAGTTTAATAAGTTGCCCACCATTTCCGTCGTCATTCCTTCGTGATTTACTGGCAGAAACTTAGTTTTGAGGACTATTGATCTATTACCAACCAAATGTGGGTGTCAAGTATTATAAGTCCAAGTAGTCAAGTCATAAAATAAATTTAAGTTATGTGTCTTATAAACAGTATGTACTAACTCACATATTGATGATGGGACGCCAATCCTAAAACTAGTCATATGCTAGTAAATAATTGACAAATAAAAAGATATGTAACTTAATATATTTTGAAATCGAATTGGCGCACAGGTTAGAATTTAAAAGTTTTGCAAATTTCGCTGCATAGCGAATTTTGATGTACTTAATTAAGTTTAATTATTTCTTGTTAAGCTATAGAATATGTATGTACATTTGTCTGGTAAATAATGTTGTACAAATTTTAAAAATAAAACCGAATGAAATGGTACGGACCTTATGCATTATACCGACCACCAAACTTTAGGAGAATTTAGTAGTGTGGGTTTGCGGGTTTTGCGCCGGAAGTGACGTCATCCGGTCACGTGACCGGAAGTGCTGAGTCATGAAAGATGTTATCTGGGGCTGAGCCAGTGACGTAGGCGGTTTTGTGACGAAATGAGTTAAAGTTCAAAGTTCAAGGTCACGGGGAGGTAATTTTAAAAAAGTACTACCTCGCACGCGTAAAATCCGATTGTGATTCGATAGTTTTAATTCGATAAAATATCGAATTAAAATTATCGAATGAAGCAATCGAATGATACGAGTGCGAGGTAGTACTAATACAAATATTACTTTATTTTTATTTACAATAATTCATGTTTACAATAGTTCCCCGTTGTTGGTTGTCATCGATGTTGTTGATCCGGACGAGTTGCGGCCATCACTTCGCTTTCTGAAGAAAGACGGTATATACTTCGATTCCTGCGCAGAGTCCATGTTGTTTTTTGATGCGTAAAGTTCCAAAGATAAATCGTAACCGGACGCAATGAGAAGTCTTAACTCTTCATTAAAAACCTCGAGGTCTTGGAAAGTCGCCAGATGAATAGAGTCATAATGAATACACCTAATTTTAATGGACATTTTAATGCAATGTTTTACGTTTGTGAAGAGCACTCGATGTTCACCGGTCGAGAGCCGGAGGTGTACTGACTATTCGCTAGCTAGCGTTCTGGTATCAAACAAAATGGTGGGGCGGAGAAGATGGCGGACAGCAGATGGCAGGCGGCAGGTGGCAGCTGGTTGCTACTACATTCGCCGCCACAGTAATGCAATCCTTCGGCGTAATTCTTGTAGTTTATCTTGTCGGTTCATTTGATACGTTTTACATCTACATATGCAATAGCTGAAACACTTGCACTTACGACAAGCTTTCCCGTCAACTTGATCGCCTGGTATTTTAAAACATTGTAACTCGCAACAATATGTCTTCAAATTGTTATCGAAAAATAAATTTTTCATAGGTGACACCGACATGTTAGCTGCAGCGTGTGTTAGACAAGACTGAGACTAACTTCACTGCTCCCTCTCTTTTATACCTCTTCATAAGTTAACCCTGAATGAAAGTTCAAGGTCATCCATTTGAGTTTTAAAAAAAAGCAACACAGCAGTATATAAAATAATATACTGCTGTGTTGCTGTTTTTATTTTTTTTATTTTATTTTATTTTATTTTTTTTATTTTCTTTATTAAACAAACATCTTACAATACAATAAACTTAAGTTTAACATTGATAACTAGAAATACAAACAGAGACATTATGTACAAGGATGCGTGATGTGCAGAGTGAGTTCCGTCGAGTTGTTGCCGCTTACACCGTGTGATACCAAATACAACGTCCCCGGTTGAATATCTCGCAAATCTTCATTTTGTAGCAGTTGAACAAATCGTTTTGGAAGAAATACTTGAAACTTCGGCTCATCTCCTGGAGAGAAAGGTCCTTCGCTCAATGAAACTAGAATTGCTTCTCCATGTGTGGTTTCCACTTTCTTGATGTTATGAATAATGTAGTGTTTTTGTTCTTTTAGTTCTGAACACTTTTTAGTTAGCAGAAGGTCGGATTTTGAATGAGTGTTGAATTGATCAACCAGTGTTTGTAGAAACTGTTGTGATGTCATCTTCGTCAGTGGTGGTTGTGGTGTCTTCTGTGATGTTGCCTCTTCGGAGTCTCGAATAATACTCGTGCCGGAGCGGTGTTGGCTCCTCGTATTTATAGGCCCCGCTACCCCCACCACATTCCGGTTCTTTGCTACCCCCACCACATTTCTGCGTTTGTTCCAAGTAAGCAGCCAAACGATATGCGTTGTGCAATGCGCAGTTTAATTGTCCGTGTTTAGGATCTTTTGCAGCAACACAAATATTACCGAGATTAATGTTAAAGTCCTTACCGATGGTTATATCGAAAACATCACCGTGCATGTACTTTTGTATCCAGTTCCTTTTTTCTAATCCTCTTGTGTATATATGTGAATATTGTTTGCAAAAGTTAAACATAATACTGTGCAGATTACTGTAGCTTATAAATCCTTCATACCAATGTATGTGATGAAAGTAGTTTGTTATCCATTTGTTTGTACTTTTTGCTTTGGCGTTAAGGTTGTTAAAAGAAAAAGGAGCTTCAAACGTGAATGGGTAAACTACAAATGTAAGCAAGTCTAAAATTACTAATTCCTTGATAATAAACCTATCATCATTATTTCGAAATGCTTGAAATTCTATTACACAAGGCTTTACACTCACTTCTTCATCCCCTCCGCTCATCATGGCACCTAGCAATCAACTAAACTGTTTTCCACACCACGGTAGGTTAAATACCAGGCCGTACAGTTGCAGGCGCGTTGGTGTATATTTAACGTGGGCACCGTCCCCAATAGGCCTACCCCACGTGTGTTCTTCTTTACTAAGTCAAACTTTAGTCTTTTTTAACTTCTTCTTCTTGTGTTTCGTTTTCTTCTTCTTCTTGTTTCTCCGTTTCTTCTTCCTGTGTTGTTTCTTCTGTAGCTTCTGTAGCGATTTCTACAAGTGGTTCAAAATCCTTTAACTTTCTCCACATGCAAACTTCATGAGGTATTCTATTAAAAATAGATGTATCCACAGGTCCGTACACGATGGTGCTATCAGGTTGTTTTTCCAAAGTATCGACCAAATATTCTTTAATAATAGCGCTTGCAAATACCAACTGTCTCATGTACCTTGTAATAGGTTCTGTTGCGTAGTTTAAAACGTAGAATTCTTCACGTGACAGTAGAATCTTATTTTCATGTTGAGTCAAGTCTCTAATTCGCACTTGTAGTTGTCCACGATGTTTAACAATATCGATTTCATTGTCACAATCCAAAAGTCGAATATGTGTTTTCCTTCCACACAAACTGTTAGTTAAATAACATTCTATTAAATGTACATGTTTCAAAAATGACTCCCAAGCATTTTGCGAAAATAAAACCTTTTTTGTTCCATGGTGTAGTATTACTGTAGGGGAATAATTCAATGACTTCATCAATCCAACTGATACACTTTTACTGATGCATGCTGAGATGGGGTAAAAGATTCGCAAAAAAACTTCAGTTAAAATGTGAGGAGGAATATTTTCTTCAACTTTCTTCTTCCTCTTTGGTACTACCTTTGATGGGTCTGCATTACTTTCCTCCTCTCTATCTCTTTTACCAAACTTTAAAAATGCAGTTATTTCCTTGATGATTTCTTCTTCACTAGTATTATCACGTTCCAATAACGGTGCTACCTCTGCATCACCTTGTACAACAGATGGAGAACTCATTTTGTAGAAGATGTTGCCCATGCGACGATAGACGATCAACTGAAGACCTGCATTGTTGCTCCGCTATTTATAGGTTAGCGACAGTGGCGGTGCCGGTGGTGGTACAACGTTTTACAATACCGTCTTTACGATACCAGTCAACGGTGTGTATGTAACAATTTTATCGTGCAAAATTAAACAATACGCAGATGTATTTGCAGGTACGTTTTCTTGAAATTCCATTTCTATTTTTATATCAACACTAGACGATTTTACAGATTCGTTTTGTTTGGAGCAATCAATTACAACAATCGGAGCTTTCGATTCAAACTGTACGGGAGATAGTAGAGGTGTGTTTGTTTTGCCGTAATATGAATTTTGGAACCTAGCGTACATATCGTATAAAACACTGTACCTTTTTTTATCAAAAGAGATATTAAAGTTGTCGTAGGGAAAGAATTGTGAATTCAGGAACACTTTACAGTTTGTTAATTTACAATGGTCAAATTCACCAGCATTTTCAGTTAATATACTTTTTTTCTTTGTTTGTAATCCAAATATTACATATCTCGCTTTTTCCAAATGAGTAGAAGTTTTTACAGTCCATGTATGCCGTTGTGTTGAAGGTAAAACGGGGTATTCATGAAACTCCCAGCTTCTGAATGGTATTACAATGTCTCGATCTGATTTTAACTTTCTTAATAATGTAATCCTGTGTTCATCATTTAGTCGCACATGTGGTACTCTCCAAACAATCTTGTCTAATGTTAGTTTCCAGTCTAAATTGGCTTCAGTTGTTCCAGCAGATGCTTTAATAATATCATTATCGTTTGATGACCTTAATAAAACTAGTTCTTGTTTTACATTTATTATTATTCTTCTGTAATCTTCAGCAAATCCTAAAAGTAATCTTAAAGGTACGTAAAAATCAAAGTTTCCCGAAGCGTCAGGAGTAATTATACTTTTGTCTGGTGCAACCCATCCTGCAACAGCTAACAGATTCTTCTCATTTGGTGTTAAAGACGCTAATCCTTTTAATGTACTGGAAATTCCAACCTTTTTTGTTGAATCGACTGTAACTCCTGAAATTTCATATCTAATCTCGTCAAACAAAAATGCCATAGGATTATTTATGAACGGAACAGTGGTTCCAACAGTACCGTCAGCTTTTGTTACTTTTCCTTCAATATATAAATAACTTTCGCATGGAAGAGTATAAATGTCTTGTTGTTGTATAGGAATCCTAATTTCATCGTTATTGTTTAATTTGGACGAAGCGTAAGGGTTGTGCGTGTGATATTCCTTTTCCCATAAGGTCTCGTCGAATGTTGGGCCCTGCGCTATATCCAGTATATCCATTGTTAATGACCTTTAATCCAATTTCTTCTAGAAAACGAATGTTGTCACTTGTTAATCCTTCTACAGCTGATGAGCTACTGACCTCTTTGCTGGTTGGCTCTCTCTTTTTAAATGATAACCCCATTATCTAAGCGGATGATTTTATATGTATTCTTACAGTAATAGCTTCTCCTCGAAAGTCAATAAGGTTTCCGTCTTGATCCACTATGTTCAGCACGATGTCTGAAATGAAACTGGTGTTTAACGGTAGGTACACAAGGTTTTGAGGCTTTTCTACTATCTTGAAACCCGGTGCGACTGATGGGTAGAATGTGTGTAATATATGTCGATTTTCTCCATCTCTGTAGGATCCTTGTATAATGTTACATGTAATGTCTATGCTGTTTACTTTGATGATCGTCACAGTTCTATTCCCAGAATGAGTTGTATTAGGTTCTAATACCTTTGTTTCCTTAGAAAACCCCAATAAACTACCAATTGAACGTTCTTGACCAAAATCAATATAATACTTAGAAGTAATTTCGGCTTTCATTGTATTGTTATTGCCTTTTATCGTTATATTTTCTTTTCCCATATGTTTTTGTATAACTTCATTTATATTATCAATTTCATAAGCTCCTGTTGGTAAACTGAATTCTTCCAAAGCTGAATATTTTCCTTTATTATCTTTTGTCTTGTAATAATGTATTTTGTTATTAATTCCTTCACTAACGTTTGGAATAGAGTTATATGTTGTTAAATCCAATAATGCGGCTTCCCATAGTCTTCCTTTTTGCAAACGTAGCGCTGGAAACAGAATACTGCGCAAAGTACATGAGTTACCGGTTAATGACACTGTATACGAAGACATCTTAAAGTTGACTAACACTTTTAGCTAAAAAGTCTAAACATAAATGACCGCAAATGGATGTATCATCAGGTTGTTTTCTTGTATAATTGTAAAAAACATTTTCTGCCGCACGAAAGTATTGTTGAAGTTCTTTCGGTGGTGGAAGGTTTCCAAAACTGTCGAAATAATAAATCGTTTCACCAAGTTTCTTGTAACACACCCAATGAGTGCCTAATCCTTCACTATTATCCAAATTTACTATACCAGTCTCATTTTTCCACATTTTAACCGGTAATTCATCTTTCATAAATACTCCTCTAAAAAATGGGGTTTTCAAACAAGAAGCATATGTAATCAGTTCTTCATTGGTTAATTCTTTGTTTTTAATTATTAATTGCTCTTTCTTATTTAATACACACGATACGGTCTTAGGTATAGTCCTCCTCCCTTTTTTATCATTAACCATATTGTTGGTTTCTTTTTACCTTTACCACTAGTAGATCGACGTTTTCTTCTGATATTACCTCCTTGTTTCTTAGCGGGTCTTTTCCCACGCCTTCTTCTCTTTCCTCCTCCAAACGTAGTTTTTGCTTTCATTGCTGCTGTTACTGCTAAAGACGATGCTTTTTCACCAATACTCGCGTCACTAGATTTTACTCTTTGCCAAGCTTTCTCAGAAAGTGCTCTATCTGCTATTGATCTATTTTTTGTATCACCAAATTTGGAATACGCTATATCGTGCTGTTTACAAGCCTGATCAAGCTTATTTATTCCAGGATCTCCTCTAGCAAGCCGTTTCTCTAATTTGGTTCCAGGACCACAATATTGATATCCTCCAGGTAAATGTAATTCCACAGGTAATAAATCAATCGCCTTGTTAACTATAGCTCCAACCGGTTTACTTAATAGAGAAAATGCTGTTGATGCTATTCCCCTTCCTCTCTGTAATCTCTCTCGATTATGACTGATGCGTTTAGCCCTCGGCATGACTATTTATAGCCAAACTTACAGTCAGTAGGTGCACTCTATAAATGTTTTACAATGAATGTAATATTAGTCTTGGCTTCTTGTATTATATATACTGTTTAAAATCCATTTATTATATAGAAATGGATTAATTAATTAAATGTAGACATAATAAATAAAAGTAGTAAAAATAGAAATAAGGTGTAATTGAAGATGTTTCAAATGTTTCTCCGCTGGTGATGGTATCGTTGTTTTCGGTAAAATGAATAAAATCTAAATAGTTGTCATGTTCCCTTAGAAACTTGCCACTCAATCGTTGGTAATTAAATAACACATTCCAGTCTAGTTTATCTTTAAAATTGTCAATGTAATTTTCAGAGATATTTTGATATTTACTTATTACTTCCCAACAGTTATTAAAATTTGATGTCATCTCTACAAGGAAGTTTTCTGAAAACTGTTGTCTTTGTAAAATATGAATCCAGTTAACTCTGTGAAAATAAATTCTTAACATAGTCATTGTGAAGAGGTAGTGTATGGAAAGTTGTTCCCAATCCATATATCTATCAAACCGTTGAACAAAACCATCTGTCAGCACTCCTTGGGGAAATCTCGGCTCTTGAGATATTAAACTCCACGCAGTAATATTGGATTCCATCATCCTCTCTGTATCATCTCTCGAATATAACTGATGCTTTATCCCTTATCATGGGTATTTAAATTCTTTTTTCTCTTATATAATCTTCATCGTTTTCTGTTGGTTCATTAATCACATTCACTTTATCCCCCTTTCCTAATGTCTTGACTTTAGAAGGCTCAGACGGTTTATCTAATTGATTAGGTTTTTCTGGATTGTGTATCTTTTTCCAGTCTAAATAATTGTGGCTGTCAACATCTGAAGCTACAGCTCTTCCTGAAGCCCGATGGATATAATTAAATAAAGCTGCACCAAACCTTTCCATATGTTTTTCATATTCTGTAGTCCATTTCTTGTGTACTATATCAAATATTTTCTTATTTACAGCGTCTCCTTCCTGCTCACAATCACCTACATTTGACAATTTTAATTTTTTTACATCATAGCTTGTATCAGTTTCATTCTTTTTGTAAATCGTTAACAATTTTAAAGTCGCTAAATTTACTGCTTCACCATCATAAATGGGATGTTTTATATTGCTTAACCTTTTACCGGAAAATCCCCAATGGTCTTCGTGTACAATCGGGGTTCTTTTATCCATGTATTGTACCGTAACCGCATCAGAAGACAAAAGCGGATCACCAACATTTTGAATTACTTTTCCTTCAAAATTATAATTACCATCAGGTGTTAACGGAAACCCAGCTCTTTTTTCACTATATCCAGATTTTACTCCAAACTCGGAATACCGTCCAAACTTGTCCACACTCATGATGTAACTGAATCGCTATCGTTTAGGTTCTTACTATATATATATATATATATATATATATACGTCTACTGAACAATTATTTCTCGTTTTCGCAGTTCATCAACCAAAGCTACCCATTCGTTTTCTAAACCAGTGTGCCCGGCTTCCATAGCTTCATGTAATAACCTCATTCGATCAACTAACTTATTTATATCGTTGTAATATATTATATTGGTTTTATACAAATTTTTTAATAATCCCCTTCCAGATGTAGTAGGATCAGTTGTTTTTCTTTTTTTATGCAAAACATTTAATTCAGCAGAAGATAAAGCTCTTCTTTTAATAGGAGCTTTATTTGATTTCGAGGGGAAAAGACTAGATATAATGTTTGTGTATTTTATTGACCTGTTTCTATGAATAGGTAGTTCTTTGGAATATTTTTTTCTATGTGCATTTGTATACTCTAGTATATTTTTAAACAATTGTAAATCCTTTTTAGTATATTTACCAGGATTATTTTTAAAGATGAGTTCAAACAAACCTGTTGTACCTTTATATTTCTTATCACCAATAACTATATCATCATTTTCATTTATATCTAACTTTCTATCTCCAATCATTAATCCTTTATCCTCTATTCTAGCTCCATATGTATGATAATTTCGATTAGCATGTGTGCCATGTAACATTTTTAATGTATATTTTCTTCCAAGTGTTCCTTTAAACATAATATCTGTGCCTAATTTGCTTAAGTTGGATGGGTTGATATCCTCTTCTTCTGCTCTTGTATCTTCCGCACTTGTATCTTCTGTACTTGTATCTCCTGCAATGTTCTTTTCCCTTAAATCTCCTATATCTCCGCTTTCTTCATACTCGTCGCTTTCTTCAGATGTTTGTAACTGGTCAGAACTTTCATCATTCTGAAATTCTTCTTCATATTTGGAAATTGGTAGCATTTTGTCTCCTTCGAAGCGAATTGAAGGTCTTTCCATATTTTGTGCTAATCGCTTTAAAGGTTCAGTAACAGGTTTGAATGTTGTTTATAAAAATTGCTCTCTTTCATTTATACCTGATTTTAAAGCTCGGTTTTTTTGTCTAATAGAATCACTAAGTGATTTTATTTCCTTTAATAGCTTTTCCTGGTTAACCATCTTCACACCTTGACGACTTGTACAGTAATACCGCTAATCAGTGTATTAAAACGAATTTATCAAAACCTATTCTATAACGACCATCTTTTATAGCTTGATCTTTCATAATAACCAAAAATCCATACTTTTCCGCCCATGCTTTTCCGCAAAGCTCTTTAAACTTTTCAAATGGCATATCCGCATTCACATGATCGTTATATATATGTTTTAGGTTAGTATCATCTTGTTTGAATACAATTAGAATATTTGCATTATCTCTGATAAGTTGTTTTGGGATTTTGCTATAAGTTTGTCCTATATATATGCTGTCGATGTTATTATGTCTTCCCATGGCAAAGTAGTTTCTAATAGTATCCTGATTTTCACAAGATACATCGTCAAATATAAATACAGAATACGGTTTCGCTTCGTTTGGTTGCATAATGCTATCACTAGCGTTAAATTTGTAAAAATTAACATCAGACACATCAGATAGGATTTTATCCAGCAATTGATACTTTGGTTGATGTAGAGACTTTGAAAAAATATATAGGTTACTAAACCTTAATCCCTGCGGATTAGTGATCAAATTAAAGACAACATTGGTCTTTCCACAGTTTGAGGGGCCACTTACTATACATCGAACAGTGTTTGGAAGTAAACTACCGTGTTTACCATTGTTGATTTTAACGTTATCCACAGTTAAATCATCTATGTTATTAATATTGAATCGATCTTTATGGTGAATAATCTCCATCCTGCTCAAAGGTTAACGACGAAATGAGTTGCTTGTATTAAACCAAGTCCTTTATAGGTATCCATGAATCCTCAGTTTTGTTAAACCCTAACCACCGCACTTTAACTGCGTCCTTTTTTCTTTGTAACACTTTTTCAACAAGATATACATCACCTACTGTTGACTTTAACATTTCATGTCCATAAAATGCACCTTGCAACAAATCTCCTTTGTTATCTTTTAGGATATACGTTTCAGGTACAGTCGGTTGCACTTTATACACTGTAAAAACTTCATTCGTCCAATTGGGAAGGTATTTTTTGGTAAACACTTCCTTATATTTACTAATCCGTACTTTATCACTTACATTAAATTTTCTTGGCTGCATTTTTTCTACTTTAGGCTTTGTATTTTTCTTTATGCGTTTTAATACATCTTTTGCATTTCTTCTATTTACTTTGTTAGGTTTCATACCAATAGTTCTATGAAACCTGTTGTTATAATCATTTATTAATTGTGGTAAAACATCATACCATACGTAAGAACCTCTTTTTGAAAATTGTTTATACAGTGCTCCTTTCAAGGTTCTATTGAATCTTTCTACAATAGCTGCTTTTTTCTCTGAATTTGTAGAATAATGATTTATTTTATATTTATTCATTAACTGTGCAAAGTTTGTATTAAAGTATTCTGTTCCATCATCAGTTTGTAAATGTTTAATTTTGTTTTTATCTCTTTTTATGGCTATTTCCATGGCTTCTGTTACGCTTTTACCAGTCTTGTCCTTTAGAGGCAAAGCGTCTGCAACTTTTGTAAAACAATTAATAATTGTGAGTATATATTTAAATCCTTTGTTTATTCTGCTATGCGGTCGCATTTCAATTAGATCCGCTTGATATAGATCATTTATCCCTTTTATAACAGTATTTCTTCTTGGAAACTTTATTCTTGCAGGTTTGTGTAGTTCATTAATAATCTTCTCCTTCAGGTCTGACATGATGGTTTCACGAAGGCAGCTGATATGGTATTAAATATTCTTTGGTATAAATCTGCTTATATATATATATATATATATATATATATATATATATACATATAGTTCAAGGTCATTTAAAACTTGTGTAAAAAAAGGGGAAACACAGCTTAACATTGCTGTGTTTCCCCTTTTTTTACGGAAAGGAAAAGGATAAAGGATCTAGGACGATGAAAAGGTTACTCGTCAATAGGGTTGAGGGAGTAGTGGCCGAATGGTAATGTGTTGATTTTGTCTGGAAGTGTTTGTCTTTTGTCGTCATTACAGGATAGCGCCTTTTTAACTTCAGTCACGCTGTACAGCTGATGGTTAAAACTTCTGATGGTGTTGAATTTAGCTGTAATGATGTTATCCTCAAATAAGCATTGCTTTTAGTGTTCAAAATGCACTTTCTTCTTTAAATATAAACTCTTTACACCTTTAGCTTTCTTAATATAGCTATTCTTCTTTTCTTCTTCTTCTTCTTTTTCATTATAGAGTTTCAAAGAATATAGTTTAGACATCAATGCAACAATCTCTTCAAGCAGAACACCATTAGCCTCATCCTTGAATTTGCCTAGTACTTTTTTGTGTCTGTCATTGTCGTAGTTTGGATGATCTTTTGGATAATCGGAGAAATCAAAGTCGTTCTTGTAAATAAATGTACGCAAATCTTTATACATGTCCAATGTTACTATGCGATATATGAAAGCGTCAGTGTCCATATATGTAATAGATATATTTTCTCTTCCGTAGAACGCCACCATTTTGTTGTAGTGAAAATCGTACATGTGTGTTTTTGAGATGTCCAAGATTGACATGCCTATATACAAAGGACGATCCATCTTCACACTCGTCTTCTTCATGGACACTGCTACAAGTTTTTCATTAATAATTATAGATGTTCCAAAATTTGGCTGCTGTACTAGTTTCTGTAATTTTTTTGCGTCGGTAACAAGTTTAACATTTTTGTGTCTTCTTTTGTTTTCCAATGTTTTTCCAAATATCGCATTATTCATTAATTTAAAGAAATCTTTTTGAAAGTCTGATGTAGCTGCTGCTCTTCTGATGGTATTTGAATCAATGTAGGGTTTCAACCAGCATGATTGAGAAAATTCCAAAACTCTATTAATTTTTGTTAGACGTAGTCCTAATTCGATAGCTTGTTGAACCACCCAAAAGTGAGCCACGTAGCGTTGTTTATTATTTAATGTCATCATTAATTTGGGGTGTTTTCCAATTGGTGAAATTTCTGTTTTAGCAAGAAGTGGAAGGTCATAATGAAGATCATGTAAATTTTCTGGGTATTCAAAATCGCAATCCAAAATATATCCAGTGTCACCATGTTTCGGAATTTGTAAAATATCGCCAATAGAGTCGGGATTAATCCATTTAAAGTTATCAAAAGGAAGTGGGTTTGACATTGCCCATCCGTACAGGTTATTTGCATCGAAATATCCTAAATAGGTTGACGGTTTGGTTTCATCGTAATCGGGTAGGTATTTGTTGTTGGCTTTGACATGTCTGGTAACACTTTGGGTCAATCCGCCTCTTACTCCAGCTTCAACCATTAAAACCATGTCAATGTCTGTTAAAAGTTGGAGTTTGCATTTTGTTTCTTTTAACATGGCTTGCCAAGCTAATCCTGGTGAAGTATACGAATGTAGAGGGTCCAAACCGTATGCAGCAAAACAGGTGTTTCGGAATTCTTCCATTACATCACAAAGAAGAGTTACATCTAGTTTGACATAAAAGTCCGAGTAATCTCCTAAGGTCTTCATATCTAACTCGTTCCATACTCGACGTGCGTGTTGATAGTCCTCAAGTGATATTTCCGAATCATTAAGTTTGTTTTTGAAGTGTTCTGGTGAAGGTAGTGATGTTTCATCAAATCTATGCAGTCCATCGATGTAATCATAGGGGAAGACTCCTTTTCGAAGAACCAAATCCATTTTACTATTGGGTACAGATTTGCTTGTTTCTATCAAATCTGTTCTTCTTAGATTTTCAGATAATTTCATGAGGCTTGAAGGCATAAATCTAAATGAATCAACAAACCTTAATTTAATTTTACCCACCTTTTTTGAAAAGCTTATACATTTTTCCATTGTAGTAGCCAAAACGTCTATTGCTCCATTATCTCTTCCTAGTTCGGGGATTATGAAGTGCGAATCATAACCACTCAGATTGTGCAGAACTACGGGGATAAAATATGGTAGTTTGTAGTTCAAGTTGCAAGCGTTACAGGCTGCACCTCTGTACGCTCCCGTAAGATGATCATGGTCACGAACTTTAACGTTATCCAGTGTAAAGGTGTTATTACACAAATAACACGTTGTTGTTGAATCATAATGTTGAAGTTCTTCTTCCATAGGTGACATGGGTACCTTTGTTCCATACAGTTCTTCTACCTTTGCAGCTATGTCATACAAATCATCGACAAAGTATTTGGCTGCTTCTTCACCGCGATAAATCTTTGGAGAAGATGATAGTCCATATTTTTGAAGATGGTCTTCAGTCAACGTGGATTTAATTAGTATGCAATAACTGTTTGGTGAATGAATTTGGTATTTGCTTCTTCTTGTAACGTCCTCTTCTTGTTGTTCAAGCGGATATAAAGAAGACTCGAAATCAGCGTAAACAACAACAGGTACACGGTATTGTTGTATTACTTTGTCAAATTTTATCTGCGCTCTGCTAGGATGCGGCAATTTAATTCTTACTTCATAGTTTCCATTACATAACCGCTGGTGTTCTACTAACCAATCAGACCCTCCCCTTCTTAGTTCTTTGTTCACGTGACAAAAACATCTTTTGCAAATTGTCATCTTTCTTTTATGCTTAGATAATTGATTAGAAACAAGACTTTCAAATTTTTTGATATACACAAAGTGTGAAATATCACCTTTAGTAATTAATAACAAATCGGTATGATCTCTGCGCTCATTTGGTGTTATACGCAAGGGGTACAAATTGTTTGTCGAATCCAATCCGAAGAGGTTGACAGAAGCTGAAGGATTTTGTTTTTCAAATTTTGAAACGTCTGTTATAGCAACAGGGTAAGTCATCCCTTGGAAATTATATCTATGTTGTACTTCTTCATAATAGTGACTTGGTCTTTCCGGATGAATTGTTACATATTTGGCCAACATAGCATATTTAAAACACTCAGTATCTTGATTTTGTACGTTGACGCAGGATAAGGTATTTCTAATCTTTGTTGGTAGAGGAATGTAGCTACTTCCTCGAATTCCATAGCCGTGTTTGTGTACTCTTAAGTCTAGCCCTGTGATGCTTAACAAATTCCATCCAGAGCCTCTTCCTTCATGTTCTTGTATTTTAGTCATTAGCTCTTCAAAACATTCAGATACGATTGAATCAATATCTGACGAAAACATAATAGTTCGGTTTTTTGTTAAAAACCCTCTCGGTGAAGTTTCATTTTGAATGTTTGTAAATAAAGCATCCATTAATAGTCCAAATTTAATAAAATTTAATCTTTTTAATTCATTTTGCAAAGTGTTGCTTACCAATCCTTTTGCGTTATTTAAAAACTCTTCGAGTTGTAATTTTGCATTGTCAATTTTGAAGTGGGTTACTACATTACCCGGAAGTGCTCGGGCATGTAGTTTTACATTTACTGCTGTTGATGCTGAAGGACGGTGAAGTGTAGACAGAGCATGCGTAGAAGTCGATGCAGCTGATGATGTTGAAGGATGATGAAGTGTAGACAGAACAGGCGTAGAAGTCGATGCAGATGATGATGATGTTGAAGGACGGTGAAGTGTAGACATAGCAGAGGTAGAAGGCGATGTTGATGGTGCATATTGAATAACACTAGGTCTGGAATTTTGGTGTTGAGCTAACATTTGATCTATTTCTTTCAATTCTTCTTCTTCATATTCTTCATTTTGGTTTTTGTTATGTTTCAGTTCTTTATGTATCATTAAAATAAATTCATCCTTAAATGAAGACTTGCAAATATCGCAGCGATGCATAATGTAGGTGCGATCTCCACAAGGGTCAAGGCAATAATGAACAACACTGCAAATACCCCTCTATTTATACCCTAGCAAAAGTAATGGGGGTACGTATTACGTTAAGTTTACTATTTTTTTTTTTTTTTTTTTTTTTTGCATTTTATATTTACTATTGTAGCTGGAGGCTACAAATTTCTGTATTTAGGTCAAGGTCATTGAACAAATTTACCAAAACGGGGAATAGAGCAGTAAATGATTTTATATTAAACCATAAACTGATCTATTCCCCGCTCTGTATTTAACTAAGACAATTTTCTCCAACAGAAACATTTGATAAATTTTAAACTCGGATGTGAAGTTGGATTGTACACATTGCATCTTGATCAACTAAAAATTTCATAAAACAATAGGGATCTTCAGTTGTAGATTCATCTTTAACATATTCAATAGTCAACATTGCCGAACGAAGATCTTGTGGAATTACGTCGACTTTTATGAGTCGCCTTTCGAGTTCGAACCGTTTTGTTATTGATGTAAGTTTTATCACATCATCGATATCGATGAGGGGAAAGCTGTAGCAAACGGAGTTTCCTGGTGGGTTCATCATGTCTATATGATAAATATACACTGTTGCATCGTCTTTAAATAGACGTTCCCCCACCATTAAATGTATAAGTTACCCCACTTTTTTAATCATGTAAATGGGTCAAGGTCATACAACGATATTACCAAAACGGGGAATAGAGCAGTAAGTGATTCTCACTATAACCACAAACTGATCTATTCCCCGCTTTGTATTTAAAGTAAACTATTTGAAGACAACAAAAACTTATTCAGATTCTTCCGATGATAATGATGATGATGAGCTCATATCACTAAATAAGCGACGACGAACACAAAAGTTCCCTGTGACTGGATCTAGAACTACATCATCGATATTAATACTGCTTGGAGGGGTTTCACTATCAACAAGGTCCATTTCCTCCAAGCAAAGCAACTGATGATGAAATTCCGGTTCATTATTATCGACATCTTCGTCGTCAGTCAACAGCTCCAACAGCTCCATCTCTCCAAGATATGGTTCACTGCTAGCAAACTCACTCAGTAGTTCAAAGCCACTAAATAGTTCAAGATCACTAAATAGTTCACCTTCCATCTCTGAATCATCATCGTCTTCATCTTCGTTTAAATTTAATGGAATATTTTCAATCAATTCTAGTATAGTCTTCTTAGAAGGGAAAATGTTATCTCTGGGCGACATGATTCCAAGTAGCAGACTGATTTACCACTAATACGAAACCACCTTTTATACATGATTTCGGTGGTGGTGGGGGTAAGTGTTGAAAGTGCAAGTGGTAGGGAAAAGTGATAGGGAAGAGGTATTATTGTAACACAAATGATTAAGTCCTGTAAGTGGGTCAAGGTCACCTTATCCTATTACCAGAACGGGGAATAGAGCAGTAAGAGATTCTTATTCAAACCTCAAACTGATCTATTCCCCGTTCTGTATTCCCCCCCCCCTTTGGCGTTTTATTTAGTTTATGAGGTTGTGTAATAAAGGCACAGTGTGTAGCCTTCTTGTAATAATTGGACAATTTTTTTCTTCAAAGGGATTGGTTTTACATCTATTTTTACTTCTTCTGTTCCACGAATACCCAATCCTTTGACCTGAACATGTTGGTACTCCGTTAACAGTTGGTAAACACGCTGGATAAAAGTATCCGCTTTAGCAGTAGAGTCAATATAGTGGAGGTATACCATGGTAGGTGCTCTCTTGACGCAATTCAGAACCAAAGTGATAATTGTCTCTGTAACATCGGGCTTATATACCCATCGTTTTTTTTTTTTTTTGTTTTTTTTTTTTTGCTTTAATTACAGGTTTGGAACAATATAAAATGTTATATTAATGTTCCATCCTTTATCGACTAACCTTACCATATTACCAAAGATTTTATATAACTTTCTACTGTAGTTTGTTTCAAATGCTTCATTTTCACTACTATAAACTTCACCTGTTGGTCTCCACATGTACAATTGACAACTAACCTCTATATCAAGATACCGTAGCAGTAATCTCCTTACAGCAAGCACCTGATCAATGTTTTCGACCCGTCTGCTAACTATTATAGTTGCTGCAGAGATAGAAGTAGTGGATGCATTCATTTTCAGCAGAGTACTAATTTTTACCAGCGATGTAGAACCTCCTTTATACTTAGTTTAGGTAGTGGTGGGGGTTAGGAAAAGATATTGTTGTGAGAAATAAGAAGATCTTTCATTATTTTTTATCAAACGAATATTTTCTAAGTCCCAAGGTCATTTACACCAGTTGCCAGAACGGGGAATAGAGCAGTAAGTGGTTCTCACTTGGACCGCAAACTGATCTATTCCCCGCTCTGTATTTTAAAGTAAACAATAACTCTTCTCACTATTGAGCAGCCTTTGTTCTTTGAAGCTCAAGTTCTAAGTCTGCAACCAGGCGAAAGTCTGCATCATGCTCCTCCCATTGTTCAGGAGAACGCGGTTGACCACACCACTTAGTAAAGGCGTACCTCATCGCCTCATTGTACTCCTCCAGGATAACATGATAGGGTCTTGGTTGTTGCGTTGTTGACTGCATCGGTGATGTAGTTTGTTGCGGTTGAGACTGAGCACCATTTTCTGCAACCTTATTAATTTTATAAACCTCAGTCATTTCAGCAGCCTCAACAATCGCGTACAACTCCTCTTCGCTAATTTCCTTTCCCCATGTGTTGCTGTTGACGCTCATGACGATACAACTAATAATTATATTCCGAATCTCTCGCTTAAATACCCGCTTACCCCCTCCCCTCTTTACTGTTGAATAATGTCTTTAATATAATATTTCTCCTTTTTCCATTTAAGTTTTATCTTTGACTTAGTACAATATATCTAAGTCCGTTATTTAGGTCAAGGTCGTTGTAGCATTGTAAAAAAAAGGTGTGGACAACCTATTTACACTCTGCAGCATATGCTACAAATTGTAAATAGGTTGTCCACACTTTTTTTTTTAATTTGGAAAAGACTATTTTTAATTTGGAATACACTTTTTAATCTTTTTTTATTTTAAATGTTTTCCACACACTGAAACCTGTATCATTTCGAATTAAATAGTTCTGTTTGGTAAGTTCTTTGACGTGGAGGTCCATGCCTCTAGGCAACTCTACATAGTACAATTTACCTTCACATTGAACCACCACCTTTGCAAAGCCCTTTGATTTAACAAAAAAGTATCGTTTATTTCTACAAAGCCTATTAATTCGAATTTTGGTTGGTCTCACTGCTGGATGGGGTGTAGAAAGAGAAACGGTGCCCTTGTGATTTTGTTTTAAATGTGATCTGCATACTTCTTCATTTAAAACACAAGACTTAGCACAACGTTCCCCTTTCCTTGCACCTTTTTTAAAACTGTAGCTGCATCTTGGTGCAGGAAGTATAGACTGCCTTCTCAAGGTTTTTAATTGTTGAAATTTCTCTGAAGGAGATTCGTTGTTAATACAGATCACTGAAGGACGGGAAAGGACACTTACAGAAGGTGTAGAAGGTTTGGTAGGAGAAGAAGAATGTAGACTTGCAGATGGTGTTGAAGAGCCTGGTGTAGAAGGTGGAAGAATGCTTGCCAGCGCCTGCTGAAGAAGCGAAGGAGCTGGTGAAGCCAAAGATGGTGCAGTTGTTTGCTCATCCTTCCTCGGTGATGGAGAAGGTGAGCGAGAAGTAGCCGAAGAAGATGAAGACGACGAAGACGATGAAGAAGATGAAGAAGATGAAGAAGCGGACGGGGGAGCAACGAGGTTTTCTTGAAGTGGTTGCGGTCGTGGTGCAGGCTCCTCAGGAACAATGCATGATAATATTAACGCCTGCCGAAGGATGGAAGGAGCTAGCGGAGCAGATGACGGAGCAGGTGAAGAGTGCTCAACCTTCCTCGGCAAAAGTTGCTTCCTACGGTCAGACATCTCGGGAACTGAACTGTACTCGTGATGTGTAAGCAGCAGAATGATTTTACCACTGGTGAAAACCCTCCTTTTATACCCAGTTGTAGAGGGGGGGGGGGCTTTAGAGGTTAGGGAAGGAATATTGTTGTAATGTTTTACTAAACGAAAATTTTCTAAGTCCCGAAGTGGGTCAAGGTCATCTGAACATGTTGCCAAAACGGGGAATAGAGCAGTAAGTGATTCTCACTTGGACCACAAACTGCTCTATTCCCCGCTCTGTATTAGGAGAAGAGGACTAGCTTAAAGCTCGCAATTATAGGCAAATAAACCTGATAACGGAACACTAACCTCTCCCCCGAAAAAATTATTCACCCAACACACAAACGATATAGTCAGTTAACAACAGTCGCGCACTCTGAAACCGCAAGGACGTTCATCACTGTGTAGGCGTCAGAATACTACGAACCGAAGTACAATAATACCTGACCAAGGTCCCCTTAAGTTTATTTCCCCGATGATGTATCCTCCAAGATAAGCAAAATGGTCAGTTAACAACAGTCGCGCACTCTGAAACCGCAAGGACGTTCATCACTGTGTAGGCGTCAGAGTTTTACGAACCGAAGTACAATAATTACCTGACCAAGGTCCCCTTAAATTTAACCAAAAATAAGCAAACTGACTGAATCTGTTTCTCGTGAGTAAGGGTTAAGATAGGTAAAGTCATCCGGTTTGCGCGCCGTAATGACTTAAGGTCGGTTTTCGTGCCATACCTTTTTGTAAGGGGTTAGGAAAGGTGTTTATTTGAGAAACATAATCCCCCCTGAGTTATTTAAAGACATAAGGTCGGTTTTCGTGCCATACCTTTTTGAATGGGAGCGTGAAAGAAAAGTACATATTTCATTAGTAAATAAAAAACACTTCAAAAACACTTTAAAACCAACACCAAACTAACTACAGTTAAACTAACTACATTTACTAGCAGCAAACTACAAGCGTTATTCTAACATGCTTAATAATACACAGACATGCCTTAAGCTAAGGTAGCATCTCTAATATATAGTGGTACCAACTCTATACTAGAGATACTATTGCGGACAGCGCGGGCAAACAGCTAGCTAGGCTGTCGGCCTGCGACTGCGAACCCTCTGCGGGCTGCTCCCGCTTTTATAGGAATATATCGGGGGAGGGGGGGGGGGCTTCGACAGTAGTTTGTTCTAACGCTGTATAGCACACTTTGAATTGCTCCAAGTCCGGTAACTGGGTCAAGGGCACGTTAAAATATTTTGTAAAATAGCAAAGGTGTTACCTTTGCTATTTTACTTTGGAAGAAATCTGTACTACGTTTAAACAAGGGAGACTGTTATCCGTTTTACGCAAAACTCCTTGCATGATCTTTTGATAAAATGGAAAAGATTAATGCCGGAGGGCGATTCCCATTCCACCAAAATACAATGCATATCATTTCTATGCAACGGTCTCAGCTCTATTTTTACTTTTAATTTAATGCCTCGAAACTCATAAGTAAGGATGGACAGAAAGGCTTCTGAAATAGCAAGCTCGGAAGGAACAAGCCAAGTGTTTACACCTACAGCTTCCATAGCGATATGATGATTTTTACCACGCTGTTGCAGTATATATTAAATTTCCCCTTCCATAAATTTTGTGCTAAAACGTGGTTGTGTACATTGAATGTTTCTTGAATATTTTCTAAGTCCTAATCTAGGTCAAGGACACGTTGAAGATAAAAGCATTAAGTGTTAAGCAAACTACAAAACATTAAATGTTAAGGAAACACATTCCATCTACAATGTTATTATAAAGCATCAAAATATGGTCAGTTTACAACAGTCGTGCACTCTGAAACCGCAAGGACGTTCATCACTGTGTAGGCTTCAGAATACTACGAACCGAAGTACAATAATCCCCTGACCAAGATCCCCTTAAATATATTTAACTAGCAGCAAACTACAAGCGTTATCTAACATGCTTAAACAAACTAACTAAACATGCAAGGGCGCGGATCTCTTAATTGCGCGTCGGGCCCAACGCACACTTAACAGACCTACGCTGCAGCAGGCACTGCAACCCAGTGGGACGTTCATCGCAACGGGCGGCAGGCTACTGCGAAGAGACGCTCGAAATCTCGGGTTATATAGACGGAGAATGGGAAATCGGGATATTAAGGGGAAAGCGGGATAAGGGATAACCCTGCTTCGTTGCGGGATTTTATCCCGCACTTCCAAGAACATTTTTCCCTCGACCTTGACCTTGACCTTGAACATGACCCAAAAGGGGGGGGGGGTTCCGTCAGGGGGGGGGGGTCCGTCAGGGGGGGGGGGTTCCGTCAGGGGGGGGGGGTCCGTCAGGGGGGGGGGGTTCCGTCGGGGGGGGGGGGGGTCCGTCGCGGGGGGGGGGGGGGTCCGTCGCGGGGGGGTTCCGTCCGGGGGGGGGGGGGGGCCGGTTCTAAACCAGTCCTCAGCTTTCTACCCATATATGGATAGGGCAAGGTTTCACTTTACGACCTGCTTCACTCTGCCAGCCGCCTCATTCCGGCTTTGGATTGCAACCAGTACACACGTGCTCTATCCAACTCTATCTTATCCATTTTCTTTTCCATCCTATTTACACCATGTCTTCTCCTCTGACTCCTGAAAAACTCCAGCGCTTAAAGGAATCTTTGAAGAGGTCGACGGAAAGAAGGAGCGGGTTTAAGAGACCTTCAACTTTGAAGTCTCTCAAACGGAATCTCCATGGTCATCCGCTGTATTTTGAACAACGACCCTCGACTCAGCCTCGACCTTCTACATCGGCTCAGCCTCGGCCTTCTACATCGGCGGCTCAACCTTCGTCTCCAACACCGACTGTCGATGAGGTGATGCAACGGACAAGGGTGATGGGGCTGAACGACTTGGTGACGCCGTTTGAAGTCTCCAAGGTCGAGTTTCGAAATCTGAAGCGGATGACGGAGTATAAATATGTGGCAACCAACGGGGACCACGTGTTCCTGTTTCAACACACCATCCACTACATCGAGGTGCGTCTGCCGCAGTCTCTCCCACCGCCACCTCCTCTGATACCTGATACACAGGAGTTATTCTTAACCAGAAAAGATGGGAGGGTAAAGTGGGTTTTGAAGAATAAAGTTTGAACTGATCCTTATCCCGACCAACCTTCAGCACGCAAACGGTCCTTTTCAGGACCACCCTAAGCATTTCAAGTTAGGGACTTGGCCTGTACATAGGCAGGAGAGTTTGTTTGTGCAGCCCACTTTGTGAAATTTTCTAAGTCCCAAAGTCCTTGAACTTGACCTTGACCTTGAACATGACCCATGTTGGGGGGGGGGGGGGTACAAAGTTTTTCCAAAGTATGTCATGTGGGTACTCAAATTACGCGAATTGATCAGACGAACAAGGAGGTGCAAACAGAATTTTGATCCGGCCAAGGGTATAGTAGCAGAAGCGAAAAAACTACAAAGTTTGTCCAAAGTATGTCATGTGGGTACTCAAATTACGCGAATTGATCAGACGAACAAGATGGTGCAAACAGAATTCAGATCCGACCAACGGTATAGCAGAAATAGCGAAAAAACCAATGTTTTCAAGGTTACATACTAATAGCTTCTTTAATATTGGGTTAAAGTATAGCGAGTGGGTACTCAAATTACGCGGGTTAATCAGACGAACAAGATGGTGCAAACAGAATTAAGATCCCAACGGTATAGCAGAAATAGCAAAAAAACCAATGTTTTCAAGGTTACATACTAATAACTTCTTTATTATTGGGTTAAAGTATAGCGAGTGGGTACTCAAATTACGCGGGTTAATCAGACGAACAAGATGGTGCGAATATAATTCAGATCCGACTGAGATTAGGGAAGAAACAGCGCGAAAACAACACTTTCAAGGCCTGACATTAATAAATACTTTGTTTATGGATTAAACTACGACAAGTTATTTATAGTTTAAAGTATAACGAGGTAACGTTGTTGTGCGGGTAGGTCGGGTGGGTATCATACACGCTAGCGCTATATCATTATACTTTTAGCTCTTGCAGGATTAACATCTACCTATAGAGTTTGTGTTATTCTAAAGATGTCACAGTTTTACAGAAATATGACGAAGGTGTCCTTCAACAGTCCGCCTGCCACCACCTTCTACTTCTCCGACTGTGAAGATAGAAGGTCTACGCTGTTAGTGGATTGTGAGCGATTTCGCCGTAGAATACTCCAGGCTGAAACATTCTTAGCAAGTTGTCTGCTACGCAAGATGCATCATATGAGTACATGCAATAAATTAGATCACAGTGACTGTTATGATTGCGTAAAAACAGTGTCGAGCAAGAATTGTTAATGTTTTCAGTTACGGAGCTCCGATCCTCACAGAGTCAGAGCTAGACCCTAACTAATGCATGTCCCGTAGTTATTGTGCGATGTGAAAACTTGGTGGGGGAAACTGGTGTGGTGGGGGGTAAAGGCGAGTGTCTATCCTACATGCTTGTATCACTTCAGTATACCTGCGGCTCTTGCATAGTTCACATGGATTCGCAAATACAAGGCACTACTGTTTCTTCCACATGTTCTTCTTTTAATATTGAGCAAGCTGACAATACAAATGATGAAATACAAGTACATGAAGTTTCTAGCACAATATCTACTGATGCAGAAGCAATAATGTCATCCCTAATAGGGTTTGACTAATGATGGTGGATGTAGTAGCAACCATCTGCCGCGCACTTGCCACCTACCGCCTACCATCTGTCGCCTGCCATCTGCCGTCCGCCATCTGCTCCGCCCCACCACACTTTTACCCCCACCATTTTGTTTGATACCAAAACGCTAGCTAGCGAGTAGTCAGTACACCTCCGGCTCTCGACCGGTGTACATCGAGCTCTCTGTTGAAATGTCCATCAAAATTAGGTGTATTCATTATGACTCTATTCATCTGGCGAGGCCGCAACTCGTCCGGATCAACAACATCGATGACAACCAACAACGGGGAACTATTGTAAACATGAATTATTGTAAATAAAGTAATATTTGTAATATGAATTATTGTAAATAAAATAAAGTAATATTTGTATTAGTACTACCTCGCACTCGTATCATTCGATTGCTTCATTCGATAATTTTCATTCGATATTTTATCGAATTAAAACTATCGAATCACAATCGGATTTTACGCGTGCGAGGTAGTACTTTTTTAAAATTACCTCCCCGTGACCTTGAACTTTGAACTTTAACTCATTTCGTCACAAAACCGCCTACGTCACTGGCTCAGCCCCAGATAACATCTTTCATGACTCAGCACTTCCGGTCACGTGACCGGATGACGTCACTTCCGGCGCAAAACCCGCAAACCCACACTACTGAATTTTCTAATTGAAAAAACAAATCAACTATATTGAACAAAAGTAAATACGTTTTATTATTAGTCTACAACTTACAACCATTTTTAATGACGCGTAACATTTCTGAGACTCCCAGAAGACTGCAACATCGTCGAGGGGGGATCGAATTGGATTTCCGCCATCAGCTCCTATTCTCGATTGCCACATAAATTCTGCGAGTTAAGAATATAAAGGAACCCCTGTGTTTCTTGTTGCGCTGTTTAGCTGAGTTCCATATATGCAAATACGTGACAAGATGGACTAGTCAAGACGACGCAACACTGTCGCTGTTGTCGCGCCTTGACTGAGCGAGGGATAGGAGGGGTTTCGCGACATGACAAATAATAAATTCTGTCAACAAAAGGGTTCTCTGCACAATTACAGTAACCTCACCTAGAACAACCGCCAAAGCATACCGTTACAGGTGGTGATCGGTATAATGCATAAGTACCCATGGTACTGTGATAGCTTCTTCCCAATGCAGGACATTCGTTACAATGACAATTTTTTGATAATTCAAACCAACGTAAATATCACTAGCACAACATTTGATTTAATCGATAATCTTCAAATTTCTATGTACCTTTAGAAACGGTTTTTAATATTATGTATGCTTTAGCCAAATAAAGTAATACTAAATTATTACTCCAACAATATTATTAATACAATAAAACGTTTTAAACACTTTAGGTACACCGGGAATATGTAAATAAGTATTTTAATAATCACCCGACCTAGTAAAATTATCATCTGAAATAGACAAACCTTACATACTAAAGAAAATTAGGCAAATCCTTTCTGGATATCCAAATATTGTATTGATCTTTAAAGGTTTAAAACATTGTAACGAACATGTAGATTTGCTAAGACTTGACATGTAGTAGACATGCTAGTAGACTTGACTTAGGCTTGGCTGGGATACCCGTGGATATCGCTTCCAGCATATCACTTGGATCACACATCAATGGATTGCCTGAATTGCGTATACTTGCATACCACTTCAATAACACATCTATAGATCGTCTGAATTACTCACCCGTGGATATCGCTGGATCTCACACACATGGATATCGCTGGTTGATGGTGCTTCTATTACAAGTGCCATTTTATTTGTTTTGATCACAATAACACCTTAAAATTAGGTAAGGTGAGTTTATTTGTGATTACATGCATCACAACATCAATGTTTTAAATACATATTCCGAAAATATATCAAATTGATTTAGGCTATAAATCATTTTATATAAATGTGAGGATATAAGTTTTTTTCTCGAAATATCGGAAGACTGGTTTTTTATCTCAGAAACTTAAGTAGTCTTAACCAAAACACATTCACATTGTTTTACAATCCGTTATATGAAAGGCCGACGTGGAAATTAATTGTGTTTTTTACTCCCTCTAATAATCACAACAGTGTATTTAGCCTAATTAGCTATAAAACATTTCAAAGACAACATTATTACTATCAGGCTTTTATTGATAATAAGAAAAGCCGGGTTTGGAAAAACTCTGTTAATGAAAGGCTTAACTCAGAATTAAAACTAATATTGTTCTGTTGCAACAAAACATACGATATTCCCCAATTTAAAAACTAGGTTTACATGATGATTTATTTATACACTTAATTTATTACTTAAAGTTTTAACACACAATATTATTCATTCTCTATTTTTGTCATAATCATGAATATTTGTTCTTCGTCAATCATTTTTATAAATATTGTGCAAACTGTGCACAATGCTGTAGACAAATGAGAACTATATTTTATTTTATTTTACTTAAATAAGCCGAGTACGTTATCAATGTCCTTGGTGTAAATGGTGCGGCGGCGCCGGGTTCCTAATCAGGACCAAATGTAAAAACGAACTAAACTGGTGCGGCGGCATTACTAAAGAACAAGTCCAATCTTACTGTTTACTTTGCTGACAGAATTTAATGGCCCAGTTGGGAACCATCCCCGCTGATCACACTGGGACACATGTGAGTAAATATGAGCTTGGCTGGGACACCCGTGGATATCGCTTCCAGCATATCACTTGGATCACACATCAATGGATTGCCTGAATTGCGTATACTTGCATAACACTTCAATAACACATCTATACATCGTTTGAATTACTCACCCGTGGATATCGCTGGATCTCACACACATGGATATCGCTCGTTGATGGTGCTTCTATTACAAGTGCCATTTTATTTGTAAGTTTTCTATGTCATTAAAACATAACCATTAGCAAAGAAATATGACCGACCAATGAAGGCATATGTGCATTTTTTAGAAATAGACTGGTCTAGCGAGTGAAAGCTGTAATTAAAACGCAGTTCGTTAAACTCATATTTCCGACTTCATATAGTTTTATGTAAAGTTTATTTTTGCTAAAACATACATTAATTAATAATCATCTGTAATGATTGTATTTATACTCGTTGATTCACTAGACACACGGACTGACATACCAGAATGTGAGAACCAAGTCCAATATACTGTATATACTTTAACTCTAAAGTACTCTTTTTAATAAATCTGTTGTATCTTTGGCGATATCAGCCGAGTTTACACTGATTTATATTCCTTTTACTGATGATCAGTCTTATTTAATTGAGTCAATAAATAAGTAAATCCCTATTCTGTTCAGTAGTTGTATGACTTTATGCAGGTAATGTACCAGTAACTTACTGTATAACTTCCTTCCTACAACAACACACTGCGCTTGTAGTGCTTGCAGCAAGTGATATGTTTCCAACATAGACAATAATCTTGCAGCTCTAAGCTCCTGCTTACCCTTGACACTAACGGTTTAGGCTGGTTTGTTATGAAACTGTATAACCCATTTGCATCATCGCGTTTAACTCTTGTGCCCATGTTGAGGCATGTTTAGAACGATTTAAAAAGTTTTTAACCAATTATAAAACTTTTGAAACACTATCAGACCTATACAAGTTATGGTTTTGAGAAAATGATAAAACTGTAATGAAATGAATATTAAACATTATATGCAAAGTGAATCAACCATTAATTAATTTTCTGGAGTTTATAATAAGTGGCCCTATCTTTTGAGGATTTAATTAACTATAAAGTGGCGTCTTTAGTTTACATATGGTTCTCTTCTCCTTGTAAACGAAACCTTTAAGTTTATTTTTACATCTATGAGAAAAAGTAAAATACATTTGTCAAATTTCCATAAAAAATTAAGTTTTAGTATTTTTAAAGTTGACTCTAATATTATAAATTGTAATAACTAAAATAAATTGTGCTTTTTCTACTTAATTATAGCATAAATGCATAATTTTGTTTAAATTTGATAATTGTTTTTAACATTATAAATCCTACCTACGGTAAACTAGTTAGCTAAATATTTTTTTAAAATTGAAACACAAAGAAAATCACAGAATAAATGTAGCTTACATAAATAAATAGAAAAATAACAAAAAATTTGTTTGGAAGCAGGTTAAACACTGATTGGAAAAAACAAGGTCAAGTGCACGCATTAAAAATATGTAAAAACGTTCTATTCAGGAATGATCTGCAATTAAAATAATATAATAGGCAAAAATACTTAAATATCGAACGTAATAGAGCGTTAAACTATTAAACAAGTTAAGTACACAAGAAGCATCACTAACCGAAATTGTAGGAAAGGTAAATTCTCCTCTCAAGTTCAACAAGGTTTCTTCACCACTCTGGAGGATTAAAACTTTCTATCTACTTTGTACTGAAAACTCACGATAGTTTACAAATGTACATTGTAAATATTTATTTATCTTCAAATTATCACAGTTAATTCAAGTTTTCTACTTGCAAATTTGCTGTCTATTAAATTACTATTTGTTGCAGATTGATTAATGGGTCGTATTAACAAAACTCTTTTGATATGACATAAGAATTTAATTTCAAAAGATTCTAAACAAATTCATTTTAATTCGTGTCGTCTAATGCATTTTTTGGAAACTAAGCTTTGATAAATATATTATATGGTAGTTAGTTGTAAGAGCAGCCTGTAATTTTAAGTATTGACCGATATGTTGTTTAATTGCCTATTAACTAATAGTTACATTAAATTGACACTACATTTCTAAGTTCATTGGATTTAAAATCAAGAGTGCTTCATATTATTTACAATATTTTGTCTAATATTAGTTGGCTATTTCTAAAGTATTCATGATAAATAGGTATGCATTACTTTAATTCATTTCAATCGAAAATAAATAGGTTTAAACTTTAAACTTGTATTTTAATGAGCATAAGTGCACTTAAGGGTCGCAAATCGGTGTAACTTCACCGTACCGTGAAGACTAGTCGAGACAGACTCACACGTGTACAGTAAACGTCTGGAGATTTGATTTTGCAAATGTTTTTTTAGGCTGAGATCCTGCCATGTGGCCTTAGTAATGAAAGAGCCACGACATTATTCCTTTAACACAATGAACAAACTTTCGGTCAGAAAAACTACATGAAAAAATATATTTTATCTAATCTAATACTTTAATGTATCAAAAGAATATGACCCGCATATTATGGGCTTGACAGTGTTTGTTACTGATGGTCTGTGAAGCGCAGCGTTGACGTTACAAAGTGTTATTCCACGTTGACATCAAAGGAGGAGTATCTGTTGTTTGTCTGGATATGACGTTTTAGTTTGAACTTAACTGATTTGATTTATTATTATTATTATATATTATAATCATTAGTTTAACAATGATTACAGTTAAACAAATTATTTTGTAAATTTCTAGGTTATTTGAACTGGTGTTGTTTAACAGATAACGACAAAAGCCAAAAGTAATTTTTTTAATAGTATTTGAATTCATAATCCTCTAAGTTCCATGTTAAATATATATTTATATTTGAATGAGTTGATCCAAATTACTTATATTATTTCACAGCTACATCTAATTTTAAAACAAACTCCCAGAAATCTTCCGATGATATTAACAGGTAAATAGAGAGAGAAATAAATAAGCACCAACAAATAGTATATTATTTTACTTTTTCTCCAAGATGTAACGTGATAAATTCAAATAAGGAGATAGAGGAACTATTTTAAAGTTCAAATTTTTGTTTAGATTGAACATCTCATACTAAACTAGTATTCCTTTTCTCATTTTCTAGGCAACTGCCGTTAAAATCCATTATCCCATTAATTTTAATTAAAATGCATATATAATCATTCAAAAGGTGAATCCTGACATCTTATTAATGCAGTACCAAGCATATTTTAAACTGTAATCACGTAAAGAGAAAAATATCAACGTGAGTAAGCAACCAGTTTAGATTAGTCACATGGATTATTTTGAAATCCAATGTGATCATTAAAATTGAATTAGCGTACCTAAAAAATTAAAATAGTTCATAGTGGCATTGGAAATATTCGCCAATAAATAAACATTTTAAAGCAAACTGTTAACTTACTAATTGAATTGTTTCTTCCGTTTCTTTAAATATATTGCAGAGCTTATCGTAAACTACCCCTCGTGAGTTTTCAATACAAAGTAGATAGAAATTGTTAATCCTCCAGAGTGGTGAAGCAAACTTGTAAACTTGAGAGGAGAATTTACCTAAAATTTTGGTTGGTGATGCTTCTTGTGTAATTTACTTGTTTAATAGTTTGACGCTCTATTATGTTCGATATTTAAGTATTTACACGTTTTTAAACTTGTGTTTCTGATTATATCAGACAATAAAGCGCCTTGTATATGTACAAACAATAGGACAATGTTTGTCGGCAAATATAACCTTTTTTTGTGTTTACATGTTCAAGCCAAATTGATAACTTAAATAAGCACATTATACAGGCACTGTATACATGTGCTTTATTAATATCCTGAACAGCCGACATGTTGAACTTTTTATTTCTGAGTCAATATTTGTTTTTAATTTTATATTTTATCTTTGAATTGGTTTCAGCCAATTGATAATATAGTTTTATAGTTTAAAACTAAACAAATTATTTGTTAAGTTAGATGTTAATGTTGTTTTTTAGAAAATGTTATCAAGTATACAATTATATATATAGATATATTTGTAGCGAATTATGTACACTTATCGCACGAGTATACTTGGGTGAATTTTCGACGGAGTTTATAATTAGTATGAGTACCAATTTTAACATTGACACGAAATAAATTATTATATGACTTTATCTTATTATTTGTTAATTTAATCCCTGCCACAATTGGCCATTTAACGTCTAATCTTATAAAGACGGCAAATTTGTTTCTAGCTAGGTACACTTCGATCTCATCTTCAATCCTGTTCCTGGAGCGAAAATCAAAACTCGTTCTCAACCATTTTACAGTGCTTGCTCTTTGTTCATGAACACATTGGAATATTGCCCTCAGTTTCTTACTGAATCAGAAACTTGCAAGTGAAACCTGTTAATTATAACAACAACGTGAGTCTCCTACGAGGTCCCAGCGCTTGTAACCTCATCCGTTAGTGCGTGCGTATGACGTTGCCTAGGCTGTAACTGAGCCATGACTCAGTGGGGTCTATTGTGGAATCATCACCAGATATTGTTGATAACAAGTAACTTTTAACTGGCTCTAAATTACACGACCCTTGGACAACTATGCCTCAAAGCGGTCTGGAGGGATTTATTTAAACTCTCTACAGCTAGTAATTGTGCAGAGTAATATTTGTTCTTCTTATGCGTTTGGTTTTCAGCTTTAAATTGGTGCATTATGTGTTTGAAAGTATTATACATTCGTTACGTTAGTATGGTTTTAACATGTATAAGACTTTATGAGTGCATACTTACATCGTTCATTTAAGATGTCAAAACGGCGATAACATCGTCAATGTAGCATTAATTTTGTTTAATGTCGATTAAAAATTAGTGCTAGGATGAAAATATTGTGATAGGTAGATTGTCTATTATTTAAACCCACCAACACTAACACTATCTGTACGCAACTCCTTCAACTTATAGTAATTCTGTCTCATTTTTTCTCTCATGAACACTTGGTATGCATAAAGTATTTGAAAATTTAGTCTACGCTGTCGATTTATATAACACCTAAAATAAAATAAATAAAACTCCTACAGTTACCTCTTAAAAATATAATGTTTGTTGAAATTGTGAAACGATTCGGTAATTGTGGTGTAGGTAGGTATGTTTACTTGCTGGACTTGACATCAACTCTTTTATAAAACCTTAATATTAAAATAATCAAATACATTATCAGTCCAAATTTTAAAAATGTACGTAATTTATTATGCTAGCAAAGGTTTCATTACAGTAATAACTTCTTTACTATATTTATAATTTAAAATATTTCCCGGATTTCCTTCTCAGTACCTTTTGTTTTGTTACTTATTATTTAGAGGTAAGATTTACGATTTCCTCAAAATGTCTTAGAACAATAAACGTTACGTATTGACAACAATGCGTCTTATATCTTCACGATTAATCACGCCTTTGCACATTATTCACAGAACAGTCTGACGGTCTAGTATATGTGTCCAAAGCGCATAATTGGAAGAGGGAGCTCTTACACTATTCTGTCCACTCCTGTGATGGGTTGCCGCAGCCGCGAGCGTCCGTGTGCGCGCGTGAGGGAGTCTCGTGGGTCTGAGAGTGTGTGAGTGAGCAGCAGCCTCCTGTTTGACATGTGTCTGAGCTCACTATAATCTACCCTTCCTCGCTCAGGGCCTAAAATAAAACCTATAACTATATACCACTTCGTCCAACACCTGCTTTAGCTTTTATTCTACAATTGGAAATCCAAATACTTCCTTTCCTATAAAGATACATTTAGAATTACAAACAGATGTATGTATATTAAGATTTTTTGAAACAGTTTCTCCTTCAATGGAAGGAGTTGAATTTTTGTTAGTTGAAAAAATAATTTTATTTTGTTGATAGTAATATAAAACAATACATTGTTGGTTTTTCGGTGTTTATAACTGTTCTGCAATCTATTCATACCAGTAAGTCATAGCTCACTATTAAACTACATGAAATTGGTTATGACAACAGAACACTAACATAGTTATCAAGAACACAACAATAGCATAATATGATAGTATGAGATTCCATCAAGTTAAATGTATATTCCTATCACACCAACACGATATTCAAGGGCTGTAATCTAAACCTTCATCCCACTGTCATGTGTAAAGTATTAGGTGTTAAGCTAGTTTTATTATGTTTAGTTGAAAGGCGTTATATTAATCTACTAAACGTCTAGTAATATTTGCAGGCCTTCATCTACATCTTAACTTGTTAGGTAGCTTCTAATATTTTGGATTCAAATGACAAGCATGGATATTTTTAATTGAACTTATTATTTCAATGATGCAACTTTAATAATTAACCTAAATTGAGTTACTTAAATTTAATTTTCAATAATATTACTCGTTATTATTAATTAACAAGAAAGGAATCAGCATTTTGTAAAAACTAAACGTACATCTTTGAAACGATTTTGAAAAAGTTGGTGATTTGAAATTGTTTGAAATATCATCATATCGTCTTATACCAACCCTAACACTGTCGTTTCCAATTTAAAACTTCATTATATCAAATAATGTTAAAATGTTTTCTTTTTCAGTTTTAAACAATACCAATTAATAAAACAATGAGTATTTTGTTGAATCGATGCTTCTAGTTGTAAAAAGAGACAACTCAAACATACACAAACTCTCATGATCTCAATTTTCCTTATACTAATCTTTCAACTGGCGTTCTTTTCGTAGCCCAATGTAGCCAATAAATGGTCGTTAAAAGCCCTAAAAAAATAAAAGTGATTTTAGTAGTAGTAGTATTAGCTGTAAACCAAACAATCACTTTTTCATAAACTCCTCTTTCATGGACATTGTGGAAATATTCTAGTTATTGGTGTTCATAAAACATCTAATTACATTTTAAACTTTTTAACTAAACACACCTTTATCTATCATAGGGTATCCTTATGTACCTTTATATATTGTTTGTTTGGGTAACAGATATTTCTTAGTAAGCTGTTCATTGGTATTCTAAAGTAAAAAATATGGTTACTTTTCCTTTAGGTAGACCACACCCCAGCGGTAAATGTAATGACATTAAAATCATAAAACCAATCGTTGTGAATGAATGTAGAGATATTTACTTTTCTAAAATACGACTTTCAAGTTTTTCAGTGGTTTCGGAAGCTTACAAATTATTTGTTTGATTAAACATTTTGAATTTTGAATTTTAAGTTTTTAAGTGGCGGGAAGGAGAGAAATCTGACAAAAGTTCTCCATCTCCAACTCATTCCCCTTCTTCAATGTCTTGTAGCTCAGTGCGCAGTAAACAATCGAGTAAAATCGAGTATGTACACGATGCGACGCCGCGACGCACTGGACTGAGAGTGCCGACATGACCAGTAACATTTTAAGTTGGGTGGTAGTCTTATTGCGACCACATATAATATTTATATAAGTAAAAAACTATTCTTTGCAAATACAGTAACCTAGTCCAGCTTAACCACTGCAGTGCGCTGTAACTGGTGTGTGTGGGAGAGCTAAAGAAAAAGTACGAATAATGGTTTATTTTACTTCCATATTTCATAAAACAAGGAATCATTTTGAGCGAATTTATAGCTTGATCACAACATTAATACCTGTTGTATCGCTTATGTATTAACTTAGCTATAGTCTAGCCTTTATGAGCATCCATTGTCTTGGATAATATTAATTTTATATCAGCCTTAGTATGTTTACAATAACTATGTTAATTAGCTAGTATCTTAACTCACATGTGGATAGGTCTAACTAACTCACGAATATAATTATTGAAGATGGGTTTATGTAAAACAATAAACCACCAATGAAAATATTTCGTGGTTGTCATTCCCCGTATAAAATTAGCAAATTCAGCCTTGAGTTCGCTGCAGGCACGCAACATTGGCAGTTATTTATTGCCCTTCCGGTCCTTCTTAACTCATACTAATATAGACAGCCGGAGCTTGGGGTTAACAAAACAAAACACTGACTATCAGTGTCCCTTTACTTATAATTATGTTCAAACTCGTCAAATAACATTTACATTTTACAGTTCTCAGTGAAGAACAGACTTTATGAAATGCAATAATACAATTTAGCTTAACATATACTTTTATCTAGTTGGGCCTATAAAAAGAAGTATGTGTTTTACGATATTTATAATGCTTTAAGTTGCAATCATTGATAATTGAATAAAGCTGCACATACGATCAGATAATTCATGTAATCTTTAAATCATTTGGTCTTCATTGTTAGGTCTATATGATATTAAACTAAAACATTAAAATAGTACTGAAACAAACCATACTTATAAAAGTCAACTAGTAGGTCAAACTCACGTTTATGTTACAATTCTCACATTACTATTGTCAAAACTATTATGATTTACAAGTCAGGCAAAGAATCATATACAAAAGTGATGTGACCTTATGCTAATCCAAAAAAAATCATATCAAAAATTGGTGTGATCTTATGCTAATCCTGTGAGTATAATATTTCCTTGTAAATCTATAACATACATATAATAAAATAAATTAAAACAGCACAGTATGTTACGTGTCATGTTAGTCTAAAACCATTGAAAGAGAGGGGAGAAGAGCTGGATAGTCACTCTTATTTCCTACACACATGAAGTCTTACTTTGTCATCCAACACTATGCTGCAATAAATCTAACACTTTATAATGGAAAATTGTTTTTCTAAGAGCTCAAAATCTCTGTTCTATGTGGTATCGTGAGTTCACTCAATAGCTGTCCAATCTTCCAGCAGTTTTCCTAGCTTGAGGTCTACATCGTCAAGTCCAACTTTCCCGCCATCCGAAAACACACCTTATGGAGCATGTCTAGCCTAAAAAAGCCTCAATCTCAACAAGGATATAGCTTCAAAATTTCTCGGGTGAATATTTCAGGTTTGTTTCTATTTATTTTAACTATTTCTAATAATTTTTGAGTTAAAACTTCAGTCCTGGGAACAATCACAAAACATTTCGAAGCTCGGGTCTTAAAACAATTTAGATAATATTATACATATATTGAAAGGTCCATACAATGTGTTTAATTAGCTAATGTTTTACTTTAGTCTTAATCACAGTGTATATACTTATATGTAACACGTGTGCACATATCCATTAAAATATGTGAAACATATAAAGTAACATTTTAGTTATAGATTTACACTAATTATTCCGCCTTTAAGAAACATTTTTAGTACTCTCGTTTACGGTTGATATTAGTTTTGATTATATTTATGTGTATTATTTTGAGTATTGGCAACAGTAATATATGATTATAGCGAGGTTAATTTAAATCAGTTAAAGCTGTCTCTTCAGTAATTAAAAGCATTCTGCTAAATCCACTCGGATAGACAACATTAGTGAGTCTGAAAAGCATTACCGGATTTAAACTCCAGAAAGACTAAGCTTTATGTTCAGAAGTGGTTAATTAGATTAGTAATCTTAACAATTGATTCTATGATTCGTTCTCATCTACAGTGTTTATATTATTTTATCGCCAACAAAATAATAAAGTCAGATTATAACTCCGAGTCCGTGGTGGTTTTTCAGAAACTCAGTTAAACAAGTTAAACTACACGTCTTAGGTATTTATATTATGAACGATTCATATTCAAGTGTTGTATATTTGTCATTTACGCAGATAATAATGCTGTAAATGTAAACAAACTTGTTAATACTCACAAAAATATACATATTTTGTATAAACAGTTTGTTACTTATTTCACAACATGGAACTTTTGTTATTGTATATTTTATATACTAAACAACTTTTTTATTTTTTGATACCGACCATCAAATTTAACCTCATTGATTTCTCAGGGGATAAACATTAGCCAACGCTGGCCTTATCTCCTTATTTATTTATTTAAGTTTAGGGGAAAATACCAAACAATGAACATGTCTTGAAACTACGTTTAAAATATAAGCAAACTATATAAAAAGGGTTTACTTTAACATCTTAAGTTTAACTTCGTAAGAGTAACATTAAAACGTAGGAGAGGTTCCAGTTTAAAGTTTCCCGTAAGTCTTTTGGTTTCTGAGCTACCAATTATGGTCTAGATAAAATGAACACATTGTATGGTTTGTTAACAGCAACCAGAACTACCTTTCTTGTAACCATACAGTTCAACAATTAAATGTAATTGCGTCAATAGTGTTTTAAAATAAACAATTATTATACATCAGAGGGTTTTCATATTATAAATAGGTTGATCTTTAAATTCAAACTCCATCCTATTTCTACATTTGTAAAAGTATCAACCCCGGGCCACCACTATTTATATTGTTGGGTAGTAATTATTTTGACCAAGTTAAAATTTTCAACTACCATGTAGTGGCCATATTTGGCCAGATATTATTCAATTATGTTTTATTATTCAAAGGTTTTCGTTCTCAAGTAAGTCCATTAAATTTTGTTTTCAAAAAGATTTTAAATTCTCCGACTACTTTTGTTCCTGTTCTTATCATTACGTGAGATAATATACATGAACCACCAACAATACTTGCTCAGCAGTATTTGTTTATCTTAAAAATTTAAAAATGGTGGGCCATTAACTAGTAACTGCCATCTTTGAATGAGTTATGTTGTTTATCTAATGGTGGTGTTGCAGTACATCATTTTAAACAATATTTTCATACTGAACACAATGCCGTAGTCCGTTGAAATATCGACACTTTTTTGTTTAAAATCTTAAAAAGTTGATAATACCTCAACAATAAAACTGACATCTAAAAACTAATTACGACAGTGTTTTAACGTGTTTTTTTACAATGATTTTGTTAAAAATTCCAATTTAGTCAATCCTAGATGATGGCCGACAAATTTATTTTAGTCAAAGTAAAAGTCTTAATACCCAAGTAAGGACAGCATTACAATTTTTTTCACCAAAACAGGACTTCCTACTTTTTCCTGCATTTATATGTTTACCGCCCTTCGTTTTCTAAAGCAAAACTTCCGAATCTGCTAAATAAAAACCGTCTCAGTACAAAAAAACGAATTTGAAATAGAAAAAAAATTTAGCATTTATTTATTAAAGACACCCTTCAAGAAATTATACCCTCAGTTTGATATCCAAGCAAACTGAAAATAAAAATAATTAATCAGTAATATGAGCATTTCATTCGAGAACTATTCCCGAATTGTAGTTCCCGAATAAAATAAAATAATTGAATTGCTAATTTCATGGTTTTAATATTAAATTTAAGTTTAAATACCCCTGACCATAAAACTTAATTATTAAAAACATTATTATTGTGCAATTCAGTGGTATTTTTATTGCCATCTCTAACAAAACGGAATTGATTGATATTAAGTGTAATAAACGGTATCAGGATACTGACTCATACTTTCTCCCTTTAAACCCAACTTTAATTAATAAATTACTTTTTATTCACTAAATATATAATACAAAGTACGGTCGAATCTAGGGAAAATCTTCTAAACAAGTTGTTCTCAAAAACTTCCACCCAAGTCACTTTGATGAACGCACTACAGAATCCTTTGCTACACACAGAGGTTTTAAGAGGGGAAATACCCCTCATCGCCCCCCAGGGTTAGGTAGCAACATATTTACAATTTTCTTTGTTGGTCAATGCTAATTTGACAAGAATATAATGAAATTTATCAACAAATAAGAGAGGAATTGTAATTATTGTATTTCCAATCAGAATTGCATTGAACAATGTAATATGTTTATTGCAAAATACAAATTTAAATTTTCACCGCAGCCAGCAATCGTGGAATAATAGTTCAAAATACTAAATTAATTAGTTTTTTAAACTCCTTTTAGTGATGATAAGTAATCGTTTTAAAAATGTATGTTTTTTATCAATAGTAAAAAAAAAAACTGATCTTTGGATGTTTAAAGTCCTGTTATTTCTTAACCCTAATTTTTACAGAAATGCAGGTGGTGTCATTTTGTTGGAAACATAAAGCTTTACAAACCACGAAAGTTTAATTCAAATTGTTAGAGCCTTGTTAGGAAATTTTGATTTTTCATATTTTGGCGATTTTTGGAAGATAATTACCATTAAAATAAAAAAATAAAAAAAATAAAAATACCTGGAGATATCGTGGGTTAGTACCTACAAACTTAATTTCATCAAAGTCGGCCCATTGGTAAGGGCTCTAGCTTTGTTCACATCCACACAGACACAGACCCCCCCCCCACACACACACACACACACACACACACACACCCACACACACACACACACACACACACACACACACACACACACACACACACACACACACACACACACATATCACGTAAAAAACACTTTTTTGGGTTCAGGGAGCACCAAAACGAATATTTCCACTAACAATAACTAAAATTTGAAAATTTAACGAAAACAATACTTTTTACATTTACTATGTATAAGGGGAGGAAGTAAAAAATAAATAGTAGTACTTAATTTGTGAGTGTTATTATAGTTTTAAGGACTTGTTTAATCATAAACATATGTAACCTTTGTACTGACCAAGATGAAGATGATGAACGTCTAAATAACAGGATAAATTAAACTGCGTCTCCTAACACAACAAAATATATTTGCCCTTATTTACATCCAAAACGGTAAAAATACGAAATATGGCTCAGGGTGAACGATTTCAACTAGCCACAACCATCATAAGGCCTAACCAGGAAATCGTAAAATATTTAAAATGTACCTGCAAATTTATTGGAAGACCATTTATTGTACTAGCCTAGTTAAAGTTATTCAAAATTAACAACTTGATAAAAACCTTCTAATTAACTGAAAACATAACGAAAGAATCAATAAGTTGTAAACCTGACGTTTTATTACGAATTTACCCTATAGGAAAGAAGCTATTACTGTAGGTCTCATGGTAAGACTTAAGCCCGCGACCATGATAACTTTTTGTTTTGAGGTCCCCAGATGCCAAAAATACTATTCGTTCAAATTTATATATATAAATGTGTGTGTCCGTTACCGCGATAACTTTTGCAAGAAGCGCCCGATTTTGATGAAATTTGGCAGAAATGTGGAGAGTAATATTTATGACTTTAAGTTCGAAAACCAGATCGATCGGTTTATGGGAAGGGGGTTTTATGGGGGTTAAAATTGTCCAAAAATCAGTTTTTTGAACTTTTTACCCTAAAATTTAAAAAACACTAGATTTTGGTTAAAGCCATTTTATAGTGCTTAAAAAAACAATTTAGTATTTTAAATCATTAAACTAGGTTTAATTATGTGGAGAAAAGTCAAAAATATGTCCATAAAATTATCCATGTTAATCTTATGGGAATACGGATTTAGCGAATTTCCCCTATAGGGAAGAAGCTATTACCGTAGTCGGCATGGTAAGACCTAGGCCCAGGACCACGATAACTTATCATTTTGAGGTCCCCAGACCCCAAAAACACCATTCGTTCGAAACTGTATATATGTATATATATATATATATATATATATATATATATATGTATATGTATATATAAATGTGTCCGTGAGCACGATAACTCTCGTAAAAATAATCCGATTTTGATGAAATTTGATATAGACGTGTAAAGCAACATTTATAATTTTAAGTTCGAAAACCAGCCAGATCGCTCTATCCGAAGGGGTATTTTGGGGGGGTTTTGTTCCCCAAAAATGGGTTTTTGAATTTTTTACACATAATTTTTAAACAACTTTTTTATTAGCATATTACGTGTTGTTATTACTTACGGGATGTAATAAAAGACGTCTTACAACACTTAATATATATTTACACTTATACTGATTCACATACAGACGGTAAACATGTATAAAAGATGGTACTATGCTATCGATTTCGACCAGTCACACCAGTCATCATCAGGCCAATGAGAGAACAAGTTGGCTTGATGATGACTGGTGTGACTGGTCAAAATCGATAGCCTCTTTTATATATGTTTACCGTCTGTATGTGAATCAGTATAAGTGTAAATATATCTTAAGTGTTGTCAGACGTATTTTATTACATCCCGTAATATAATTTTAGAAAAAGTCAAATTTTAGTTTTTACCATTGGATTCAGCTTAAAAAACACACAATTTGGTAAGTTGATCAATTTCTACGTCAATTGGTTCCCGAGATATTCAAAGTGCTAAACACGGTACGTTGTCTAATTTTATTCTTATGGAGAAAAAGACGAATTTATCTTGAATTTACTGAGTATGCAGGTTTGCTGCGACGGGGGTATTTAGATTTTCCTCAGATAATTTCACTAAAAACTCCAAATTTCTGTCTACCAATCAGTTTAACTCTACAAAACAATCATTTTGGCGTTTTAATTGTTGTTTTCCGTTTTACCGTTGCTGTGATATTCAAAGTGCTAAACACAGTACGTTGTCCAATGTTATCCTTATGGAGAATGAATAAAATGTTATATTTAGATTATTTATGTATGTATATTGATCAAACTTGGTATGTGGCTTCAACTAGTTGTGGTATATTGATATTCGCACAAACATGTTTTTGTTGATTTTTACCGGTAGCAGCAAACCTGCATACTCGATCCCCATGTTATTCATATGGAGAATAAGTAAGGTTTTATATCTCCCTTAGTTATGAACCTAAATTAATAAAACTTGGTAAGTAGTTTCACCTGGTTGAGTTATATTGATAATTGTAAAAAACACATATCTTATCTTCCTTGTTGCAGCGAACCTGCGTACTCAATTATAATGTTATTCTTATGGAGAATAAATCAAATGCTATATATGACTTATTAATGAATGTATTTTTGTAAAACTTGGTAAGTGGCTCTAGGTAGTAGTAATACCCATATATATGCATTGGAAATTCGCTGAGTACGCAGGTTTGCTGTGACGGGGGTAAAATAAAAATCATAATGAATAAATATGGTAACATAATAATTAACTAAATGATCTGTTACAATACATGGAGTTAGGATTGACTTTGAAGTACACTATTTAATTGTGATTCTTTTTAGCGAATTGCCCCTATAGGAAAGAAGCTACTACCGTAGTTGGCATGGTAAGGCTTAAGCCCGAGACCATGATAACGTTTTGTTTTGAGGTCTCCAGTTACCAAAAACACTATTCGTTCAAATTTATGTGTGTGTGTGTGTGTGTGTGTGTGTGTGTGTGTGTGTGTGTGTGTGTGTGTGTGTGTGTGTGTGTGTGTGTGTGTGTGTGTGTGTGTGTGTGTGTGTGTGTGTGTGTGTGTGTGTGTGTGTGTGTGTGTGTGTGTGTGTGTGTATATATATATATGTCCGTTACTGAGATAACTTTTGAAAAAATGCCCGATTTTTATAAAATTTTGCAAAAATGTGTAGAGTAACATTGATGATTTTAAGTTCGAAAACCAGATCGATCGGACTATAGAAAGGGGGTTTTATGGGGGTTTTAAATTTTCAAAATATCAGGTTTTTTTGAATTTTGTTCCCTATAACTTAAAAAAACACTCAACTTTGGTTATAGCCATTTTATATAACTTAAAAAAAATTTGGTATTTTGAATCTTTAACCTATGTTTAGTGGTTATAGAGAAGTCAGAAGACGCGTCCATAAAATTCCCCATGTTAATCTCATGGGGAAAAGTTTTTGGATGGTCCTCAGATAATTTTACTAAAAACTTCACATTTTTTTACCAATCAGTTTAGCTCTACAAAACTATAATTTTGGTGTTTTAATTGTTGTTCTACGTTTAACCGTTTCAGAGATATTTAAAGTGCTAAACACAGTACGTTGCCCAATGTTATCCTTATGGAGGATAAATAAAATTTGATATCATGATTATTCATGAATGGATATTGATGAAACTTGGTATGTGGCTTCAACTAGTTGTGGTATATATTTGGACAAAAATATTTTGTTGTTGATTTTCCCGTAGCAGCAAACCTGCATACTCAGCCCTAATGTTATTGTATATATGTTATCATGGGAGATAATCGGAGGACCAGGAGATAAATAAAAAAAAATTTACCTTGAGATTTACGAAAAACATGGTATATTTCTTTTAGGACGATGAATGTAAACAAAAGAAAATTAAAATTAAAATTGACCCCCAGCTGGTAATAATAAAATATTGAATGAAAGTTGATTTTAAAACAGTAAGAAAAACAAAATTCATAAATTTAAAATAAAAGTTCAGTAAAACACCAGAGTTCTCTGAAAATTCCGGCCACCTTGAAGCAATGCAGCTTCAACCAATTTTATGTCATCGGCAGCGGAAAAACTTTCACTGTGGTCTTTTTAAAATGCCAGTTCTTACTGTCACAACTCGTGCGATTCCATCATTTCCATGGTGAGTGTTGATAACTCGGGTGAGTGGCCAATTGAGGAGGGAGCTAAAGCCACGGTGGGCTATTTTACCACAAAGGATGATTTATCAGTTGAGATACTGGTATTCCAAGTGACTTGCAATCAGCAGAGCTTTGAGATGAAGAAACATGTCTCCAATATTCTGTTGGTACTAGTTCTTGAGCCTGCGACACTCGGTTGGCAACATATGTTTTAAGTCGATAAGACGGAGTGCGTAGCCATGTTAATACTACAGCTGAGTCACACCAGAGGTATATATTATCAGGGGTAACTTTATTCTCAAATGTTGACTGACAATGAGACACCAATTGAGCTAATGGATGGGTGGTGCATAGTTCTAAACGAGGCAATGCCACTCGTTTGAGTGGTGCCACACGGCTTTTATCCAGGACTGGAAGTACACTGGTTTCATGATTAGCGGTTTTGCAACGAAAATAAACTATGGCAGCGTATCCATTTTCAGAAGCATCACAAAATCTAAGAAGTTCAATACTGCATGAATTGGAAAAACATAATGAATGAGGTTTGGAGATCTGTGTCAAGAGCTTGGTATCAGTAATGAAATAATTCCACTTTTCAGAGAGTTCAAGAGGCAACGGTTCATCCCAATGTAATCCTTTTGTCTATAGAAGTTGTATGAATCATTTAGCTAACATAGTGAACGGCGTGAAGAAACTGCATGGATCATAAATTTTGGAAATTATACTTTTAAGACAGATCTTTTAGTTTAACATGATTGTGCGGGACAGTAAAGTTATAATAAAACGTATCTTCCATTGGGAACCAGTGAAGACCTAAGACAGTAAAATGTGGTTGTTCAGATTCCTGAAGAATCATTGGGGATTCCAAATGGGAATCAGGCAAGGAATGGAATAAACGTTGTGAATTAGATATCCATTTACGAAGTTCGAATCCTTCACGTTTTAATTATGCTATCAACTGATTTCGTAATTCGAAAGCTCTTTATTTGGTGTCTGCTCCAGTGATTATGTCGTCCATGTAAGTGTGATTCTTCAACACTTGAGCTGCGTCAGGGAATTCATTGCCTTCGTCATCAGCTATTTGATATAAAGTTCGGATGGCAAGATAAGGAGAGCTGTTCATTACATACGTGACAGTATTTAATTGGTATGTAGATAGTAGTTGAGATGGACTGTCACGCCATAAGTTTAGTTGTAAGTTTCTGTCATCAGGATGGATGATAATTTGTCTATACATTTGTGGATTTAACAACAAAACACATAGTTTTGGCTGCGAAATTACATCAAGACATCACAAATGTTTGTTTGTAACTTTCGTACGGTAAATAATGTGTCATTTAGAGATATTGCTGAAATACTTTTACTACTAGCGTCACAAACTGTTCTTAACTTAGTGGTACAGCTGCTTTCCTTTAACACTCCGTGGTGAGGAAGTAAATATTGAGGTTGGGAAAGATTTATGTCAGTTTATTTGGACATGTGACCTAACGATGAGTATTCATCCATGAAGTCATGATATAGTTGATAAAATCGAGAACCGGTAGTAAATTTGCGTTCCATGGATATTAGACGGCATTCTGCTGCAGTTTGTGAATGTCCAAGTTGAGGTTCGGCAATTTTGAATGGAAGGGGGACAGTATACTGTCCATGATCATATCTCATGTGAGTCGAATCAAAGTGTCTGTCACATAAATTATCCTCTTCAGCCTTCTTTGTGCAAGTCGGAGGCTCTTCTTGTTGTCAAATTCTTTGCAAAGAAAAATGCAAGTCGCTATCACTGACTGCATGAAGGCACACATTGAGATTTGCGTATGGAGAAGTTGTAGATGATGTAAATGAACCTATATCAGACTGTACTGGAACAGAACCCATTACAACGTATCCAAAGCGAGTTCCGAGTACGTACGGCATATGTGGTCCAAGCGAATGTTGTTCTTAAGTTAACAATTGTGGGAACAGCGATCCTCCAAGTACAATGTCAATACGTCCGGGGATATGAAAGCTTGGATCAGCGAGTATATAACGTTGCATTTTTTTAAGTACCTCAACATAAATCGGAACTCGAGGAAGGTCTACAGTAAGTTTATAAAGAATAAGCAATGGCTGATGCGGAACAATCTGTTGACCTGACAATGTCTCACTGTCAGTAAATATTTGTCCTTGGTTACGAGTAACACTGTGACTTATGCCTGCTAACTGAACATCTGATCTGTATCGGTGAGTATTGAGAATATTAACTGCATGTTCTGATATAAGGTCACGCATACTCCCCGAGTCAAGTAGAGCTCGAAAAACATGCGAAGTTCCATCGGAAGACCTAAGTTGGATTAAAAAGGTTCCAAGAAGAACAGAACTTGAAGCTGAAGTTAAAGATGATTCATGGGATGTTAAGGTAACGGATACTTTCTCGTTAGAAGTTGAATCAGCCTTACTAAATGTATTAGATTTGACCGGTACAGGTTTTTTAGGAAGCGGGACTTGACTTATATGGCAGTTTTCACCACTGAAATGCAAAAGCGTATGATGCCGCTTGTGGCAAGTACGACACGTGGACTTCGATTGACAATGTTTTAGATCATAATTCCCTAAGCATGAAATGCAGTGACTTTTGGATTTCACGAGTTGATAACGCTCATGAGGAGTACTCTTACTAAACACTGGGCATGATTATATTTTGTGTGAAGTTTGGTCACATGCAAAACACGGAATAAGTGAACAATACGACTGAGTGAGGATAACGATAAGTCAGTAGCAATCATGGTTACGGTTTTACGAGGAGAATGCATATTTTGATTAGCAAATCTTCCGTTACAAACACATATGGTGTTAGTCTCAGTGGCTTGGGATATGGAATGCAGAGTGGCGTCTTCAGTTTGATTACACTCTGTAGTTAAAAAACCAATGATTTAATTTACCTCAGGCAAATTTGTCAAGACGTTTACGCATTTCAGCATACATCTTGCGTAATAATACAATTGCGAGTAGAGGGTTAGACTCACGAACAGAGCATTTGAGGGCAGAGAGAGCTTGGGAGTTTTCAGGGAATGAATTGACAAACTGCCGCAAGGATTGAATATTTTAAGCAGGAATTACTGAGAGATCCAAAAGTTGACTTAGGTGCAGGAATTGCAACCTCCGTATTTTATGGTCAAGAAGATATTATATGCGATCACGTAATTCTCTGCTGTTAAATTTAGACTTTTTATTAGGTTGAAAGGTTCCCCTCAAAGTAAACTTAGAAGATAGTTAAATTTCATAACATCGGGAATGGTATCATTATGATGAATCGTAGTATTGAATAAATTAATGAATGAGGTCCAAGATGTAAGTTCACCGTGGAAGGTGGGAAGGTCAAGTTTTGGTAGACGCAATTGTGAAGGTATGGTGGAAGTACAGCTTACACTGCTTGTTTCAGCGGGAGGTGGCACATTATATGGGTTTAGAAGCGCTTCAATAAGACTCGAAATATCAATGCAAATTTCGCAAATGTCATCTTGATCGCGCAGGAGTATTTCATCAGGCAAGTTGTCAACATCGTTCAACATGGTGGTGCGCTGTAATAATGATTCAAATTCGGCTTTTTCATTCTGTACCTCACTCAAATACGTGGCGAGCTTCTTGTGTTCAATAACCGATAAAGATTCAGACTGCAAGTTTAATTTTTCAATCGCGGATTTGATACTCAATAGGCGGGTTTTTATGATTGGGATCATGCGTTTGTACATGTCAGCTTTAAACTCGGTAGTTAGAGGCTGTGCCATGTTGAAAAATACAAAATAATACCAATCCTGAATACTTTGAGTGTTTTAAACTTTAAATGACGGTAAGAAAACTAATCAACCTTAGTAGTGTTGAGAATTAATAGTCTAATGTAAACTCATTAATGGGTTCTCAACAGCCAAGTGTAATGAGATAGTAGACATATCTGCTAGTTGAAAGACGATAGAGTGCATAAATCTTCTAGTAGAATGAAGAGTGAGTACACATACCTTCTAGTAGAGTCACGAGAGAGCGGGTAATAGTATGAATTAAATACAGTTGGCTGAAGCGGTTAAGTTGTTGATAGAAAGGGTAAAGGTTATTGAATTATTGATAAATTGAACATTAAAACCCATAGCGATGATTTATATTCGGTTCGGTCCGGAATGAGCAAAAATGTATATGGGTTTTCATTGGAGATAATGGGAGGACCAGAACATATTTAAAAAATAAAACTTTCACCTTGAGATGTACAACAAACATGATATATTTCTTTTAGGACAATGAATGTAAACAAAAGAAAATTAACATAAAAACTGACACTCAGCTGGTAATAATAAAATATTAAATGAAAGTTGATTTCTAGACAGTAAGAAAAACAAAATTTATATATTTAAAATAAAAGTTCAGCAAAAAACTAGAGTTCTCTGATCAGTTACTCTTTTGGGGAATACATAAAATGCTATATATCACTTATTTATGAATGTATTTTTGTGAAACTTGGTAAGTGGCTCTATGTAGTAGCGAGACACTATATATGCATTGGAAGTTCGCTGAGTACGCAGGTTTACTGTGACAGGGGTATTTTAACTGATAGTCTTTACAAAACCGAATAACATTTATTTCTACTGCTTGGTAAAAATATTAACGATATTATGAATATTAATGATATTCTTTATTACGTAATTAACGTTTTCTCCATGATATATATGTTTCTGTATTATTTAAATATTAAACTTTACTAAAACCTAAAGCATTGAAGCTCTAATGAATGAATCATGAGAGTGTGTGTGCGGCCACGGTTCGTTAGTTGTCGTTTGTCCCACCAGGCTGTGCGGTGGTTGGGGCACAATCAGCTTAGCAACCACCACGTATACATCCCCAACTAATTAATTGTCTTAATGTCTTCAAATTTAGGTGTACTGCTGGTGAAAATGATCTTAAATAATCATCATGTTAAAGTCTATACTCATAAAAACAATTTTATATGCCAACTTGTTTATATCGTCCCCAACGTTCCTCATAATTTTAATTCTACAAATGGCGACATAAAAGTAACAGAATAAATGTTGAATTATTTATATATAATTTACCTTTTATTTATGATTATTTTACCTTTTTGTAAAGTTGTAGTTTATTTGCCGTGACAAATATTATACGGTATAACGATTTACGTATTTCTATCAATTTGTTCACAATGAAAATGTCCTATGGATATTTATCAATTAAATGTATTTATTAATTTCTTTATTTTTTAACATTTTATCCTGCATAATCTTCGTATAATTTAAATTTGCTCCAAAAATTAAAAAGCACAAATTGTTTAAAATCTTGATTGTACAACAAATCTATGATTTAAATACATTTAACTAATTAATATCTATAGGACATATCACCGTAAACAAGTTCGCACGCAGCACGGTGTCTTGAGGGAAGTGAATTTCTATATAAACAACTTGTAAAAATGAAAATCTGTTTTAAAACGTACATTTATTCCAATTTTTATGGAAATCTGAAAAATATTTGGCTGTTCTGATGCTCCTGGTTCTATTTACCTGCAATGCTGGGAATATAATGTTGCGCACTATAAGGTTAGGGGAAGGTCAGGTCAAGAATGAACGTAAGTGTGGGGATAATGGGGATGATAACACTACACCAACATATGAATAACAGGCTTCTCTAATGTAAACCCCCATATGACGACGTACTGTGTTTAGTCGATATACATTTTATTTAATTGCTCGGAAAAAAATTGTGCTAGAATAATGAGGTTGTGCTTACAACCTTCGCTTTATTAAAATCCAATTTTTACATGAGTTAATAAATAAGTATATGTGGTGATTTTCTGGCCCTTTTTGGGCCCAAAACCTCAAAATTGTTAATATAAAATATGAAAAAGTGGGGCAGAGTTCAAACCGATTGTTTTGCACAACAAACTTGTCTACCTGGACATTGAAAACAACAGTAATAAAAAAACCCAAAATAAAGAATATTGTATAAAGAATATTGTATTGGGAATATTGTATAAAGGTTATATCTACAAAATTTGATGTTCCCTACCACTAGAGTGCAAACACCCTCGTATATGTAGTTTTCAGTAAAAAGGGCTACTAATATAATTATTACTTTAAACGTTTTAAACACAGTACCCTGTTTTTGGATTATTTTATTTGAAGACCGTTATATTATATTATTCTATATAATGGTCTTAAGGTCCAAAACATGTCAGTCTTGAAATAAAATTATTTAAAACTGGGTATTGTGTATAAAATGAATAAAGTAATAAACAAATATATACATATCATTTTGAACAACCCCTCTAAAACTTGGTCAGGGGGTTACGTAATGAACTTCTATGGTGGTCCCGGGCTTAAGTTTCACCATAAAGGTCATGCCAATAGTTTACTTTTCCTTAGGAAACTCACTAAAAAGTATATTTTTATGCTGTAACTAATTTTTTACGGAAAATTAAATAAAACTCAATAAAAAGGTAAAATACTAGGAAATAACACCCTTCGTTTTTAGTGGGAGGTGGGACCAGAAAGAAAGGAATAGTCTAAACGGTGGATTTATTTTTATACAACTCATATGTTGATTGATTTGCATTAGTTAATCGAATTAACAAGACCAAGGTTTGGACCGTTCCCTATCAAACATTTAAAAATTGCCACTGGCATTGAATTACAAAAAGAAAGCTGTATTATAAGTATCCAATTATACAGAGTCTTTCCAAATTAATGTTGCTAATTTCTGGATATTGTCAAAAGGAACGTAAATAATCACAATATAACCGGGTGTTTATTTTCGTTGTCTGTCTGTCTGTTTGTATGTGACTTTTACTATCGTATTTATATTTTAAAAACGGCTCCACCAAATTAAACCGATTTTTGGTTATATATTCTTCATGGCAGATTTTTTTAGAATCTCTTTTTTTATAAAATATTTCGTATGAAAATGGCAGCTATTGCAAATTTTATGCTGAATTCATTAAATTAAATTATTATTAGTTATGATAGCAACACTTAAATTAATTATCCGTTGCTTGTTTAAATTGATAGCAAACTAATGAGATGTTAGGTACTAACAGTAAAATAGCTGTTGGGTATTATCAGTCAAAATTAAATGTGTACTAATTAATTATGATAGCAGCATATAGCTATGAGTTCCGTTTTTTCAGTAATGGTTCAGTTAATTATTAGCAATTACAAATGTTTTAGCACATATGGATTTGTAATTAAATGTTCTAATTTTCATTATCTGACAAAATATATTTTAATTTCTTTTTTAGATATTTATGGCTAAAAATTAGCAATGACCACCATTTTTAAATGGAAAGGTTAGTTGAAAAATAAAAATGTTCTAAAAAAGAACCTACAAAAAAGAAAATTTAACTAAAGATTGGTTTAATATGGTAAGCCGTTTTCAAATAGAAACGTTATAGTAAAAATCGCATACAGACAGACAGTAAGAAACACAGAAACAGTTGAGACAGTAAGACTAACAGAAATATACCCCCGGTTATATGGCTATTTTATAAGTTCCTTTTGACATAAGGATCAATATCCATTACAAGAAATACCCTGTATACATTAATCAATTGTCTTCCTCAATGCGTAGCTGTGATACATTTTTTGTTATTTTAAGAAAAAAAGTTGTTATTTTAAGTGCAAGTCCTATCAGACTGCAAGTCAAATGAAAAACGGGTAGTATAAGCCACTCTCTACCCTAAAAATATGACGTCATTGATCATCCCTTTGTTTACATAACATGATGAACGCGTTGCAGTCGCTCTAAACTTTTATTCTCGACTGAGTACAAAAATAATCTCTCAAAGTAAACGGTTTACATTGCTGGCTCTAACGAATTCACTATAATAATTTCAACTTTAAATTAATCAACGAGGGCTTTTGTTCAATTGCATTTGTATAATTTTTGCCAACGGCAATCATCATTTTTAGAAAAATGTTTACAACATAATTACTTAGCTAACAACTATAGATTACTTAAACATGGTTGAAAATAAAATGTTTTAAGGATATAAAAACAAACAGTTACTGATAATATAATACAATAACAAAAACTTTGTAGAAAACACAAGCATATACAGTAGTAAATATCATTTTAATATTTTAGTATAATACTTTATGCAACAAAGAAAAACAGAAAATATTTAACAAATAATAAGTTTAAGAATGTTAAATTACAGTATGATAATCGCAATATCAAGTTTAGAATTCATTTAAAATATACTATAAATGGGATTACAATTCCGGATTGCATCAATTTATAAATCGTACCTAAAGTCTTACTTTAGCAATAGCAATACTATATTTTCTTTCGATCCTAAATAAATCAATGTCTGATAAGAAGATCCATCAGTCCGGAATTTGGAACGACTAAATCTATTCTCAGAGCCATAAAGTCCAAACCATAGTCCGTGTTGTAAATACATAGGTTGAATTTTTTTATGTCACGTCCATCAACGACGAAATCACCTGTATTCATTTAATATACTAGATTTGGCCTGTATCATCTCTGATAATAGATCCCCGGATCCAAAACCTAATTATCTAGGATAGTAATAGAATCTTGGGTTACTAAAAAAAATCAACAAAAAATACAGTGTGAAAAAAATATTCCTTGGGTTACTAAGGTAAGGCAGGAATATATATTGCATGAATGGTACTACATGCAGCTACTATATGAGTTTTAATAGTATCGCTATTATGGTATGCCTGTTTATTACATTGCCGCCATTTTTTGTGTCTCTTTTAGTGTATTGGCGTATAATGTATAATAGTTGAGTTATTAACCGGTTATATCCCTGTTAACTTAGTTTGTCAGGTATTTTTTTATAAGACCATTTCAATGTACCAACGTTAAAAAAGAATTTCGTATATATTTTGACTGCATAATGCAGCACATCAGGTGTACATATCGTAACCTTTTTCTTATCTTTATAGACGAACATGTTCGCCCTTCTTTTAAATAAACTACTTGCGGAATGCTCTAGCATATTTAATTGTAATAAAACCGATTACCTATAGCTTAAAAATGTTAATATTATCTGAATTAATTATCATAATTATTTATTATAATTATCGGTGGATGTAGTTGTGGACCTATAATATTTAACAAGTACTAAGCTATGAATTAAATAATTTCCCACGTATTCCATAAACAAGTTTTTCTAAGGCAAAGGAGATGTTTTTTAATTTCCTGGGCGTTTTCTCTTATAACTACCATTTTAAGACTTATTATTTTTTTGTATTATCAGTTTAATGCTTAATTCATTATATAATTTGACTAAAGATTATTTTTTTGCAAAATTGTTTAAAGCGTGTTTTTATTTTAAGTGGCTTAAAGCACATGCGACGGTAATAAAGGGGAATGAAACAAGTGTATTATGAGAAAAAAAGCGATATCAGCAAGGTAGCTGAAGTAGATTATGAAGTGGCGATCGAAACGGATCGAAGCCATTATAGGGTCTCATTGGGCATGTCAGTATTTTTAGCCATCTGTTACTAGAGTAATGTAACCATTTTCAAAACAACACGTCGTGCTTAAATTTAAATAATGTTTAGTTAGTTAAAAATCAGTTTACTGTAACTTATCCATTTTATGAAGTTAAATGGTAATGTTGGTAATGAGCAATACTTAAATAAGAAACCAGATGTTATAACTTTGTTATGAAAAGGAAATCCCGTGCTTTTTAGTAACTCAGGTACCGAAAATTACATCAAGTTATACTTAACTTACAATTGAGAACAATTAAGTTAAGTAAAATTTAATGCATATTTTTAATAGTTTTTAATTATATTCATACTTGATGCAGAAGTAGACTAAGTACACAAAGTGGATGTATGGTTGTTTAGCACGCATAATTGAATCAGTTGTGGCTGGTATATCGTTTGCGGAATCGATATTTCCGATTGTCCAATTATGTATGAAATGAAATGGCCGTCCCACGCCATTAGTTCTCTCCTACAATGCATACATAGTATAGTTCATACCTCACAGTCAAAATATAAACAAATTACATAAATATTTTCACACAAAACGAAAAAGTCAAGATAAAATTGTTTCCTCTTGGCCTTCATAGTGAAATGAAAAGAGGCTGGAGATATGTTTTTCCCCCAAACTTGGTACGTTCTCATGGACCTCGGGCCTGTATGTGGAACGTTTTAAGCAAATCAAGGGGTGAGACGCCACAGTAAAAGCTAGACAGTAATGTTGAAATCGTCTACAAGTACTGGAATTCGATCCCACGGCAGGGCTGCAGCCATGGTTTTGAAGTCCGTCGCCATCACCACTACGCCAGTGACTCACCAAATATATATAATTACGTTACAATAAAGGTTATATTTGAATCGGTTATTTGTGCTTTATTAGGGAAAAATATCCTTGTAAACCTGGCTTTAAAAACCATGTAAATATTTGATTAAACACATGTATACTATAAATACAGTACGATTCGGTCTAAACCCAAAACGCTAACCGGTATTCTCTCAAACTATTTAAAAGTCAATGGGTTGCTGTAGATTGTTTTATGGTTTAAGTGAAAAAAAATAATGAATTTCACTTCCACCAACACGTTTTGCGCAGCAAGATATTACCCTTGGTTACACAACCTATTTCATCTATGATATTACGCTTCATCTGTTATCGCGTAATGTATTACAATAACTGCTTGCAAAATTAGAGTTTTTGTAAAAGATATTTTAAATGCTTTATTAAATATAGTAAACAATCAAGATGACTTCCATGTAATGCATGTAATACATGTAATGTAAATTTGTTGACATAAAAATAAAAAGCAAGACTAAAATCAGCCAGCGAAGAGATAATCAACAAATTACTTAGTTAAATATATACACCTCCTTACATTTTTTTTCTTTAATTCTGTCAATATTAGATCACGTGAAACGTAAACATGAATTTTGACTAAAGAATTATACAAGTTCAGCTAAACACATATGTTTTGTAAAATCATAACATGCCATTCAAAAGACATTTCGTAGGCCCGATATGCAGAGACAGGATTCACAAAGTCAGCTTACGCTTACGCTGTCCATCGTAAATCGAGGTTTTGCAACCCGATGCTCTGATGTGAAGAGGGGGGTGGGGGGATCCGGGCTCTCCTTCCAATGTCTGTGACTGCAATGTGCAAAAAACTATATTTTACCGTATATTATAACATTTAAACTTATCTTTGAATATTTGTAAATGATTAGATTTATGGTATTTACCATAGTTTATAGTATAAGTAACACCTTTTGAATTAAATAAAGTAGTCGTAAAATTTTGTATTGAGTCCATTACAATTTATGTCCTTGCATGGAACACTCGTCATTTAGCAACAGTTTAGGTTAATGAATATGTGGTTTATTTAAGTGTTGATTGCCACGAGAGATAAATACTTAGAAAGGTTAAATACTTAAGTAGAAAGATTTAAATACTCAAGTATTCGGCTTTAATGCAGTGGTAATTATTATTTTAAAATGTTTTTCCCCTTACTAAAAGCATGCAGCTTTCACGTTCGTCACGAGTATAGTTGAAATGTCACAATGCGTAGACGTTACAATGGCATTGACTAAATCAACACATAATGGAGCTAAAATATAGGTATACAAAATATAAACGTTAACACCTTTACGTGGTGGCAAAAATTAATATTATTTTTTAAAGCTGGAATATTATTGCATACTTAAACATTGCCAATTATAATTTAAAAAATGCTGATGTTTTGTATTTCTAGATTTTATGTCCGTTGACTTACGTTGGTCCATTTACTGATGACCACGTCTTAATAAAGTTATCATTTCGACAGCTATTATTGTCCATAAACATTTTTGGTAGTGTTTTAAGTCAAACTTTATTGTCCCCTGGGTGCCCCTTGTCCCTCTGTACTCTCTTGTGCTCGCAATTGTTTTCATACTTAAACAAATTCTAATAACTACACAATTGCTTGTTAAATAATTAAAATAAATAGGATGTATGTACGGTAAACACAATTATGCATAGCTAAATTATTAGATATTATTTAATTTTTAAATAAGTTTAACCAAGTTTATTTTTACACCAAAATACTAACATTAGAAAACTATCTTAAAAGACAAATTTACACCTTGTCAAACTTCGAAGCAGTGGGTGAAGTTAAAAAGGCGTTAAGTGAGCTTGGCAGGACTTTGTGTTAAATGATTGCTCGTACAAGTTAAGGAGATAAGTGTTCCTCCTGAAGTTGCGCTCTCGAACTACAAACCAACTCTCGGTGGGACTCAGTGTAACAAACTAGTTTTAATATTTATTCTTAATAATAAGTGTTCATACTACTGCTTAAAACTATATCTTCAAAACTATATTAAATTGTATTTTAATCGTCCATCATAGAACACTTGTTACTAAATATTTTTTAGTTTCTAGTAGGATGGAAAATAGTCGTACTTTTAATTTTAAACCAGTTTATTGTTGAATACAATAAGAAACTAATTTAAAATGTTAAACTGATACCAATTTAATGAGGTTCTTTGCAGATAAATTGATACAATCAACGTATATTACTGGCATTGCAAGCATTATAAAATTATGTACCTTTACTTTTCATGACAAAATCAAATATATATAAAACAGCATGACAATGAAATCAGATCATACCATTTCTAGCTTGGTTAAAAAATAGGGATGGGTCAAAACTCCAATTATTTAATAGATGAAGCCTATTGGTATTTTATAAATATTCAGTATATAGTTACTGGAACTTAAAGAGATTAATAGGTTAGAAAATGGTATACAATTTGAAAGGCAATTACAATTGTGTTCATTAAACTATAGCTGATTAGACTACACTCTTGAAGCAATAATACAGAAACATGCTCACGAGCTAGGAATAACATTGTTTTATGATACCACATTTAATCAAAGGGAAAATGTGTTTCTGCATGAATAAAACTCATGAATGCATGGCAAAACTCTTGAAATTAATTAAATGTCTAGTGCACTGGCTGTAGTAGTACCTATTTATCCTGCTTTTCAATCACACTTCAATTCTTCTAAATCAAATTATGTCATTTTTACGTATAATTTATGACCTATTGTATTTTATGACAAAATAGCAATTGGGTATGTTTGTGATGTTTGGGTTTGCAATTAAAATACAGCTAGAGGAATACTATAACAGCTTATTATCTCAAGGCACAACATCAGCTTACATCGAAAATCCATTGGGGCACCACCTCCTCATCAAAATTCCTGGATATACCAGGATTCCAGCATATACTGGATAAACGGTGCTCAAATTAGATAGGAAGATAGCTAATGCACTCAAAGTCCGATCATTATAAAACATATATTGTAGGAAGGCTGGCAATACGTTAGAATGACACGTAGGCCTACTTACATTATATAAATCCTTTCAGGCTCCGTCTGATTTTGTACTTTTACCAGTAACCGTAATATAAATGTGTAGTTATTTCTAAGCGGTAAATAATGCAATTAGTTAACTGATACATATCTCAGGAAAACAACGGAGGTTTAACAAAGCTAACATTAACACTTTAAAAGAGTGAATCACTTAATATAACTAATATTTGTTTATACAAAGCTAAATGTCCAGTGATTAAATAAATTAATGCATGATTTTTTATGGATACTGCCATGTGTGATTTTGTCATAAATTGAACATTACACGAAATAACTTAAACCTCTTAGAATCTATTATAACTAACTATTTGTTTAGTGTGTGTGTTATTATTTTTTATTAAAGATATACAAATTAAAATCAGCTGCTCTTACTTAATAGTATACATTTCCAAACTTTGTTTTCGGACCATAGCGGTGGCGTACCACTAAACTACCTCTAAACTAGTATGGACGGCACTTTACGTTGTAGATCAGTGTTTCTCAACCTTTTTGTGCCTGCGTACCACCTGATGCTTATTAAATTCTTTGGCGTACCACCCAAACTCATACCTAACCCCCCACCCACCACCGGGCCTCCACCATCCAACCCTTAGAGATACATCTGGAGAGAGCTAGGACCTAGGATATCGTTTCCTTTTTAACATGTTTCGCTATAATTAGTGGTGTGTGAAAAAATGAATCACAAATTTACAACAATTAGAAAAATTCTATTTTAGTTGAATAAACGTAAATTCGAATGAACATTATAGTTCGAAGCTATACAAATATTAATGTGATTATGAATTAACATAATAATAAAAGTAAACTAAATTTTACATTTTAGAAACTAAAAACTGCTAGCTGCAGGTTTTATAAACAAAGTTGAATACAATAAAATTGGAAAAAATTGTTTCAACTACACACTTAAACCGCAAAAAGAAAGTTATTTTGCTTTTCTACAAAATTAACTTAAAACTAAAACAATAAAAATACAAAATAACCAATCTAATAAATATTGATACAGCAAAAAAGGTTGTTAATGGGAAACTTGTTGTTGTTTCTTGCTCAGGAAAGACTCAATGTCAGGACTAATTGAACTGATCTTTGACCTTAAGTCGTTCTCTACAGATAGTCTGTTTCTGTACTTGTTTTTAACATATATCAATTCCGAAAAGCCTCGCTCACACAAATAAGTAGTCGAAAACCTAACCAAACACTTTAGTACTTGAGTAAAAAGATCAGGATACTCGTTTCTTGTTGTCATCCAGAAAGATATGAGACTTTTTTCTTTAAAAGCGTCTTTCATCGTACTATCACATGTAAGCTCAATGAAACTCTCTTTATTTTCTACAGTTGGTGGCCGTCTTTCAGGGAAAATGGATTTCTAATCCAGTCATCACTTGTAGAAGTAATGTCGGGGAAGTACTTCTCAAAACTCACTTTAAGAGTGTTTAAATGGTCCACAATATCTGTAAGAAGTGCATCACTTGGAGTCAATTCATTTTCTTGCAGCCACGATGTCAGAGTTGAGAAAGAAGATATGTCCTTTTGTTTAGTTTACTTGACGAAGAGGTCTAGATCCTCAAAAATGATTTGATCTTGTCTTTAACTGAAAAACTTGTTTCATGTGCTCCTTGAAGACCCATGTTTAAAATATTCAGTCCGGAGAGATAGGCTAGCCTTTGAAGCCACTGGTCAAAGATGGAACATGGACTTCATGTCATTTTTGTCCTTTTCAGATAAAAATAATAACACCTCAGACCTCAATTCAAATAGTCGAGTCAATATGTTCCCTCTTGAAAGCCATCTAACTTCCGTGTGGAAGAGTAGATTTTTAAAAATGCCACAAGTATCTTCGCACAGAATTGCAAACAATCGCGAATTTAATGCCGAGCCTTTGATAAAGTTGATAACCTTCACGGCATCTTGCAAAACCTTACTTAAACTTCCAGGCATATTCTTAGAGGCAAGAGCTTCTCTGTGTATCATGCAGTGCGTGGCTTGACACTGTGGAGCAACCTTTTTAATTCCTGCCACAAGCCCAGTTAACTTGCCATACATAGCTCTGGCACCATCTGTGCAAACACCAACACATTTTGACCAAGGCAGCCCTATTTTGGTCAAGTACTCGTCAATTAACTCAAATATATTTTCAGCTTTTGTGTTAGTTAACAAGGGTTTGCAGAACAAAAAAATCTCCACAATTTCATCTTCATGGTCAAAACGAATAAATACTAACAGTTGAGCCATGTTTGTTATGTCAGTGCTCTCATCAATTTGAAGAGAAAAAAATGTGCATTGCTGCAGGTACAGGGCCAGCGTTTCTTCTACATTTAGTGCCATGTCATCAATCCTTCTTTGAACTGTAGAGTTAGACATTGGAATTTTTTCTATTTCCTTTGCTGCCTTCTCTCCTAACACTGTGTTAACTATATCCTTTTTGGCAGGCAAAATAAGAGATTCGCCAATGGTATGCGGTTTCCCATTCTGCGCAATTCTTAAACTTGCGGTTTCCCATTCTGCGCAATTCTTAAACTAACTAGATAAGATGCTTTCAATAAATTAGTATCTGTATGAGTAAAATTGTTCATACAAACTGATTCTTTTTTCAATTCTGTTTGCTTCCTTTTAAAAAATTCAATGGGTTTGTCTTCAGTTTCAGGATGTTTCGTTGATTGGTGTCTTTTCAATAAAGACGGTTTTAAGGATTGATTGGAAAGGCATTCTTTACAAACTATGCACTGAGGAATGGGACATGATTTTTCAGTCCCAGCCTTTACAGTAAATCCTAATTTCAAATACGTATCAATATATTTACGGGTTGGAGGAGTTTTAAAATTATTACTTGATTTCGAATTGGAACTGGGAGAGGTTGAAGGGACACCTTCAAGAGAAGTTTTTGGCTTTTTATTTGAGATGGAAGCGTCAGGATTTGAGGTGGACGCCCCACTAACTAAAAATCTCTTAATTTTAGGTCAAATATACAGTTACAAAAAATAGCAATTATAGTTACCAGTCAACAGTAGGCCTATCTAAGTATTAAACGTACTCATAAAACAACAGTACTCTTCTTTAACACTGCACCCACTCTACACAACAAACTACCAACTAACTACCAACTATCATATGCTACTCTACACTCTAGACAAGGCAACAGTACTCCAAAAAGTTCTACTCATGAGAGAAAATTTACTGACTTACGTTTCCGCTCTCTACATCTACACATGAAAAAATAACTGTCACGACACAAACTATTTCGACAGATCACGGAGCTTTACCGAACGAATACACAGCGCGTGTTCCGTTCACCAGTGTTACCAAGTGATAAAATTCTCTGTGGATATGACCACATAAATTTTCCCTCACGTTTCAACATTTCTGCGGAGCGTGTCTCATAACTTGAAATAGTTCAAGGTAAATCTTCAACTTAAAATACTTCAAGTTTAGACGAGTACTGGACACAAAATCATTATTCGTTAATATAAATGTGCTTGGAAAACGGGAATCTTGAAAATAATTTACTTTGCTAAGTTGGTACGAAATTGCTTTAGCTAGGCAAAGGTGCTGCTACCTATTGGAGTCTCTCAAAACTAAGTGGAAATGCGTTGTAACGCAGAACTGTGCTGGCCAAAACAGCCGTTGGCGTCACGTCGATCAGAAACGCTTTTTTTAATTTTTTGTGCATTTAATTTTTTATTTCTTCCTTTGTCTCTCGCGTACCACCTGAAATGCTCTCGCGTACCACCAGTGGTACGCGTACCACCGGTTGAGAAACACTGTTGTAGATGATAGAGTCCTGAGGGACCAACTAGTTTATTTATGACTTAACTTTCAAACCCATCGTTTAAGAAACTTTCAACATTGATGGAGTTTCAAATAAGTTATAGGATATCATTTTAGAAACGTTATAAATATCTCCTGTATATAGAATTTATAGTAATATTTCGTTGTGTGATTTATAGTCATATTTATTTTGCGTGATAACCTTGAAAACTTACGTGATTAAATAATTGTCATAAATAATAACTATCGAACTAAATAATTTTATTATTTTTATAAAGTGTGACAAATTTCACGAAACAGCTAATAGGTGGCAGGAAAAACTACATAGTTTTGTTAAGAATAAAACTTGTTTATTTTTCCTCAAATAAATATTTGCAAAAGTTTTAAGTTTTGATCTTCGTTAAAATCAGTTAAAGTGTCGTTTTAAATTGTTATTTTTTATCTGAATTACTTTCGTCTATATATACATCGTCCAAATTTTTTTTGTAAATAAGTTAATTACTTAATATACGTATTTTACTTACTTAAATGAACTATTTAACAATAGAATTGAGAGTAACCTCATAATGTTTAATTTTTAAACCCTAAAATGTATACACATTTTGTATTGCACATAGATTTTAATATACATAGGCAATGTTAAATAATTGCAATAATAAAAACTTGGTTATATTTTTCATTCAATAGAATGTCAATCAACCCCGAATAAACCACCGTCGTGTCGCAAGTCCTGCAAATGTCAACCTGGTGACACATTGACGCAAAGATCACCTGTCTGTCCTGACACCTTACAATGCACCCGGTTAGTCAGCATCATTAGCATGTGTAGACGTCGTCTAAAGTTGTAAATAATAGGGTTTCATAAAAATCCTGTTGTTCATTACTTATTCCTGGTAACTATTGAATAAATAATAGTAGTAACTGAAGTTAGACCTCACTAGTAACTAGTAACAACAAGAACAATAGTTTTTAGAATAATTTGTAGCTTGAGATACTTAAGCTTAACTTTTATGCGTCTTAATAAGGCTAATCTAAATTCGAAGTGCTGCAAGACCAACATTTTGATATCTCAATTTTCTGGTCGCTATTATTTACTAAATTCGATAGAAACAGTTCAGGTAAGAGGTAAAAGTAATCTTAAACTTCGTTTTACAATTAAAATGGAGGGTATAAAATACTAATAAAACTGCGATATATATCACAAAATCTTTTAACTGGTATAACAGTTTCATAGAACTTATGCTATAATCCCAGATTCGTTCTTTAACTATAACCAACATATAGTGAGATCGCACGCAGCACGCTGACGTGAGGGAAGTGAATTTCCGCATTGAAACCTTTAAAAAATCGAATAAAGGGCTTAAAGAACACTGGGTAAAAGTTTTTTGGAAAATTGAAATATTTAATTTTTTGGCTGTTCTGATGCTCCTGGTTATAATCAAATTGACTATTAGGATGGCAATGTTGTACATTATCAGGTTAGGACGAGGTATAGTCAGAATAACAAGTTGGTATAGGGGTATTGGGAGTGATAAAACTACATAAAGATATGAAAAGCAGCGTTTTCCAGTATAATAATCCCTATTAGACAACGTACTGCATTTTAACAGTTAACATTTTCTTTAATAACTTGGTAAGTACATGTGCTAGAATGATGAGGAAGGGCTTGGATTTTTACGTACAATAATTTAATGTGCAATGAGTGTACATTCGGAACTTTTCTGTTCCATTTGGACCCGAAAACACAACATTTGAATACTTAAATCCCAAAAGAGAGGGTTAGAGTTTTCCGATTATTTTGCCCAACAATCTTGTCCAACTGATTATAAAAAAGAAATGTCTCTACCAAATCTGAAGTAAATCGGACAAAAATTGTGACCGCTAGAGTGCGAACACTTGTATATATATATATATTTTTTGTTGTTGTTTGCTTGTATAAGCAGGGCCGTACTCGGAGGGACAGGGGTGGCAGGGGGGACAACTGCCCTGGGGGCCGGGTCTGTCAGGGGGGGCCCGGCCCCATAAACGGGGACCCGGTGTCTCATTTACGACCCTGGTGTCTATAAAAAAGTCACCAACTTGGATCCAGACGGCAACAACGGCCCACACCACCAGGCCTGCTCAGGGGCCCGTGAAAGCTAAGTACAGCCCTGTGTATAAGGCTTTCTGTTGTGCGGGCCCTAGGTATGCCTATGCTTAAATTCAGCCTTGCAACGAGCAACGGTACTTGGAGTTGGAAGGACAAGTTCAAAGCCGCATCGCGTCTAGATGTTCGTTTGCAAAGTTGTGTTTCGCAAGTTATTTTTGGCATTTAAACTAGCAAAAAAAGGTCACCAGCTTACTGACCTGACCGGTAAGGGCCCGCACCACGGGTTGAAACTATGGGCCTACAGCTCCTAAATCCGGCCTGATTTGGATAGTAACACTTCACGTGGGAATTCACTTTCCTTATTTATTTTTCGCCGCTGAGCTCCCGACAATTTTTTTTCCATTTTGGACACTGGTACAATTCACGTAACTCATCAATGCGAAATCACTGTGATAGACTGACAGTGGCAATTGGATGCGAGTGGTTGGAGGGGTACGTGGGGTAAGTTGGTAGAGGATGTGAAGTCAATGTCTCTACCAAGAGTCAGCGTCCTCAGATCGGGTGAAATTTTAGAACCGTGCAACACGGCAACGAGTGTGGAAATGGATAGGGGCTTTCAGACTTTGTAATATTGATGTAGAAAAAATAATAAAGGAAAGAGCTGGTGCTCACCACACAGTCGAGTTCATTACTAGGATATTAATATTAACAGTATACATAGGGCTGGATTTTTAAACTTAGGCTACATGAGCGCGCGCCTAGGGGCCCGCACCACAAAGGGAGCATGCACCACACAAAACCACATACAAAAGCCACTCATACGAAAAAAACACCAACCTGGCTGGACGGCAACAAGGGCCCGTGCCACTGGTTGAACCTAGGGGCCCAAATTAAGCTTGGGGTCCTAAATGCGGCCCTGAACATACAAGAAAATCCAGCTGCTCAGTTTTGAGCAAATATTTATTTTGGGATAACTTAGTATAAATAGCACATATAAAGTTATTAGTTTCAGATATTTATTTGTTCAATAAATACATGCAACGAATTGTTTAAATTTTTCTTTGACCTAACTTAAAAAATACATTTTTCAAAAAAAATAATTTTTTCCAATTATTGCGTTTTACTTTTGTTTTGCCTGCCGTGGTGCCCCTCTTGCCGAGACGCTTAGGGCAATCGCCCCGTCGCCCCGCCCACGCGACGGCCCTGGCTAATGGTTCACTTTTACAAAGGAAATTCACTAATAAAAACGCATTTTTATTATTTTACAGATGATAAATACACTAAACATGTTTCATAAGAATCTGAAAACGTAGAATATTGTTGTTCAGCAGCCTCCGACGCAATATTGCAGCAAAAGTACTTACTGTAATATAATCGGCTACATACATATTAAAAATTGTATCCACTGGAACTGTCATTAAAATATCACCAGTTATGAATTTTCGTATAAATATTTTAGGACGATAAAAAAATGACGTTCATGAAATTCAGGAAACGCAACATGTTTGTCATATGTTTAATTGCATGTTCAGTATTCAATTAACTAACTAAATATATACAACGTGACATAACGTTGGTTTAATTAAAACTTAATCATATCGCAAACGAAATATGTAATATGCAATTTTTACTCTTGCATTGTATGCTATATTTGTGAGATGATATTATAATATTTAATTATAAACGCTGATTGGTTACTGTAAGTGTCTAATAGAATGTTATTTTTGATACAACGCTTCCTAAATTTAACAGAAATGTCATGGTTAAATGTTATAATAATATGTTCAATATTGCAGTGGTAAAGTGTAACCTGGTTAATAAATTGTTTACTTGTACATGGTTTTTATTTAGATAATTATCGTAACACATTCAGTTAGTTATCTTAAGAGAGCCGGCTTATAAACTTTATCAATTTAACTACAAGGCATCGACCATTAATCTAGGAATCCTCTAAGAAATTATGGAACCCGGCCCCATCGTTATACGTACCATCTATCATCACCGCTTGCCTGTGTAAATTTAGCGTTGCACCAGCTATGTATTTGATTTAGGTGACTTGATATACTGTTTCTGCCTATACCATTATAACTACATGGTTTCGATCTGATTTAAATTACACAATAGTTTAAAAATTAATTTACATTAAGGATTTACATGTATATCTTTAATATTGTATGTATTATAATATATAGTTGCGCCGGCGTCTTAGACAATGATATAATGTTAATTGGTTATTTCCTAATTATTTAAAATTAATATAATAAATCGACAATCAATAGAACAACTAAAAGAATTTACGTGTTTTGAAATACACGTTTTTGGTGGGGTATTATTATTATCATCATTAGAAAGACTTTATTCGGCAAAAATGTGACATGATGTTGGTCAAAGTATAACGTTAGGTGTTTAGTGGGTAACCGTCTCAGTTGTTTTTAATTGTTCTGCTGCCCAATACACTATTTTCTTGTAGTACTAATTACTTTGACATAAAACATTTATCTTAAATACACAGTTTATCAACAGAACAAAATGTTTAGCTTGCTTGGATTATGTTTTTCTCAATTTTTCTGCTTCTGATTTCAAAACATCAAATAAGTAGTTTAGAGACAAGATTTGTAAGACTCTAATCGAATCTTAAACCAGGAAAACGTATATGTGATTTTGTTTGTCTGTTTTTCTGTGTACTATCTACTTTTCTATTGTTTATATGACTACTACCTATTGGAATGGAGTAAATACCCCGTCGCAGCAATCCTGCGTAGTCAGGAATTTCCAATGCATAATATATGTCTTAATACTACATAAATCCGCATACCAAGTTTCATAAAAATATATTCTCATATAAGCGATTTTAATTATTCTTCATAAGAATAACATTGGTAATGAGTACGTAGGTTTGCTGAAACAAGGAACAAAAACAATTGGTTTTGATGCAAATATAAGTAGAATTTAACTAGGCGAAGCTACATACCAAGTTTCATCAATATTCAATTATAAATAAGCGCTATATAACATTCTAGTTATTCTCCATAAGAATAACATGAGGGCTGAGAAAGCAGGTATGCTGTAAAAAGGAACAGAAAAATAGGTTCTTATATAATTATCAATATAACTCAACCAAGTGAAGCTACAAACCAAGTTTTATTAATTTATGTTCATAATTAAAGGAGTCATTACATTTTACTTATTCTCCACAAGAATAACATGGGGGCTGAGTACGCAGGTTTGCTGCTACGGGAATAATCAACAAAAAATAATTTTTTGTGAAATATCAATATACCAGTACTACGTGAAGCCACATACTAAGTTTCATCAACATACATTCATAAATAATCGAGATATCAAATTTTATTTATTCTCCATAAGGATAACATTGGACAACGTACTGTGTTTAGCACTTTGAATATCTCTGCAACGGTTGGGCGTAGAATCACAATTTGATGAAACACGAAAATGATTTTTTTGTGGAACTGAACAGATTGGTAAAAGCAAATCTGAAGTTTACATTAAAATAAACTTAGGAAAAGCCAAAAACCTTTTTCCCATAAGATTAACGTGGGAGATTTTATGAGCAGGTCTTTTTGGATTTTCTCCGCAACCACTTAACCTAGGTTAATAATTCAAAATACTAAATTATTTGTTTTTTAAGCTCTATAACATGGTCAAAACAAAAATCTTTTTTAAATTGTAGGGTGAAAAATGCAAAAAACTGATTTTTGGAAAATTGTAAACCCCCCTTCCCATTGGTCTGATTTTTCTGGTTTTCAAACTTAAAGTCATGAATGTCATTTTACACATTTGAGCCAAATTTCATCAAAATCGGACGGTTTTTACTCAAGTTATCGTGTTAACGGACACACACACACACACACACACACACATATATATATAAATTTGAACGAATAGTGTTTTTGGCATCTGGGGACCTCAAAACAAAAAGTTATCATAGTCTCGGGCTTAAGTCTTACCATGAGACCTACAGTAATAGCTTCTTCCCTATAGGGTAAATTCGCTAAAATATACATTTAGCAATATTTTAATGGATGAATTATTTTAAATAATTAGTCACACTGTACACTCAAAATTTTGTAAATTTGTATACTTATATTATAACTATTCAATTAGAAATTGCTAAATTTTAAATCAATAAATAATTAAAATATGATTTTATATAAGTTATATTTACCTTCTATGATGTCAAAGGCTCACTAACATGACCGTCAATCTAGAGGTTTTTTTCAGGATCTTGGTAAACAGGCTGCCAATATTTACTCTTGGGTTAAGAGGCTTTCCAATGTAAACCTACAAAGACTTTGGTGAGTTTAACCTAATATGTCTTTTTATGCAAAAATAAAAAGTGCAATCCCTAAACCTACAATTCTATTCTAATATATGTCTATACTTAAATGAAATTTACTGGCTTGGTAATTTTGTTCACTTTGGTTTTATTTTAATGTGTACATAATCCTAAAATACGTAAACTTAATTAAAAGGTCCTTTTATCTTGTCTTTGGTGAAACATGTTAACTTTGAATTACAATAATTCGTTGTACTGAAAAACCATAACAAACTTTAAATATAATTATAAGCATTACTTGACTCCACATTAATTTTATCATCTTGTTTTATCACATTTAAAAGTGCAGTGACACTCAATAACATCACAAGTCATTAATCTCTTTATCACGCTCTATGTGACAAGATGGTGCAGTTAGATAGACGAAATATGGTTATCACGGTCATTTAAATCTTTAAGTAGCAAGCCCCTCCAACGCAGTGCGGACTTGGCGGGGGTTCAGTGTTACGAGAGACCACTTAACAAAATATAAGGCACATTACAACTTGCGAGTTCTCGTGGCTTAACAGCCGTTAGTACGTAATTTACTGGTTAAAGTAAGTAAGAATATTGCAGCAACTTTAGCTTAGCTGATTCATTTTAATGTGTCTAATGTACATTAAAAATAAAAGTACATTGCAGTTCTACTTCTATGTAGCTTTAGTAAATGCTATATCATAATGCAGCAGTGTAACAGAATACAAGTTTATTATTGATTTATTTGTACTTTACCAATCGCTTCTAGTGTTTAAAAGCGATACGTAAAGTCCAAATAAATCAATAATAAATTCAAATCAATCGCCATTATGAGTTTATAAAATACAGAATACAAGTATTGTACATTACGTCAAATGGTTTAAATACCTGCTTAGGTTATCCTAACTGTTACAGTAGCAGTTAATTTAGACTTCTGATGTAGTTATCTTATCTTCAGGAATGTATATGTTATCTTCAGGATTGTTGCTCCTTTAAATATATACCAAATTACTAATGGGCCTACTTTGGATAAGCCATTAGTGTTTATGTTTTGTCCACAGTACTCTTCCCGCCCTCGGGAAGTTCTTTGGCTTCACTCCTAATGACGACCATTCCCCAGTGGTAGGTTTAGATTATCATGGGCATTTTGTGTCAGATCGTCCCGTTGATTAACCTCAAAGGTAATATCTGACCGACTGTTTTCCTCTTTGATGTGTATATACCTAGAGGCCATGATTAGACCAATATTTAAGTAATTCCCAATTTAGGTATGTATTTACATAGCGTCTCAAAAAATTCTTTTGTAATAAAAATCTGGTGCTAATGCAGAAATAATCAAAATACAACAATTAAATAATAATCATTTGTAACACTATCCACTCATTCCAAACATATTCAACATTTTACTTTGCGAGGGAAACGCTTACTCGAGGATGTTGTTACGTTGTTACTTTTGTTTTCGTGTGTGTGCCACAACGACTATTTAAGCTAAAAGAACTTTATCCTAAGATTAAAATACACCAATAATTCTGATAAAACACAATTTCTATGTTCAAAGTCATGGGTTTAAAAAATTAAAAGTGAGGAACGGGACCATCACGTGAGTCTATACCAATAGGTTAAAGTAAGACATATGTAAAATGCATTTTCCTTTAAGTAACGTTTTATTGTTATTCTTAGTATTCTTGTTTAACAACATCATAATTTAATTTTAGAAGAATAATTTTAGAGTCTGCATCAGAGAGAATTTATTATAAATAATCTACAATAAAATGAAACGTATTAAAATACACAACAGTGTTCATCCAACAAGTTCTTAAGAAAACTACTTGACGCATTTTGAGTATTGTTTAGTTTAGTTCCACGGGTTGTGTTAGAATGTTGAGAAGACTTGTGTTTAAGGTCTGTTTCGAAGGAATCGTCTTCTATTGTGTAAACAAACTGCATTAGCCGAATCTTAAAACCAGGCAATTTGTATTTTTTTAATTTCACATTAAGGTTATAACGGGTGTATAATAGGCGCTTAATATAAATGAAATATGAATTATATAATTATGATGTTTCAAATTTTAAACAATGTTCATGTCGATTGTTGCTGATGTAATTTGAATCGAATGATTAATATTGTCGTCCCCTGAAGCTCACAGTAAAAAGGTTTATACAAGTCTATGGGTTTACAATTTTATTTTGTGGTCCACTTTAAATTTATAATCAGCGATAGTACATTTTTAAATTAGAAACCTTTGTTAATTTGTTTATTGTTCACTATAAAATGGAATATATGCAGGCTAACTCACTCCATGACGTCTAAGGAAAGAGCCTTTCACGGCTTTGACCAAAGAACAAGTTTATTACATTGGTTTTAATTTATTTTATCTTCACAGGCAAGTCCATGATATGCAGCTCATAAAATTAAATCTCAAAATAATTTTAACAAACAGGATAAAGTAAAGTAAAGTTCGTGTAAAGTTCTACCCAAGGTCTGTTGTCAGAGTTTTCAGGTCACACTAGTGAAATTACCTAATAATTACTAAGTACGCGAGAAATTTTTTTCTCGAAGGCAAAGTTAAAACCTTATAGGGCTTTTTAAATCCGATAGTTACCGAAAACTGAAAATAGAAAACAATGCTTAGGTGTGAAAACTAATGTAAAATCATAAAGTGTTAGAACTCGATAAAAAGAAAATAAACAACTTTTTTATTAGCATATTACGTATTGTTATTACTTACGGGATGTAATAAAAGACGTCTTACAACACTCAAGGCGTCTTAAGTGTTGTAAGACGTATTTTATTACATCCCGTAAAAAAGAAAATAACTAGAGTACCTAAGAAACTTATATGTATTTGCTTGCTAAGTTTTGACCAGCTTATTGCACTGAGAAAATGTTGGAACTGAGAGGTTGTTTGCAGATAATTCAATATTTTTACGTTCCAGTTATATCGTTTTGCGAAAACTAAGCTTCAATATGTAAATATGCTTTAAGTTCGCTAACATCTCTCTCTTTAGTTATTTGTTTATGCTGGCATCTCACTAGCCTAACAGTTAGCATCTTTGATATCGGTTCAAGGGGTCACGGGTTCAAACCCTGGGGTGTCCTCAAAAACTTGAGGGGTTTGGACCGTTTTCTCTAAAAGCGTTTGTGTGTTCTTATAAAAAATGCCGTTGACGTTGAAATAATAATAAAAAAATATTGAAATTAAAAGTATGGCTAGTTTTATTCTTTATTCATGATTACAGGGGAAATAAAAACTAATATGCCCACTAATATATCAAATAAAAATACAATGCATACAAAAATATAATTTTTTCCTTATAAATACATGACCAAACAGGAATAGAATAAAATCAGTGAGTTAATTAGAACATTACGTTAATTAATAACATACGTACATTAAAAAAATAATAATTTTAATGCGTTTTCCCATAAACGTACCCTAAGTTTCGTAAGTACATCCTGCAGCACAACCTGTCTATTGTTAATTAATAACAACAACAATAAAAACAAAATAAGTTATTAGTTTTGTATTGTGTGGTACAACAATTTAATTTGTGGAAGCATATTCATTTTTTCCTCAAGGTATAACTTAGTATTTATATGTTTTATTTTACGTGTAAAATCACTGTGTTTGATTACATTTATGCCCAAGGGATTGTTTTTTGTGTATCTATAAATACTTCAAATAAATATATGTATTAGTTGCTAAGTATTATGTGTTAATGATCTCTTAATGTAACGTAAGTCATTCTCGTAAATACAGACACCACGATGTGCGAGATTTTGATTTATTGTTGGACTGGACTCATAAATAAATAGTTTTTACTTTGTTTTTAATTTATGTGCATGTTGGCCACTACTACTGGTATCTTTGGCCAGCTATCATTCCTGTAATTTAAGTGTATTCTTATAATGTATATTATGAAGGAATAAATGTATTATTTCATTATTGGTGATAGCTGACAACATCACCTAAATTACCACAAGAAAAAATGGCCGTATATCCTTTATAATTTTCACTCCAAAATGTTTAGCTTACAAAATTAGGAAATTTGTTAAAACCAACGTAATTAGAGTGTGTTAAAAAGTGTATACATTAGTAAATAGTTATAACTTTTATATTAGAAGTAGGGCATATTTTATAAATATTTAAATAATTAAAATGAAATAAAGCTTAACTACATTTTATAGTAAAATATGTAGTGTCAATACATCCGTTGATTTTAGTAATTAAAATAAGTTGGCTCAATACTACCGAGACAATACTTACCAACACTCGGTTGTTGACATTGGGAGTAACCAAACAGGTGTGATCTGTAACCAATGTTTGTTTGGTCGTAATGACTTTCCAGGTGCTCTGTGTCCCACGGAAGCAATCAACAACACGTTATTTAGATTTTCAAAGAAAAAATTGTTCTTTGTACTAATTAGTGTTACATTTGTGGTTAATGCATGTCCATTAACTAATGTAAGTTTTGCAATAAATAGTTGCAAACATTAAATATCATGTTTGCTTATTAATTATTTCAATCTAGGAAACTAATTATGAAATTTTATATTATTTCGAAATATTACTGTAACGGAAAACATATGTAAATACTACAAAATGCAAAGTTATTTTACTTACGTATATATTTGTCTGAAAATTGTAATTTATAAATTATAACTATTAACGCTGCAGTTCAAGTTATATTTTCAAACCTATATGTACATATGTTCTGTCGTCAAGCAATAGTTTGTACATATACATCTATTTCACGTAGTTTTTAATATAAATATATTTTGCGAGATTTTTCCAAACAGGTCTCTTCAATACAGACATAGAAGATTAAAAATTAAGCTACTGACATCTTTAAATTATAAACGAAAACACTGTCAATGTTTTGTGATGTTTTGGTTGCACAATATTACCACTGAAATTGTGGGTGTTATAGTTACTTAAATCTTGGGGACTAGAGGTCAACAACAAACAATAATCGATTTTGAACAGCCATTATATTTCACATCGTACTTCAAGATTTATGTAATTCTTGTCTAGATTTCATCATTGTGGAATATACGTCGTAAGAATGTTGTTACGTTAAAAATTAAACACAAAAATTGTACATCAGTGAACTATAGTAAACGATAGTGAACAGTATTGTAAATATGCACTTACTAAAACAACAAATGTTAAAAACTCAACTATTTTTATTTTTTAAGAGGTGAAAAGACGACTGATAAGCAAACAAAATTTTGAATTGAAACTTATGCAAGGGTTTAGTTGGAAATCCCTATGATGAAGGGCGAGAATTTATTGCAAGTTTAAAAACATACATCATACACAGAACACGTTAAATCCGCATTGATTTAAGACAATATACGCTTTCACTGCAGTGGCGTTGGCTTGTATAAAATATTGCGATTTGGCATATTTATGGCACTTTTGCATGAGTCATTTTCAAGAAACAGCGTAATCTTCAACTCATTTATTTGCACACTTTATTTTGACAACTAAAGACAGTTTGGCAATACGTTAAGCTAAACAAAATTAGGAAAATTAAGAATTTGAACTTGAATAAATTTAAGTTTGTCATGAGCATAAGTAACATATGTGTTAACCAGAAGTTTACACCTTACATGAATAAAATAACATACTTTATAAACGGTTAAATCAAGACATACTTACAGGTCAGAATCTTTCCTATAATCTAGACAAATAACTAGATGGAATAAATTGAGGCTTCTGATATAAAGTTATTTACTAAAGCGAAATATAATAATAACTGTGTACAACAATACTATTTATTCATTTGAACAAACAAAGACTTTTTAAAATTCTTCAAATGTTTAGTATGTTTTATCAGGTTGGTCACTTTGTCTGCACAATCATTCTACCACTTGTATTATTTTTATATTATCAAAGTTAGGTAAATAATATATGTATATTAAAATATGTAATAATATAACAACATAAATAAGTTTTACCTGTTTATTTTAATTACGGTTTTATTTTATTTTCCTTAAATAAATGAGTCGTAATGAATAAAATGTTCAATTCAGCTTTCAAAACATAAATTATGGTTTGTTAGAAGAATGCCCGTTTTCCTGTTTACCTAGCTAACTTCATCACACCAGTTGGTAGCCGTCCTCACTGATTTTGAAACAAAAGAACAAACGTTTGTTATGCTCTCGCAGTTTCTAGCTTATAGAATTTCATAATAAATCACGATTCACCATATGGTCTCTATTGAACTTTGTTTAATTTATTGTTTCAAAATAAACATACTGCCTGAAGAAACCAGTATTTTATAAGGACAAATTCATAGTATGTTTATGATTTATTATATATTTAAGATTTTACAGCATAATATTTATATATATAGTATCAATTTAAAGGTTACATTATAAAGGGTATTTTATCTTATAGGCTGATGCAAGATAAATAATACTAACCATACATTGTGCAATTGATTATTTTGTCAATTACATTACAATCTAAGAAAAATAATCTACAATTACCTAATTCCTTCCTTTATCATCAATTCAACCTTCATTTTCAGAGCTTACATATTTGCACAGTGATTATACAGAGTGGAGATCTATAATAAAAACTTCCAGTTAGCAAATTTTAGAATTTGTGAGTAATTTTATATTAGCAAGAAACTAAACTAAGGATAAACATGCAATTTTAAGACTTGTACTGCAAACTACGAGCATTTTTCAATTAAGAAATGATATTTTAATGTTAAACATCAAGTAAAGTGGAAAGTATTTATTTTTTCTATAAAAAAAGAGAATATGGAGGAAAACTTTAAGATAAATTTAAGGACGATTAACTAAAAACTACAAATAAATAAACTGGTGTATTTCTGTATAGTTTTCAGATTTAAATTTCAACGTTACCATTAGGGATATAGGCCGAGCGACGACGCAATGCAGGCTTAGCTAACAAGTTTCTTATGTAACGATGCTTCGGCGAAATGCTATAAACATCCAGTATATTGTTATACACATTAAACGAGTTCCTAATTAATAATAGTAATCTTGTTTGATAACAAGCGAATATAGGAATATTTTAAGAATAATGTCAGACCATAGCAATTATGCCTACTTTTAATGATAATTTTCTAATTCTGTTTTATTTTTGTCATACGTGAACATTGTAAGAGTACAATGTGATATATTTTTTGTTTATACCATGTTTCAATGAAGATGTTTTATAACAATAGCATTTATTCAAATATTACAATAATCCCTCGGCAAACTATTTGACATTTCAAACCATTATAAAGTAAAATACCCCGTTGCAGCAAACCTGCATACTTAGCAAATTTCCAATGAATATATAACATAACACATTAAAACATTTAAGAGGATTCATAAGAAATGTTTTTAAAATATTAATTATTCTCCATAAGAATAGCATTGGGGATGAGTACGCAGGTTTGCTGCATCAAGGAACACAAAATAATGGGTTTTTATGCAAATACCAAAAGAACTCATCTTAGTGAAGTCACATACCAAGTTTCATCCATGTACGTTCATAAATAAGCGATATATAACATATTAATTATTTTCCATAAGAATAACATGGGGACCAAGTACCTAGGTTTGCTGCTACGAGAATCATGGGCGAAAATGTTTTTTGCAAACATCAATAAACCACAAGCAGATGAAGCCATATACCAAATTTTGTCAGTTTATGTTCATAAATAAGCGAGATATACAATTTGTTTTCTCCATAAGAATAACATTACACAACGTACTGTGTTTAGCACTTTCAATATCTCAGTAACAAATTGATGTAGAGCTATGATCAAAATACCAAACTGTTTTTTTTTCATGCTGAATTCAATGGTAAAAATTAAAATTTGATTCAAATAAAAATTACATGTGGAAAGTCCAAAAACCCCATTTTTGGGGTACAAAACCCCCCAAAAACCCCGCTTCGGGTGGTGCGATTCGTTGGTTTTCGAACTCGTTCAAATAAATTGTAGTTTACACGTTTGTACCAAATTTCATTAAGGTCGGACCCTTTTTACGAGAGTTATTGTGCTTACGGACACATATAAATATAAAGGGTAATGTTCCACTCATCCTTCTTTTATGTATATATACATACAAATTTGAATGAATGGTTTTTTTGGGGTCTGGGGACCTCAAAACGAAAGGTTATCATGGTCCCGGGCCTAGGTCTTACCATGCCAACTACGATAATAGATTCTTCCCTATAGGGGAAATTCGCTAAAAGTTAAATTGCAAAATATATTTTGAATCTTAAAGGTAGCTAAATACCAAGAAGCTAAATACCAAGGAATCTTACCAAGAAGCTAAATATCAGTTTGCAGTTGTTTACGTATTCGTCGTCTCGCAAGTATAACGATTAGTAATTTGGACTTACGTTATAAGTTCAATCGTTCAATTCTTGGGATGTCCACATCACTAGTCGTTTCGTAAAAACCTAAAAATGTTTAAGTAACACCAGGCAAAATGCCAATGGTGAAGGCAAAAAATACAAACTTCTTTTGTATAACAAGATATTCAAATGAAACTTCGATATTACGTTATTCAATTTACTGTTCATAAACTAGTACCTTTTGCACTGTGATAATGGGTAATTTTACGTAAACCGGTATAATGTTGCATATTACATAAATTAAGTTTAAAGTCATTAAATATCAGTTTTTTATTATTTTTAAACATTATAGGAGTGCATGTGAATAATATTATAGATTAATATTATAAAGAGTACTGGCTACTCTATATAACAGTACAAATTATAGCCCTGGAGTGTTTTAGTTATACTGGAGGATAAATGCCAGTAACTTATTGTTTTACTAATTTGTTGTTCCAGGTATTCCGCATTCCGACCGTGTTCGTACGTTTTGAAGTTTATAACCCCTGCTTTTTCTTATATTACACTAACTGGCCCAGACTTACTATATGTGATATCTCTAAAACATTAATAACTGACTATTATTAGCGATGTGATTTGTCCACTCACTCAATCAATTACATTATCAAAATTAATAATACCGTTTACTAAAATAGTAATACTAAATATAGTTTAGAAAAATAATGCAAAAGTTTTATCAATTTCGTTAATATTCAAATTAAAACTTCTAAGTATTCTTCATTGTACTCTGTTTCCTCATTATCTACTAATTGCTCAAATTCACAGACGTAGTTCAGTAGATGGCTGATCGTTTGGTTGATTGGTTACTTAAACAGCCGCAGCGCCGCGACACCGTTGGCACATTAACTATCATTAGCTAACTGGAATAGGAGGCTCGGTGGTTTGATAATAATAATAATGAGTGGTTGTTTACTCTAAGTGGGTGTTACAGCTAATCAATTTCAAATAATTAGCTAACAGCTTAATAATAATAATAACAGTTTTCAGCTTAAAGTAGTTTCGTCAGTCATGCTATATGTACTAAATTATAATAAATAAAAACTAATATATAAAGAGGTTTCTAAGCAATTGAGGAATGTAAGAACAATTCACCGTAAACAATTACTTCATGTAGCTGTAAAAAAGGTTTAAAAGGAAATTAATTGTTAGTAATGTTTATTTACCATACATATACCAAAAGATAGTATATAAAATGCGTATGTGAATACTAATATTGAACAAATTAATGTGCACTGACAACTTCAAATAAATTAAAGGTGATATTAATGTTACTCTTAAAACTTACGTGAATCCCTTAATATATGATTGAAATCAAGATGAAAGATACGTTTATAAAATTACATTAGGTACCTTCCATAGACAAAACAAACTTATGATATCTGGAGCCAAATTTATGTTGTATAAATGTTATATAACAATAAATGGTGATGGTTTATATTAATAAGCTATTTTTAGGACACATTGTGTTTTTTAAAAAGCAAACTAATATATTTCAAATTCAAATTAATAATATAGTTAAATTTGTTCAACAATTTATGTTAATAGTTTCACTAAGTGTAAGTGTCGGAATTATGAAGGTTATCTTTTAAATGATACGAGTAATCCTTAATAATAAGAGAAAATGTTAATGTTAGGGCAAGTACTCCTAACTCTAACGTTTCTTTTGTGGTAATTTATAAAACACACACACTAACTGTTAATTAATCAAAACACATTTTACGTTTTACAAAAGAGGGCTTGAGAACCCTGTGCAAAGGACATAAGTAAAGGTAACAAAGCATCTGGTTACACTATTTAATATTCTCTTTAGTTCATTGTCTTTAGTCTGCTCTACACCACCTGATGGAAGCATAAATCACCGGTCCAATGTAAGGGAATGTCATAACAATTCGTTTATATCTAACATAGATACATTTTAATTTCGTATACTCTTTGACTTATTAATCCGCATTATGTGTTCAATGCTATAATTCATGTTCTGTTTATAAATTCATATTTTATAATTTTTTTGCCCGATCTATAGATTATTATATTACAAAACATGTTATTGCACTTTTTATAAACAATTAGGAAGAACTCACTTAAAAGATAAATTGGGATATTATTAGCACTGGTTGAGTCACTGCCTACGCAATCTGTTCAGTTAAATCTAATTCCTGAAGTACTGAGCTTAATTTGAGGAATTTTTATTCGTTTGTTTTATTTTGTAGAGCACTCACCACTGAAGAGCAGTAGTGGACCATTGCAAATTGGTAATTGGTTTGGTTGAAATCAAGAGTACCAATTAGTCTAAAGTGCATTCATTGCATTGTTCAAACCTTTCGGGGTATCATTAATGTGTCAAACTCGAGACTAAATGCGTTTTTAAACATGGTTTCATTGTCTATTTCGTAGACTGAGTATCTGGGTTTACCTTTGTTATGTTAGTTAATGATTTACTAATGTACTTAATAATTAATTGATACCTGAACCTTGCATTTGTGTACTCCGATGTTCGGATATTAAGAGGCCGAAGCGTCCTTTGGCAGTATGTAGGTCACTGAAAAAGTAAATAGCGAAAAATGAAACGTCACGTCGTATAGTAACGGAACCATATTTTTTAATCTGTTTAAATTGTAGGTGATGGTCGTTTTAGGGTTACCACAAATTCCATATCTCTTATTGTTATTTCGTTATTACAACCACGTCCTTTTGAACGAAAAATTAGACGAAATTAATTATATTTGATATAAGATTAAGTGTTCAATTTAGGTTAATTAGTTTTAAAGAAAATAAAATCCAAACAAATCCAATAACTGGAACCAGCATAATCAATTAATGAGTATTTATTAAATTCATCTTGCCCACGATCATAGCAAAACATGCTTTACACTCGTTAGTTCAAAATTTAATCCTTTACAAGTGTTTTAGCTAATAATGATAACACTTTTTGATTTTATAATTGATATTAGCTACAACATAAATTTGCCAATTATTGAGAAGTATAAATTTTAAAATATTTCCTGAAAAATTAAGGTAATGTAGTTTTCCTTAACTTTATCATGAAGTCTAATATTATCATAGGTACTAAACAAAGTAATAACTTATATTTGATTTGTTTTCTACTTTAATTTATATAAGAAAATAAACTTCCCTAAACAACCAATAATAAACCCTAATGTGAAATATGTTATAATTTTAAAATATGACTGTTATAACAAATAAAATACGAATATTATATAAAGGAAAAAATTAAAACTATTTATAATTGATATTAATTTTAACCTCAGTCTACTACAATAAATCGCTTACTCTAGTAATAATAAAGACAATTAGGTTACGCAATATCCCCGTCGCAGCAAACCTGCGTACTCAGCGAATTTCCTATGTATGAATATATTTCTTACTACCACATAAAGCCACTTACCAAGTTTCATAAAAATACATAAATAACTAAGTGATATATACCATTTTATTTATTCTCCATAAGAATAACATTAGGGCTGAGAACGCAGGTTTGCTGCAACAAGGAAGATGAAAATATGTTTTTTTTTGCAATTATCAATATAACTCAACCAGGTGAAGCTACATACCAAGTTTTAATGATTTATGTTCATAATTAAGGGAGATATAAAGCTTTACGTATTCTCCATAAGAATAACATTAAGGATGAGGATGCAGGTTTGCTGCTAAGAGGATAATCAACAAAAAATCAATTTTTTGTGCAAATACCAATATACCAGTACTAGGTGAAGCCACATACCAAGTTTCATCAATATTCAATCATTAATAATAGAGATATAAAATTTTAAATATTCTCCATAAGGATAACATTGGACAACGTACTGTGTTTAGCACTTTGAATTACTCGGCAACGGTTGGACGTAGAATCACAATTTAAACACCAAAATGATTGTTTTGTAGAGCTAAACTGATTGGTAAAAGTAAATGTGAAGTTTACAGTAAAATTAATTGAGGAAAAGTAAAAAACCATTTTCCCATAAGATTAACATGGGAGATTTTATGAACACGTTTTTTGGATTTTCTCCGCAACCACTTAACCTAGGTTAATGATTCAAAATACCAAATTATTTGTTTTTTTAAGCTCTATAAAATGGCTAAAACTAAAATTGAGTGTTTTTAAAATTATAGGGGGAAAAAATTCAAAAACTGATTTTTGAAAAATTTAAAACCCCCATAAAACCCCCTTCCCATATTCCGATCAATCTGGTTTTCGAACTTAAAGTGATAAATGTTACTCTACACATTTGTGCTAAATGTCATCAAAATCGGGCGTTTCTTTCAAAAGTTATCGCGGTAACGGACACATATATATATATTTATTATTTTAAACATTTTAAACACAGTACCCTGGTTTAAATTATTTTATTTCAAGACCGACATGTTTCGGACCTTAAGGCCATAGTCATGGTCGTAAACAAAACATAACCTCACAATTATTAAAAAGAAATATAAATGTAAACCATAAATTGCTGACAATATAATCATATGACTTTTTCCACAGTTCTTTTAACATTCTTCTCAACTATTGTGGCTTAATAGATCTTAGTTTCAATATTTTTTCATATATTGGGTTTTGCATATGAATTTGCATGGTGTTAATAATATTTTGTGGATCTTTTTTGTAGCTGGAGTAAATGTTGAATTCTCCGAAACATGTCGGTCTTGAAATAAAATAATTTAAACCAGGGTACTGTGTTTAAAATGTTTAAAATGATAATTATATTAGTAGCCCTTTTTACTGAAAATTACATATATATATATATATATATATATATATATATATATATATATATATATATATATATACATATATATAAATTTGAACGAATGATGTTTTTGGCATCTGGGGACCTCAAAACAAAAAGTTATCATGGTCCTGGGCTTAAGTCTTACCATGCCACCTACGGTAATAGCTTCTTCCCTATAGGGGAAATTCGCTAAAAAAGTGATAAATTGCGCAAACAATGCAATAAATAATTTTTTCCCCCTTATTATAGCGGCAATTTTGTTACAATACTGAGAGCTCAACTCGCCATAGTACCTTGCACGTCAATCACAGTCCTAATAAATCTTTTTACCTGTTTGTCCTTTATTTTTTGTTCATGGTATTTACTGTATTATTAATTTTCCTAAATGAATCACATTACCTCGTAATTCATTTTTTCCTTGTGAGTCAGTCACATAGTGGTCAAGGTGACGGTATTCGAGACCATGGTAGCGGCCCTGTCGTTTACTCAAATCCCGCTCTTTGCTAGTAGGTTTTATCCAGTACTGTATATCTAGGGAAAAGAGGGTGCCAAAAACTTTAAAAAAGAGTAAATAAAAAACATTCAACTCTCTCGATCTCTGGGTTGTGAGATATTCTGAAAAGATCGTTAGCACTTCGAGTTTATGTGGAAGGTTTATCAATGATTTGTTGTGTTTTATAACACTAAAGTTTTATTTAATTTTTAAAAAAATTGAGCCTTATATTAATCATATTGTATATCAAAAATGACAACGCTATAATAAAGGAAATGACTTATATACAAGTTCACAGGCATAACTAACTACAGCTTATACATAACAGTCTGTCTCAGATAAGAAATGTCGATCGGATAGACGGAAATTATAATGCTTAATTACGTATGTTATATATATTTTATCCACATTTACGTTATTAGCTCAAAAAAGTGGAATAAAAAGAGAGGGAAAATAAATTGCATATTTTAGTCTACGTTATTTCTTATCTTAGATTAAACAGACAAAATAAATTTAAAAGCACAAAGCGTCCCGTATTTATTTTCCCACAAACCTTCGGCATAACTTAATGCCAGAGTTCTCCCTCTCTAGAATCCGTTACGTAATATATGTATTGTCTCTGGTATCTGGTGCCGGTGGCTCTCTAGAATCCGTTACGTAATATATATATAGTCTCTGGTATCTGGTGCCAGTGGCATGATAAGCATAGACCGTGAAATTGATGGTTCCCGGACAACACGCATCTCACTTCCGGACCCATCCCTTCAGTTATACATATAAATAGTTACACCATACATATTACTTTTCTGATAGTATATCACACGTATGAGTGTATTATTATTAACATCCATAAAACGATGTAATACAAATAAAAATTAATAAACGGTATCAGGAAACTGACACATACTTTCTCCCTTTAAGCCAAATTTTAATGAAAATTTTGTTATTTACTAAATATAGAATATGAAGTACAGATAAATGTACAGAAAATTGTCTAAAATAGTTGTTTTCAGAAATATCCACCCAAATCCCTTTTTGGGAGGCACTATAGAGTCCGTTGCCACACACAGTGGTTTTGAGAGGGGAAATGCCCCCTTGCCCCCCCAGGGTTAAATAGCAACACATTTCGAACATCATCTGTTGGTCAATGCTAACTTGACCTGCATATCAAATTTTAATGAAATTGATCAGTAAATAAGAGAGAAATAGTTATATTTGTATTCCCCATAAGAATAACATTGGACAACGTACTGTGTTTACCGCTAAATGAAAATTTCAATTTTCTCCGTAACTAGCAATCGTAGAATAGTAATTTAAAATACTAATTCATTTAGTTTTTTGAGCTCTTTTTAATGGTGAATAGTAATATTTTTTAACATTTATGATTTTTTATGAAAAATCCAAAAATTGAATTTTGGATGTTTTAAGTCCTGTAATTTCTGAACCCGAATTGTTCCAGAAATGCGGGTGGTGTCATTTTGTTGCAAACCTAAAGATCTACAAACCACGAAAGTTTAATCAAAATCGTTAGAGCCGTTTTTGAGAAATTTGGATTTTTCATTATTTTTGGCGGTTTTTGGGGGTTAATTAACCTTAAAAATCAAAAAATGAAAAAAAAAACGCCTGGAGATATTGTGGATTAGTACCTACATACCAAATTTCATAAAATTCGGCCCATAGGTTAGGGCCCTAGCTCTGTACACATCCACACAGACACACACACACACACACACACACACACACAAACACACACACACACACACACACACACACACACACACACACACACACACACACACACACACACACACACACACACACACACGGACACACACACACACACAGACAGACATCACGTAAAAACCACTTTTTTGGGTTCAGGGAGCACCAAAACGAATATTTCCACTAACAACTGAAATTCGAAAATTTTTACGAAAACAATACTTTCTCCATATACTATGTATAGGGGGAGAAAGTAAAAATTGATTTAACAACTAAATTATTTTTGTTTTAAAAGTTTCCGTTTGTTGGAAATTCTAGAATTGATCTATGGGACAAATAAGTGTTACTTTTTTATTTAGTAAAATTATTAATAACGATTTGCATATATTGTGTTTTATAACTTAAATTTTAAGTTCAATAAAACAAACAATGGTCTGAAATACTGGAACTATAATGTATGTATATATGTATATATGGATATAATATGTTGTAAACAAAGTTTTCCTGATGTATTAGTAAGGTTTTAATAGACTTTAACTATTGACGAAAAAACATCTGAAGTAACTGCAATTGAGGAATATTAACTCTATTAAACTCGAGATACTGAAGAGAAACTGTAGACAATTCATATTGACGGCCAAGTTTAGGGGCTGATAAATGCTGGATAATCGGGTGGCAATGGAGAGCTCCATTAGCAGTGTTCTTGCCGAAACGGACCTCTCTCCACCGTAAATAAACACATTGCGCATTATTTATTAAATACATTCTGCTTCAATACCAAAAGTGATTACAGTTTAGTGTTTAATGAAAAAAACAATGATTTTTGGATAATCAGTGTATTCTAAATGCCCAAGTGGAAAATAATTTGTTGTAACATAACAACATATTTATTAACATTTTGTAATGTAAAATAACTATCAGTATTAAATATTTTATATTCTTAACATTTACCATTATAATTGTATTTTGCAACCTATACTTTCAATATTTTGTAATAGAATTATGAAGAGGGTAGTAAATATGTATCAATACATAATTGACTATGATCAAAACATATGTTTCTACAGTACAAACTATAAAATCATAAAACATTGACTAGACACTGGTACAGCACTGAACTTCTGTATACAACTGAAACTACGTTCTTGACAAGCAACTACTACATATTGCAGCTTCATCTAATCATGATTGTCCGTAACCCAGATCGGCGAATATCACCAAACTCCCCTTAGTTAGAGAGGCAGCTCTTGCCCCAGCCCCGAACTTGTACAAACCCATCTTCATTGTGCCATCACCTTAAATATATGTGGAATACAAGACTCCTGTCGACCAGCATTGTGTTGGAATTGTTCAAACACTTTGAAGTAAAACAAAAGCCTTGGGTCCTAACATTTTTTCTAAACTTTTAACTGGGGTAGTGTACTCTCTATGCCTGGTACTTTTGCACCATGAACAAATTATGGACCAAGAACAGGTCACACTCGTTAAAAATAAAAACAATGAAATGCATGTTGTTGCTAAAAATTAACGTGAATTTGAACTGATTTCAGTTTTAATTAAGATTAAATTTGATGAAAGTTATTAACTCCTCTGATAATTATCAATAATTTTGGTCGGTAATTTCTTTTATTAGTTTAGTTTTGCATATCTTAGTGATGATTCTGCACTGATGAATGATTTTATGAATATAATTGCAAAACCTGTTGTTACAATATTAAGTAATGTTTGGGCAAAAACTGCGCTAAACTCCCAATTTCGTTGCCGGTATCTAATTTTCTAAAACCTTCCAGAGAGGTTCTATGGACCCCCATTTTTTTAGAGGGTACTCCCCCCCATACAAACACCATAGTACTTCCATTTATTAAACAATGACCCGCTTTATAGCCCAGTCAATACAGAACTAAAAATGGTGAAATTGGGAAAAAATTAGGGTAAAACTGAATTTTGTACATATGATAGACCACTAACTAACAGAGGAACATTTTTACAAAAGTCCCCAAAAATCCCCCTTGAGCTTCGCCCCCATCCTCCCATCAAGTTTCAAAATTTCAATATTTACAAAACATCTATTATCTATGCTAATAATTATCGGATTTAGTTCATTATTTAATTGATTTGTTCATAATTACATTGAATATAACAATGGGTCTCTTCATATTTTAGCTAAACCCAATGGTTCCTCGCAAATTTAAGATAATATATGGAAAAAATAAAATTTTACATTAAAGATTTTGTTTTTTGTTAAATATACTTTATAAAAAGTAGCTGTTTGTCAAACATTTTGCATTACAGAAAGAGGCCACTCTCTTACGAGTCTTCTGATATTCAATTATATGGGTTGTATGTTTTGCTAGGGCTCGGGGGAAGAAAGCAAATAGGTCGGCACCCGGCAGCCTACTAATGGTGAGTTAAAGTGTTAGTCATATACTATGTCTTGATCCAGTCTAGTTAAATGGTACTTTTCTCGTGACAATATTCCTGACGCTTTATTCTTATGGGTTCTGTATGTTCTTTAAGGTGCTGAATGATTGTATGTATGCAACCTAGATAAGGGTCGGCTCCACTGAGAAAAACTCAAAAAACCTTAAATATTCTGCCCTTTTTTTAGCTTTTCACTTATATCTCAAAAGCTATGCGTTTTATCAACAAAATAGTCAATTATGAAATTAAAGGAGACAAAATTTTCTACAGTATTCATATGTTAACTGTGCTTTGATGGCAAAGAATGTGGGAGTTAGAGCACGCTGAAAAAGAGAAACGTTTAGGACCATCTGGCCAAAACGAGAGAATAAACGCCCTCTCACATACTCCTATTAAGCGGAAACCTTCTAGTCTTACTATATCATGCAAGAACACGAATATTTTAAAGAATTAGATGAATATTCAGCTTACTAATGTAAATTTAAGACATGAGTTGAATAATAAAATTTGATATTTTATTTAAATTACATTAGGTTTAACGTAATGACGTAGTTAAATAAGTATGAATCAAAACTAGTACTGCATAGTAAATTTATTTAACTTAATATAATTGACAAATAGCGTTAAAGTATGCATAAAAAAGTTAGGGGTGAACTGCTTACACGTTATATAATTGTTAAAATACAAATAATTTATTTTATATTTATTTCCTTCAAATATTTTCTCTTATGGCTGGGAAAATGTATTGTCATTGTTATAAAGTTGGTGTTGTTTTTTCAACGTTCCCACAGTACGGGTTAAGCTATTTGCGATAAAACACAAGTAATATTATTATTTTATATATGAGTATTATTATTTTAGTCATAAATTATACGTATATTTTTATATAGCAGTAAAACTGAAGCAAAAGTGTTGAACGAGATACTCTTTATAAGGAAGGCTTATTAATTTGATTTAATTGTTCAAATCTTTGTTTTGTTTGACGTATTCGGTCTCATTGTACACTTTGGATCTGGTCATCAACAATACTAGCTGTCGTTTTGACCATCAGGCTTCTTTTTTTCTGGCAACATTATTTGTTCCTCTCAAAACCATATTTTATTAATTATGTTTAACCAGTGCCCTTGAAAAAAAACAACATCAGGTGTATTTGGCGTTATTAATATAGTGTATCAAATTTGATTAACAAGTGCCTTGACTGTCTTTGGATGACTATGGAAATCTTTGTTAATCTCTTTAATACGGAACTATAGAATGCCCAAAGTCATCATCATTACGATTTTTTACGAGTCCTCGAAACGTTTGTCTGACAGCTAGTTGTTTTCTCATGAGATAAATAATATTTCAAGATTTATTTTTGAGAGAGACTATTTATTTCTACCCATGGTCTGGCAGCATCTCCTTTCCACATACAAAATAATCGGCTTTTATCTCTTGTAAACACTCTTCTTACTGATAAATATTAATTTATAATTAAAAATATCAAATCAGTAATATAATTTGTATTAGATATCATGCAAAAATTGGCTTTTAAGCAAATTGTGGTATACAGTAGATAAGTGTGGTTGAGACAAAAAAATTATTTAAAATATTCGGAGGAATTAAATATGAACTAAATTATTTATATTTTAACAATGATGTAATTAATTAAGCTTGTTTTTAAGTTCGACCCTAACTTTCTAATCAGTCTTTAACGTATATAACACAAAAATATATATTTCTCAATTCTATTGAATTAGATAAAATTACCATGAATAAATGATTTTGATTCAAACTTATACTATATTATCACACCATTACGCTTTATTAAATATAATGTAATTTGAGGAAGAGATAAAATTGGATTATTCAACAAATGTCTTAATTTTACATTAATAAGCTGAATATTCAAATAATTATCTTAAAAACGGATTTTCTTGCATGATATAGTAAGACTAGAATGTTTCCGCTAAATAGGAGTACCTATGTGAGAGGGCGTTTTTCTAGTTTTGGCCAGATGGTCCTAAAAGTTTCTCTTTTTCAGTGTGCTCTATCTCTTACATTCTTTGACATAAAAACACGGTTAACATATGAATACTATAGATAATTTTCTCTCCTTTAATTTCATATCCTACAGTTTTTTTTATAAAATGCATAGTTTTTAAGATGTAGGTGAAAAACTAAAAACAAGGGCAGAATATATAAGGTTTTTTGAGTTTTTATAAGTGAAGCCGACCCTTCTCAAGGTGGCACACATAAAATTATTCAGCACCTCAAAAAACATAGAATTGGTAAGAATAAAACTTCCGGAATATTGTCACAAGAAAAGTACCATTTAACTGGACTGGGTCAAGTCGCAGTACATGACTAACAATTTAACTCACCATTATTAGGCTGCCGCGGAGTGCCAACCTCTTTGCTTTCTTCCCCCCCAACCTTAGCATAACATACAACCCATATAATTGTATATCAGTAGACTCGTAAGAGAGTGGCTCTTTCTTTAATGCAATTTGCTTGACATACGACCACTTTTTATAAAGTATATTTAGTAAAAGACAAAATTTTTAATGTAAAGTTTTATTTTTTCCATATATTATCTTAAATTGGTGAGGAACCATGGGTTTAGGTAAAATATGAAGAGGACCAATGTTATAGTTGTTAGCGACCCCCAAAACCTGTTTAGGGGGTCACATTAGGAACTTCTATGGTGGTCCTGGGCTTAAGTTCCACCGTGCGGGTCAAATTCACTAACAGTCGGAATGATTGCCCTAGGGCAGAAAAGGCACGGTGGGAGGTTGGCAGAGGACACGGCATGCCGCGGCAGTAGTATGATCAAGGGCACGGTAGTAACATAGCAAAGGGAAAGGCAGTAATATAGCAAATGGATCGGCAGTAATATAGCAAAGTAAACAACAGAGGTATGACAAAGGGCACGGTATTAGCATGGTAAAGTCCACGTCATGAGTATGGCACGAGGCATGGCAGTAGCATGGCCAATAACACGGCTGGGATTCTGCAAAGGCCACGGCAGTAGCATTTCAAAGTGCAGAGTTTGGCAAACGGCACTTCATGGATAGGCAAAGTGCACGCAGTTGCATGGAAAAGACACGGCAAGTCATGACGATTACGAGTTTTCTAAAATATATAACAAAATCGTAATCATGGATTATTGACAAACGGTAAGACTAGGACACTTATAAACTAGCCTTTAATGTTATATTCGGTGAAGCATATGTAAAGCTGTCAAATTTTGAGGGATCGGGACCAATTTCCCTAAAAGCTTTTGTTCTTTTAACGATCATTCCGTTGGTGTTGACAAAAATATATTTGAAAACACGTCACAGTAAATACTGTATTTGTTTCCAAAAAAATAGGTTTTTATTATATATGTTTCAATTACGAACTTAACAACAACCTGGGATTTTACATGAAGCTAATTTAATCTGGATTAATGCTAATGATCAAGCTCAAGTTGGGCTCAGCCAGTTTTCCAATTACAAGTTATTCTATTAACAAGAAGCTGAAGTTACGTCAGAGATGAAGTTCAATCATCTTTTGAGTAGACTAGAACAAATTTTCATTGGCAGTTTATAAAACCTAACACCTCAATCGTTGTGTTTATTACCTTTAATGTACTTATTAAATTTATTAGAGCGTATCTTGTATCTTAACAGGTAGTAAACAAATCTCGAATATAAATTTATTTTTGTAAAAGTATTAAATGTTGAATACCTATTCATTATATAAATTGCACCATCATTTGTCTCAAATGTAATTATTTGTAATTTTTCCTTATAACAAACATTATGTAGAAAAATTAAGCGGAAAACATTGTGGCTAGGTGAAAAACCGTTTTATCAAGTCTTTTAAGATATTGTATTTGTACCATTAAGCAGTTTTACGCAAAATATTTTCTTTTGATCCGTCAGATAGTTATAATACAACATTATTAAATTACATAACTATTTATGATAGTCAGTGAGATGAAAACAAGTAAAACACACTTGTGTATTACTCACAAGTAATGCGAGTGTTATATTGCATTTCTTACACTTCCCATTAGTATAATTATGAGGCCTTAAGTAACGACTTTTCATATTACATACATAATTCGTTAAAACTTTTCTTTAAGTGCTGAATATAACAAATACTTTTAGTTTAAAATTATTATTTATTGTTTTATTATTTCAAAGCCACTTATATTCCGTAATTTTAATATTTACACCATAAATCTTAATTTTAAATAATACGCAAAACAAACATAATTAATTTAATAACAACAGACACCTGAAATAAATTACTTAATTTATTTGCTGAGTCTCTATTTTTTTAGTTAGAATATAAATGCTGACTCAGGGAGCGTAGATAACAAATTAAAGACAACGAATTTGAGAGAATGGCAAATAACTGGATGCTTTGATACCCTTAATAATGCCCTTTGAAGGTAGAACTGAAGATCTGTTTCCTGCTCTGTAAAAGGAAAAAGGAGGTTTTAATTAAGTGAGAGGGTTTGGCCGTTTTATTTTTACAATCACATTCAGTATAATTTATACATACTTGTCTCTACATTAAAGTTCTTAAAAATTACGTTAGCCTATTTCTAAATACATTATGCTTTATTTTTAACGGGAACGAAGAAAATACTACACGTGTTACTTTGTGTACCACTTAATTAGTTATAATACCTAACTTTATTTTACTTAATTTTTACTAATTTGTTTAAAATTCAATTTAATGTTGAACATCCTTAAACCTGTAATATGTCTATTTTATTTTAAAGAGTTATATTTTATAATGCGAATGAGCCTTTAAATATTATAACTATAGTAATACGGCATTTCGATCACACGTTGTGCTTTCTCGGTGTAGTAAATCTAATTAAATTTTAGGTTGTGAAAGTTACAGTAGATATGTTGTCCTCACTATCTACTTTAAAACTAAATAATCGTGAATTATTTTGCACGGCAAAGATTTTCCACCTTTTCTTTATGTTATTTGTAAAGATAAGTCTGAGTTAGCTATAATATTATTTAGATAAGCTTGATTCAAATGGACATGTTGTTGCTTTCCGCAATTTAGCAGTATATCTAGATCCCTTACGCAGACATGCGGACTCTATATTTGTATATATGCGAATATCGTTATATGAACAAAATTTATTGTGTATAATTCATGTCTGTACATCGAATACTCGGTAGTTATCCAAACGATAATTATTTGTTACTTCATCTTTCTTTATTAGATTTAATATATTATACAAATAGAAAGAATTTCAATATTCGATGTTATTAATTGATTATATACGAAGCAGTGAGTATGTATTACAAAATAACTCCCTGTTGTTGGTTGGTTATAATCTTCCATCAGTGGAACAAAACAAAACAACAACTCAATATTATTATCATCCAATCACCGAGCCTCCTAACTCAGTTAGCTAATGATAGTTAATGTGCCAACGGTGTCGCGGCGCTGCGGCTGTTTAAGTAGCCAATCAAACTAACGAGCAGCCATCTGCTCAACTACGGCTGTGAATCTGAGCAATTTGTAGGTAATGTGTGACATTATACAGATAAATATATACATACTATTAATAACCCAAATAACGTACATGAATAAATGATAAATAGTCTTTTATTTACGATCTCACATGAAGATAACTTTTTTAAGCACTTGTCTCTCCTTGGTACTGAGTTGATGTCAGCAAGTAACAGGATTTATAAACTGCATAACTGACATCTATGTTCAAAACTGTTGTGTTCCAAGAGCTCTACAAGCACAAAACCGTGTACAGAAAAATAGTCAAATTATAAGTTACCGGTTTTTGTACTCCAACCTCCACCAAGGCATTCAAAAGCCCCAAGTTGTAACTGTTATAGAAAGCCATGACTTATTTACGAAGGGTTTTGGTGTTCCTATGTTAAATTATCCAATTAAATAAAGAAATGTTTAGAAAATTATTCATTATAAATACTATTTATAAATTAATGAATGTAATTAATAATTACGAATGTCAAAACAAGATCGAAAAGAAATCTGTATAAGTTAAAAGATGAACAGTTATATTAAAAATAAAATAAAACAAGATGTTTCATTGGTGGTAATTGATTAATACTCCCGTAATAATCTAGAAACAACAAAGAGTTCATGAGTAATAATTCACAGTGACAAATTAAAAACGATATATTTTATAAGAATCTGATAAAATTAGTAAAGGAGTAATTATTTGTAAGGAATGGGAATTACATTAGCATTTATTGTGGGATTTTAATACGTAAAACATTTTAGTTTGATGTTTTATTCTAAATTAAAACGTTATAAACACAAATAAGAAATAAGAAGAAGTAAAAATAAATAACTTCATAAAAAATTAAACAGATAATATTTTTAAAGGATTAATTTTTATTGGACGTATCGTGATTTCTAGGTTATAATACCCCAGTAATTATTTTCTAGTGGCACGGTCGTGTCACGACACCAAGTCCACCACACGACCACGTGCTATACTAACACAAAGCAGAATGAGGCGATTTTTCACTTCTCAAAATAGCGTATTAAAGCCTTAAGTGGATCTAGCAGTGCATTTATATGCTAAACCCTTTCACTAAACACGAAAAATCACAACAGTTAGTCTAAGAAAGGTCTGAGAAGCGAAAAATTAACGTATAAAAGTAGTCTAAATCTTTTAATTTTGGCACCTTTCACAAATTGTCCACTTCATTTTGTTCATCAAGCCTAAGAACTTTATTTCTCATCAAACTTGAACAAAATTTTGCACAGACTTCTGTTTTTACTCACATCTTTCACTTTTTATACTAAATTATAACTTTGAAAACTCAATATTTTAAAACGAATAATATTAAATTCTACTTTCAAAATTGTTTCTGAATTTGATGTCTGCTTTGTTTCATTTACTATGTAAACAAAAGTCCAAATATTGCATGTGTTCCAAAAAAACTAACTGATCAGCTGGCACTTGTAAATTAAAATTAAATCAATGAGTGAATTTAATCAAACAAACGGATATAGAGGTAAGGAAAATCTTTTAATTCGTTTAAGGTATACACACTATAATACATCGAATATAACATAATATGCAATAACATAATATGAAATCTAAATACATAAAACAAAGTCGGGTTAGTATGTTAGTTAGTTATACCAAACAGCTGTTATAAAGATTGCATCTAAACATACTTAAAAGGCATAAACATATGTTCATTATGGAAATACAAAATCTACTTGAATGGCATCTCAAGTTATTTTTTTGATGCCGAAGTTAGTTCAATATATATAAATAGGTGAGTGAGAGTAGCAAACAAGCTCATCTTGAAAATGAACGAGCGTATTTTCACTAAATAAAATAACTCCATAAGCAAATTTGAAATTTAAAAGTCCGTTCTAGAAGTTAGCTTTAAAACGGTGATCTTACTTCTTTACTGTATTTTGTCAGTATCAACAGCTGTTATATGTTCAATTTAAATTTATTTTAATTTTGACATAATTTTAACATTGTAACTTTGAGAGCTTAGGGGCCTAACCGCTAAAGGAGGACGTTTTCCAAAACCACAAAAGTCACATCTAGTCATTAAGGGTTTTCAAATAACACCCAAACGATAATTTAATACATAATAGTTTAACTTATAGACTTTTCACCAAAATTGGTTTAGTTTTTAATAATTAGATTTTTAGTAAATTTATTTATATGTACTATTTCGAGTAGAGAATGTAATTTGGAGATAAAATCAGATGTTATGATCTATTGTTTTGTTTGATACTGCTGTGAACTTTTAAAAACAGAAACTCCATCAAATGTATAATTAAAGCATGGATTATTTTGTTAAAATGTGTGGGTAATAATTATTTAATTTTCTGTTTGTAAATAAGGTAGATGGGTATTATTTTTTAATTATAATCTGGGAAAATCAGTAAAGAATTTAATGTTATCCGTAATTTAAATCTACAAATATATAATGCATATTTATTACGTCAATTTTAATGTAGGATAAAGTAACATCATTCGCAATCATCTCTTTATAATAAGAATGAATTTAGACACTCAAATATTCTTTTTTCCGTACTTATGTCGTATAAGCAGCACCGTTTTTTACAGTACAAATGCCACTGGGATTAGGCTATGTTAGTTTCTTTGAAAAATAAGCACTAACGATTTATCTGGCCATGCGGAACGTGAATGCAAATTTTTTTTTAATAATTTAACAGAACAACTAACCTAGGCTACCTGCAGAGGTGCGCTGTGATTGCTTTAAGGTGTGCATACACCGCCGGCGCCGATGCAAACACTATGAGGAAATTAGGAATTATCTGATGAAATTAGGTTTATATATATGTCGAAATGATATTCTTAGTATTTGAAAATTTACATGAAGTTTTAAAAGACTTTACTAAAGATGCTCACTATACAATTGAAAACATTATTATAACTTTTAAAGACAGAGATGTTGAAATTCAAAGATCGTCCACAAAATTTGAAGTAATTCCTGGGGCATTCGTTTTCCGAAAGAAGATTCCTATTGCAGTAGCATATGCAATTACAATCCACAAAAGTCAGGGATTAACACTTAAAAGTTGTGTTGATGATGTTGGTAATGCAGTATTTTCATGTGGCCAAACATATGTAGCTTTATCTGGCGTGGTCTATTAATTCTAAACATCGACACTCTAAATGCTAAGACACAAGCATCAGCTATGGCCGAATATAATAGGCAAGAAGTGAGCACCAACTAAAATTAAAACAATTAAAAATTGGAATAAAATCTCAAGAATAAATCCCTGATCAAATCTAGCAAATTCAAAGTACTAAATTAGGAGCCATTCAAGGCATTACTAACAATATAGACGAACTGGGAAATCTCCGTTTCAAAAATTTTGATGGCGTGTTATGCTATGCAAATGCAATTTTACAAGGTATTTTGAACTGCCCACCAATCGTATCAAATCAATAAACAAATACGGCACCAATTCTCTACTACAAGAAATGGTAATATCCTACCAAAGAAATTACCAGATTTTAAATTATATATATATATATATATATATATATATATATATATATATATATATATATATACAATAGCATATTTATTACGTCAATTTCAATGTAGGATAAAGTTACATCATTCGCAATCCTCTCTTTATAATAAAAACTAATTAGACACTCAAATATTCTTTTTCCCGTACTTATGCTGTATAAGCAGTATAAGCAGTATGATATATATACTATAAATCATCTGGGACCACCATTTAATACAAATGAACAACAAGATTGTGCAGAATTTTTAAATTGCCTTATTTCGAATCATCAACCCCTGGAATTTCAATTCAGGCACTCAATATAATTAACCACAAAATGTTCAAACTGCAACCCCAACACAACCAGCTACGACAGTAATTTTATATTCCAAATTTTCATTCCTAATCATCTTAAAAGAAAAGGCAATTTCGATGAACTACTCAACAGTAAATGTAATGCCTGGTTCCCTATTGCTGACTCTATATCTACAACTTTTGAAAAAGGTCACTATATTAAAAAAATAAACTATCTCCATTACAAGTAACTTCATAATTTTTTCAACTAAAACGTTGGCAAACACATGCCAATAAAATTAAAAGTCTAATAATACCCTGTCTGCAAAATACAAAAATCAAAATTAATGGAATTCTGAACAAATTAAAAAATGCGGTGTTCCATTTAGAAAACAGGACAGCATCAGGGCATTACATAGCTTACATTCAAAACAAAAATAAGATGATAGAAGCAAATGATAAGCTAGTGAAAGTCAAGAAATGACCATATGGTGCAATATATATACATATTATAATATTTGAAAAAAAAACTACATGAAAATTCTAAAAAATATCTAGGAAAAATTAAGATAAATTAATCTTAATTAATGTTCATTATATTATATTACATTTTATCCTTGATATATATTTTGTTTTATTTTAACTAGAAATCTCATTATTACAATTTACAATAAGCAATTATATAAAAAAACACAAATGATATCATACACAAAAGCACAAAATGTTGACGGATTGCCAAGTCCTAAAATTATATTATATCAAAATGTATTCCAAGTCAAAGATAGCACCTTTGATATGACATTATTTATCATCACAAATTACTTAAATATGATAATATAAAAATGCTCAAAAGATTGTTGGTTATTTTTCATCTGTTCTTGGCGAGCAGATAATGTATTTTTATAATATTTAATTATAATTGTTAAACATATTTAATTTAGATTTTTAAATTTCAAATAAAAGATTTTGCATCAGTCATTTTAGGACTTGGCAACCCGTCAACAATTTGTATTTTTGGGTGTGATTGTAAATGAATGTAATACTACAATATTAATTCTGTTAAATGCTTATATTGATGAGGAAAGCATCTATACCTGGTAGTAAGTCACAAACTGGTATACGATATTTCCTAAACGATTCATGATATATTCTATACTTTTCAAAAGTTATAACTCTCTCATGAACACAAAATATTGTTTCCCTACTATGTGTGTTCTACATTGTGTGTGTATCGCATCCGATTAGTTGGTGGCCGCTTATGAAACTGTACCCAGGCCTACTGTACCTAACTTAATAAATTGCAATGTTGCTTCGTTTAGGTACGGTACTGTAACTTAATAGTATGCAAGGTGTAGAATTCGGTAAAAATTTATTTAAAAAATCTAAAATATAGGCTAAAGGTAACTTAATAACTTTATTAAACAGAACTTAAGTTACTAGTTAATATAAAAATATATGTTTTACGTATTTAAACACTTCTTATTGTGTTGAAGATAATTACAAAATGAATTTATATTACCGTGGGTGGTTTTTACCAAGAAAACCACTATGACTGTGCCATTCAAATGAATACTTTTAATCATTACACTTCAATACAATAACTGAATTTGGTTTCTGTTGACAAAAGTTTAACTGTAACACTAACGTTACTAAGCCAAATAGATGCGAAAAGTCAGTCCAGAGCATACTCTAACCAGACGCCAAGCACTGTGCCCCGAGATGTACCAAGGCCTACATTAAAAATTGTACCTTTTCATCAGCCATAACATATACAAATAGAAATATAAAATCAATTTATAGGCCAGTGCTAAGTTCCTGTACAAGTAAACAGTTGAAAGGCCTATTTTGGTTGTCAAATATAGAAGTCATTGGAGTAACCAGTACATGGTTATTATGCTTTCATTTCAATTACAGATATAGTTAGTACTGTATAGTACAAGTAGTATAGTACAACTTATACTAGTTAGTAGTTTAACTAGGCCCTATTACTAACTTAGGGCTATTAGTTATTGTTTAAACTATATGGTTGCTTCGATGGGATATTTTCAATACGTATTTTAAGGTTAGCAATTTATTTTTGTATCCCCATGTATTACTATTTACTTGCCTTAGGTACCGGTACCCAGGACTGGGTATTTACTACTCTGATGGTGTTTTGGAGTGTTTAATAAATTAAAATGTTGTATGAAAATAATTGAAATTCAATTGGATTGTGATTTTGTTCTGTATTTGTCCAACCATAAAATTAGGCCATCCATATTTTTAAATTTTTAAAGAATGTCTCATATTTAACCAGTTACTTCATAGTTTGGCGGTGGTGGGGGTTTTTACGCTTGACAGGGCTTTTTATAAAAGTTGCCATTTTATTATTTATTTATTGATAAAATTAAAAATTTACGTACCCTAGTAAATAAAATTTCCCCAAATGTTATACATTAATAGCAAGGGTAGTAAGAGTAGATGTGAATTACATTGGCGCTTTTACGTAAAATATCATAAATACCCAATATACCCGGGTATTTATGAATTTTGGGTATTTACCCTGAGTTTTAAATTCCCGGGTATTTTACATCACTATGTACGAGGTATGTTTTTAAAGTAATTATCGTTTTTCAATCCTGCCGTTGTAGTGCTGCGTTTGGCATTTCTGAATGCTGAACTGTGTACCTGCCTCTAATGGCAAGCCTAGGACTACACTACGGAACAAATTTACCAGATTTTCATCCGTTTGTGAGCATTCAAAATGGCGCCGCCGATTGAGGTCCCCGCCAACTATGAAGTTGCCTTGCGATTCAATTTCTAAGTGTTAACAGTGTGAAAGATGCTGGAATTCATCGGCAGATTAGTGAAGTGTATTGAAAAACAAAAGCACTAGCATGCAAATGGGTTAGAACATTTGAAGATGGCCACATGAATGTTCATGACGTGGAACGAAGTGGGTGACCCTCTGTCATTTGCTTAAAATTGATCAAAACGTGAGAGAAAACAGACGGTTTACGATTTTATCGCTATCTTATGAGTTTTATTTAGCGTTCAGAAGTGTCTTGTAATTGTGTTACCGAATGCCTAGTTTATAGAAAGTTGTGCTCACACTTAAAAAATGTTGACTGATGTGCACAAAACCAAACGTTTGAGGAGTGCGTTCACATCTCTTGAGCGGTACAAGGAGGAAGGTGATGGTTTTTTAAGCCAATTTGTCACAGGTTTCGAATCACTTCTTGACGCTTGAGGTGTCAAACACTTTGCTATAGACTTCCCTAATCTCCTGATGAATTTCAGCCGCTTTCATACCGTTATGACTTATAAATAAAATTGCGGCACAACATCACAAACTGCGGGGACCTCAATTAGCGGCACCATTTTGAATGCTCACAAACAGATGATCCAGAACCAGTTGATTTTTAACCGTAGTTGCGTCCTAGTCTTGCCAATAGATGCAGGTACACAGCGCAGCATGCAGGAGTGCCAGTTGCAACGACGGAATTCAAAAATGGTACTTACTTTAAAAACATGCCTCGTATTTAAATGTTTACAGGTTTTCTTTTGTATTGAGATTTTTTAGTTTCTTTATCCCCACATTGGTATTTTACTGTCAGTGCACTAGGCAGTTCTAAGTACTCAGTATAAAGAGTACCGTACTTTTATACACTTAAAGAGTACATTTATGTACTTAACTGCAGTACCTATCATTGGATTTAAATTAATTATTAAGCTTTCATTATAATTTGTTTAAGTACCTAATTTTTTAATGACTAGACTATTTTAACTGATTAGGCCCTAATTGTTTTCATGTTGCTGCCAACCAAGATTGAAAAGAGACAGCCCAACAGAATGGGAGCCCAACACCTAACCAGACTTCAGACCTATGGGAGATGGTCACTCGTAGCTCATAGCTCATCAAAGATTAGAAGGTAAAATTAAAATAATACTTTGGCCTAGGTCAGGACATTAAACTTTAAGACATTTTTTTGTTCAGCCTCTTGCTAATAAGACTTGGCATATTGCAATCCTAATTAAATCATAACTTAAATAAAATTAAAAAGTGGATTTATCTTTAAACTATGTATATCTAGCATTGACAAGCGTCAGGTTTTGTTACCGAGTCAGTGCCAAGCTAAGGAAGTAATAATTATAATGATTTACTTGCACCTCGGATTATCCGGACCTGAATCTTCCGGATCACGGATTAACCGGACAAGGTTTTCCGAGATAAAGAAACTGAAAATTACAGTCAAAATGTGATTTTCCCAGCCGATTTAAAAAATCCATATAACAAAAAAATTAACTTCCAACTTAAGAGACTAAGCCTCCCGCATACGTGTAACATATTCCCATTATGTAAGCTTTAAACCAATTTACTGAATGGGCGTGGCAAGCCATTTACCAACAGATTAACAGTTACATGCGTACGTGTCGTCGGTCCGCTGCATTTAGCCCAAGCTGCACAGTAAAAACCAGCTGCATCCCGTATACGTGACCCTGGTCTATTGTAAGGTTTTTTTAACATTGTGTCACGGGTATGTGGGACAGTCGGTAGCCAACGTTTTAATAAAAAACATCGCTTACAATAAAATTTAAATTTACAGGGAGCATTAATTTGACATATGAATCAAGTTTTTTTCGTGATAAATAAATGAGATATTACTCATTCTGTTTAACATTGGTTTTTATGAAGCGTAAATCCAATACTGCCACCGTTTCAAACTTAAACCTACTTAGGCTTAGAAGATCTTACACACACAAATTATAGGCTTACACTTTATTAACCATCATTATAGTCATTATAGTATAACCGTTAGTAGGCACTGTCATCGAGAATGGTATATCCATATTCTACCTGTTTAGGAATAACTATAATTTATTTGGCAGCTCTAGAAATCAATTAGAATGTTTTTTAATTGCCTGATTAGGTGAGCAAATATAGTAAATCAAATTAGATTTTTAAATGTCCTTTTAATAATTTATGATAAACTATTAGAATGTACCCGTTCTTCGCTCAGGTTAGAAAGGTTGAGAGATTGAAACAGCTGTTCTTGCTTCTGCTCTTTAAGCTGCCAAATGGAAGTATCCACAGCTGTTCGCATTACAGTTTCTGAATGTTTACTTTCTTCTGAGATGTAAACATTGAAATTTAGGACGTTCACGGGGCGTAGCCTGAGGGGATTTTAAGGAAGTGAATAGGCCTGTGTGTTGCACAGGTTCAAGATCTACCTTTGTGTAAAGTTTCAGCCCAGTCAGTCCAGTAGTTTTTGTGTTTACCCGAAACAGCAGACAGACAGACATACAGAAACCACCTTTTTATAATATTTTATATAAATCGTTACACATTTTAAATGATGGTATATAAAAAGATTTTACTTTAATTTGGTTTAAACTCAGACTAATAGTATAAACAATATTTTATTTAGTATAAAAACTCACTAATAGTCAAAAAAATTCCATTTTTGATTGAAATAGAAGGAGCTAGAAAATACCCCCGTCGCAGTAAACCTGCGTACTAAGCAAATTTCCAATGCATACATAAATGTCTTGATACTACTACATAACGCCACTTACCAAGTTTCGTAAAAATATACTCACAAATAAGCGATACAGGCAGTTTAAATTATTCTCCATAAGAATATCATGGGGGCTGGGTACGCAGGTTTGCTGCTACGGGAACTTTTGGCAACGAATTTTTTTTAGCAAATATCAATAGACCACAACCAGATTAAGCCATACTGTACCAAGTTTCGTCAGTATACGTTGGGAGATATAACAATTTTATTATTCTTTATAAGACTAGACAACGTACTGTGTTAAGCACTTTCAGTATCTCGGTAACAAATTGACGTAGAGCAATGATCAAAACACCAAATTGTGTGTGTTTTTAGGCTTAATCCAATGGTGCAAACTAAAATTTGACTACTTAACAAAATATATGTAAAAAATTCAAAAAACACATTTTTGGGGTACAAAACCCCCCCAAAATACCCCTTGGGATAGTGTAATCGGCTGGTTTTCGAACTAGTAAATGTTGTTTTACACGTTTCTACCAAATTTTATCAAAGTCGGACCCAAAAGTCGGACTTTTTACGAGAGCTATCGCACCCACGGACACATTTATATAAATACAGTTTTAAACGAATGGTGTTTTTGGCATCTGGGGATCTCAAAACGAAAAGTTATCATGATCCCGGGCCTAGGTCTTACCATGCCGACTACGGTAATAGCCCTACAGGAGAAATTCGCTAAAAACGTATACTTGCATGCATTTTGTACATAATTGATTATTTATTTTTGTAACTATATTTCCCTACATTTGTTACATACCTTATGTGTTTGTTACAGATTTTGGTGGACATCAAAAGCCATTACAAGCCATCACAGACACCATTATAATTTAAAATTTGTTACAATTTTAATAATATTAATTTTTTACTTAAATATACAAAAGTAGACATGCATTTTGTATTTTATTTAACCAAAACAGTCATGGTTCTAATATTTCATTAGGAGTAAAAAATTACGAAGCATGTAAAATAATTATTGTTTATTTGTTTTAAACATTTACAAATAATTGAACAAAAGTAAGGCCTAATTTTTGTGGATAAAAATAATCAATAACAATTTTGTTATGGCTTCGTATAATAAAATATGTTTCCTGTAATTTATTAGTAAATTTTGACTATTATTTGTGTTGTTATAAATGATAATTTTGTTTTTTCTTTATGATTTAAAGTTCAAATAAAATGTGTTTTTTTTTCAAATTCTGTTACAAAATATTCAACCGATTTTCAATTTAGTACAATATTTTATTTGATGACGTAGACTTCTTAAGAATATCTCAAAGTAGTCACGTTTTATACATCATAGACATTTATTAAACATCTTTAGGTATTCTTTACATGAGTATACAGTGTTTGTAGGCCTCTTAAGAATGTCTGAAAGTGGTCACAGTTTATATATTTTAGACATATTAAACATCTTCTAGAATTCTTTAAAAATACTTCATTTAAACGTCTTATAAGAGACTTCCTTAGACATCTTGGAGACATAATTTCAGTGGAGATTTTACAATGTTTATTAAAATCGATGGTATTGGGAGGTTTAGAACTAGTATAAAAAAATACCTTGAGGTATTAAAATAGCTTGAAGATGGATAAAATGTATCTTAGAACCATCTTCTTAGACCTATTTTAAACGTCTTCTAGCGGAGGGAAGTGTACGAAACTTTTAGTATAATTTACGTATAATTGACGTAAAACCTGGTCTCGTGAGACGTCTTAAAAAAGTGTAAGCATGCTCATTGTGACCTTTTTTAAACATCTTCAAGAGGAGAGTGTGCTATATGGGTGGTAAACTAGTGGATTGATAACGAAAATGTATGTAACCTTATTTTATAAGTCTTATAGTTTATCCAGGAGGCAAATAGCATGAATAAATTAAGAAACAGGGTTAGTAGAGAGAAGTAGCAGTTTTGTTTAATTAACTCAACCGTTGTAAGAAACATTGAATAGCGTGTAATGGAGTCAATGCGAGATACCAATAATTAAGGATTACTTTAGTATCGTAACAGCATTGACCAACTCTTCATTGTAGTTGTATCCTAATCTTTATTTTTGCACAGACTTTCTATGAGCTTGCTAGACTATTATTATATGTTTCCGTCACATAAATTGTTATAATTTGATCGGATATTATATTTTTTTACAACTTGAAGACCGTTGTATCTGATTTTATGTAATAATTTCTGAATTCAATATTGAAACAGCAAATACACACACACACACACTTGCCAAAAGAATTATCATATTTACTGTAAAATTATTTACTAATTAATTTCATTTTGAACAAAATTCTTTAGTAAAAAGGAATTCAGTTGCTTTATTGATCCTAAACTTGCAGTTTTTATTCAATGTTTTCATTAAAAGGAAACAACAGTTTGTAAGTAAAAAACACAATAAACCTACACAATTAGCAAATCTCATACCTACAAAACAGTTGTATTTAAGTTACATTATTTTAACAGTGTTTAACAATAATCCCACTAATTATATTAATACATCGCGAGTATTTATTTGAGTTTTCCAGATAAAACAATCTAGTCTGTATCAATGTCATTGCATAATAATATCTGATACTAATTTACCCGGAAAACGAAAATTGCTGCGTAGTAAACCAGGCCGGCATTCATGTCCACATTAACAATTTTGCAGAATCAAACGTCGTCTGTCATTTCCAAATCATTAACTATTTACCGCAACGACATTAAATGGGTGTTTCATTATTACTCCTATATTAATTCTCAATTACAAAATAAAAACGTTGATTTTTAATTTAGGAGAAGCACGGAGCAGTCAATTACGACTGTTGGATCTCTTCTATGTATAAACAGTGAGCGATTCTTATTTTTACTGTGATTAATTATAAATGTACACCAAACTCTTTACCTTTTACTGATCCGATGAATTATTTCTCCCCATCTCTTTCTCCATAGCTTTAAGGATGTATAACCTGTAGGCTGGGTAACAGGTGTCCTTAGTTAATGACAACATTAAGCACTTTCAGTGGGGATTAATGCCTTAACCTGTGCTGAACTTTTCCTGCTTGTCATAACGGCTCTTACCTTATTCCATTTATGGTTTAAGTTTATATTAACGTTTTATGTAGAACCTCATTTATTTATACTTATTTCTGTAACTTGTAAAGTTTAAAAATGGTGTTAAACTCTTTCAGTTTTCAAATGAGCAGCTCTTATGTAAACCCTAGATATTTTGCCTTACTGTCATTAGTTGGGTAGGAATTAAGTTTATTAAGTAGTAATTATGCGTGGTTTGTTAAAATTTTAAGCACTTTATATAGTATTTCAGGCTTTAAACGTACTCTAAAGATGAGACAATTTATAACATGCTTATTGCATGAGAAAAAGCTACATTAGAGGTATCATAGACAAAAACTAAATTAACAGTTAACATTAAAATCTAATGACAGCAGTTCAAATTTTATGTATATATATTTATTTATTTATTTACTAACATAAAAATAGGTTTAACTTATATGCCCAGTCAATTATATTTATATTTTATTATTTACAACTGTTATATGGGTGACTAAATAACAGTAAATATATTTAATTGTTTTAAGAAATGGTTTTCTTATGTACCATACTTGTAACTAACTACATCTACTATGTTATAAACAGTTCTTCAATGGCCTATGTCAATAAATTACTACTAAAACTAGTTTAGTTAAGTTAGGTTTTTTTAAATTCGAAGTAGCAAAGTCGGTCCTACATGGAATGAGATGCTAATTAAATTTTCTTGTTCTGTCTTGGATTAAATAAAATGCTTAGTGTGTCTTGTAAAAGAATGGTTTAGCCACCTTGCTTTTTGAAAATAATATCCTGTTCATGATAAATAAAATATGTAATTTAATATTGTATCCACCATATCTGGTACTTTTGAATAGGTTTAAATATAAGTGTATGTTACACAGTTTATTTACCTCTTAACAAAAGTTTGAGTTATTTACCTCGTTTTATCACGAGCCAAACGAACATTCAGCATGATCCCAGTGCTGATAAGGCCGCGCGGAAGGCTCAAGTTGACAGATTGATGAGATCCTAACCCCTCTCCCTGATACTATGGCCCTGAGGGTGCACTCAACCGCCCCTTCCCACAATACCACCCTTAAACCTCCCCCAGGTCATGTTTGGTATTTTTCAACTGTCTCGGCTCATTCTCAATTATCCCTGACCCTTTTTCATTAAACATTGTCTTCTATGGGCTTTGGTATTGCTTTATATTCTCGTTAAGAATAACTGTAAAATAAAACTAGATATGACGTTGGGAAACCTACAACAAACATGTTATAAGACACTAAAAATAGAGAGGCTGAAAGTGTAAAACCTTGTTAGGGTACTTTTTAATCACGTTTAAAATAAAAACCTGAATCGTGTTTACCTGCCTATAATATAAAAAAAGGAAAATCAGCCAAACCAATGTAATAGAATGTAATTACGCTCTAAATTAAGCAGTTGTAATACAATTTTTGAGGATATTTGTTTTGACCATATATTTGCACATATTAATAGTGGTATAGTTATTGGAATAAATTAGTGGAAGTTCAATTCAGATTGATTATTATTTTTTTACTGTGTTTATTCGCTCCTATATTATTGAAGTAAAGTTATTGCTTTGAAACAAGTGGTAGTCAGTTGAATTATCATTTGAATCTCTTTAATTGAACAAAAGAAAATTTATTCCTTTTTTAATTAAATGAATTAAATCCCGAAGTTTTTATAAAAATGTTTTAAAAGTGAATTGAATAATTATATTTATATGGAAAGTTGAAATGTTTTTGAAAATATCTTATATATAATACTGGTGGAGGCATTACACTACATTTTTGTTATCTCAGCTCTAATTACTGTAGTAGCTAAATCCTCCTAATAAATGGGTTTGAACCAACTGTAAGTAATAATTTGTGTTCATTTTCGTTTCTATTTTTGCAACTGGTATTTAATGTTTTACATTTCAAATAGCTATTAAAGAATTAGTTTGGTATTCCATCCCGGATTACTAGACAACCTAACAGATAATGCAAACGTCTAATGTTGGTCCGCAAACAAAGCTATTGAGTTGTTTTGTTGGGTTGTTTACCACCACATAACAATCGCGTTAAACCTATCTGGCCTACCACAAACACATAATATATATTGTTCGATGGTTCATTTAATACATAACTATGCATTAACTTATTTATGGTTGCTATATTTTTTAATCGTAAATCTTGTTTAAAGGTTATTTCAATGAATATAATAAAATAAATTGATATAGAATATTACTACCCGTTTACAGAACGTTATTATATAGGAGGGTATTCTAGCTGAAAATAGGAAACAGTAGGATGTTTACAGAAAAGCACACACGTTATACCTTAGTAAACAAACAATAGTGTACAACGATGTGCGCTCCATTTACGCTTAATAAGGCATCGTGCACAATGTATAACCAGTGTTTGGAAAACAAATTTGTTAAGTCAATATTAAATTTCAATGTTAATTAACTAATTATAAAAGCGTAAAATATAAAAAATATAAAAATTTAATTTTGTTTTGAATATCATCAATAAGCGTAACACTGTTTTTCTCTGCTTAGAAATCGTTTGTTTCTGACAGTATTCAAAACGTTCGTTTATTTTTATCTACTTTAGTTTACGTTGAGAAATAATCAAGGTGTATCATATTTATCATAAATATCTACCAAATTGTTTGATTATAAATTACTATACTTGACCAAACGATTAAGATTTGATTTTGTTCCACGCAAGAAATCTTTACTTTCCAATTTATAATAAAAAACTCAATACTGCCAAAAGTAAAGAACCAGAGTGTTGTAGGGTCATTTAAGGTGGGTAGAACCTACGTCTTTATCCCTAGTTATTTTGGGATCCAAGATAATTGTTGACGAACTTCTCTTCATGTTTCTGACGCAGATGTCAGTAAAATTAAAGTGATAAGGACCCGTTCCTCCCCAAGTGTCAGAAGATGTTTGTTATTATACTGTCACTTTGGACTTCCGACGCCTCACCGCTCAGATGTGAAACATATAATTAGAATATATGAGTAAGAATCATTGTTTTAATTTTTGTCCGTAACCGTGGTAAGAAGCTAAGTCACTTTTGTACTAGCCTAATAGGATTGTTGTTAGTTATTTGTTAGTAGTATTGTACATTTTCGTAAGAAACTAGATTATTTTACTAACTTATAACTACCCCTCGGTCAAAACTAAACTAAACAAAGTTAGAGCCCCTTTTGGAAATCACTTAAACACAAATGAATGACAAAAACTCTCGCACTTTTAGGACATTGATATGATTTTGTACCTATTATGAAAGTTATGTTCTACAAAGTTCTACAACGCAAACTGAAGTAAATTGTATTCTTTAAGATAGTTCTAAAGAGAGCCCTGCTGTTGTATTCATCTTAGTTCACCAGTAACAATCTCATGGGTATTTTAATTTTCTTTATTTCCAAATGTGATCCATTGCATTAAAAAAATGTAAAATGTAAACAATAAATTATGGTTTGTGTAATGCGTAGATTAAAATTAAACTAAATAGTATCCTGCTATAATAATCTATACACATTTATGCCATAAACAAAATTGATAAAAATACAATGAAAACAACAACGAAAATTTTAATGAATACCCAAAATATTTAAATAGATAGAGAAAACAAGTTAAGTACGGTGCTGTGACATAAGAACTTTAGCAAGATATAAAATTTTTCTTTTTCTCCATAAGTGTAACATTGGACAACGTACTACATTTAGCACTTTCAATATCTCAGTAATGTAGGGCAATATCTCAATTGACGTAGAGCAATGATCAAAATACCAAGTTTGTTATGCTGAATTCAATGTTAAAAATTAAAATTTGATTAAAATAAAAATTACAAGTAGAAACCCCAAGTAACCCATTTTTGGGGTCAAAACCCCCAAAAAAACCCCTTCGAATGGCGCGATTCGTCTGGTTTTCGAACTCGTTCAAATAAATAATACTTTACAAATTTGATTAATATCGGACCTTTTTTACCAAACTTATCGTGCTTACGGACATATATATAAATATATAAATACATATACGGACATATATATATATATATATATATATATATATATATATATATATATATATATATATATATATATATATATAGATCTGTTTCATAAGATAAAGTTGATCAAGAGTGTAGATATTAACATGGTGAGTTGATCCGTTAACTCATGTGGCTCTGACACACCCCAAGTTGATCAAGATCAACTTTCTGATTGATAATATCTGCGACGTGAACTATAAATTTAAATGTCCATATATAAACCTTCACTCTATATCTTTAGAAAATAGTATTAAGTTGTACAGGCCACTTTTGGACAATAAGTTACACATGTCTTTGTAATTTCTCAGAGAAGCTATATATTTATTATACGTTTGAGAAAGAGAAAATCTCCCAATCTATAGCAATTAATTTATTACAAATGAAATTGCAATGTGTTATTTTCTCCCCCTTAAGTAAACAGAGTAAGTTAAAGTATATGGAGGAAGTATTGTTTACCTAAGCATTTTAAAATTTCAGTTATTGGTAGAAATATTTGTTATAATTTCGATTTCAATTTATTTATTTCAATGATAGAAAACAGATAATGCTCCCGAAGAAGTGGATTTTGTGGTTATGTCTGTCTATATAAATGTATATATTCACTGAAAACTTACACATGTATGTGGCTCTCTGACTGATATAAACGTATTACTTGTAGTACACTATAAGTTTGGAACAACTACGCATGCATGTGGCTCCTATTCTATATAAACGTATCTTATGTTGGTTTATATATTAACAGAATACTTTTTATTAATGATAATATCGCACGTCCTGCTCTTACGCTACCGAAACAAATATTCTATCGATAATATCATTCCACTTGTGGGAAACCGTATTTTTTCGTCCTGAAAATTAAAGGTAGTACTGATATAATTTATTACCAGTATTTGTACACATATAATTCGGGATTAATGTCTTTAGTTAAATAACTTCTAAATCGAATAATTATGTAAGTAAATTAATTTGGCACTGCGCTATGCCGGTGACAGTCGATGTTTTGACCAAATACAGTACAGTATGAAGTGTGAAGCCAAGAGGGCTTGTCGAGTAGTGATGTGTCGAGTCGAGTACTTTTATGACTAGAGTGACTCGACTCGTTTACTACCGCCAACTCGAGTTTTGAGTTGAGTCAGACTCGACTCGTCGACTCGTCCTGCAACTACCACGTGGAGTAGGTGGGAGAGTCGGAGAGTTGAGTGAGTGGTGATCCGCCGACTCCCTGCATACAGTAATAAATTACTTGTTCGACGTTACTTGGCGTTTCAAGGATGTATATATGTCTTTACTCATATTGTTATATGTACAAAAATCGTAAACTAACGAGTAAACTACTTTGCTTGATTAGGTGGGAAATATATAAATGGAGTAGAACAAAATTACAACAAATATTAGCTTTAGTAAATAAAAGTCTTTTAGTTTACATTAAATTACAAGTACAAATAACTTTTACAAAGTAAGCCGTTTACTTCTTGCGCTGGGTACCGAACCATCCATTTAGGAATAAAATGTCATCTAGTTTATTCGGATTCAATCTATTTCTCCGATCATTCGTCATAAGTCCTGATTTTTGTAGATTATGCGTTCGGAAGGCTCGGATGTTGCGGGAATACAAAGGTATTTGTGAGCCATTTTGGTCAAACTTGGATATATAATCTTCCTTTCGTCCCAAATAGCTAGAGGGTTCTTTTTCCTCTCCAAGTATGGCATGTTTAGATACTGGTTGTCAGCTACCAGTGCTGAGAAAGTTGACGCTTGAGCATTGGCTACCTATAAAAATACACATTAAAATTACAACCAAGTTAAAATTAAGATTTATTACTTCTAGGGCCGGTTTTAAGCATAGGATACATAGGTGCGTTCCTAGGGGCCCGCACCACACGGAACCAAATACAAAATCCTCATTCAAGCAAAAAGTCTGCAATCTATAGTAAGACTTTAATAAGGGCCTGCACCACAGATTTAGCCTAGAGGTCTAAAGACCCTAAATACGGCATGATTACTTCAATAAAGCTTGTAATTAATATAGGAAATCATACTAATATTATAAATTTGAAAGTTTGGATGTTTGTGCGTAGCTCTGAAGTTCCATCACGTGAAGACTACTAGACCGATTGAGCTTAAATTTTGCATAGAGGTACTTGATAGTCCTGAGTAACATATAGGCATATTAAGGTTGTGAAGATCCTATAGGGCTATGCCCCACGGGGGTTCAAATTTCCCATGTATTCATTATGGATATTCATTTTTGTTTGAGCTGATGAAAATACAAACAACTGATCTTGATTCGTAGTAGTTCCACAGGCTAACCACAGAATGAAGCAACAAAACTATCATAGTTTTTATAAATAATTCGGGGCGAAGCCTGCGAGTAACAGCTAGTATATCAATAAAAGAAGGAATATGAAATATTAACTAGCTTATCTCTGCTCCTTTTGTATCCAAGCACACTCACAGGTCATATCCATCATTTGGTATTTATTCAGCCCTATTTATTATTGGTCTTTGGACTGCCGTTTCATAATGGCTGAAAACTCGTCAACCACAATAAAAATAATCATACTTACTTATTTGATTTTACATAATTGTAAGTGTGATCCTCTTTTAAATGTATGCGATCAGAAGAGCGTTTATAAACCGTTAGAAGAAAATTTAGATTTTGATATAAAATTTGTATTTTAGAAGGAGATTGGACAAATCAGTTGATGTTCTTATATTGGCACATTTTAAACATATCTTATAATCATATTAAACTTTAGTTTAAAAAAATCTAAAATTAATGTTACCAGGGCCGGATTTAAGCATAGGCTAGGCATGCCCACACGCTTAGGCGCCCGTGGCACACAAAAACCACATATCAAACAGAGTAAAACAAACTCACTTCACTTATATTCGCCTTAAAATACGCCCTAGTTGCGTTTGCGTCTTGGACTATAATTTAATGATTTAATGACATAGGCCTAGTCAAAATAGGCCTGAGTGGAAAACTGTTAGGGGCACACAGGTTGAACCTAGGCCTAAATCCGGCCCTGACTTTAATAGTTGTAAAATATCTCTATAGTTGTAAAAGCGTACTACTTACCCACTGTTGGGCAATTTCTGCGTTTGAATCTAAACCAAACCCATCCTTTTTGAACCGGGGATCAAGAAATTTTTCCTTTGCAGCGGTTCTATTTTTGTCTTATAGGCTACACATTGACGTGCCTGAAAACGACGGAGGTGAGCAACTCTTTCAAGTGTAGCCCCGCTTCTGTTTTCAGAATTTTAATTCGTAAAACATTTAAAGCCCTCTAACCAAAGGAATCAGGCTGAAAATTTTGGATAGAGCTCCTCACTTAAAACCACCATCATTTTTTCATACGGTCCTACAAGAGATGCACAGTCATCTAAGAGATCCTATTGAGAGGATTCTAGGTTCGAAACGTTCTTATGTATTTGATTCAATTAACTAGCAAAACTTCTTGGTTTATTACTTCAGCATTCTTTACATTTACTTCTGGTTGAGTTACCAACTTGAATAATTCTTTAGAGTCTCTGACGATTGAAGTTTTTTTCATGTTTTCTCTTTGACCAAACTTGCCCCAGAATGAATTTAACATTTATTTGGTTACTGATCTAAGTCCCCCGTTTTTAGCAATTTTATCTTTATCCTCCTCTGTCTTACACCAGCTAGGATAGATAGCCTGAAGCTTCCTGCTTTACTTTCAAAAATGTATTTATAAAATCTGTAAACAAATCTCCGTTTTCATATGTGGCGACCTCGTACTCCCACAACTCGTACATGTCCAAAATCACATAGCCCTTTTCTACAGCTTTTCTACAGCTTTTCTAATCTCATCCATTTTCCAGGTCCCAACTAACGCTCTTTCCTCACTCTCATGAAAACATTCCCATTGGTTTAAAGTCTCCCCACAAGTTCTACACAATACAAACATCTATTTCTTATTCATTGTAGCGGGAAGTACGGGATGATAAAAGTTGTAAGGAGGTAGAATCTTATATTTCAACAATCCCTCTACTTCAAGACCTCTCTCTCGACACTCGTTTCCAACGTAAATGATAGGGTGTCCAATGGGTTACTTACAATATTTATTTACAAACGGATAAAGGGAGCAAACATCAACATACTGTATCGTTTCTCTCTCTTCACATTTATGATATGTTTTAGTATTACCTGTCCTACCTCCAAAAAAGGAATCTCTAGGATTGAGTGGAAGTTTGTTTAGAATGGATAGTTGGTTCAAGTGATTTAGTTTATTATTTTTCTTCAATTTATTAAATTCACATTTCCACATCTCTACAACCTCATAACTATTCAGTTTGTAAATTTTGGACTTGGTTCTTTCGTTCCGGGGATGGAAACTGTCTGAAGGATCGTGCTGCAGAGGTTCTTCTCTGCTGTATGGATAACATTTTGGACACCCGTGTCAATAACACCCGTGAAACTCAAATTCTCTCACTGTCAAACCTATCAACTTTCATTTCAATAAATTTTACTTCTTTACCTCGGCCCGCGTGCTCAATCCTTAATCCACGTATCTCCTCTCCCCATTTCAACCATTGTAAAGCAACTGATCATTGATTGTTTGTCAGTCTGTACCCGTTTTAGGAATCAAACCTATTGTGTTTGGTTTTAGAAATTTACGGCGAAAAGCTAAGTTACATGCACTGGCGATTGTCATAGCTTCGAGGAACGGGTCTACGTTATATTGTTCAAGAAGCAAGGCTCTAAATTTTATACACGCTTGAGCTAAAATCTCCACGTCTGAAATACAAAACTCCAAGATTTATTTTTTAAAATCAAACACATATTCTTCAACGTCTCGTTCATCGTAGCTTTGGTTCAATGTCTCAAAGTCTTTGAAGCATTTTTCAAACATTGACTCTGGGGAATAATACCTTTTGTCAGGCATCAGGCCTACATAATTTTGATTTGCCAGAGTGTTAAAAAGATGCAGGAAATAACCTTTATTTTTCTCGGGAGGCAGGTCAAAGGCTTTAGGGAGAGCAGCGAGGGCCATTGAGAAGTAGCTAAGTGAGTCAACAAATCTTACGTTGGCTACTTCAATCAAAATAGCTTTAGTTCCCCGAGGAGTTATTTTTGGTGTGAATTTAGTTTCTTCCATGGTGTACTGTAGAATAAATTGGAAATCAAAACCTTGCCCGTAGTGGGCAATCACACATACATCTTTAAATTTCTTTCGAACTTCCATTACCGTACATAGTCCATGAATTGCTTTACTGGTTCTTTTTCAAAGACTCTTTGCCTCTCAGAACAATTTGGACACTCACCCGTTGATACATTTAAAACAGTACTGTTGTGAGACGCACAAGTTAACTTTATGAACTTTTTTATCAGGATCTGAGGGAAGAGACTCATCCTATCTTGTTTCAAAGTCAAAAATATGAAAAGAAAACCTTGGTATTTCGGAGTTCTCCTATCTACCCTCATGAAACACTGATGTGCGGGGTCTTTGAACGCATCAGAGAGTTTACAATAAACGTCTCCACATGCATGAGCTGTCTTACGTTTTAATGAAAAAATTATTTTCTTACAATCGCGGCAGAGTTTTATAGATTTACATACTTGCCCATGATGGGCTATTAAACACCGCTCATTTTTGAAGAAGCGGTTGCAAAGACGGCATGTGATGCCTTTTACCCTCGTAACGTCAATTCCAAACGTGTCGCTAGATGTAATATAATCAGAGTTACTTTGAATGATGCCCCCAAAAATATCCCAAAGAACATCACCACTAACTTCAGAGACAGTTCTCAAAGCTACGTTCCCCGGTTCAGCACTTTTTAAACTTATAGACTGTAATTTAAATCCAAAATAGTTGGTAGGTACAGCGTCGGCTTTAGCTTTTTCAACAATTTGATTAAAATCTTTACGAATCCAATCAAACTCAGAGATACCTCTTGGCGGTTTAGTGAATTTGAAAACAGTTTCCAACCTGTACAACCTGAAGTGTTTAACATAGGTTTCAGAGGTACCAATTACATTTACTGGGTTTTGAGAACTCTTTTTAATGTTAGAAACTTCCATCCTTTAACAGAGAATTAAATACTGAAAACTGAGAAAACAATCTAAACTGTAATATACAAATTTCTTACGCTTAAAAAGATCAAATACATCAACCAGAGCCAAGCTCACAGATATAATTAAATTAAAATTGAGAGCGCAGAATCAACAAGACAATGATAATTTGTACAAGATAACACTTAACGATTACGCAGAAGCAGCATAAAACACGCCTGATCAGTGTTACGACTGGAGCAGATTGAGGTAATAGAGCCTATGTTTAGAGGTAAATAGTATGTAGGAGAGCACTGTACGTATGTATAACTATACAAGTCAAAAAATACTAACACAAAAACTACACAAGTCAAAGCAGAGCTACAGGTTCAGTTATGATGAAAGTTAAGGTAATAGAGGTAGCAAACAATACTCTAGCTGAGAACTGCTCTAACCATGTGAGTCTACTGTATTAAAGAACAAGAATAGAAAGTGAGATTTTCGGTGTAAGGATATGTTAGTCAGGTATAGCCAGGTCACTAAGCACGCAAAATTACTACAATACAGGAGAATTAAAATTACTACAATACAAGAACTCTAAAAATAATTATAATCAAATGTAAGTTTATATTTGCACAAGTGCAAAATCAACAACCGGAGTAGCGCAGGGACTTCTGACTAGTGCGAACGCAAGGGGTAGAGTGAAGTTAACGCTTGCGAATAAAGAGCGCTAAAAGTAACTACCAATCAGAACACAGAACGCGAATTACAACCAATAGAATGCATTTTTATCGCGACCAATTACAGATTTGTATTTTAAATGGTCACGACTCGTCAAATACACTAGACTGCGAGACAAGAAGCTGGAGTTAGATTTGCAGAAGGGATTGAAGGATTTAGAAGGATGCGAGGTTTAGCTGATTAACAACAGAAGGACGTGAGGGTTAGATATGTAGAAGGAAACGTAGGTCAAATAATTACCACAGAAGGCTAGATGGTTAACAACAACAGGACACGAGGGTTAAATAGTTAACCACAGAGGGTAGATGATTGAACATAAAAGCATGTAAGAGATAGATATTTTCCACAGAGGGTAGCAGAACAACCGCAGAGGGTAGTAATTACACCCCAATTCTATTCTCCATAAGAGTCTATGTTATTCTATTCCCCCCATAAGAGCCTATGTTATTCTATTCTCCATAAGAGTCCATGCTATTTTATCCTCCATAAGAGCCCGTGTTGGGGCCAAGGTGGCCGCCCTTACTACTATGAATCTAAGAAATTTATCCAGAAAACCAGGTGAAGCCATTTAGTTAGAGATTATAGAGCTTATAAAAACTTATAAATCACAAAATTTTAATCAAAATCAGTATAGCCGTTTTTGAGAAATTGTTTTTGTATAATTTTTTAGTGGTTTCAAAACATTTTAAAACCCCTTTTAGTATAAAACAATGACAACGCCTGGAGATGTTGTGGATTAGTTTCTACATTGCAAATCGTATTTAATTCAGGGCTTTGGTGTGGTCCCTGGGTTTGTTTGGTCAGACTGACATAACTTCAAAAACCAATTTTTCGGGTTTAGAAAACACCAAAACAAATAATTCTACAACTAACTGAAATTTGAAAATATTAATGAGAGCAATACTTTTTTGCATATACTATGTACATGGTGAGGAAGCCAATATAGATAGAGAGTTCAGGAAAATTCCATTCAAAGACCTTCGAGCATGGCTCAGTTATTTATCGTAGGCCGCGGCTAATTCCCATTTCAATCTATTTCTCAGCTTTCCAAACATCATGTGTAGGAAATTTTGGGATAAGAATATATCAAACATCAAAGGAACAAGCGATGGCTTTTATTTAGCTACAGAGCAACAAGTCCATGCAATTTTTTAAAGAATGTATATACCAACTGATGATCGGTTTATCAGTCAGAGAACCACATACAAGTGTAAGTTTTCAGTGAATATATAAACCAACAAAAGATAAGTTGATATAGATTAGAGAGCCACAGGCATATCCGATTGTTCCAAAACTATAGTGTACCACAAGTAATAAGTTTATATCAGTCTGAGAGCCACATACATGTGTAAGTTTTCAGTGAATATATAAACCAATAAAAGGTAAGTTTTTTTAGATTAGAGAGCCACATGCATGTGTAATTGTTCCAAACTTATAATGTACCACAAGTAATACGTTTATATACAACAGAGACCAACAAGTAGATTGTAATTTTCGGGGATCAACTCAATCTTAATTAATATATATATATATACATATACAAATATCAAAATATGAACGAATGGTGATTTTGGCATCTGGGGACCTCAAAATGAAAAGTTATCATGGTCTCGGGCTTAAGTCTTACCATGAGACTTACGGTAAAAGCTTCTTCCCTATAGGGGAAATTCGCTAAAACACAAAATATATGCTATATACAAGTGTAAATTATATTGTCTTTGTTTTCTTTATTGTATTAGTATAATTGTGTAGTTGATTGCTTAATTACTTATTGTTACTATTTGTCGTTATTAAATTAAGTTTATAAACATATTATTCCATATCTGTATCACATTATGTAAAGGCTCCTGCCGTTGTTACATAAATAAATGTATATGCCCTATCACAGTCCACATCACAAGGAGGAAAGTATTACAGATCTAACTTTTCTTCATTCTGCACAGACCTCTTGATCATCTGGACACTATGGAGAAAGAGATCATCATCACAAGGTAGGAGGCTGCCCGTTCGCTGAAATTGATTGGATTAATGGCGCTCTTCATCTCGTTTGAGGTTGATTGGTGACTATTCCGAATAAATGTAATGGTAATTCAAATTAATATAATATTATTTTTTTAAGGTTGACGGGACCCTAACTATAACTATGTCATTAATTGAATAATGAGTTTTATAATGCTCTGTCAACCGTTAACTTATTAAGTACAGTAACAAACTAATAATTCAAATACTTTTTTAAAATAAAAAAAATTATATTTTTTTATATATTTACCATTTGATAAGTGAATATAAAGTATAAGAGTAGGGATATTTTAAACTGTTTTAACACGTTTTTATTTACATCCCGTAATTATGAAACGCAGGATCTTAAGGTTTTAATAGCAGAATTAATAAATACGTTAATTAACTACTTATTCTGATATCTTCTTGGCCTTATAATATATAATCTATATCACGATATTAATTTGTTTACCTATTAAATTATCAGTTTGTATTTGAACTGGTTACAGATATGATAATACTTTGTCATCTGTTAGCTTATTAGTAGATTGATATGAGCAAGACCCTCTTTTATATCACAGATTTAATGAAGTATTTTAATGCATATACTTAACTGGGCTATGTTTTAATATAAATACAGTCATTTGGCTAATAAGTAATTTAATAACAACCTGAAATTAAGTTCCAGGCAAAGTTAATCAAGCGAATATAAGGCTAATAAAAATTTAAATTAAAACTCCAAAGGTTAATTTATTCAGAGCAATAAAGAAAATTTTATTTTCGTTTCATTATTGTTTTCAGTTTCGTGAAACTAGGCAGGTTAAAAGTATTAATATTTGTTTTCGAATATGACAAATTTTACTTAAGTATTTACTTTGGAATTTAGTATCAACTATTTTTGCATACATCTATAAATGAATTTTTTACTTTCTCCCCATATATATACATAGTATATGGAGAAAGTATTGTTTTCGTCAAAATTTTCGATATGGAGTTGTTAGTGGAAATATTCGTTTTGGTGCTCCCTGAACCCAAAAAAGTGGTTTTTACGCGATTTCTGTCTGTGTGTGTATGTGTCCGTGTGTGTGTGTATGTGTGTGTGTGTGTGTGTGTGTGTGTGTGTGTGTGTATGTGTCCGTGTGTGTGTGTGTGTGTGTGTGTGTGTGTGTGTGTGTGTGTGTGTGTGTGTGTGTGTGTGTGTGTGTCCACGCGTGCGTGTGTGTGTGTGTGTGTGTGTGTGTGTGTGTGTGTGTGTGTGTGTGTGTCCGTGTGTGTGTGTGTGTGTGTGTCCGTGTGTGTGTGTGTCCGTGTGTGTGTGTGTGTGTGTGTGTGTGTGTGTGTGTGTGTGTGTGTGTGTGTGTGTGTGTGTGTGTGTGTGTGTGTGTGTGTGTGTGTGTGTGTGTGTGTGTGTGTGTGTGTGTGTGTGTGTGTGTGTGTGTGTGTGTGTGTGTGTGTGTGTGTGTGTGTGTGTGTCTGTGTACAGAGCTAGAGCCTTAACCAATGGGCTGATTTGAATGAAATTTGGTATGTAGGTACTAATCCACGATATCTCCAGGCATTTTTTTCATTTTTTTAATTTTAGCGAGTTTCCCCTATCCCCCTAAGCCCGAGACCATGATAACTTTTTGTTTTGAGGTCCCCAGATGCCAAAAACACTATTAGTTCAAATTTATATATACATATATGTCCGTGAATGCGATAACTTTAGTAAAAAACGTCCGATTTCGATGAAATTTGGCTCAAATGTGTAAAGTGACATTCATAAGTTTAAGTTCGAAAACCAGAAAAATCTGACCATGGGAAAGGGGGTTTATGGGGTTTTAAAATTTCCCAAAAATCAGTTTTTTGCACTTTTCACCCTGAAATTTTTAAAACACCAATTTTCGTTTTAACCATTTTATAGAGCTTAAAAAAACAAATAATAAATTATTTTGAATCATTAACATAGGTTAAGTGGTTGCGGAGAAAATCCAAAAACCATGTTCATAAAATCTCCAATGTTATTCTTATGGGAAAATGGTTTTTAGCTTTTCCTTAATTAATTTTACTATACACTTCACATTTGATTTTACCAATCAGTTTAGCTCTACAAAACAATCATTTTGGTGTTTAAACTGTTATTCTACGTCCAACCGTTGCCGAGATATTCAAAGTGGAAAACACAGTACGTTGTCCAATGTTATCTTTATGGAGAATATTTAAAATTTTATATCTCGATTATTTATGAACGTATATTGATGAAACTTGATATGTGGCTTCACCTAGTACTTGTATGTTGATATTTGCACAAAATATTGATTTTTTGTTGATTATCCTCTTAGCAGTAAACCTGCATACTCATCCCTAATGTTATTCTTATGGAGAATACGTAAAGCTTTATATCTCCCTTAATTATGAACATAAATCATTAAATCTTGGTATGTAGCTTCAACTGGTTGAGTTATAATGATGATTGCAAAAAAAAAACACATTTTATCTTCCTCGTTGCAGCAAACCTGCGCTCTCAGCCTTAATGTAATTATTATGAAGAATAAATAAAATGCTATACATCACTTATTTATTTAAGTATTTTTATGAAACTTGGTAAGTGGCTTTATGTGGTAGTAAGTAATATGTTCATGCATAGGAAATTTTCTAAGTACGTAGGTTTGCTGCGACGGGCGTATTTTATTTTTAAGGGTACTTATACCCCCAAAACTGCCAAAAAACATGAAAAAATTAAATTTCTCAAAAACGGCTCTAACGATTTTCATTAAACTTTAGTGGTTTGTAAAACTTTAGTTTTCCAACAAAATGACACCACCCGCATTCCTGTAAAATTTGGGTTCAGAAATTACAGGACTTAAAACATCAAAAATTTAGTTTTTTGGATTTTTCATACAAAGATATAAATTTAAAAAAGATATTACTATTCAATAATAAAAAGAGCTCAAAAACTGAATAATTTAGTATCTTGAATTACTATTCTACGATTGATGGTTTCGGAGAAAATTTAAATTTTCATTTTGCGGTAAACGCACTAAGTTGTCCAATGTTATTCTTACGGGGAATACAAAAATTACTATTTCTCTCTTATTTACTGATCAATGTCATTCAAACTTGATATGCTTGTCAAATTATTATTGACCAACAGAGGGAATTCGAAATATGTTGCCCCTTAATAACCCTGGGGGGAATAGGGGGCATTTCCCCTCTTAAAACCACGAGTGTAGCAATGGATTCTGTAGTGCCTCCAAAGCAGGGATTTGGGTGGATGTTTTTTAAAACAACTTGTTTACTAGATTTTCTGTACATTCGACCGTGCTTTGTATCCTATATTTAGTAAATAAGAAGTAATTTATTCTTTAAAGTTGGGCTAAAAGGGAGAAAGTATGTTTCAGTTTCCTGATACCGTTTATTATTATATATAAACATAAATATTATGGTTGAGTATACCATAATTATTCAATGATATTATTAATGTAACTCTAAAAACGATTACCAACCCTAGATTAAATATTCATTTAGTATCGTGTATGTATAACTAACTGCATATTAAAAAAACATAACATAACTATTACATAACTTAAAAAAAACTGAATAAAACCAAAATAAATAAGTTTTTTGCTAGATTTTAACTAACAGAATGTTAATTTAACGTTTAACTAGTGGCTATGTTTTTGCCGAATCTCCTCTAAAGGAAAGAATCTACTACCGTGAGTTGCATCATGGAAGGGTACAAGTAGAGTGTAGGGTAACGTTGGCAAACATATTTTTTTACGGTTTTTTACTGTGCTTAACACTTTCAATATCTCGGTAACCAATTGACTTAGAGTAATGATCAAAATACAAAATTGAGCGTTTTTTGAAGCTGAGTCTAAAGGGGAAAACAAAATTTTGACTATTTAAAAAATTATACTTAACAAATTTACAAAAATTCATTTTTGGGGTACACAACCCCCCTAAAATACCCCTTCGAATGGAGTGATCTGGCTGGTTTTCGAACTTAAAGTCATAAATGTTGCTTTACACGTTTATACTAAATTTCATCAAAATCGGATCATTTTTACGAGAGTTATCTTGCTCAAGGGCACAAATATAAATATATATATACAGTTTGAACAAATGGTGTTTTTGGGGTCTGGGGACCTCAAAACAAAAATTTATCATGGTCCCGGGCCTAGATCTTACCATGCCGACTACGGTAATAGCTCTCTATAGGGTAAATTCACTAAAATATCCTGACTGTTTGAATCATGTGGTCCTCGATGTTCTCCACAATATTCTGTATTGTTTTCTACCCCCCACCCACCCCCTCGAAAAGAAATGTCAAACATTATAATATTTATAATTATAAGTAAGAGAGTCTGGGTACGAGTCCTTGAAGTACGATCCTTGAAGTAATCGGCTTAAAGAACGTGATTTTATTATTTTCAATGTTTAAGCCTTCAAAACAACTTACTATAAAAACGCGGGGCCTGGGGGGCACAGCCCCGCAGTGAGACCAAAGTACAAATAACTAAATCAGTAGTTCTTGGTCGGACTGATTTATCTGATCTGACTGACTGACGGATTCTGGACGTCATTGCCCTCCAAATGATTTATATGTTTGTATTTTAACATTATTTTGAAAGTGCTACAAAAAGGTCGGTTCTGGGTGGTGTGGCCCATCCGATGGGTGGAGCAGTTATATTTACTGTGTGTTGTTTGAAGGATTTCAAAACCAATTTAAACCTAATTATTCTTCAAGTTCCGTATTTATAAAATTTTGAAAAACAAAATAAAGCTACGATAACAATGGGGGACTAGTGGGCGTAGCCCCCAGTAATTCAAAAGTTCAAATAACTATTTCAAGATCACCTGGACTGACAGACTTCATTGTCCTCTCTAAATATCGTATCTATTTTTGGGGCGTGTTTAATGTAGTGCTAAAACGTATAAGAGAAAGGTGTTACCACTCCAGTAATCAGTAGCCTTTTTATTTATGCCCGAAACCTCTCCACCTCATCCTCACCACGTCTCTCATCCTCCCTCCCCTCACAAACAGGTTTAATTTGTTTAATGTGGAGTTAAAACCGATAAGAAAATTGTGTTACCATTCCAGTAGTCAGTAAAATGTTTTATTTATGAATCATCTGTTCTTGCTGTTGTCCTACATATTTATTTGAATAACGCAGTTTCTTATTAATGGAAATAAAAATTATAAACAAATACAAAAAGCAAAATGCATGTATCCATAAGGATAACATGTAAACTTTGAAAGCCAAAAGAGCATAGCCCTACACGCCCAAATACAAAACTATTTAAATTCGACACATCTCCTAATAGTATTAAATAAGTGTGCTAAGTTTTATAATTTTACGATGCCGCACATCCGAGAAATCGGTACCGGTACCACAAAAATTTCCTTAGCCGATTACAATAGACCTCAACCAGATGAAGCCATATACTAAGTTTCGTCAGTATACGTTCATAAATAAGCGAGATATAAGTTTGTTCTTTTCCTCCATAAAAATAACATTAGAAAACGTAAACATTTTTTTCAGCAGACGCCTCAAATATAACAGACCAGTAAACAAAAAGCAAACTGGCATTTTAGGGCACATGTGGTTGTTTGCTATAAAGCAATGTTTGGTCAAAGCTGCCCCGTCATTGGCCAGGCAAGGCGCTACTGCTCTATGGTTTTCCACTAGCCCTAACAGGGGTTACTAGTCAATCCTAAAGCTACTTTAATTCGACTATAGTATAACTAGCGTTACCCATCGCGGCTTCCACGCCCACTACATAGCGTTAGTAAGATATATGTTAGCCGACTAAGAGTCGCGTCAAGGCAGCAATTTTAAGACGCCCTGCGTATTTCTGGTGATCGTTTGCTGCCTTTGGACATAGACCTTACAGCAGTAGCTCGTGTGCGAGCTTCAGCTTCCTCAATAGTTTCTGTAGATCACTGCTCTGCCATAGTGCCATTTCAATCAAATTGAGCCTGCCGCTGAGCTTGCTCTTATCGTTGAAGTTGCTGTTCTTCTGGCGTTTCTTTTGCTCTGTGTGCTGCCTACCGTAAAGCTTTCCATTTGTGTTTTAAGTTTCTTGACTTCTAACCACTAATAAATCGGTTAATCGGGTTCCTAATAAAACTTTATTTACATATCCCCGGCATTATTGTGATACAGGTACCTTCGTGATTAAAGGAGCAAACAAAATGTAAACCAAAATATAAACAAACAAATGAACTCAAAATATAAAATACAGAACATCTGTTTTATTTATAATCTGATCCAGTAAATTTCAATGCTCATAAGATTAAAATGGGAAGTTTAGTAGCCATGGGGCTAAATCGTAAAGGAATTTTAAAACGTGAATAGGCCTATATGTTACTTTAGGATATTAGCAATCTTCCTACCAAATCAGCTCAATAGATTTAGTAGTTAGAGCGTGATTGAGCCACAAACTAATAAACAAACAAACAAACAAACTCACAAACTTTCAGCTTTTTAATATTAGAATGATTAGTATAATAGCTGGTACTTCAAATTTTTTCAGTTGTCTCTTATCTCTTAAATTTGTAACATATTTTAGTAGATACGTTAACGTATGCTTTCGGACCTTTGCAAAGCTCCTTAGTTTTATAACATATCAATTCAAATTGTCTCTAAGTATTTTTTAAATACAAGTAATCTGTTGAAGTCTTTAGTATTTGTACTCGTACATTCACACATTTGTAATCTTTCTCTGTCAGAATACAATATAAAAAATTATAATTATTTAGATATGTTGCATATGGTCTAGATATTTGTTGACCTATTGTAAAATTGTTTGGCTAAACAAGGTGTAAGTTAGCAGAAGCTAAATAAGTAACATGTTTATTTAAATATATAATTAAAAATTCAGTCTTCGTTCATCTTCTTACGGGAATAATGAGCGTACACCTAGTTTTATTTTAGGTTCCAGATATAAAACATTTTTTTTCGGAAACTCATATTCAACTGCAATATATACTATTTGTTCCAATTGTTTATGTAGGAAACCAAATTTTTATCTTTTTGGGTGACCGTAAACACGAAAACGGCCTTTAAAAGCCAGATTTTAATGGAAAAAACGTCCGGTTCCGGTGAAATTTGGCTAAAACATGAACAGACCCATTTATAATTTTGATTTCAAAAAACAGAAAGATCGGACAATGGAAATGAGATTTTATGGGGGCCTAAAATTTTCAAAAAAACAGTTTTTTAAATGTTTAACTCTTAAGTTTCAAACTCACATCATTTTGGTTTAGTCTATGTTATAGGGCTTAAAATAATAATCTAGTATTTTCAAGCATTAACCTAGGTTAAGTGGTTGCGGGGAAAATTCAAAAACGTTTTCATAACATTTCCTATATTCTTATGGTACAAATATGTTTAGCTTATCCTCAGTTAATTATACTGATAACTGCACATTTGTTGTTATGAATATCTTCAGCTCTAAAAACAATTCTTTTTGTATTTAAATTTTCATTCTTCGTCCAAACATTGCAGAGATAGTTAAAGTGCCAAACACAGTACGTTGTCCAATTTTAACCCTATGGAGAATTAATAAAACTTGATACCTCGATTATTTATAAATGTATATTGATGAAACTTGGTATATGGCTTCACCTAGTTGTGGTACAGTAATATTTGCACAACGAAATATGTTTTTGCTCACTATCCTCATAACGGCAAACCTACGTAATGTTATTCTTAAGGAGAATAAGTAAAATTTTATTTATCCCTTAATTATCTCCATAAATTAATACAACTTTATATGAAGCTTCACCTGGTTGAGGCACAAACATTTCTTATTTTTCTTCTTGTATCAAACCTGCGTAGTCAGCCCTAATGCTATTTTTACAGAGAAAAAATGAAATGCTATACTTATTTATTTATGCATGATTATAAAACTTGGTAATTGGCCTTATGTGGTAGTGGGAAACATGTGCATGCATTGGAAAGTCGCTAAGTACGCAGGTTTGCTGTGGTGGAGGTAGGCCTATTTCATTATTTTGTGTAGACCCAACTAGTGTTAAAACATACTTTATTGATAAACAAATTATGCACTCAGTGAATTTATAAAGGCAATTGATTATTTTTAGGTATAAATATCTTACTGATATTTTGAACTTTTAATAAGCGTAACAGTATTTTAAAACTTAGTTAAACTTGTTTAAACAAACCTGTGGTATTGCAGTAATCCCACAAATTATACTAAATACTATTTTTATCGCAGATCTAAGATGCCAACCGTAAGTTACAAATACCGAATCCTGAGGAAGTCAAGTTCTTAATTTCGTGTATGTTTAACTTTTTACACTAATCAGAATAAATGCATTTAATAAAGGATCATTGTATAAATGTTCATTAAAAAAAAAACAATAAGATAAATTATATGTTTAAATTAACCTTGAGGCTATTATTATTATAAAAGAACAAAATAATATAATATTTTTGCTTACTTAAAAATACAAAAATAATATAGGATGAACGATGAATTTCTTCCGGTGGTTATTGAGCATATGATTATTCAGAGGCATGCAGCTATGAAGTTACGTTATTGTTCTCCTTGTTCCCCCTAACTTATAATATTTCTTACTGGTGTCTAACTTTGATTAGAGACATTTTCTCTCTTTCTTAATAGCCCTGATATTTAAATCAAAACAAAAAACGTTTTTCCTAAAATATTAGATTCAAGCTTAAGAATATTTTCATAGCAACTACTGAGGAAACATAAATTTGTATTTGTCTCTTATTTAAATAAATATATGTATACAATTCTGGCAGTAAATGCTACTCATACCGATGCTTTTATAATTATTTTTGGATAACTAAAAACAGTGAAGCATGCAGAACAATTATGAAAGGGATTTTACAAACTTTACTATCTACATCACTCAATCTATTTAATTACATAAATTTAAAATACTTGCATATTTTGTTTATGTTGCCATACACATTAAATTATTGATAATATTCAATACCAATATAAATTATATAAAATTACTAAAAAAGTGTTAAATCGCATTTTACAAATATAAATAAATGAAAATATTATTTAATAAAACATGTTTGGTTAAAAAACTGCAGAAAAAAAGAAAAAAAACTACAGTTTAAAATAATATAATTAAGTGGGGAATGCTTAACTAGTTATGCAGACAAACAGACGTCGATCGGCTCATTAATTATTATGATAAAAAACTAAGTGTTTGATTTTCGTTGATTTTAATTCTTTGGGTTATTAAAGAACTTTCTTGAAGATAAAGCTCAAGGGCAGTTCAATTAAAACTTCAAACCCTTTTCTTTACGAACTATTTATTTATTTCATGTCATATTACATCTGTGAAGCTATGTGAGGAGTTGCATAAAACAGTAATTAATTTGCAAGTAACTGTTTTTACAATATAGTATTTAGTCTAACCAAGCCTCTTCTCTGAGTTAATATGTACTTGTTTATACGAACGTGGTATTATTTAAGTCAAATTTATTTGCAGAAAAAATCCGTCTTAGTGATTAAATGCCATCCTAAGTAAACGTTGCTGGAGGCAGTAATTGTATCAGCTCCCTTAAAGTTGTTTAAGTATAAATTGGAACATTACCTTTTGACCCTATTTAGACCTTATTTGGTTTACTACAAAATACGATGGTGCAATTATGTCAATATGGATGTCAACATTTAATAAACCACTCATAACAACAATTTTAATAATTAGATAACAACTTAACAACAATATTGTAGAATCATTTATTATATAATTCACATTTTGTTCTATGGCATTTCAATACTTCAACGATTGAAGGAAACACTTATTATAAACACCTGAATTAAGTTTGAATAAACCGAATGAGTTAACATCTGCAAGATGGCAGCTAATATAAATCAGCCAGACCTTGGTATATTTGCGTTTAAAAATCCCATTAACGTACCACCTTTTGTTCACCTTAAAATGTTTCTAGTGTTAGTAATTTAACCATTTATTTATTTACTTTCTGTCATTGCAACAGCAAATAGTCTTAACTTTACTCCATGCAATGAACGAGACAGCAACAATTTTATGATATATTTAATTCTAGTTACAATATATGATTACGTAATCAGATTAATATAGAGAAGGAAATGTTCATGAATATTATAACTAATGCGCTAATAAATAATGAAAAACAATAACTAATGTTTGAAAAAAAACGTTATTTTATTTCCAACTATTTGTTACTGTACAAGTCGTTAAACGGTACATTATTTTTGATGAAAATAAAATAGTTTTGATACATGTATTAGCCTGATGTAAGATACATGTTTCCTAATTAAATTAAATTTTACATGTATATGAATTTAATCTCACAGAAAATTCTATTGTAACATATTGAATTACAAATTAACTAAACAAATTTATGTTGACCCTTCAATAATAAAACTTTGTTTGTGGAAAACCTTCAGTATATAAATATTTTAAATGCACCTCATTATAATGATAGAGGTTCATACCATAACTCAGTGAGTGCAAATTTTTGGGTAGCATAAACTGTGTCCCAAATATTTACATTTAAGCTAGAATATTCCGAGAGTATAACCGTTAGTTTAGCACACTTTCTAGACCGAGAAATACAATAAAGACAAGATGCTAAGTGATCTAAATAAAGAAATAAAAGGAATAAAACATGGATGAACGTAGTAGAAAGTATCATTATATTTTTAATACCCCACGTCAAGATATCAAATTGTGTCAATAGTTTTATTCCTATCTGCCTCAACGGATATCCGCTACTGGGTGGTCCGGTCACCGGATGTCGTCATCCGGCACCTAGTTGATCCGTCAGTGTAATTGGCTGTGAGTGTCTGGGCATGTAACTAGGGCCGGGCACGCTTATGCATTTATAACAAGAAGTCTGTATAACTGTACAAGTTCATGTACTTGAAACTTCTAGCTGTATTGTTGTTGCGTACGCCCACGAGAATATAAAAAAAGATTTAACAGAAAGTTAATACTGTGAATGCGCTTTTTAAGTTGTGGTGAGAGGTATATTATTTTTAACAAGTTGACACTGACGTTCTTTAAGATTTTTTAAAGATATAGTTAAAAATTGGGAACACTCGTCTCGTGTCTCTAAAATAAGGAGTTTCCCATAATTAATTACTTGTTCTTTAAAAATGGTTAGGCCTGGTAGGTTTTATAATTAAATGTATTCACTATCAGAATTATATATCGTTCAATGAACAGGCAAAACTATTTTAAATGGGTTTTCTCTTAAAGACTGAATCAAAACAGTTTGGTATTAAGGTATATTACAAAAGAAACTCGCTGTAAATTTTGTTAAATCACTACAAGAGATTACAGAATTTATACTAGCATTTTTTTAATAATTTTTTAGTAGTTTTATTCTATGGGAAATACCATAAATTTAGTAAACCTTTCCCTGGGATTATTAACCACTTGCGCCTCTTGAATGCTCTGAAGACCTTAATTGATTTAGTTTGATTTTTTTGCTTTGTTTGCAGAGTTTTAATGAAGCAATTATTGTTTATTTTTATTTATTTCAACGGAAAACACATGCCATACAGCTACTTGCAACATTGCTGACTAAATAATTTAATAGAAGTACAAAACAAGCAAAACATGCACATTTATTACATATACCAAACTGATACGTAATCGAACAATAATTAAATTCATACACTCCCAAGACAAACCAGCAAAGATTTCAACAGACAACGTAATCAATGAGAACAACGCAACAATCAAAATCCAATCTAATTAAAATAGCAAAAATGATGTTGAAAAAAAATCTATAAATCTGAATTTCTTAGTATACTGTAACGCGTTTGGTATTGCACTGTGATGTGGAATGATTAAGCTGCTTTCCATCATATTTTTCTACTAAGCTATTTTAAGAACTGATTTAGCCCTCGTGGTCTCTGATGTTTTACCGCCGTTGCAATATTGGTGTTGAAGTCAAGTTGAAATAAATCTCAAACCAAACGCCCCTTTTGACGTAAAACATTTTATTGCTTCCGTCAGATATTTTTTTAAGTCTCACATTTTTGTTGTAGTGTATACAGGCAGACGGAAATAGAACAAAAACAAAACAATTACTTTCAAGATCAAACGTTGCAGACTGCAGTATAACAGATTTTACAGTTCTATATTCGGATGGTTAAGAAGTAAATGGACCCGATTAGCGAACTAAACTTTTAAGTTTTACAAAAATAGTATAACGAGTTTTTAAAATACAACTCATATATGGTTATAGAGAGGAAGATAAATCTTGTTTTGCACGATGCACAAGTTTGTTTCCCTGGAAAGAGAGTTTATTAAGTGTAACCGTTTTTTGGAAAATCTAAAATATATTACGTATAAGAAGTCTTATGCAATACCTTATAAATACACATAATTTGTTATTACAAATGTTATTCTAGTATAAGACTCAATATATACATACCATTATAAATCATCTTCGAGATGTCTGAAATACTTTATTCGTATGATTAAATAAATTGTATTTTTTAATTTGTTATCTTGTTTAAACTCGTATTAATTTTGGTATATCTCATACTCGTATTATTTTAATAAATCAAACCAATTTTTTTTAAATAGTTCTTGTAAATATACTACTATTTATTTTTATTGACAAACTGAAATCTCAAAGGTTTGCCATATTATATTTTCTCCTAATTGCTATCCTCGTTGATATAAAATATTTAAAGTGACGAACTTTTTTAAGATGAATAATTTAAAGATGATGAAAACCATGTGCACACATCAACTAGAATCTGCCAATAAAGAAACAGACCCATAAAGCGGATAGCGTCCTGTACGCAAAATTAAAGCAATGTGATTGCAAGCCCAGTGATCAACTCTGTAAGTAATGCAGATAAGTTATACAAGAACGGTAAATCCACATTTAAAAGAAAATTTAAGTTTCATACAATCTTGTTGGACATACGCGACAGCCTGTCAAAACCTCGCCATAGTCCATGAGATGTAATTATAATTTACAATAAAAATTAGGATTCTAGACAACTACTAACTAGTAAACTTCATATATATAAATATTGACATACATTTGTAAAACCTATCATGTATGTCTGAATGTTAAATTATTGTTTAAAGTAAAACCTGTTTATTGAGCAGCATGATACGTGATGTTAAAATTAAATAGGGGACAATAAATTACGTCCCATAACGTTAAGACATATATTACACATCATCTGTAATAACATACACACAGTAAATATGCATAAAAGATAGGACAAGGCAATTGATTTTGACCTGTCACAATGATCAACATCAGGTCCAATCAAAGAGTCGAATTTATTCTCTGAACCCACTTTATGTACACTCGGTTTTATCGATACCTTTCTGCTCTCACCATTTTTATTACAAATATCAGATTCATTAAAGGTTTTGTTTTTATAACCAATAAAACAATATGTTTACCATTTACACTGCATGATCTTGCTCGTACAACACATAAATTCGGATAGATAAATTTAATTTTATAAAAGTCTGGTGATTATAACTAATTTGTATTTCAACGCTAACGGCATTTCGGTTAATTGAGTACACAGACGCATTTAGGGGATGCGATCAAAAGCCGTTTAGTTTTTTTTAGGGCAACCCGAAATTTTAACATGTGATCTCTAGAACCAAAGTCCAAGACGCTAACCATTAGGCTAGTGAGATGCGCAAGCGAAATTATGACATAATATTGAGTCTCCTTCAACGTATATTTAATGTTTTCACACTAAATATTCGATCCGTAGTGTCATTGATACGTATAAAATAATACTCTTTCTAGCTGCTACCTGCAACAAATAAAGAAAACTAGGAATTCTTTAATATTTCCAAGCTTCCGTACGATTTAGTCAATCGGATATTTTAATTTTCTAGCCTGACCTCATTATTTAAAGTGACGAAGCGGCGTGGAGAGGAGTCCTAAGGTCAGATCGGGATCAGGCCCTTTACCTTTCCAACTCCAGTCCTAAAGAAGGAGTGTAAAGAATTTTACCACCCCATTATATCGGAAAGTTTAAATAATCAGACCACAAATTCTGTACAAAACTATTATTAACTAAATTAAGAATTATCCTTTTTTAATTCAGATTTCAGCAGCGTTACAAGGCGATGTTAAACGACACATCACATGACCGTCTTCTTATTAAATATTTTAGTTAACTCCTGGATCTTGGACTTACAGTGACCCTTTAAAATAATTAAACACAATAAAAGAAAGTTTCTTTTAAGAACTCCTAACAAACAGCAATAGAAAAATAGTTTTAAAATGAACTTTTAAAAAAGTAGTGCGAAAAACGCAGATATTACTATCCGCAGATACATTACTATTTTGTAAACTTTAAAACCCTGTAATTTTCCATAGGATGAACCTTTTGAGGTCCGGTTTGCGGCATTGTATTCTAGTAATAGAGATCTTTAATTTGATGTGCATATCAACCTATGCTTACATTTAAGAATCTCGACTAACTCCTCGAGGGCCGTCCCCCATTGGAGGTGGAGAGTCAATAAACAGGCGAACAAAAGAGATTTAGGTATAACATAGATGTGCGGAGTGGAAACCTTCTAAATTTACCGTATACAAAAAATAGGGGGGAAAGAAATTAAAACTCACCCTGTATAAAAATATATTATCAGAGTAGGATTTACGCTTTCTCAAATTCAACTAAAAATATAGAAACAATCATGTACAGTAAATGTATACAGAAAAGTGTAAACATTACCTTCTTTTTATTCTCGGTTTACAAGATATACGGATGTTCTAATTACACTGCTTAGAGGAGAATAGCCGCGCTGCAACCATTTGAAACAATTTCTATAATTACTACACTGCTGTGGTAGATATAACAAACAGTGCTTAAGTGTAGGCTTGAAAAGATAATGTAAGAGTCAGTATGAATTGTTTGTAGGTGCGTCTCAAGGCTTTATATACAAATGCAGTGAAATATTATTATTATAATAACCATTTCATACATAGACTCATACAAGACTTTATACATGACTCATAACCATTTCGAATGGGATAACCGAATGACCAATAAAATTTAAACTAAAGTTTTATTTTGAGATGAACAACAATATGGTATTATTATATGACAAAGCATTAAACAAGTTAAATAATTAAAAATTATAATCTGCTGGTTAGAGTAAAATATAAAATGACAGTTATACTTAAACATGTGGCTTGTAAGTAGGCAAAACTGACATATTAAAACTAAATATAGTTTTGAAAGAATGATGTTGTAGTCATCTGGGTATATCAAAAGGATAAGTTATCATGGTCCCGAGCCAGGCTTTTCCATTCCAACTTCGATAATAGCTTATTCCCTATAGTGAAAGTAGGGGATAAAGGACAAAGGATGTAATCAAAAGATTTCCATATTCGTTGATAAAAACAACTGAGTATATGAAGCTCAAAATCTTTAAGACGGATTTTCGAAGAACGTATTTCAAACTGCTTCTTATCTATTGTCCCTATCAGTGTTTCAACTTTTCTGTGCTAACTTTAGTAGAAGCTCTCGTGTTTGAAGAAACAATCAAAAGCTAAAATGTAGTGTTGATATACCAGCCTATATATTTTTTTAATTGTAACTCTAACTCTTAAATAGTACACTTACTTACTAAAAGGGTTAAATTAATTAAATTTAATCGAATCTAGTGTATACGTCTTGAAATTATAAATAGCTATACATTAAGTAAAAACAAAGTTGTTGCATTAATACTCTAATATTTCACTTGTAAGTAAAAGTTACTGTTACAAAATTGTTCTAGATTTTGTTCAGACTAATCTAAACATACAAGATGAACACATTAAATTGTAATTACAAACATATAGTGCCAAGGCACTTTCCTGAGAACAGATTATCTTAAACATTTTCATACCGTATAGCTAAACGCAAACAAAAAATACTCATCCGGATATTTAGAGGTAGTTTAAAGCTTCCAAGCCAATCCAGAGCTACTTTCCATATTACTTCTTGGCAATTTGAAGTGCATTCGTTAACTAGAGTGTATCGGCAAAGAATATACTCACCTAAAACCCCCATAAAATATGAGAAGACATTAACTCTATATGATTCCGAAAAGCGTTAATAGTAAAAAACACATATTCTCCAGAAACAAATCTGGATGAGCCAGGACTTTGAAAACCCATTAGTTTTCCCGTATTAGCCATCATATATCTGGATATTACGGCCATCCCTAAAATATTGAATAATTTCTAAAAGTCCTTGTAAATCTAAAACAACACCATAAAAACTACGTGAATCGTGTGCGTATTCCAAAATTACGGCCTTAACATTGAAGTACAACCACCAAAAAATAATACTCAATATATAAATAAATTTACTTATTTGGATAAAATCTCAATATAACTCAACTAGGTGAAGCCACATAATAAGTGATGGAAAATGTCCGCAATAATTTCTTAAATACCATCTTTATATATAATTCTATAAGCGAAATTTATAAGTCAAAATTATGAGGGTTTGGCAAATCTTAGGATGATAGGAGAGGGACTCGGGAATAATATAAATATTTCTAAAAAGTTACAAGAAAACGAGAAATAACGTAAAACATCCACCATAAGAAAAACATTGGGATTTTAAAACAGCTGCTTAGTTTACGTTAAAACATGTGATTCAGTGTCTACTTTGTTTACGAAATTTTTCCCCAGCTTACAAAGAGTATAAACATCATATGAGGCACAGTATTGAAGGAAGGTAGGGGTAATGGCCACTTCAAACCCCTAGTATAAATGAAATTGATAGATTTTATTATTCACTATTAGAAAATATTTAATTCATAGTGCATAAATAAATGATATTAGATCATGTATTACAATATAAGATAGTGTATGATGACTCGAGCAGTTTCATATAACAAAAAGCTGGTATGCCCTTAGTCGGTGTGATTTTATTTAAAGTCAACAGCTTGATTTAAATTTGTTTGCCCAGTTTATTTTCTATATATATTGAAAGTGCCAACCAGTGACGTGCAGCACTGATTGGTAGAACCAACTACTAATATTGCGATTGAACATAAATATTGTACCATCGAATGTTGAAATATCGAAAAGAACATTTGATTCTGTCGAATGAAATATTCCGTAGTTTTGGGGCAGCACTTATCAAAGACTACTCAAGTATTTGCATTTGTCGGTAGTTAACTATGATCTTGCTTTAAAATGAAGTAATTAAACCTACTCCTTTCGAGTACCCAAGTTTGCTTATGAGTTAACCCGACTAGACTAATATAAACTATAAGTTACAGATACGTTAATAATAAAGCTATATTTGTTAATAGTATAATTATATCACTATAGGGGACTCACTGAGCCACCGGAAGATGTTGTTAAATTTGCATTATCATAATACATTATCTCCGAACCTTGTTAAGATGAATAGTTTGAGTACTTGATATAACGTAAAAATATCTATAAATAGGTTTGAATATGGACACAGAGTCTAGAAAATAATTAAACAAAGCATACACTTTTCTAAAACCAGTTACAATAAATGTACTTAAAAACTTAAATTTGATATAGGCCTATCATTGTACAATTCATCATTAAGATTTACATTAGAGATCCGTTTACACTTAGAAGAATGATATTCTTCCATAAAAACCCCGTTACTGGCGTTATGAGTTGAAAAACATAGCTTAACTTTCCTAAAGATTATGTCAAGGAACAAATTATTATACACATGTTATTTCTATAGCCTTGTGCATTTATTATATCTTTGAAAATACTTATTGTTATTTATCATACAATTCTTAAATAAGTTTCATTAAGTTAAACAAATTTTAATTTAAGAAGAGTTCAAAGTACCGACTTAAAAATGTATTCCTAATTTTACGGACAAATCTTACTGTAAAGAAGAAAACAAGTATTGTATTTATATGACAGCTTATGAGCAATTAATAATAGCGTATAATTCTTAGAGCTAAAAACTGGTCAGAAATCGTTGAGAAGGATTTCCGAAACGCAATAAAATGTAGAAAAGTATATTTAAAAAGATATTAAGTTTGTTTTAACATGTAATAGTAGTTTCTAGTAATAGAAGTAATTTGAAGATTTTAGAGTACATTAAATTAATACAAATACACAAAAACAACCGTAATTATGCAATCTATTAGGAATACACAAGTTAATTCGAATACACTAGGATTCGAATGAACACTAGTTCATTATTCTGGTAATGTGCAATTTGGTTACATTATTAAAGCTGTTATTAATGAGTTTTGCGGTAAAACTAACTATATTTTATGGATATGTTATGAATGCTGATGTGTTTTAGCGAATTTCCCCTATCGGGAAGAAGTTATTACCGTAGGTCTCATGGTAAGACTTAAGCCCGAGACCATGAAAACTTTTCATTTTGAGGTCCCCAGATGCCAAAAACACCATTCGTTCAAATTTTTATATATGTATATATATATATTTATAATAAACAAAAAGTAAATAAACTTGAGTACCCTGGTAAAATCATTTTAATTACACTTACACGTGTTTCAGCTCTTAGGCCATGCTCACAGTGTTAGTTATAATACCTAACCTTTAAAACTAATCCTTATCAACAAGAATAAAGATTTTTACATGTGACTATAAATCATATGATGAATTTTTATCAGTGCAGGTTGTTAGGAGCACTTCTAATGTGTATTATTTGGGCGAAAATTGGGTTTTTTGTCTGGACTTGCATCGAGTTTAAAATGTTATTTTTGTCAATGTGATGCAAGTCCAGACAAAAAACCCAATTTTCGACCAAATAATACACATTAGAAGTGCTCCTAACAACCTGCACTGATAAAAATTCATCATATGATTTATAGTCACATGTAAAAATCTTTATTCTTGTTGATAAGGATTAGTTTTAAAGGTTAGGTATTATAACTAACACTGTGAGCATGGCCTAAGAGCTGAAACACGTGTAAGTGTAATTAAAATGATTTTACCAGGGTACTCAAGTTTATTTACTTTTTGTTTATTATATTTATCAGTAGCCCTAATCTGTGAATTTAATGTTTTGATATATATTTATATATATATATATATATATATGTGTGTCCGTAAGCACGATAACTCTCGTAAAAAAGCTCCGATCTTAATGAAATTTGGTAAAAATATGTAAAGTACCATTTATTTGAACGAGTTAGAAAACCAGACGAATTGCTTCATCCGAAGGGGGGTTTTTGGGGGTTTGTACCCCAAAAATGGGTTTTTTGGGGTTTTCACATGTAATTTTTATTTTAATCAAATTGCAATTTTTACCATTGAAATTAGCTTAAAAAAACAAACAATTTGGTATTTTGATCATTGCTCTACGTCAATTGGTTACTGAGATATTGAAAGTGCTAAACACAGTACGTTGTCTAATGTTATTCTTATGGAGAAAAATAAAAATCGTATATCTCGCTTATTTATGAACATAAACTGACAAAATTTGGTATATCACTTCATCTGGTTGTGGTTTATTGTTGTTTGCTCAAAAAAACAATTTTTTGCCTATGGTTCCCGTTGCAGCAAACCTAGGTACTCGGTCCCCATGTTATTCTTATGGAAAATATTTAAAATGTTATATATCGCTTATTTATGAATGTATATGGATGAAACTTGGTATGTGACTTCACTTAGATGAGTTCTATTGATATTTGCATAAAAACCCATTATTTTGTATTCCTTGTTGCAGCAGACCTGCGTACTCATCCCCAATGTTGTTCTTATGGAGAATAATTAATATTTTAAATATCGCTTGTTTGTGAATATATTTCTTATGAATTCTGTTAAGTGGCTTAAAGTGTTATGTTATATATTCATTGGAAATTTGCTGAGTATGCAGGTTTGCTGCGACGGGGGTATTATATTAATATCTCGTATATAGTGACTTCTAATCAAGCACATCCATATAGTCCCTGAATTTTCTCAAACAATATACCAAATGCCATGGTGATTTAGAATTAATAGTGTTATTTAATGTAGTATATTATTAGTCTTTTGCTATTAGGTTTTAAAAGGTGTGGCTTAAGAAAATAATTGTATATTCGTGTTTTTGCGCAGGTTTTTAAAACCATCAGAGATGACTGAAACTGGGAACATTCATAGGAAATTATAAAAGTTCATAGAATCTCATTAAACCCAATTTATTGTTTTTTGCCTTAATTATCCCTTAAATATGTCCTCAAAGTGCAGAGTTAATGTGAAAAACTTTATAATGAACAAGTGAAGAAGACATTTGAGACTACCGGTATGATTGCGAAACTTAAATAGCTGTTCAATGAACAAAATGTGTATTTATAGCTAAAATTACGGAATTTATACACTAATAGCTTAAAAAAATATGTTGCCTGTATTCAATTTGATGATGAACAAACCATTCGACCCGTACAACCATACATGGAAGTATACGTTTTTATAATTTCGGTTGTTTATATTTTTTGTATTGATAAAAAAAACTCAACCTAAAATAATTTATCAAACATTGCATTCATATAAAAGTATAATTTTTATATTTCCTTAAAAAAAGACATGAATTATCAGAAAAAAATAAGCAATAACTTAAATTAGAACCTAAAAATAAGATTTAGTGGCTCGTTCAAAACGAAAGGAAGTGCAATTCCTCTTATAAGTGATTACCTTCGAAATAAAAGGTAGCTATAGTACAGTGAATTAGCTATCACTTCGTGCTCTTTTTGATAAAATCACCAAATTTGGCACATAGGTAGACCGATGTAATATGAACAAATTTGGATGCGGAGCCATCGGTCAACCACCCCCTGGCGGCCATGGGGGACATTTTCCAAAATTTCCGAATTGTGGTTCGAATCTCAGGATTTCTTATGTAAACATTGGCAAATTAATTTTAAAGGTCTTGTTAAAAGAAACATTTTGGTAAAAACAGAATTCACTTACCTTTATCCGTATCAAAATGGCGGCCATATTCTGGTGTAAAATATTGCAGTTTCAGAAAACCCTATATTTTCAAAATTATAACTCAATTTTTTTTCCGATTTATATTTCTTACTCTGGGTAAGCTCAGTTTTACTCTGGTATGCTACATGACAGGCTTCCTTAAAAAAATATATAAATTTCAATTAATTTTTTTTTTAAATCCTTATATGCCAAAAATGCAACAAATTCTAATTGTAGCGTATGTTAAAAAAAACATAACATTAAAAAGGTCTTGTAAATCCTAGCAACTTCATAATTTTTACCAACCTTGTATCCCTTTTCGTTTTTTGCAAACAGCAAAAAACATTATTTTACCGTATGAAATGCATGTTAATTTGCATATACTTGCAATTATTCTCTGGCCACATTCATTTAATGTGTTACTGTATGTGCAATTAACGTGCATTTCATACGGAGAAATAATGTTTGTAGCTGTTTGCAAAATAACGAAAATACGTACAAGGTTTGTGTAAATTATAATTTTACTAGGATTTAGAAGACCCTTTTAATAGCAGGCTTTTTAACATACGCTACTATTAAAAATTTGGGAATATTGGGATATAAGCATAAACAAAAACTATTTCATTGAAATTTGTATTTATTGTTTCAAGAAAGCCTGTCATCTGGCATACCAGAGTAAAGCTGAGTTTACCAAGAGTAATAAATTTGAATCGGAAAAAGATACAAGTTAGGTTTAGGGTTAGAAAGCCCTATCACTTTGTAGAGGGCCAAGCAATTTTTTATACTTTTTTATTATGCCCCAAGAACTCAGGACTCCATTCCAGGGGCATCAAAAACCATGATGTTACTCTTTTGAAGACCATTTTTTTTTCTAAATAGCTTGAAAAAAGCTCCTCAAATTTGCTCCCTGCCATACCACGTTGTTGGGGACTAAAAGTATTTAGACAATTCTTTTCCCGACCTCAGGGCTCCGCCCTCTGGCTTTTTCTATCACTTCCCGTCGGCCAATTCATGAATGATGCACCAACGTTGAATACATCCCCCACAACCAACTTTAGGGCTCCGCAACCTGGCAAAAGTTCCATGTTACTGTTTCCGTTTTTACGTGATGCCAGTTGTCATTGTTTACGTGATAATATTTGGATAGGTTTTTTGGTAATCCCGATCTTCGGACCTCACCCCACTGGCTTAAACATTGCCATGTTAATCTCAAGCAGAAAAGAGTACTCCAGGTAATTTTGAAAATAATTCATCAAATCTGCTCCCGAACCATTCCAGGTTGTTGGAGGACTAAATGACTCCGGACACTTTATTCTCAACCTGAGGGCTCCGCCCCACTGGCTTCTTCTTGTTGTTTTCCGATGTCAAATTTTAACGTTTGATGGTTCTGTGGATATGTTTTACAAAGCCGTATCTCTTTAATGATACCCCAACGTTGGATACATGAACCCACCAAACTTAGCCTCCCTCCGGAAAATCTGCAATTTTATTCTTTCCGATATTTTTTTTGGGGTTTCAGCCAATTGTAACTAATCCATATCTTTTGGCTACGTTTTTTTTAACCCCGTACTTAAGGCTCCACCATACTGGCTAAGAGTTACCTTGCTATTCTTATGAATAATTTTTTATGGCTTGAAAAAAGCGGCTATATTCTGCTCTCAGACCATTCTATGTTGTTGGGGGACTAGAAGACTTAAGATACTATTTTCCCTAACCTTAGGCCTTCATTCCCCAGAATTCTTCTATCACCTCCCAACATCCAATCTTGAAGTGAGATGGTTCTTTAGATTTGTTTACAAAGGCGCAGCTCATCTTGAACAATGCCCCCAAGTTGGATATATCCCAACTTTAGAGCCCTGCCCTCTGGTTCGTTACATATGTTTGTGTGATGAAAGCCAATCCTCATTGATCCATAAAACTTGAAATAGTTTTTTCATAACCTCACATCTTAGGGTTCCAACTCATTGTCCTAAAAGTTGCCATGTTACCAGTTATGAAGAAAATACGTCATCCAAATGGCTCAAAAACGGCTCCTTAAAACTGATCTTGGATCATACCACGTTGTTAGTATGGTTAAGTTTTTCAAACCTGAGGACTCCGCCTCAGTGGACTTAAAAATTCGTCATGTTATTGTTAGGGAGAAAATATTACTCTTGCAGCGACGAAAGGCGCTCGGTCTTGAGCTATGAAGTAATTTGGAACATGGGAAGTCCAACAAATAATTTAACTTTGTATTTTTAAATTGGTGTTTCTATTCTTCTGACTATCTAACGAACGAAACTAAACGAAACTATTAAGGTTCTCTTACTAGTTAAAGTAAGTGTCAAGACTCATCATGTCATCACGCGCAAATTTTAAAACGATCCATTTACCATAGAAGTTTGACCCTAGTTTACTTTTACAAAATATTTAAAACAAAGTTATTTTAATTATCTTATATTTCTGTGTCTTGTAAAACTTCATCATTTGGAATATCCTGAAATATTTTTCTTAAAATTGTGTAGTCTAGTCAACCATTATCAGATGTTTAGAGTATTCCATCATGAAACGCTCTCACAATAATATTTTCTTGTTTGTCCTTAAAATGTTGTACACCAGCCTTTAATATTATCACACATTGATGTCAATGAGTAGAATTTAAGAGAACGACAAGTATGCTGCAACCTCCCCCCCCCGAGACAACTCTCAATTCTACAAGGTCTAGTGAGTGTGCACTAAATAATCCTCAGGTTAAAAACCGCCTACAACTCAATGGAAAACAGATATATTTGACTCCCTATGATACTGCTGCTACTACTTACTGCACAATCTGGCTCGAGCTATTCTAAAACTACTCAATACTACTATTTAGTTTGGGAGAAGGTATTTTGAAAATGTGATACTATATTTTGCCTAGTAGTTTGGCGGTTTAGCTGGGATATTTCAACATACTGTGCACTTTTTTATTAAAAGTACTGAATTTGGCATAGAGGTAGACCGATGTAATATGGACTAATTTGGATGAGGCACCATCGGCCAACCACCCCCTGGCGGCTGTGGCGCTTATTTTACAAAATTGTCTTTTTTAAACATAGGGAAATTATACACAATTTTAAAGGTCTCGTTAAAAGAGACGTCTTGGAAAACAAGAACTCACTTACCTTTATCCGTTTCAAAACGGCGGTCAATCTTATGTAAAATATTGCCGTTTTGGAAAACTAATCGTGGCTAAAGAATCAGTCAGTCTTAGTCAGTAACAAGTCTTCACAAGGCTTCTCGCCCATTCTACACACATTTTTCATTCATTTCCTTTAAAACACGCCTTAGTTACGTCAGCATTTTACACAGTGATTAAGTCATTATATTAGAGTGTATAAGAATAGTATGTAGTACAGATAATGTAACGGCAACCCAGTCTAATATGGGTTAATTTTGTTGTAACAATTGTTGTGGTTATTCATTTACTCATGTTTAGTTTATTATGCCACTTGCATTAATGACAATATATTTACAAGAGTAAAATTTTTCCTAAGAATAAGTTGCTTTATTGGAACTAAATAAATATAGGCAAAAGATTAATAAAGCAATCATCTTGGAATTGCTTGGTAAATATCAGGTTACTTAGAGTGTAATTTGAAAGTGAATTTGGAGCGATTACTTATGCATAATAAATTAAACTAAATAAATACAATTATAATAATGCCAATCTCACCTAAATGCAAACATTAGGTCCAACCTTATTTATTTATTTTTCATAGATCCAAGTTAAGAACAAGTGCTGGAAGAAAAATCCCAATAGCTATGGATAACATAAGTGCGTTTGAATATTTCCGCCCTCTAATGTTGTTTAACTTCATAACTGGACAGTTATTAGTGGAAAACGGGTTTGCTCAACATTACAACCTGAATAGAACCCGTCTCCTGTTTATCCCAGTGTTTATTTGCTTGGTTTGGTATACGTGGTTAGCACTGTCAATGGCCTACTTTGTGTATTTAAGTACTAACTTTGTCAAATCAAAAGTCATAACAGCAATAATTTATCTATCCAGTGAAGGTTTGTTTTTGTTCTTGTGGCTATTTTTCTCAAGAAACATAATTGTTATTTTGGATATCATGGACAACATGCAACAGTCACTATCAAAATTCACAGGTCAACCAGTTAATTTCTCAACTGTTGTTCAACGATTCGCAGTTGCACTTTTAATTGGACTGCACAGTCTTTACTGTTACGTTGAGAGTTCTGCCGATTACCCAGTTTGGTGTTTGTTAGTTTTTTCCTACGCATATAATTCAGTTTTGCGTCAATTTCTGATCATCAGTGTATTTTATTTTGTATATGGTGTTGTGATTCGAGATTGTAGGAGATATTGGAGCCTCAATTTACACACAATGGTATCAAATGACTACTATTCTTTGGTGCATTACTGCCACCTTGTACTGGCTCAATCCAAAATGTTAAGAGAAATTAATAAAATGAGTCACAAATTAGTTTTACTTATTCTTATAGCTCGAGTGTTTTACTGTATTGTGGATGTTCCAGGTAGTATATTGGTTGATAATTATTTGTTCGTTTATTTTAGGGAATTATTATTGTGGACAGGACTTACATTTATTTTTATATGTTCTTTTAATAAAACATCAGCTGAGGTAAGTATTATATTATTTAAAATATTAACTTAATCGTTTTTAGTTTTAAGTAAATAACATTTGGCCTAATCCAAATATCCTTTAATGGAGATCAATTACTTGTTGTTGGAGTATTTTATAATACTATAGTTACATTGTTTTTACACAACACTTAATTGTGCTGGTTTTTTTCAGTTTCACGAATTGGCACAAGAAGTGATGACTTTGACAACAAAAAGTTTCAGTAAAAGAAATACAAAAAACGTAAGAAATGTAATTTGTTATTTATTAGTCTAAAATAGAAGAAATGTTTATCAATTTTCATTTTCTCTAACTTATTTCAAAAACCGTATTAAAGTACACTTTGGTACTTATCCATTATACTACCCACCACCTATAACGGCACGTTGCGGTGGTTATGATAATTGTGATAATTGTGTTTTATGGTAATTGTGTACAGTGCTCTTTTGTCGGAAAACTTGATTATATTTCACTTCATTTATCACCCCATTTTCAAAACCCCTTCTCTCACCATCACTTGTTCTATGTCAGGTATTCATTTATCCGCTGGATAAACGTATATTGTTTTATTTGGATAACCTATTTAAACAGCGCACTGCACTGTGGCGATTATTTTAGGTTATAAGAAGTTATTTATGAATCACAAAATACATGACAATCTAACCTAACCGCCACACCAAAGCGCGCTGTTTTAAGGGTGCGCCCTCCCAAAGATTGAATGGTCCGCACGATGATGTTTAACGCCGCGCTGCCACCAACCAGGGTTATGCATATTACGGTTGAAGACCTTTTTGTTCTCCTCAGTCGCACTGTTATTTCACAGATTTCTACCAAACTATTTGCAGTTTCATACTTTTCAGATTCCAATCTAGGATTCGTAATGTACCTTTATCGAAAATAATTTGTTTCCTTATGTTAGGAAGCTTTAGAAAAACGCTTACTGTAATTTGAAAACTTTACTAAAGGCCTACCACTTAGTTTGAATTAAAATCACAATTTAAACCGTATGAATCACAGATAAACATTAAGTGAATGAAATAACAAAAAAATATTTTTAATTGATTAACAACTGAGCCTACAATGTGGGAGATTCAAAACCCTTACTTTAGCGTGCGGAAGGCAGGTATGGCGCACCCTTAAGGGAAGGAGGTCACATAACGCCTATATTGTTATCTTCTGGGAGTCTTAGAAATGTAAGAATCTTCCTAAATGCTTGTTATTTGTAAGGTAAACGAGCTCGCACGCAGAAAGCTGACGTGATGGAAGTGAATTTCCAGTTAACAACTTTTAAAACTCAAAATCAGTTTAAAAACATACATTTATTCCAATTTTTATTAAAATCTGAAAACAGTGATTTTTTGGCTGTTCTGATGCTGCTGGTTTCATTTACCTGCAAAGCTGGGAATACAAATTTGCGCATTATAATGTTAGAAGGTCTAGACAGCCTTGAAAGTAGGCGTGAGGTTGCTGGGGATGATAAAAGTACTCTAACAAAGGAATAACATGCTTTTCTAGTGTAAAACCCCCATAAGACAACGTAATGTGTTTAGTCGAAACACATTTTCTTTAATAACTCGGTAAATATGTAAGCTGGAATGACGAGAGAGGGCTTAAAACTTTTGCCTCACTAATTCCCATATTTAAACATGCATTGATTTTACATTGAAGGGGCTCTTCTGGCCCGTTTTAAGCCCAAAAACTCAAAATTTGACAGATTAATCCGCAAAAAAGGGGTTTAGAGTTTTACGATTATTTTGCCCCACAAACTTGTCCACCTGATTATAGAAAGGAACAGCCCTACCAAATTTGAAGTAAATCGGACAAAACATACGACTGCTAGAGTGCAAACACACACACACACACACACACACACACACACACACACACACACACACACACACATATAAAATTTTGAACGACCCCCCAAAACGTGTTCAGGGGGTCACGTTAGGAACTTCTATGGTGGTCCCGGGCTTAATTTTTACCGTGCGGGTCATGCTAATAGTTCACTTTCCAAATTAAATTCACTAATAATATAACGTCTCTACTTTTGATCCACATAGTTTGTTTGGTTTGTCCCACTTGAAAATTCTCTTAAAACCTGGTGGTTGGTATAATTAATGCATAATTACCTACACTTTTAATATTAAATATTTTACTATAGCATTTTTTTGATGATTTCAATTACTTGAACGTAAACAAATTAAGAAATGACAATGTACATTTATTAAGTAGTGGAAATATTTACACTGCGCATATTTACAGGTAAGAATTTTACTCACCGCTGTTGGTTGTGGGGAAAAAGAGCTTCTGCATCTGGATTTTGTCAGAATATCACCCAGTTTGAGCCTTACGGTAAAAGAATGACCCTTATCTTTGTGTGTATGAATGTTATGATTATAGTGTTCCTAGTGCATGAAATATCAGAATATTCATATGTTTTCTGTGATTTTTCTATTCTTACAATGTGTTTTTAAGCGTACATGGACCATGAAAATGTATGAAAACAAATCAAAACTATGAACCATGACCTCTTCGAATCACTAACATACTTAAATTTTCCTTGAAATATTAATGTGATCGTATGTCTCTCAAATACTTAAAACTAAAAATTGCCAAACAGCCTATTTTATTTTTACTTTTCAAAGTTTTACTATGTAATCAATAATGACATATTTAATTACATTACATTTAATAATATATTCAATAGATACATTTTATATTTTTACTGAGACATCGGCTTTAAAAGCATGAGGGCCTACTTCACCTAAACATCACATTGTGTATTAATAACTAGCTGTTACACGCGGCTCAGCTCGCAAAACTTCAATATTAACCTGGCAAGTTCTATCAAATATTTGTTTATATTTTACCGCATTCCATCCTTTTCAGTAACTGTGAAACATCTGAACTACAGCTGGTACCTTTATAAACTATATCCTCCCATTGGACCTTACAGGATCCATGGGGTGGAGTCCTAAGGTTGGATGTAGACATTGTCATGGGTATATGTTATTCGTAATGTGTAAGCTATGTTCATGCAAAATTTTAGTATTATCAACAACAAAATATACCAGATAAAAAATTTATTATTAATATTTTTTTAATTATAACTTCTTTGACACGCTGTGTACATGCATTATATAAACCTACACATTTTTAAAGTATATTGAGTTAATTTTTAATTTAATTTGTGTATTTCTTGTCATCAGTAATAACGTTAAAATGTAATTATTGCACAAAGGCCAAATGTGAAGTGTTTTATTTAATTGGTACACAAATGTATTAAATCTTACAGTTTTAAAAAATTTTATTTTAGGGACCATTATTTAAAAAGTTTATTTAATTTTATTACATATAGGTGTATTGCCAATTGTTGCAAAAACTATATATTTTTTCAGTTTCTCTCAATGAATATTGACGGCTTAATCTTCCTGGCACAGAATATTACGAAGCTCAGACATTTCATGGAAGGAGACATGTAACCCAAGCACTATTGAACGATAAGTTTCTAAAATTGAACTTGAGTGTTATTGTGTGGAGAAATTGTGGAACTGAACCACGCGTTCAGTTTGAAGCAGTTTTCAGAGCTGGACCAAGTAACAATGAAATGTGGTTTAATCAGCACCAGTCAATTTGGAGATAATACGAGAATGATAAGCCTGGGATATTTTAAATGATTTGACGGACTTAAGAGCTTTAAAAGAGCACAAAACGTGAAGTTTTTGGATACCTTTTTTAAGAAGATTGTATAGTACTGTAAAGTAAGATTTTGGTTTGTAATAGACTTATAAAAAATTTATATTTGAAGCTATTTTTGAAAGCAAGTATCGACAAATAGCTTATTCGTAATGAAAGTAAATTAAATAAATTATTAATTTTGAAATGGTTCCTTAATTGTAAGTTTATTCTTATGGTTCTTTGCTGTTTTTTCATTTGGGTCTGTTAGTATTTTAAACATGATTTTCAATTTAAAATTAGAGTAGTTTGTTAATATAATTAATATGTATAGAAAACTCTTCGTTTCTTTAAATCAGTATGTTTGTATTGTTAAGATATTGCCTAAATGTAAGATATGTTGTACTCAAATATTTAAAAACATCATCTTTAATATGCCCACCCTCAGTAACCTTAGATATATTTCTAACCAATAGAAAAAATAGAAAAAAGCGGGGGAGATCAGTGAGTGCAGCCAGCATCACATGCTTATATATCATAAATGAAATTTTTAAATAATTTTTGCTAAATGTTTTTTGGTGAACTTGCATCCCTGATTGCTGAGATTTTATACCGCCCTAACTTATGAAATTTGTCTCATTGGTTGAGCCACGACCGCTTCTCTCCCAATTAACTATTAAGATTATCCCTAATAATTTCATATCTAAAATATAAACAGTAGAAACTTCTTGTCGCAAGTATATTGAGGATTATTGAACTGGTACTGAACGGCTCGGTTATGTCACTGTCTGTTATGTAACATCATTGAAAACCTTTACGATGAGTTTTAGTAGGGAAAAAGTGTGAGCGTAGTTAAGGATAACAAGTACAGTTTAATTTATTGAGCAATCTATATAAATACAATTTGATGTTCTATCTGAAATATTTATTATTCCTGAAAATAATTTTAAGTTGCCCTGTGATGATATTTCTAGATTAAAATAGCAATACAAATACTACTTTTCTGTTTTAAAAAAATATTAGATTTTAAATTAAATTTAAGAGAAGTTTCCATCTTATAAGAAGTATAAGATAGTAATTTTTCAAGAATAGGGTTGAACAAGTTTTTTTATCCAGGTAAGTAGTATTTTTTCTTACAAATTGGAAACTTTGCAATGTGAGCATCTACATATTTATCGAGGTTACAGCACAACCGGGGTAACGCCTAATGAATAATTGTGGTTAACAAGTTAACCTAATAAATGGAAAACTAATAACAGTTTTGAAGACTTCAACTTTTATAGAGTATTACAGTTGATTACTGATTGCCTTAAAACATGAGCTTTATTTCATAGGCTACATAGTATATTTTGTGACATAACCTTAATGTATTAAACATGTTGACAGGAGTCTTACCTGGTGGAAATACTGTGTAATAAATGTTTAAAATAACAATTATAATGTTCTGGATGAAAACCAGTGGGGTTGATTTTAAAATAACCATTTCAGGATCAAGAGAGAGAAAAATGAACACATTAGTGAATTTTTGCTATAGTTTACCACCAACTTTCATTAAAACATGTTAAACGTGATGCCTGCATTGTATTCAAGTCTTGCCGGATGATCCATGACTAGTTTATACCTACATTTTGGTAGCAAAGGAAAGAACATTCCATTGAATTAACAATTAAATTCATCTAGCGAATGATCATCATATTTATTTTTTATTGCGATTTGTTTAAGAAACTGCTATGGAAATTTGCCATCACTGGTTATGAAGGTTGTTTTGCTCTTTATCGGGGATGGAAAATTTCTGGAATAAGTTCGTAAATTACAAAAATTTAATAACTCATTTGTTCTTCATATATACTTGAGTTTCTAATTATCAATTATTCTCTTAACTAGAAAATATTTTTGTCTTACTCATTTTAGAGTAGACTGGTGAAAACATCATTGCTATCATAACATTTAAGATGGATCAGGCTTAAAAATTTAATAATTTAGTGTTTTATTATGTAACAGGTAACGTAGTATGTCTAAAGGAGTAAATAACCCCTTGGGCAGACATTTTCGTTTATTTTTTCATGTGTTCAAACGAGCTAGAAGACGATTATTATGAACGTTGCAATACAGCCAGACAACATATAAACCATTTCACAGTGGAAATCCCTGTGACTCCAAATCAGTTTAGGAATAAAGAAGAATTGATCTAGGAAAACAGAAATGTAATCCTGAAGTTGCCCATCAATTCAGAGAGAAAAACGAGAAACCGTTTCATAGGTACAGAAATATTCAACATCCTCAAAGACCCATAGTTAGTTTTCAGGACACATTTACTGTGGATTTTAATGAATGTAGGTAGTTCACTACGCAACTTGCAGACAGTACAGCATTATCGCATGAATATTCTCAGAGTGTTCATGTGGAATATTGGGTATATACAAGGAATATTCTGGAAAGTTCTATAATGATTCTTAAGACAATCTTAGAATATTCTTTGCGCCACCTCATAAATATTCTGAGAACATTCAAAAGAATGTTCTTAGTATATTCGTACATTATAGTACATCAATAGAATATTCCGTTTAATTCTACATGGACTGTTCCCAGAATATTATAAATGGATATTCTGAGAATATTACTGGAACCATATAGAATATTTGAGGTACATTCAGCCAAATAGTACAGAGAATGTTCATAGAATTATCTAAATGGATATTCTGAGAATATTCTTGGGACAATCCAGAATGTGTGTTGAATATTCAGTTTAATATTGCAGAGAATGGTCACAGAATGTAGGGATATTCTGAGAATAGTCTGTGAACATTTAGGTATAATCTGAGAATGTTCGTTCAGTATTAACTATTACATTATAGGCACAAACCTGGAATCAACATAGAACAAATATGGTTGAGTAATGTTCTATGACTGGTTTAACACCATTTAGAGGTGTATAAAAGTGATAATTTCTCTTAAATGAAATTTTAGCACAGAATTAAAATACAGCTGTCAAATAGAATAGGCCTGTAGTGCTTACCATTTTAATAACCAACTTATTTCAAATATCCCATATACCTTAGACAAAGTACTCATACTATCGTGAAATATGAATCTAACATTTATAATAAATCAATTATTTTGTATGAAACTTCATTATGTGCCAAGATACACATTTGAAATAAAAACTTAGGCCAAACAATTGTGTTGGTTATGTTCTAAACTTCATACTTATCACATAACCGAAGATTTATTCTTAAATTATCTGTGCAAAATTAACAAGCTGATTTTTAAAAAATAGTTTAAAATTAGATTAAAAACTTGAAAATGGTCAAAAACATAAAAACTGTATTTTTTATATATTTTAATTCATTAAAACTTGTATGTAAAATATTTATACGTTAAGAATTCTGGATACAATATCAATCCAATTAAAAGTTGAAACGTTTTATTGAAAAATATAAATTGTAACAATTATGAAATCTATAATCCGCTTTCAAAATTAACTTCCACTAATTAGATTTCTTCCTCGTCACTGATTTGTTCAGCATGGATTGTTCTGCAACAAAAATGTGTGGTATAGTAAATAAATCTAAAACATAAAGACAATCACAGTTTTTAACAATGGTTTTGTCCGCACAAAGCAACCAAACATCGTAATTATCTGTAATTCAATAATTACATCAATCACCCATGAACTAATGAAAACCCATAACCAAAGAATAACGATGTTTTGTACTGATTTTTGATTATTAAAATTTCACTATTTTATAGAAACATTATTATAGATAGAGTATATTCAAATTAAATTCAAATGTATATTAAAAATCATATAACTGTATTATTATTAGCTAATTAAATATTAAACATTTCATTTTACCTGTTGGCAGCACTGTAGAAACAGCTGATGTATTTTCAAACTAGACCAATTAGGATAATTAAGTTCATTAGATGGCTGATTCCCAACAAGAAAACTGTACCCGTTGAAATAGTAAGTTTTAAAATCAATTTATTATATTTAAAAGAATTTGTATGTATTTATTTGTAAATAATTTCATTGCTAAATATATTATTGTTGTTTTGTATAATTAAATTTTGTCAACTTCTGAGTAATAATGATATAAATGTAAAATAACCAGTTGTGAATTTTCCTGTTGTGTTCATGTTTAGTTCTGATAAAAAAACACATTGTCACAAATTTTGCAAACTTGAATATTAATGTTAAAATCAATTGTTATATATCAAATGATGTTTCAATATGTATTATATTTAATTAACCAGTTATTATTAAGTTTGGAATTTGTTCCAGACAGGTTTTTCTACTATTCTACAGCAAAGGGAATCAGACCAATAATCAACAAAACCGTAAGATATTAACATAATGATAATAGTATAGTACATTTATTTACAGTGTATATTTCAAGAAGTACCAATTGATTTAAATAAAAGTGTCTATAACTGCAATGAACTTCTTTTCACATCAGTTGCCCCACTTACTATGCTTGTACAATTGCATATCATCCGATGGACCACTGGAATATATAGGTTACAATTCACTACAACTTATAAGCGGTTGTTCAGTTATTCTAAATTAAATGCATATAAATGCAGCACTCCTGAAATTGACAATCTGTGTAGGGGGTGTTGTACAAAATAAAGTGCGCAACTCTGCTAGTAACTATAACTGCTAATAACTGCTAATAACTACAACTGCCAATAACTGATTTCAACTATCAATAAATTTTATAACAGTTAGTACCATTATTTCGACAACTGCAAATAACTGCCAAGTTGTCATCACTGTAAAGTAGATGACAACAACTTCTTTCTATATCATGTGCATTTTATTTTAACTGAAATTAAGCCTATTATTTTAGCCTATATTATATTCAAGTGTAACTTACATCAAGCAACCTGCAGCAACAATTAGCTATAATAAATTGCATGAAATGAAATATGTTAACCTCAATATTAGCTAAATAACGGTAAGTCAACCACAACTGAACAAAATTAAATTAATAATTTTCCGACCATGGAAAAGTATAATTTAAATTACTTGGCAAAAGATGAGCTACAATATGAGCTGTTGTCAAGAGGAATTGAACCAACCCACAACAACGTGGAACATCTCAGAAAACAGCTGAGAACAGTCTTCAACACTTCACCTAACGTTATAAATCTCGATGGTAAGTTAACATTAAGCGATGAAATCAAATCTACCCAAACTAAGACAGATTCATTACAAATTCAAATGGATCAAGCAAACCCAGAACCTAGCAACCTACTAGTAGCTAAATTAAATGCGAAATTAACACATCTACAGCTTAGGATTACAAACCTAACCTCATGTAAACTAGATCCTAACTATGCTAAAATCCTTGACAAACAAAAAACTAAGCTAGCTGAACTACTTACTAAATTTCAAGAATTAAAAGCTAAAATATCTACCGAAGAACTAGAACAATTTGAAGAAGACCTAAATAAATCATTAATTGAAGATGAAAACTTAGTAGAAAAACTAGAAAATGTAAATAAACCTAACCTAACCTCTACACCTGTAAAACCTAGTGAAGAAAAAACAACTGAATGTTTAGCTACAGTAAAAATTAACCAGCCTATACAAAAAACGGAAATACAAATGCAGCCTACTTGTAACCTAATCTCAACTTCAGGTGAAAATCAAAATCCGTCCCATGTTGTAAATATTTTTAACAAACTGTCGCATCCTGCAGAAGTATATCCAAGCAAATTCACAATTTGCAATGGTTTAGAAATAAATCCCTTGATTGCATTCTTGAAAGATCTAGTGACAAACAAGACTGAAACTAATTTAACCGACATACAATTGAATGAAATTTTACCTAGCTACAGTAAACCACCATTGTCTACAAAAATTATCCAAGGCAAAATTCAAGGTTTATCACTTGACCAATTACATGAGAATATCATTGCTACATTTATTCCCGTCACTCTTAGGGAAAAATTAAAACAAGACATGATTTATCGCCCGCAACATCCCACAGAACCTTTGTCGATCTACATAAACGAAGTTAAAACAAACAACCAGATTTTAAAGGCAAATTTATCTGAACATGATCTCATCTGTTTCATCAAAAATGGACTTAAGCCAGAAATCAGAAATCAAATTATATTTGAAAAGAACCCACTCACCTTCCAAGACTTAGATGAACTGTGTATCAACTTGAACAATGTAGGATACAACGATTATCTGCGTGACAAAATGTATTCTAGTCAAAAACCGCAACACAATTTTCCGCACCATAGTCAACTTCAAAACTTCACAGCAGCAAATCCTAGGCCTACTCCAGCATATTATACAAATCAACGCCCGAATCACCATAAAACTCAACATAACTTTGCTTCTACTTCAAAAAACCAAAATCAACCGATAAAAACTTGTTTTATTTGTAACCGCAAAAACCATCTTGCAAAACAGTGTTATCACAACCCAAAAAAACTTCTAAAAGAGGGAGTTACAAGCAACAACTCAATCAATACTTGTACTCCTGAAGAACAAAATTCAACTGCTACACATGATCATTCCCCTGGTTATAAAAAGGAATTTAGAAACCTAGTTAAGAGCTGGAATAAATTTAAAAAAGTTAAACAGAATAAAATCAAGATCAATGTAAATAATAGGTTACCTTGTATACAAACTTGTATCTACAAAAATTTAACTACACAAAGTCTGTTGGATACTGGTTCAAGCCAAAAATTCATTACAAATAGCCTATTTAAGCAACTCAAAAATCTAAAGATCATAAAATCTATGCTACCATGGCAAGGTACAATGTAAGCGGCTAATGATACTCAAATCAATGTACTTGGAAAATGCAAATTTAAAATTAGAATAAACAACTTTACATGGAATGTAAATTTTCTAATTATGGAAAACAACCCATATGACATGATTTTAGTCATACCTTTCATAACAGAGACAGGATTAATCATGGATTTAGAGCAAAATCTTTGTTACTTTAAATTCAAGCCACAGAATAAAATAAAAGTTACCACAACACAGGAAGAAGTCGATTCGTCACTAAATCAACTAATGATTGGATGCACTGATATGCAACAAGAAGTTAATAAACTTATTGCTAATTACCCCAATGTATTTACTGACAAAATTGGATCTGCGCTAGATTTAGAGGTAAAATTAGAGGTCACAGACAAAACACCAGTATGTATTAGGCCATACTATTTATCGCCACCCAATATTAAGAAAATGAAAGAAATCGTAGATGATTTATTAGAACAGGACATAATTGAGTTTTCTACGAGTCAATATTCCTCACTTGCATTTCTAACTAAGAAAGACCGACTAGTTATTAATTACACTGAGCTAAACAAGAAACTAGTTAAGATGGACTATCCCATAGGTGATTTAAATAACCTGTACCAACATTTACAAGGAGCTCGATATTTTTCTGTGATCGACCTAAACAAAGCTTTTCTTCAATGCCCATTAACGAAGGACAGTCGTCATTTAACTGCATTTTGTACTACATTTGGCAAATACCAGTACAAAAGAGTAAGTTTTGGACAACAAATCGGCAGTAGTGTTCTTTCCAATTATCTTGACAAGATATTCCACGATATTAATTTTGAATACTTGATAAAATTTCTGGACGACATAGTTATTTACAGTAAAGATAAAGAATCCCACCTCAAGCATTTAAACGAAGTCATATCCCGTTTAGCTAAACACAACCTAACTGTAAACCCAGAAAAAGCCAAATTCTTCTGCGAAGAAATCAATTTCTTAGGCCATAAAATCAAAAATAATACTATCACAATTGAACTTGACAGAACTACTACCATCAAAAATTTTCCTGTACCTACAACCTTAAAACAAGTCAGACGATTTGTTGGTATGACTGGTTATTGGAATAAATACATACCGAAGTATTCTGAAATATGTGCACCCTTACATAACCTCAAAAAGAAGGGAGTTAAATTTAAATGGACACCTGAATGTCAAAAAGCTTTTGAACAGTTAAAACATGCCATAAGCAATCCCCCAGTACTACAATTGGCCAACTTCAACAAAGAATTTGTACTTCAAACCGACGCATCAAAAATTGGAGCCGGAGCAATTTTATTACAGCGTATCCAAGATGAAGAATTATTACCAATAGCATATTATTCCAAAAAATTCACTGAAGCCGAAGTAAAATACTCCATATATGAAAAGGAAGCTCTAAGCGCTATTTTAGCTATGGAACATTTCAAACAATACCTTGAAGTCAAACCATTCAAATTAATCACGGATAACGAATCTCTCAGTTTTGTTTTAAATGCTCGTAAACGTTTCGGTCGTTTAGCTCGTTGGACAGAACGGTTAATTGACCTAGATTATACAGTTGAATACCGTAGATCAGCAGAAAACTTATTAGCTGACTGTCTCTCTAGGCTGTACCAAGAAGAGGAAGAAAAAGTGACTGAAAACCCTGAAAACCAAGAAACTCCAAAAGAAAACTTGAATGAAACAATCACCAAGTGTAAACAAAATGAGAATGTACATAGGCAAGCCACATCAACCATAAACAGAAATGTAAATATAAATATTAAGGATAACCAGCAATCAAAGAAGGAAAATCAAAAATTTTGTAACTTAATAGACGAAATACCTCTAGCTCTTACCCAATTAAACAAACAACAAGAATTAGACGAGGAATGCAAATTCATTATTGACAGTATTAACAAGGGCGAGAACAATTTAAGTTTTTTTATGAAAAATTACATATTGATGCACCGTAACTCAAAGGGAAAAAGCAAAATCTATTTACCTGAAAAACTTTTCAACCTGATCTTTACATTTTAACATAACACCATTTTCGGAGGCCATTTTGGAATTTTAAGGACTACCGCACGAATTGAAGAATATTTTTACCATCCAAAATTAAAGGACTTCATCAAAATCCGAGTCAAAGCCTGTAAAACCTGTATGATTAGCAAAAGCACTCAACGCAAATTTGAGGGAAAATTAATATCCACACCAGTCGAAAAGGCAATGGACACCATTTATTTAGATCTATTAGGCCCATTACCTCGCTCAAAAAAAGGATATGCATATATTTTAGGAGTATTAGATGTTTACACTAGATATACCTGGCTATATCTTTTAAAGGAAAGCACATCCAAAGCCATAATCGAAAAATTAAAATAAATATTTGCAAATTTTTCCATACCTACAACCATAGTGACAGATAACGCAAGTTACTTCATTTCAAAACAATTTAAAGCATTTTTATTCAGGAACTACATTACATTAAGAACTACTCCAGCAAATAGAAGCAGCGCAAACCGTACAGAAAGAATTTTCCGTGATCTTGGAGCTCTCTTGAGAAGTTTTTACCATAATAAACAGACAGAATGGGACACTGAATTGGATATGATCCAAATTAGCATTAACACCGCCTATAATTCATCAATAAAAACAAGTAGCTCTAAGCTAATGTTTAATCACCAACCCAGCTGCACATTGTCAGATTTATGGAATTTAATCAGCTTAATATCACCAGAATTCACCATACAAGAGAGGCAAGAAAATTTAAGGAAAGCCATTAATAATGCAAGAAAAAGTGTCAAGCAAAACCTGAAGAGAAATAGATACTCGGATACTAGAACTAAACATCCCTTCAAATTGAACAGTTTAGTGTTCATAAAAACTCATTTTCATAGTAAAAAAGTGAACAAGTTTTCCAAGAAACTAGCTCCTAGATACATTGGAACCTACAGAATCATCTATTGGCTAACCGATGTTACATGCCTTGTGCAAAAACTAATGACCCTAGTGATGTGAAAAAAGTACACATAATTGACTTGAAACTATATCAACCATATGAACAACTAACAAGATCATAAAACCATGTATTATATAAATATTTTATATTATCAAATGTTATATTATTTAAAGGTTATGTTATTTTATAGGTTATGTGATTTGAAATGTAAAATTTTGCATGAAACAACTTGAGTATGTATGCCTGTAAAAAATTGAAAAATTTTGGAGCTTAGTCTACAACTGATAAGGATGTATCATTGATTTAGTTATGTTAAATTGAAATGTATTAAGTAGGAATTGTTTAATTTGTTAGATATTAAGTTCATGAATTTAGAAAAGTGATGTCAAATGAATAGGGAAACTCAGATTCCACCAAAACACGAAACAGTATGATTGAGCAGTATGTTTTGTTGCTACGCAAGATGAGTAAATGGGAAACGCAAGGTTGTATGATTGATTTGAATGCTAGACGAGCGAATTTTAGTTATAAGGAACACGGACACAATGCACTACACTTGACACACAGAAATAAACACTTTGAACACACATAAAACACGCAAAAACTACAATTAAACCATTTAACATAAAACGGCACACAGAAAGGATAAAGACATTGAACAAAATGGTGGATCTTGTAATCTTGGGCAATCTTGTAAGCAAAAATCACTTTGACCAATGCAAATCGAAAAATTTTTGAGTTTTGAGAAAGTTATATTGTGATTATAACTGAGTTATTTTGTTTTATAAGCACAATAACCTACAAATAATGAAATGTAATATTAATTTAAGTATTATATCATTCATAGAAAGCCATTTTAGTTTTTGTAAAGTCATATGTCAATAAAAAAATTTCATTTGTAAATAGATCGGACATTTCAAATTATGTTTTTGGAGGATGGCAATCTTGCGAGAGTAGTGGTGAAACCAGAAAGAGAAGCCACAATCGGCACTTTTTTCCCATGTTATTCTTATGGGGATCAGTTTTTGCACCGACACCCGATCCCGCCCTACACAAATTTCCTTGTTAGCCTGTACTAATGTCCAACCCTTGCCTATATTAAATATATTTTCCCAATCCCCAACCTTCCTCTATATTTTTAAAAATTAATTTTCAAATTCAGGCTAAAAATCTATCTTTAGTGTTTATGGTCCGATTTGTCTGCAATTTGGATATGTTATTGTCTTAGGCAAGTGTTTTAATAAATTCCACTTACATATCCCAGATTTACTATTACGGTCAAATTAAAAAATATTTTTGAAAAATACTATAGTGCCAATTGCCAACTTCTTTATTTACTGTCCGATTTATTTAAAATTTGGATATGTTATTGTCCTAGGCAAATGTTTTAATAAATTCCACTTACATATCCCAAATTCACTATAACGGTCAAATTAAAAAATATTTTTGAAAAATACTGCCAATTGCCAACTTCTTTATTTACTGTCCGATTTATTTAAAATTTTGATATGTTATTGTCCTAGGCCAGTGTTTTAATAAATTCCACTTACATATCCCAAATTCACTATTACGGTCAAATTAAAAAATATTTTTGAAAAATACTGCCAATTGCCAACTTCTTTATTTACTGTCCGATTTATTTAAAATTTGGATATGCTATTGACCTAGGCAAGTGTTTTAATAAATTACACTTACATATCCCAAATTCACTATTACGGTCAAATTAAAAAATATTTTTGAAAAATACTGCCAATTGCCAACTTCTTTATTTACTGTCCGATTTGTTTAAAATTTGGATATGTTATTGTTGTAGGATAGTGTATATGCACCATCCACATTTTACAAATATTGCGGTTCAATTTTAAAAAATTTGGAAAAATACTGCCAATTGGCAACTTCTTTATTTATGGTCTGATTTGTTTAAAATTTATATATGTCATTATTCTAGGCCAGTGTATATGTACCATCCACATTTGACAAATTAACTATAATGGTCAAATTAAAAAAATATTTTGAAAAATATACTAACAATTTCAAACTTCTTTATTTAGTGTCTGATTTATTTTCGGATATGTTATAGCTCTTATATAGGTAACAAGACCACACTACCACACGTTCCATTACCCCCTACAATACACTATTTTGTATTTTTTGTTTGTTTATTTTGCTGTAATCCCAAAACTGACTTTGCTGTTTATTGTCCGATTTGCCTACACTTTGGATATTGTCCTAAGCATTTATTGTCTGATTTATTTTTGGATATGTTATAGCCCCCATCTATTATATCTAAAATTACAATATTATTTCCACCCATAATACAGTTGATGTGTTGTTTGTTTTGCCGCAACCTAAAAACTAACATTGGTATTTGTGTTTTTACAAAACTATATTTTGCGGTTGGATTAAAAAAAAAATAAATGCAAGCTTATTATATTTGACACAAGCTTATTATATACATCCAGCTGTTATATTTGCCACATTTCCAATATTGTTGTGACCCTCTCAACTACCTCTCATTGTAATATAATAAGTAATATATATCCACAAAATATTTATGGTCAGAACTGCCTAAATTTTGGATATGTTTTAAGCCAATGCGATAGCAAAAAATAAATTTTTAAAACCCAAAACAACTAAACACAAAACACTAATCTTTCTTTGTGCTTGTTTGGAGTAGTCTTTATTTTATCCAACTTAATTTTAATTTTGTAGTTAAAATCAAACTTCCCACATTCTAGCTCCCTTTCCAGCCAGTGGTTGGAGACATAAAGGTTACGAATATTTTCAAACTGTACAATATATCTTTTTCTACCCCTATGTTGGACTTGTTTAATAGCGCTTATTAATAATTCCGCACCATATTTCAAATCCTCCAGTCTACTACATTCTTTAAATTTAACATTGCCTTTAATATCTTGCATCTCTATGTCTTCTTGTCCAACATCATCCCACTCATTGTTACGGAAACTTAGGTTTTCTATTTTTGGAAAGGAATTTCCATAAAATGTTGCGGTTCCGTTAGTGTTAAAGCTTGCAAGTGGCTCGTTGGTAGGTAGATAAATAATGTCCAAATCACCACTGTATGGCAACACGCTATAACCTTGCCTATTCTTATTTATCTCTGTAAATACAGTTTTACATACACCTTTAACATAGTATACACCCCTCCGTCCATCCTTTTCTGCCAACACTCCCACAAACTTGTTGTTTACTACAAACACATACACTATATAATGTCCATAATGCTCTAGATCCTCCCAACGTCGCAGGAAGTAATCTTTTAATTTATCCTCTCTTTCCCTTCTTTCTTGTTCTTTAGCCAACTGTGCTTTGTATTCCTCTGCAACAGTATTTTCCACATATTCCAATTTACGCTTATTACTGTCAATGTCTTCTAATTCCAATTTCCTCTTTTTGGAACAACTCTCTAAGAAAGGCTTGGAAAGTGGCTCTATTTCTTTAATAGTGTATGGGTACAGTTTATTGGTCCGGCTTCTTAAAACGTAGGGAGTAAGGTTAGGACTTTCCACTAAGCCTAATTCTTCTAAATTGATGTGTTTAGGTATAGTGGAGAAAGGTGTATTTGATTTTGTAAAACATGGGCCCCCAGATTTGATGTAACACTTATGCTTTACACTTATGGCATCAGGAAACTCCTCTATTACCTCTACATAGTTAGTTGGTAAACAGTTAAAGCTAAATGCAGATAGAGCATACTTTATTAACTTTTCCCTTTGTGTACTATCTTTTGGCAGTTTTAGTTGTACTCCAGTTATCTTCTTCGTATTACTATTACCCCAATATGCGTATTGTAATAAATCGTTAAACACTAAACAACAACTGTTTTGTAATTGATTGGCAACTTTCACCCACATCTTATGCAGAGGTACAGCACAGAATGGAGCATTTTGAAAGTACCGTTTGTTGTCTTCTATTAGACTTAAACAATCTCTTAAAGGTTCAAACCCTTTACCAAAACCTCTACAATAGTTATAGATTGTTGCCTCTAACCTTGTTATTCCATTCTCTCTAGCTAGTTTAGACGAGAACGTTTCTTTTAGTCTCGCATCTGGACAGTTTACAAAGTTTATTATATGGTTTCCTATACTTTTAATTACTCCAGGGCTTGTAATCTGGCATATAAATTTATTATATATTTTTACCCTGCTATTTACATTAAACCATGTTAAACAGTCTTTACTAACATTATCTACAATAACATTATATCCATTCTTGTACGCCCCTTGGTAGCAAAAGTTAAAGTTTTCTATAAGATATTGGCACATTTCCTCTTTATTAAATATTCCAGCCAAATCTAGTGTTATATCGAAATCCATAAGATAGTACATTTCTTTTTCCAGATCTTGCAGTATCTTTGGAAGATCTTCCAACAAATCCTTAATTTTAACATTTGCGAGCTCTATTTTATAGGGAATTGCTATAGGATACCCTCGCTTTGGACCCCAGAGGACCTCTCCAAGGAGAATGGTAGTTTGGCCACAACACCATGTCGAGCTAAAGAGAACTTTTTAAATATTCCTCGTAAGTAGCTATTAAACGAGCCACACATTTCCTTCTTAACTTCAAATTTATTCCGAACGTCCCCATCACAATCCGTAACATTGGTTATCTTAACTAACATTATGTTATCACAAAACGCATCCGTTATAGATGTTAAGTTATTTAATTTTGGTTCGCCCTCGCAATAGTTTATATTACCTATGTCTGTAAGAAGGTTATTATTACGTAGATTTTCTAATAAAAACCATATACCGAATCTTTCGTTAGTAGGTTTAATACAATTTCCCAATAAATGGCTAACAGAGTACATTTCTTTTATACAAAAAAGTAGCGGAAACATGTAAACAGGACAGATTACACTATAGGTATATATGTGTTGTAAATATATGGATATTGTATATAAACATAGGCGAGCGGTAAGTGTAACATGTACGTGGACACCCATATGCAAATATGGAATACCCACTATTAATATAATTCCAAATTCGACTAAATAAGTTTATAGTCTCAATATAATTAACATATTAACTAACGGTGCCATCCCGCATTAGTACCCAAATTGTCGAAATTCTATAATTCTATTCATAGTCCTTGTATTAGGTTTTGTACTATTAAACCCTACATTCTTATCCTGTGCAGTAGAGTAATATATGTATTTAACACAGATACGCACATTCTACAAGACCTGTACATAGATCTGTTGTATAAGCAGCAGAATAGACGTCTCACCCATTGTGTTGTTGTAAAGTAAAACATAAATGTAAATTGTGCTGGATACAACCGGCCAGATATTAGACAGGAAATGTGTTGGAAGTGTATTGCCAAATAGTAAGACAAACACCACATAGTGCAGCATGTAATCAATCCATTACTATTTAGACAAAGGTCAGTATTGGTACAACATATATTGTACAGTTTGAAAATATTCGTAACCTTTATGTCTCCAACCACTGGCTGGAAAGGGAGCTAGAATGTGGGAAGTTTGATTTTAACTACAAAATTAAAATTAAGTTGGATAAAATAAAGACTACTCCAAACAAGCACAAAGAAAGATTAGTGTTTTGTGTTTAGTTGTTTTGGGTTTTAAAAATTTATTTTTTGCTATCGCATTGGCTTAAAACATATCCAAAATTTAGGCAGTTCTGACCATAATTGTGGATATATATTACTTATCAGCTGGATGTATATAATAAGCTTGTATTTATTTTTTTTAATCCAACCGTAATAGTGAATTTGGAAATGGGGTATTTACTTATGCAATGGCCAGTAATATATTGCAGTCATATCCAAAGTTTGGTTACGACAAAACAGCACTAAAAGGGGAAAAATATACGGTAAATTTAGATATAAGGGGATATAACAAGTCGAAAAGTAAATAAAGGAGTTATTGGTAGTAATTTGCAAAATATAGTTTTGTAAAAACACAAATACCAATGTTAGTTTTTAGGTTGCGGCAAAACAAACAACAGTATTATAGGTGGAAATAATATTGTAATTTTAGATATAATAGTTGGGGGCTATAACATATCCAAAAATAAATCAGACAATAAATGCTTAGGACAATATCCAAAGTGTAGGCAAATCGGACAATAAACAGCAAAGTCAGTTTTGGGATTACAGCAAAATAAACAAACAAAAAAGACAAAATACTGTATTGTAGGGGGTAATGGAACGTGTGGTAGTGTGGTCTTGTTACCTATATAAGAGCTATAACATATCCGAAAATAAATCAGACAGTAAATAAAGAAGTTTGAAATTGTTAGTATATTTTTCAAAATATTTTTTTAATTTGACCATTATAGTTAATTTGTCAAATGTGGATGGTACATATACACTAGCCTAGAATAATGACATATATAAATTTTAAACAAATCATACCATAAATAAAGAAGTTGCCAATTGGCAGTATTTTTCCAAATTTTTTAAAATTTAACCGCAATATTTGTAAAATGTGGATGGTGCATATACATTAGCCTACAACAATAACATATCCAAATTTTAAACAAATCGGACAGTAAATAAAGAAGTTGGCAATTGGCAGTATTTTTCAAAAATAATTTTTAATTTGACTGTAATAGTGAATTTGGGAAATGTAAGTGTAATTTATTAAAACACTTGCATACGACAATAAAATATCTAAATTTTAAACAAATCGGACAGTAAATAAAGAAGTTGGCAATTGGCAGTATTTTTCAAAAATATTTTTTTATTTGACCGTAATAGTGAATTTGGGAAATGTAAGTGGAATTTATTAAAACACTTGCCTAGGACAATAACATATCCAAATTTTAAATAAATCAGACAGTAAATAAAGAAGTTGGCAAATGGCAGTATTTTTCAAAAATATTTTTTAATTTGACCGTAATAGTGAATTTGGGATATGTAAGTGGAATTTATTAAAACACTTGCCTAGGTCAATAACATATCCAAATTTGAAATAAATCGGACAGTAAATAAAGAAGTTGGCAATTGGCAGTATTTTTCAAAAATATTTTTTAATTTGACCGTAATAGTGAATTTGGGATATGTAAGTGGAATTTATTAAACCACTTGCCTAGGTCAATAACATATCTAAATTTTAAATAAATCAGACAGTAAATAAAGAAGTTGGCAATTGGCACTATTTTTCAAAAAATATTTTTTAATTTGACCGTAATAGTGAATTTGGGATATGTAAGTGAAATTTATTAAAACACTTGCCTAGGACAGTAACATATCCAAATTGCAGACAAATCGGACTATAAACACTAAAGATAGTTTTTTGGCCTGAATTTGAAAATTAATTTTTAAAAATATAGAGGAGGGATGGGGATTGGGAAAATATATTTAATATAGGCAAGGGTTGGGTATTAATATAGGCCAACAAGGAAACTTGTGTAGGGCGGGATCGGGCGTCGGCGCAAAAACTGATCCCCATAAGAATAACATGGGAAAAAAGCGCCGATTACGGCCCCTCTCCGTATTTCACCACTACTTGCGAGTTAGTTCTCTGTAGCGTGCTGCACTCAAGTGGCAAAACTATTAACTACTACGCCATTTCGTCAAACTGCAGCACATTGTAACGCATTCTGATTGTACAGAAAATTGATTATTTTGAATTGTATTAAGTATAGGAATTGTAATTTGAATTGTTGTATGTAAATGTTTAAAATAAGTGAAATTTATAGGGCACTGGGATATTTTGTACTGATTTTTGATTATTAAAATTTCACTATTTTATAGAAACATTATTATAGATAGAGTATATTCAAATTAAATTCAAATGTATATTAAAAATCATATAACTGTATTATTATTAGCTAATGAAATATTAAACATTTCATTTTAACTGTTAGCAGCACTGTAGGAACAGCTGATGTATTTTCAAACTAGACCAATTAGGATAATTAAGTTCATTAGATGGCTGAAACCCAACAAGAAAACTGTACCCGTTGATATAGTAAGTTTTAAAATCAATTTATTATATTTAAAAGAATTTGTATGTATTTATATGTAAATAATTTAATTGCTAAATATATTATTGTTGTTTTGTATAATTAAATTTATTCAACTTCTGAGTAATAATGTCCATAAAGTACAACTTGGACCGCAGGCCGAGGCAATCGAATAAGGACAGACTGTTGCATTCGTCCTTAAACTTTCCAATGACCTTGGCGTTAACGGGGCTGTAGCAGGGGTGGGACCTCGGGTAGACGCTGGTGTCAAAGTCATCCAGGTGCTGCAACATCTCCGCGTAGATGTCCTGAGTCACGATGTCAAAGACGAACCTATCCGTGTCCATTTAGTCTATGGTGAGGCGGTCACCGTAGCGCTCCTTCATCTTCCGCAGGAACTCGTACATGAGCCACTTGCTCAGCTCCAGGTCGGACATGCCTATGTAGACGGGTATTCCAACACGATATTGACTTTGGACAGATGCACCAGGGCCACGTCCTCCGTGTAGTATGTGCGGTCCAGGAAGTTGGACTTGACCACGTACTTGGTGAACTTCTCCGGGGTACACACCAGCTTGACGGCGTAAACGCAAAAACGCTCGCGCCGAGTGTACTTGGGATGGGCGAAGCGGATCTGCTGCTTCTTGGACATGCCCAAGTAGAGGGGGAGCCTTGGCGGTACAGTATCACATGTGCTCCTCCAGACGCTCGGCGCCGGACAGTTCCAGTTTGTTGGGTCGGTTATCGAAGTAAGCGAAGCATCGCTTACACACGTGGATAGCGTGGCCGTGGGACGTTAGCTGAGGACGCACTAGCCTACTCATGTTTGCGATGTAGGCGTAGTGACTGTCCCCGCCGGTAGTCACATACAACAGGTCCTTGTGGTCTTCAAGCTCTCGCTTGCAGATCTTCAACGGGTAGACCTTGTCCTTGAACTCTGGTGTCCCGTCGGGGCGTCTCCCCACCATCGCCCGCTCGATCCAGTAAACGTTTACGCTGATGGCGTTCTTGCGCTCGAAGGACTTGATGTCCTTCAGCGCCACGGGGAAGCGCAGGCCGGTCCAGTCGTAACAGGCGATAGTAGTGTGGGTTTGTAGGTATTGCGCCGGAAGTGACGACACATCCGGTGAGTGACCGGATGCGCTGAGTCATGAAAGACGTCATCTGAGGCTGAGCAAGTGACGTAGGCGGTTTTGTGACGAAATGAGTAAAAGTTCAAAGTTCAAGGTCACGGTGAAGTTTTTTTAAAAAAATCTACCTCGCACTCGTAAAACGATTGTGATTCGATAGTTAATCGATAATAAATATCGAATGAAACAATCGAATGAAGCAATCGAATGATACGAGTGCGAGGTAGTACAATTACAAATATTACTTTATTTTATTTACAATAAGTTATGTTTACAATAATTCATGTTTACAATAGTTCCCCGTTGTTGGTTGTCATCGATGTTGTTGATCCGGACGAGTTGCGGCCATCACTTTGCTTTCTAAAGAAAGACGGTAGATACTTCGTTCCCTGCGCAGAGTCCATGTTGTTTTTTGATGCGTAAAGTTCCAAAGATAAATCGTAACCGGACGCAATAAGAAGTCTTAACTCTTCACTAAACACCTCGAGGTCTTGGTAAGTCGCAAGATGAATAGAGTCATAATGAATACACCTAATTTTAATGGACATTTTAATATAATGTTTTACGTTTGTGAAGAGCACTCGATGTTCACCAGTCGAGAGCCGGAGGTGTACTGACTATTCGCTAGCTAGCGTTCTGGTATGAAACGAAATGGTGGGGGTAAAAGTGTGGTGGGGCGGAGAAGATGGCGGACAGCAGATGGCAGGCGGCAGGTGGTGCGAGGCAGATGGTTGCTACTACATTCGCCGCCACAGTAATGCAATCCTTCGGCGTAATTCTTGTATTTTATCTTGTCGGTTCATTTGATACGTTTTACATCTACATATGCAATAGCTGAAACACTTGCACTTACGACAAGCTTTCCCGTCAACTTGATCGCCTGGTATTTTAAAACATTGTAACTCGCAACAATATGTCTTCAAATTGTTATCGAAAAATAAATTGTTCATAGGTGGCACCGACATGTTAGCTGCAGCGTGTGTTAGACAAGACTGAGACTAACTTCACTGCTCCCTCTCTTTTATACCTCTTCATAAGTTAACCCTGAATGAAAGTTCAAGGTCATCCATTTGAAATTTAAAAAAAAAGCAACACAGCAGTATATAAAATAATATACTGCTGTGTTGCTGTTTTATTTCTTTTTTTTTATATTTTCTTTATTAAACAAACATCTTACAATACAATAAGCTTAAGTCTAATATTGATGACTAGAAATACAAACAAAAAAATACAAACAGAGACATTATGTACAAGGATGCGTGAGGTGCAGAGTGAGTTCCGTAGAGTTGTTGCCGCTTACACCGTGTGATACCAAATACAACGTCCCCGGTTGAATATCTCGCAAATCTTCATTTTGTAGCAGTTGAACAAATCGTTTTGGAAGAAATACTTGAAACTTCGGCTCATCTCCTGGAGTGAAAGGTCCTTCGCTCAATGAAACTAGAATTGCTTCTCCATGTGTGGTTTCCACTTTCTTGATGTTATGAATAATGTAGTGTTTTTGTTCTTTTAATTCTGAACACTTTTTAGTTAGCAGAAGGTCGGATTTTGAATAAGTGTTGAATTGATCAACCAGTGTTTGTAGAAACTGTTGTGATGCCATCTTCGTCAGTGGTGGTTGCGATGTCTTCTGTGATGTTGCCTCTTCGGAGTCTCGAATAATACTCGTGCCGGAGCGGTGTTGGCTCCTCGTATTTATAGGCCCCGCTACCCCCACCACATTCCGGTTCTTCGCTACCCCCACCACATTTCTGCGTTTGTTCCAAGTAAGCAGCCAAACGATATGCGTTGTGCAATGCGCAGTTTGATTGTCCGTGTTTAGGATCTTTTGCAGCAACACAAATATTACCGAGATTAATGTTAAAGTCCTTACCGATAGTTATATCGAAAACATCACCGTGCGTGTACTTTTTTATCCAGTTCTTTTTTTCTAATCCTCTTGTGTATATATGTGAATATTGTTTGCAAAAGTTAAACATAATACTGTGCAGATTACTGTAGCTTATAAACCCTTCATACCAATGTATGTGATGAAAGTAGTTTGTTATCCATTTGTTTGTACTTTTTGCTTTGGCGTTAAGGTTGTTAAAAGAAAAAGGAGCTTCAAACGTGAATGGGTAAACTACAAATGTAAGCAAGTCTAAAATTACTAATTCCTTGATAATAAACCTATCATCATTATTTCGAAATGCTTGAAATTCTATTACACAAGGCTTTACACTCACTTCTTCATCCCCTCCGCTCATCATGACACCTAACGATCAACTAAACTGTTTTCCACACCACGGTAGGTTAAATACCAGGCCGTACAGTTGCAGGCGCGTTGGTGTATATTTAACGTGGGCACCGTCCCCAATAGGCCTACCCCACGTGTGTTCTTCTTTACTAAGTCAAACTTTAGTCTTTTTTAACTTCTTCTTCTTGTGTTTCGTTTTCTTCTTCTTGTTTCTTCGTTTTTTCTTCCTGTGTTGTTTCTTCTGTAGCTTCTGTAGCGATTTCTACAAGTGGTTCAAAATCCTTTAACTTTCTCCACATGCAAACTTCATGAGGTATTCTATTAAAAATAGATGTATCCACAGGTCCGTACACGATGGTGCTATCAGGTTGTTTTTCTAAGGTATCGACCAAATATTCTTTAATAATAGCGTTTGCAAATACCAACTGTCTCATGTACCTTGTAATAGGTTCCGTTGCGTAGTTTAAAACGTAGAATTCTTCACGTGATAGTAGAATCTTATTTTCATGTTGAGTCAAGTCTCTAATTCGCACTTGTAGTTGTCCGCGATGTTTAACAATATCAATTTCATTGTCACAATCCAAAAGTCGAATATGTGTTTTCCTTCCACACAAACTGTTAGTTAAATAACATTCTATTAAATGCACATGTTTCAAAAATGACTCCCAAGCATTTTGCGAAAATAAAACCTTTTTTGTTCCGTGGTGTAGTATTACTGTAGGGGAATAATCCAATGATTTCACCAATCCAACTGATACACTTTTACTGATGCATGCTGAGATGGGGTAAAAGATTCGCAAAAAAACTTCAGTTAAAATGTGAGGAGGAATATTTTCTTCAACTTTCTTCTTCCTTTTTGGTACTACCTTTGATGGGTCTGCATTACTTTCCTCCTCTCTATCTCTTTTACCAAACTTTAAAAATGCAGTTATTTCCTTGATAATTTCTGCTTCGCTGGTATTATCACGTTCCAATAACGGTGCTATTTCTGCATCACCTTGTACAACAGATGGAGAACTCATTTTGTAGAAGATGTTGCCCATGCGACGATAGACGATCAACTGAAGACCTGCATTGTTGCTCCGCTATTTATAGGTTAGCGACAGTTGCGGTGCCGGTGGTGGTACAACGTTTTACAATACCGTCTTTACGATACCAGTCAACGGTGTGTATGTAACAATTTTATCGTGCAAAATTAAACAATACGCAGATGTATTTGCAGGTACGTTTTCTTGAAATTCCATTTCTATCTTTATATCAACACTAGACGATTTTACAGATTCGTTTTGTTTGGAGCAATCAATTACAACAATCGGAGCTTTCGATTCAAACTGTACGGGAGATAGTAGAGGTGTGTTTGTTTTGCCGTAATATGAATTTTGGAACCTAGCGTACATATCGTATAAAACACTGTACCTTTTTTTATCAAAAGAGATATTAAAGTTGTCGTAGGGAAAGAATTGTGAATTCAGGAACACTTTACAGTTTGTTAATTTACAATGGTCAAATTCACCAGCATTTTCAGTTAATATACTTTTTTTCTTTGTTTGTAATCCAAAGATTACATATCTCGCTTTTTCCAAATGAGTAGAAGTTTTTACAGTCCATGTATGCCGTTGTGTTGAAGGTAAAACGGGGTATTCATGAAACTCCCAGCTTCTGAATGGCATTACAATGTCTCGATCTGATTTTAACTTTCTTAATAATGTAATCCTGTGTTCATCATTTAGTCGCACATGTGGTACTCTCCAAACAATCTTGTCTAATGTTAGTTTCCAGTCTAAATTGGCTTCAGTTGTTCCAGCAGCTGCTTTAATAATATCATTATCGTTTGATGATCTTAATAAAACTAGTTCTTGTTTTACATTTATTATTATTCTTCTGTAATCTTCAGCAAATCCTAAAAGTAATCTTAAAGGTACGTAAAAATCAAAGTTTCCCGAAGCGTCAGGAGTAATTATACTTTTGTCTGGTGCAACCCATCCTGCAACAGCTAACAGATTCTTCTCATTTGGTGTTAAAGACGCTAATCCTTTTAAGGTACTGGAAATTCCAACCTTTTTTGTTGAATCGACTGTAACTCCTGAAATTTCATATCTAATCTCGTCAAACAAAAATGCCATAGGATTATTTATGAACGGAACAGTGGTTCCAACAGTACCGTCAGCTTTTGTTACTTTTCCTTCAATATATAAATAACTTTCGCATGGAAGAGTATAAATGTCTTGTTGTTGTATAGGAATCCTAATTTCATCGTTATTGTTTAATTTGGACGAAGCGTAAGGGTTGTGCGTGTGATATTCCTTTTCCCATAAGGTCTCGTCGAATGTTGGGCCCTGCGCTATATCCAGTATATCCATTGTTAATGACCTTTAATCCAATTTCTTCTAGAAAACGAATGTTGTCACTTGTTAATCCTTCTACAGCTGATGAGCTACTGACCTCTTTGCTGGTTGGCTCTCTCTTTTTAAATGATAACCCCATTATCTAAGCGGATGATTTTATATGTATTCTTACAGTAATAGCTTCTCCTCGAAAGTCAATAAGGTTTCCGTCTTGATCCACTATGTTCAGCACGATGTCTGAAATGAAACTGGTGTTTAACGGTAGGTACACAAGGTTTTGAGGCTTTTCCACTATCTTGAAACCCGGTGCGACTGATGGGTAGAATGTGTGTAATATATGCCGATTTTCTCCATCTCTGTAGGATCCTTGTATAATGTTACATGTAATGTCTATGCTGTTTACTTTGATGATCGTCACAGTTCTATTCCCAGAATGAGTTGTATTAGGTTCTAATACCTTTGTTTCCTTAGAAAACCCCAATAAACTACCAATTGAACGTTCTTGGCCAAAATCAATATAATACTTAGAAGTAATTTCGGCTTTCATTGTATTGTTATTGCCTTTTATCGTTATATTTTCTTTTCCCATATGTTTTTGTATAACTTCATTTATATTATCAATTTCATAAGCTCCTGTTGGTAAACTGAATTCTTCCAAAGCTGAATATTTTCCTTTATTATCTTTTGTCTTGTAATAATGTATTTTGTTATTAATTCCTTCACTAACGTTTGGAATAGAGTTATATGTTGTTAAATCCAATAATGCGGCTTCCCATAGTCTTCCTTTTTGCAAACGTAGCGCTGGAAACAGAATACTGCGCAAAGTACATGAGTTACCGGTTAATGACACTGTATACGAAGACATCTTAAAGTTGACTAACACTTTTAGCTAAAAAGTCTAAACATAAATGACCGCAAATGGATGTATCATCAGGTTGTTTTCTTGTATAATTGTAAAAAACATTTTCTGCCGCACGAAAGTATTGTTGAAGTTCTTTCGGTGGTGGAAGGTTTCCAAAACTGTCGAAATAATAAATCGTTTCACCAAGTTTCTTGTAACACACCCAATGAGTGCCTAATCCTTCACTATTATCCAAATTTACTATACCAGTCTCATTTTTCCACATTTTAACCGGTAATTCATCTTTCATAAATACTCCTCTAAAAAATGGGATTTTCAAACAAGAAGCATATGTAATCAGTTCTTCATTGGTTAATTCTTTGTTTTTAATTATTAATTGCTCTTTCTTATTTAATACACACGATACGGTCTTAGGTATAGTCCTCCTCCCTTTTTTATCATTGACCATATTGTTGGTTTCTTTTTACCACTAGTAGATCGACGTTTTCTTCTGATATTACCTCCTTGTTTCTTAGCGGGTCTTTTCCCACGCCTTCTTCTCTTTCCTCCTCCAAACGTAGTTTTTGCTTTCATTGCTGCTGTTACTGCTAAAGACGCTGCTTTTTCACCAATACTCGCGTCACTAGATTTTACTCTTTGCCAAGCTTTCTCAGAAAGTGCTCTTTCTGCTATTGATCTATTTTTTGTATCACCAAATTTGGAATACGCTATATCGTGCTGTTTACAAGCCTGATCAAGCTTATTTATTCCAGGATCTCCTCTAGCAAGCCGTTTCTCTAATTTGGTTCCAGGACCACAATATTGATATCCTCCAGGTAAATGTAATTCCACAGGTAATAAATCAATCGCCTTGTTAACTATAGCTCCAACCGGTTTACTTAATAGAGAAAATGCTGTTGATGCTATTCCCCTTCCTCTCTGTAATCTCTCTCGATTATGACTGATGCGTTTAGCCCTCGGCATGACTATTTATAGCCAAACTTACAATCAGTAGGTGCACTCTATAAATGTTTTACAATGAATGTAATATTAGTCTTGGCTTCTTGTATTATATATACTGTTTAAAATCCATTTATTATATAGAAATGGATTAATTAATTAAATGTAGACATAATAAATAAAAGTAGTAAAAATAGAAATAAGGTGTAATTGAAGATGTTTCAAATGTTTCTCCGCTGGTGATGGTATCGTTGTTTTCGGTAAAATGAATAAAATCTAAATAGTTGTCATGTTCCCTTAGAAACTTGCCACTTAATCGTTGGTAATTAAATAACACATTCCAGTCTAGTTTATCTTTAAAATTGTCAATGTAATTTTCAGAGAGATTTTGATATTTACTTATTACTTCCCAACAGTTATTAAAATTTGATGTCATCTCTACAAGGAAGTTTTCTGAAAACTGTTGTCTTTGTAAAATATGAATCCAGTTAACTCTGTGAAAATAAATTCTTAACATAGTCATTGTGAAGAGGTAGTGTATGGAAAGTTGTTCCCAATCCATATATCTATCAAACCGTTGAACAAAACCATCTGTCAGCACTCCTTGGGGAAATCTCGGCTCTTGAGATATTAAACTCCACGCAGTAATATTGGATTCCATCATCCTCTCTGTATCATCTCTCGAATATAACTGATGCTTTATCCCTTATCATGGGTATTTAAATTTTTTTTTCTCTTATATAATCTTCATCGTTTTCTGTTGGTTCATTAATCACATTCACTTTATCCCCCTTTCCTAATGTCTTGACTTTAGAAGGCTCAGACGGTTTATCTAATTGATTAGGTTTTTCTGGATTGTGTATCTTTTTCCAGTCTAAATAATTGTGGCTGTCAACATCTGAAGCTACAGCTCTTCCTGAAGCCCGATGGATATAATTAAATAAAGCTGCACCAAACCTTTCCATATGTTTTTCATATTCTGTAGTCCATTTCTTGTGTACTATATCAAATATTTTCTTATTTACAGCGTCTCCATCCTGCTCACAATCACCTACATTTGACAATTTTAATTTTTTTACATCATAGCTTGTATCAGTTTCATTCTTTTTGTAAATCGTTAACAATTTTAAAGTCGCTAAATTTACTGCTTCACCATCATAAATGGGATGTTTTATATTGCTTAACCTTTTACCGGAAAATCCCCAATGGTCTTCGTGTACAATCGGGGTTCTTTTATCCATGTATTGTACCGTAACCGCATCAGAAGACAAAAGCGGATCACCAACATTTTGAATTACTTTTCCTTCAAAATTATAATTACCATCAGGTGTTAACGGAAACCCAGCTCTTTTTTCACTATATCCAGATTTTACTCCAAACTCGGAATACCGTCCAAACTTGTCCACACTCATGATGTAACTGAATCGCTATCGTTTAGGTTCTTACTATATATATATATATATATATATATATATATATATATATATATATATATATATATATATATATATATATACGTCTACTGAACAATTATTTCTCGTTTTCGCAGTTCATCAACCAAAGCTACCCATTCGTTTTCTAAACCAGTGTGCCCGGCTTCCATAGCTTCATGTAATAACCTCATTCGATCAACTAACTTATTTATATCGTTGTAATATATTATATTGGTTTTATACAAATTTTTTAATAATCCCCTTCCAGATGTAGTAGGATCAGTTGTTTTTCTTTTTTTATGCAAAACATTTAATTCAGCAGAAGATAAAGCTCTTCTTTTAATTGGAGCTTTATTTGATTTCGAGGGGAAAAGACTAGATATAATGTTTGTGTATTTTATTGACCTGTTTCTATGAATAGGTAGGTCTTTGGAATATTTTTTTCTATGTGCATTTGTATACTCTAGTATATTTTTAAACAATTGTAAATCCTTTTTAGTATATTTACCAGGATTATTTTTAAAGATGAGTTCAAACAAACCTGTTGTACCTTTATATTTCTTATCACCAATAACTATATCATCATTTTCGTTTATATCTAACTTTCTATCTCCAATCATTAATCCTTTATCCTCTATTCTAGCTCCATATGTATGATAATTTCGATTAGCATGTGTGCCATGTAACATTTTTAATGTATATTTTCTTCCAAGTGTTCCTTTAAACATAATATCTGTGCCTAATTTGCTTAAGTTGGATGGGTTGATATCCTCTTCTTCTGCTCTTGTATCTTCCGCACTTGTATCTTCTGTACTTGTATCTCCTGCAATGTTCTTTTCCCTTAAATCTCCTATATCTCCGCTTTCTTCATACTCGTCGCTTTCTTCAGATGTTTGTAACTGGTCAGAACTTTCATCATTCTGAAATTCTTCTTCATATTTGGAAATTGGTAGCATTTTGTCTCCTTCGAAGCGAATTGAAGGGTTTTCCATATTTTGTGCTAATCGCTTTAAAGGTTCAGTAACAGGTTTGAATGTTGTTTCTAAAAATTGCTCTCTTTCATTTATACCTGATTTTAAAGCTCGGTTTTTTTGTCTAATAGAATCACTAAGTGATTTTATTTCCTTTAATAGCTTTTCCTGGTTAACCATCTTCACACCTTGACGACTTGTACAGTAATACCGCTAATCAGTGTATTAAAACGAATTTATCAAAACCTATTCTATAACGACCATCTTTTATAGCTTGATCTTTTATAATAACCAAAAATCCATAATTTTCCGCCCATGCTTTTCCGCAAAGCTCTTTAAACTTTTCAAATGGCATATCCGCATTCACATGATCGTTATATATATGTTTTAGGTTAGTATCATCTTGTTTGAATACAATTAGAATATTTGCATTATCTCTGATAAGTTGTTTTGGGATTTTGCTATAAGTTTGTCCTATATATATGCTGTCGATGTTATTATGTCTTCCCATGGCAAAGTAGTTTCTAATAGTATCCTGATTTTCACAAGATACATCGTCAAATATAAATACAGAATACGGTTTTGCTTCGTTTGGTTGCATAATGCTATCACTAGCGTTAAATTTGTAAAAATTAACATCAGACACATCAGATAGGATTTTATCCAGCAATTGATACTTTGGTTGATGTAGAGAATTTGAAAAAATATATAGGTTACTAAACCTTAATCCCTGCGGATTAGTGATCAAATTAAAGACAACATTGGTCTTTCCACAGTTTGAGGGGCCACTTACTATACATCGAACAGTGTTTGGAAGTAAACTACCGTGTTTACCATTGTTGATTTTAACGTTATCCACAGTTAAATCATCTATGTTATTAATATTGAATCGATCTTTATGGTGAATAATCTCCATCCTGCTCAAAGGTTAACGATGAAATGAGTTGCTTGCATTAAACCAAGTCCTTTATAGGTATCCATGAATCCTCAGTTTTGTTAAACCCTAACCACCGCACTTTAACTGCGTCCTTTTTCCTTTGTAACACTTTTTCAACAAGATATACATCACCTACTGTTGACTTTAACATTTCATGTCCATAAAAAGCACCTTGTAACAAATCTCCTTTGTTATCTTTTAAGATATACGTTTCAGGTACAGTCGGTTGCACTTTATACACTGTAAAAACTTCATTCGTCCAATTGGGAAGGTATTTCTTGGTAAACACTCCCTTATATTTACTAATCCGTACTTTATCACTTACATTAAATTTTCTTGGCTGCATTTTTTCTACTTTAGGCTTTGTATTTTTCTTTATGCGTTTTAATACATCTTTTGCATTTCTTCTATTTACTTTGTTAGGTTTCATACCGATAGTTCTATGAAACCTGTTGTTATAATCATTTATTAATTGTGGTAAAACATCATACCATACGTAAGAACCTCTTTTTGAAAATTGTTTATACAGTGCTCCTTTTAAGGTTCTATTGAATCTTTCTACAATAGCTGCTTTTTTCTCTGAATTTGTAGAATAATGATTTATTTTATATTTATTCATTAACTGTGCAAAGTTTGTATTAAAGTATTCTGTTCCATCATCAGTTTGTAAATGTTTAATTTTGTTTTTATCTCTTTTTATGGCTATTTCCATGGCTTCTGTTACGCTTTTACCAGTCTTGTCCTTTAGAGGCAAAGCGTCTGCAACTTTTGTAAAACAATTAATAATTGTGAGTATATATTTAAATCCTTTGTTTATTCTGCTATGCGGTCGCATTTCAATTAAATCCGCTTGATATAGATCATTTATCCCTTTTATAACAGTATTTCTTCTTGGAAACTTTATTCTTGCAGGTTTGTGTAGTTCATTAATAATCTTCTCCTTCAGGTCTGACATGATGGTTTCACGAAGGCAGCTGATATGGTATTAAATATTCTTTTGTATAAATCTGCTTATATATATATATACATATAGTTCAAGGTCATTCAAAACTTGTGTAAAAAAAGGGGAAACACAGCTTAACATTGCTGTGTTTCCCCTTTTTTTTACGGAAAGGAAAAGGATAGAGGATATAGGACGATGAAAGGGTTATTAGTCAATAGGGTTGAGGGAATAGTGACCGAATGGTAAAGTGTGGATGTTGTCTGGAAGGGTTTGTCTTTTGTCGTCATTACAGGATAGCGCCTTTTTAACTTCAGTCACGCTGTACAGCTGATGGTTAAAACTTCTGATGGTGTTGAATTTAGCTGTAATGATGTTATCCTCAAATAAGCATTGCTTGTAGTGTTCAAAATGCACTTTCTTCTTTAAATATAAACTCTTTACACCTTTAGCTTTCTTAATATAGCTATTCTTCTTTTCTTCTTCTTCTTCTTTTTCATTATAGAGTTTCAAAGAATATAGTTTAGACATCAGTGCAACAATCTCTTCAAGTAGAACACCATTAGCCTCATCCTTGAATTTGCCTAGTACTTTTTTGTGTCTGTCATTGTCGTAGTTTGGATGATCTTTTGGATAATCGGAGAAATCAAAGTCGTTCTTGTAAATAAATGTACGTAAATCTTTATACATGTCCAATGTTACTATGCGATATATAAAAGCGTCAGTGTCCATATATGTAATAGATATATTTTCTCTTCCGTAGAACGCCACCATTTTGTTGTAGTGAAAATCGTACATGTGTGTTTTTGAGATGTCCAAGATTGACATGCCTATATATAAAGGTCGATCCATCTTCACACTCGTCTTCTTCATGGACACTGCTACAAGTTTTTCATTAATAATTATCGATGTTCCAAAATTTGGCTGCTGTACTAGTTTCTGTAATTTTTTTGCGTCGGTAACAAGTTTAACATTTTTATGTCTTCTTTTGTTTTCCAATGTTTTTCCAAATATCGCATTATTCATTAATTTAAAGAAATCTTTTTGAAAGTCTGATGTAGCTGCTGCTCTTCTGATGGTATTTGAATCAATGTAGGGTTTCAACCAGCATAATTGAGAAAATTCCAAAACTCTATTAATTTTTGTTAAACGTAGTCCTAATTCGATAGCTTGTTGAACCACCCAAAAGTGAGCCACGTAGCGTTGTTTATTATTTAATGTCATCATTAATTTGGGGTGTTTTCCAATTGGTGAAATTTCTGTTTTAGCAAGAAGTGGTAGGTCATAATGAAGATCATGTAAATTTTCTGGGTATTCAAAATCGCAGTCCAAAATATATCCAGTGTCACCATGTTTCGGAATTTGTAAAATATCTCCAATAGAGTCGGGATTAATCCATTTAAAGTTATCAAAAGGAAGTGGGTTTGACATTGCCCATCCGTACAGGTTATTTGCATCGAAATATCCTAAATAGGTTGACGGGTTGGTTTCATCGTAATCGGGAAGGTATTTGTTGTTGGCTTTGACATGTCTGGTAACACTTTGGGTCAATCCGCCTCTTACTCCAGCTTCAACCATTAAAACCATGTCAATGTCTGTTAAAAGTTGGAGCTTGCATTTTGTTTCTTTTAACATGGCTTGCCAAGCTAATCCTGGTGAAGTATACGAATGTAGAGGGTCTAAACCGTATGCAGCAAAACAGGTGTTTCGGAATTCTTCCATTACATCACAAAGAAGAGTTACATCTAATTTGACATAAAAGTCCGAGTAATCTCCTAAGGTCTTCATATCTAACTCGTTCCATACTCGACGTGCATGTTGATAGTCCTCAAGTGATATTTCCAAATCATTAAGTTTGTTTTTGAAGTGTTCTGGTGGAGGTAGTGATGTTTCATCAAATCTATGCAGTCCATCTATGTAATCATATGGGAATACTCCTTTTCGAAGAACCAAATCCATTTTACTGTTTGGTACAATTTTGCTTGTTTCGATCAAATCTTCTCTTCTTAAATTTTCTGATAATTTCATAAGGCTGAAAGGCATAAATCTATAGGAATCAATGAATCTAAGTTTTATATTACCGATCTTTTTAGAAAAGCTAATAAATTTTTCCATGGTTGTTGCCAAGACATCTATTGCTCCATTATCCCTCCCTAATTCCGGGATTATAAAGTGAGAGTCGTATCCACTAAGATTATGTAAAACAACGGGAATAAAATTTGGAAGTTTGTAGTTTAAGTTACAAGAGTTACAGGCTGCACCTCTGTAAGCTCCTGTAAGATGATCATGGTCTCGCACTTTAACATTATCCGGTGTAAAGGTGTTAGTACACAGATAACATGTTGTTGCTGAATCGTGTTGTTGAATTTCATCTTCATTCATAGGAATCATCGGTACCACATTTCTGTACATTTCTTCAACTTTCCCAGCTATGATATATAAGTCATCAACGAAGTGTCGAGCTGCTTCTTCACCACGATAAATTTTCGGCGTAGACGACAGTTCGTATTTACAAAGATGATCTTCAGAAAGCGTGGACTTTACTATTAAACAATAGCTGTTCGGTGTGTGCTGCTGGTATTTGCTCCTTCTTGTTACGTTCTCTTCTTGATGTTCGAGTGGAAGTAAAGACGCTTCAAAATCAGCGTATACAGCAACAGGTACACGGTATTGTTGTATTACTTTGTCGAATTTTATCTGCGCTCTGCTAGGATGCGGCAATTTAATTCTTACTTCATAGTTTCCACTACATAACCTTTGATGTTCTACTAACCATTCTGAACCTCCTCTTCTTAATTCTTTGTTTACATGACAAAAACATCTTTTACAAATTGTTTTCTTTTCTTCATGTTTAGATAATTGTTTAGAAACAAGAGCTTCAAACTTTTTAATATAGACATAGTGGGATATGTCCCCTTTAGTGATTAATAGCAAATCCGTATGATCTCTGCGCTCATTTGGTGTTATACGCAAGGGGTACATATTGTTTGACGAATCCAATCCAAATAGGTTGACAGAAGCTGAAGGATTTAGTTTTTCAAATTTTGAAACGTCTGTTATATCAACAGGGTAAGTCATCCCTTGAAAATTATATCTATGTTGTACTTCTTCATAATAGTGACTTGGTCTTTCCGGATGAATTGTTACATATTTGGCCAACATAGCATATTTAAAACACTCAGTATCTTGATTTTGTACGTTGACGCAGGATAAGGTATTTCTAATCATTGTTGGTAGAGGGATGTAGCTACTTCCTCGAATTCCATAGCCGTGTTTGTGTACTCTTAAGTCTAGCCCTGTGATGCTTAACAAACTCCATCCAGAGCCTCTTCCTTCATGTTCTTGTATTTTTGTCATTAGCTCTTCAAAACATTCAGATACGATTGAATCAATATCTGACGAAAACATAATAGTTCGGTTTTTTGTTAAAAACCCTCTCGGTGAAGTTTCATTTTGAATGTTTGTAAATAAAGCATCTATTAATAGTCCAAATTTGATAAAATTTAATCTTTTTAATTCATTTTGCAAAGTGTTGCTTACCAATCCTTTTGCGTTATTTAAAAACTCTTTGAGTTGTAATTTTGCATTGTCAATTTTGAAGTGGGTTACTACATTACCCGGAAGTGCTCGGGCATGTAGTTCTACATTTACTGCTGTTGATGCTGAAGGACAGTGAAGTGTAGACAGAGCATGCGTAGAAGTCAATGCAGCTGATGATGTTGAAGGATGATGAAGTGTAGACAGAGCAGGCGTAGAAGTCGATGCAGATGATGATGTTGAAGGACGGTGAAGTGTAGACAGAGCAGAGGTAGAAGTCGATGTTGATGGTGCATATTGAATAACACTAGGTCTGGAATTTTGGTGTTGAGCTAACATTTGATCTATTTCTTTCAATTCTTCTTCTTCATATTCTTCATCTTGGTTTTTGTTATGTTTTAGTTCTTTATGAATCATTAAAATAAATTCATCCTTAAATGAAGACTTGCAAATATCGCAGCGATGCATAATGTAGGTGCGATCTCCACAAGGGTCAAGGCAATAATGAACAACACTGCAAATGACCCTCTATTTATACCCTAGCAAAAGTGGTGGGGGTACGTATTACGTTAAGTTTACTATTTTTTTTTTTTTTTGCATTTTATATTTACTATTGTAGCTGGAGGCTACAAATTTCTGTATTTAGGTCAAGGCCATTGAACAAATTTGCCAAAACGGGGAATAGAGCAGTAAATGATTTCATATTAAACCACAAACTGATCTATTCCCCGCTCTGTATTTAACTAAGACAATTTTATCCAACAGGAACATTTGATAAATTTTAAACTCGGATGTGAAGTTGGATTGTACACATTGCATCTCGATCAACTAAAAATTTCATAAAACAATAGGGATCTTCAGTTGTAGATTCATCTTTAACATATTCAATAGTCAACATTGCCGAACGAAGATCTTGTGGAATTACGTCGACTTTTATGAGTCGCCTTTCGAGTTCAAACCGTTTTGTTATTGATGTAAGTTTTATCACATCATCGATATCGATGAGGGGAAAGCTGTAGCAAACGGAGTTTCCTGGTGGGTTCATCATGCCGATATGATAAATATACACTGTTGCATCGACATTAAATAGACGTTCCCCCACCATTAAATTTATAAGTTACCCCCACTTTTTCTAAACAAAAAAAAAAAAAAAAAAAAAAAAAAAAAAAAAAAAAAAAAGCAAAAAAAAAATTGAAAGCTGGTAAATATTTTCTGTCTTGTAACTGGGTCAAGGTTATACAACGATATTACCAAAACGGGGAATAGAGCAGTAAGTAGTTCTCACTTTGACTACAAACTGATCTATTCCCCGCTCTGTATTTAAAGTTTGTCAGTTGACAAGAAAAAGACAACACTTAATCAGACTTATTTGATGAATCGGAATCAGTTGTATCAGAAGCATCGGAAAGAAATAGTCGTCGACGAATATGATATACCCCTCGTGCACTATCTAAAAATAACCCATCCAAACTACTACTACTAGTGGTTGGAGTTTCATCATGTATTTCTTCAGAACAGAGAAGATGCTGATAGATTCTATAGGTTTCAGATTCCCCGTCACTTAACGGTTCAATTTGTTCCATATATCCTGCTTCAAGATCATCACTGTTTATATCACTTAATAATTCAAAATCTTCCATTGCATCCATATCACTTAATAATTCAAAATCTTCCAATTCGTCTTCATTTTCATCCTCACTTTCAATCACAATATGTTTTATAATTCCTACGATTGATTTTGCAGAAGGAAATATATTATCCTTTGGTGACATAGCTGCTATATATTCTAGTGCTAACACAAGTAGCAGAATGAGATAAGCACTGATGAGAAATCTCTTTTTATATTCCCCGATTTAAGTGGTGGGGGTAACTAGTGATAAGAAATGGGTATTATTGTATCAAATATATGTAACAATGTTTATGAAACAAGGATGTTTAAGTCCTGTAAGTAGGTCAAGGTCGTTTTAACTTATTACCAGAACGGGGAATAGAGCAGTAAGCGATTCTCACTTTGACCGCAAACTGATCTATTCCCCGTTCTGTTTCCCCCCCCCCGTTCAGTATTTCCAAAACATCTTTAGTCAATTACGAATGCTAGAAGGTCTTCAGGAAGATCTTGTTGAAGTGATGCACCTTCTAACAACGTTTCTAACGCATTAATGTATTTTATCGCCTGTATCAAAATGGCATGCCTTGAACTTTTTTTATCCATAAACGGTAATTTTGATTGTAATAACTTATATGTTTGATTTATTTTTTTAATCCTTCCTCTTTCTCTAGCATTCCTTCTTCTTGCCTCATCATTCTTTTCCTTGTTATTTGTTGTAGGCTGCGTCGATGTTGTAGGCTGCATCAACTCTGCTGGGCTATTCATAGCTGAATAACTATACTCTAAAGCTGTACGCCTTATATATGTTTACCCCCACTATTAAAGTCAAAGGATTTAGATGGGGGGGGGTGTAAGTGATAGGGAAAGGATATGTTATTTAACAATTACTATCCGCAAATTTTTTCCAAGTCTCGTCAGTGGGTCACGGTCACTTAAACATATTGCCAAAACGGGGAATAGAGCAGTAAGCGGTTTCACTTTGACCGCAAGAAATAAATACATTTTCCAATATCTTACCAAACAAAGATTTTCTAAGTCCCGAAGTGGGTCAAGGTCATCTGAACATGTTGCCAAAACGGGGAATAGAGCAGTAAGTGATTCTCACTTGGACCACAAACTGCTCTATTCCCCGCTCTGTATTAGGGAAGTGAATTTTGAAGAAAGGTCACAGTTATAGGCAATAAACCTGATAACAGAACCTTTTATTAATTTATCCAAACAAAAGGAAGTTACAGATAGTTTGCAGGGAGTATTTGCAAAAGTTTCTCGAGGGTAAGATGGGTAATGTCAACCGGTTTGCATGGCCGTATTGACAAAGGTCGGTTTTCGTGCCATACCTTTTTGTAAGGGGTTAGGAAAAGGATGAGAAACATACTGATCAGTTAAAGTTAATTTTACAAAGACCAACCAAGGTCGGTTTTACAAAGGTCAACAGCATCCTGAAACCCAGTCGGACGTTGGTCAGTAACGGGCGTCAGGCAACTGTGAACCAAAGTTTTGACCAAGGTTAGTTATAGCGTGTAAGAAAAGGACATACCAACCAAGGTCGGTTTTACAAAGGTCAACAACATCCTGAAACCCAGTCGGACGTTGGTCAGTAACGGGCGCCAGGCAACTGCGAACCAAAGTTTTGACCAAGATCAGTTTTAAAGCGTGAAAGAAAAGTACATATTTCATTAGTAAATAAAACACTTCAAAGACCAACACCACAAATAATTACAAACACCAACACTAACTACATTTTCTAGCAGCAAACTACAAGCTATAATCTAACAAACTAACATGCATAACATACTAATATGCTAAGGTAGAATCTTTAGTATACAGGGGTACCACCTATATACTAAAGATGCTATTACAGACAGCTAAGGCGAACAGCTAGCTAGGCTGTCAGCCTGAGACTGTGAGACCTCTGCGGTCAGCCCCCGCTTTTATAGCCGACAATCCGTGGTGGGAGGTAAAGGGAGGTGGGGGGGGGTACACTATTGTCGCGACGATATAAAGTGCACATTGATATATTCCAAGTTCGTTAACTGGGTCAAGGTCAAGTAAACTGTTTTGTAAAATAGCAAAGGATTTACCTTTGCTATTTTACTTTTTAAGAAACGCAAGATAGCTCTAAGATCAAACAAGGGTTATAGTTATCCGTTTTACACAACATTCATTGTACAATGATTTGATAAAATGGAAAATTTCCATGTTGGAAGGTGATTGCCATATCATCAAAACACAATACACATCATTTATGTGTAACGGTCTAAGCTCCATCTCTACTTTTAAGTTAATCCCTCGATACTCAAAAGCAAGGATAGTGAGAAATGCTTCTGACAAAGCAAGCTCAGAAGGAACAAGCCAAGTGTTTACACCTACAGCTTCCATAGCGATGTGATGATTTTTGCCACGCTGTTGCAGTATATAAAACATTTCCCCCTCCAGTATAATATTTCTCCTTTTTTCCTTTTAAGTTTTATCTTTGACTTAGTGTAAAATATCTAAGTCCGTTATCTAGGTCAAGGTCGTTGTAACATTGTAAAAAAAGGTGTGGACAACCTATTTACACTCTGCAGCATATGCTACAAATTGTAAATAGGTTGTCCACACTTTTTTTTTAATTTGGAAAAAAACTTTATTTAATTTGGAAAGAATGTTTTTTTTTTTTTTTTTTTTTTTACAATTTTCTCCACACAGTGGTTCCTGAATCGCCTCGGATTAGATAGTGCTTTTTCGTAGGGTTTTTGGGATGACGCATGCCTTTAGGTAATCTTAAAATGTAAAGACGGTCTCCACATTTTAACATGACCTTCAGGAATCCCATTATTTTTACAAAGACGTATTGTTTGTTTTTAGCTAGCCTATTAATCCGAGTCTTAGCTGGTTTCACTGTCGGATGTGGTGAAGAAGGAGAAGCGGTATTTTTTAAATGAAGATTGCACAGTTCTTCATTTAAAGTACACTGTTTTGCACAGCGTTCGCCTTTCTTTGCACCTTTTTTGAACACATAATTACATAGTTGTGCAGGACGTATGCACCTCCTATGCAATGACTTTAATTGATTGAATTTCTCTGAAGGAGATTGAATATTTGTGCAAATTACTGAAGGTCTGGTTGAACTAGTGGAAGGTGGAATTTCAATTGGGGGTCTTGTAAATATTTTAGAGCTTGAGGTGGAGCTTGATCTTGAGGTGGGTGATAAGGAGGAGCTCGAAGAAGACCTTGATCTCGAGGTAGATGATGAGGAGGAGGAGCTCGACGAAGGCCTTGATCTCGAGGTGGATGACGAGGAGGAGCTCGACGAAGACCTTGATCTTGAGGATGATGGTGAAGGAGAAGTTGAACGTGAGCGAGATGTTGAACGATCCATGATGGGTGGTGAAGTTGTCTTTTCAGGGATGATCAGGGCCATTAAAAGAGCCTGACGAAGGATTGAACCAGCAGCCGAAGTCGAGGGTGATGCAGAAGTCGAGGGTGATGCAGAAGTCGAGGGTGATGCAGAAGTCGGCAGTGATATCGGGTGTGACTCCATAGTTCTGAGTGTGAGCAAGCACAAGCAGCAGAATGATCTTACCAGTGATGGGAAGCCTCTTTTATACCCAATATAAGTGGAAGGGGGGGGGGGATGGAGATAGGCTATGGTTTAAAATATTAATCTTTCTATATGTGACCAGACAAAAGTTTATAAGTCCTGTCAGTGGGTCAAGGTCATCTGAACTTGTTGCCAAAGCGGGGAATAGAGCACAAATTGGTGCTCTATTCCCCGCTCTGTATTAGGGGACAGGGAATTACAAGCAATGATTTTAATAACGAAAAATAAAGAAAAACCCAAAAAAGAAAAAATCACAACAGTTTCTCAGGCTAAGAAAGGTAATGTCAACCGGTTTACATGGCCGTATTGACAAGTCCGGTTTTCAGGGCCGAACCTATTTGTCAGGGGTTAGGAAAGGAGGAGAAACATGTTACTTTGAAACAAAAATAAAGACTTTACCCGCAAATATTTAAACAAATTGAACAGTTAAAGTTAAAGTTTATTTTTCAAAGATCAACCAAGGTCGGTTGTACAAAGGTCAACAGCAAACTGGAACCCAGTCGGACGTGGGTCAGTAACGGGCGCCAATCTACTGCGAACCCAAGTTTTGACCAAGGTAGAATTACAAGGACCGATTTTATATTTACAAGTTATTTTTCAAGGATCAAACCAAGGTCGGTTGTACAAAGGTCAACAGCACACTGGAACCCAGTCGGACGTGGGTCAGTAACGGGCGCCAATCTACTGCGAACCCAAGTTTCGACCAAGGTAGGATTACAAGGACCGATTTTATATTTACAAGTTAAACCCCACGGATAAAAATAGGGACACTTTACCCAGTTTGGATCAATATCCATAAGAAAAGGGAGCTGTAGGGAAGGTACATATTAGTAAATAAAACACTTCAAACACCAACACCAACACAAACATTAATTACAAACACTAACTACATTTACTAGCAAACTACAAGCGTTAATCTAACAATCTACCATGCATAACAAACTAACAAACACATGCAAGGGCGCGGATCTGTTAATTGCGCGTCGGGCCCAACGCACACTTAACAGACCTACGCTGCAGCAGAATGCAACCCAGTCGGACGTTGGTCAGTAAAGGGCGGCAAGATACTGCGAAGAGACCGCGGACTGCTCCGCTTATAAAGGCGGCGGTCAGTGGTGGGAGGTGACTCCGCCCCGTGACGTCAGGGGGGGGGGAACCTTGAACATGACCCAAAAAAGGGGGGGGGACCTTGGGGGGGGGGACCTTGAACATGACCCAAAGGGGGGGGGAGACCTTGAGGGGGGAGACCTTGAGGAAGGGGGGGACCGGTTCTAGAACCTGTCTCAGCTTTCTAACCATATATGGATAGGGCAAGGTTTTACCTTGCGACTCGATTTACTCCTTCCGCCACCTCATTCCAGCTTCAACCATTGACTGGTACACTTCACAGCTCTCGCTCTCTCTCTTCTTACAAAATGACTTCGCCGATAACCAACGAGAAACTGAAAAGGATTAAGGAATCCTTGAAGAAGACAGCTCCGAAGACAAGCGGATTTAAACAACCTTCTTCCCTCAGAATGAGGCTAAAGAGGGATTTTAAAAACCACCCTCTTTACTACAAACAAGGTTCTTCTGGTTCGACTTCTTCATCAACAACGGAACGACACTCTGCCACACGGGATCATCTGGACGTGTTGCAGAAGATGAAGACCTTGACGGAAGACGAATTGGTATCTCCCATTGCAGTTACCAAAACAAAATTCAAACATTTGAGAAGAAACTTCCCGTACAGAGCGGTGCTGAAGAACGGAAGCACCTACTACTTAACTGCCGGTGAAGTTCTCTTTGAGGTGGAATTGCCACGATCAATTCCGGCACCACCAGAAGTGTCATACAAACAGACCTTGTCCTTGGTAAAAGAAGAGAGTAGAGTGAAGTGGACTGTAAAGTAAAATCCCTTACCATCCCACCCTCCCTCCACAAACGGTCCTTTTCAGGACCACCCTAAGCATTTCAAGTTAGGGACTTGGCCTGTACATAGGCAGGAGACTATTAGTCTTATGTTTGTGTGCAGCCCACTTTGTGAAAATTTCTAAGTCCCAAGGTCCTTGACCTTGACCTTGACCTTGAACATGACCCAAAAAGGGGGGGGGGTACACAGTTTGTGCAAAGTATGTCATGTGGGTACTCAAATTACGCGGATTGATCAGACGAACAAGTTGGCGCAAACAGAATTCAGATCCGACAAAGGGTATAGCAGCAACAGCGAAAAACAACTATTTTCAAGGGCAAGCCTAAATAACTTCTTTATTTACGGTTTAAAATATATTAAGTGGGTACTCAAATTACGCGGATTGATCAGACGAACAAGTTGGTGCAAACAGAATTCAGATCCAACAAAGGGTATAGCAGCAACAGCGAAAAAACAACTATTTTCAAGGACAAACCTAAATAACTTCTTTGTTTTTGGTTCGAGGTCTAACATGTGGGTACTTCAATTACGCAGCTTGACAAGGCGAACAAGTAGGTGCAATTTAAATTTAAATCTAACCAACAGTATAGCATCCGTGGCGTAAAAACGATGGTTTGAAGGACAAGGTAACGTTGTGGTGGGGGTAGATGCCTATTATACACGATAACGCTACATCATTATTCTTCCAGCTCTTGTCGTATGAACATCTACCTAGACGGTCTGAAAAATGTCGCAGTTTTACAGGAACATGAGGAAGGTGACCTTCAGTAGTCCCCTTGACACTACTTTCTACTTCCCTGACGATGAAGACAGAAGGTCTACACTTTTAGTGGACAATGAGCGGTTTCGTCGAAGAATAATTGAGGTTGAAACACTTTTAACCAGTTGTTTGCTACGCAAAAAGAACCATATGAATACATGCACCGGTTTAGATCATAGTAGCTGTTATACTTATACAGCGTTGAAGCGCAAACATTATTGAGGTTTTTAGTTACGGAGGTAAGGTCTTGACAGTCTAAGAGCTAAACCCTAACTAACACATGTAAACTAGTTATTGTGCGATGTAAAACTTGGTGGGGAGACTGGTGTAGTGGGGGACTGGTGTAGTGGGGGACTACCATCTGCCGCACACTTGCCACCTGCCACCTGCCACCTGCCGCCGCCCATCTGCTGTCCACCATCTGCTTCGTTCTACTACACTTTTACCCCCACCATTTTGTTTGATACCAAAAACGCTAGCTAGCGAATAGTCAGTACACCTCCGGCTCTCGACCGGTGAACATCGAGCTCTCCGAGACGCTCTTCACAAAATAACAATATCATTTCACTCAAGGTCTGATAGATGTTTCTATTTCATTGCCGTCACGTATTCTTTCCTCCTGACAGCAATGAAATGCAAACACCTAACAGAACAGATAGGTGTCAAAAACACAACATGGACTCTGCGCAGGGATCGAAGTATCTACCGTCTTTCATCAGAAAGCAAAGTGATGGCCGCAACTCGTCCGGATCAACAACATCGATGACAACCAACAACGGGGAACTATTGTAAACATGAATTATTGTAAACATAACTTATTGTAAATAAAATAAAGTAATATTTGTAATTGTACTACCTCGCACTCGTATCATTCGATTGCTTCATTCGATTGTTTCATTCGATATTTATTATCGATTAACTATCGAATCACAATCGTTTTACGAGTGCGAGGTAGATCTTTTTAAAAAAACTTCACCGTGACCTTGAACTTTGAACTTTTACTCATTTCGTCACAAAACCGCCTACGTCACTGGCTCAGCCTCAGATGACGTCTTTCATGACTCAGCGCATCCGGTCACTCACCGGATGTGACGTCACTTCCGGCGCAAAACCTACAAACCCACACTACTGATGTCCAAGGTATAAGATGCGGTTCTCTCCGCGTGTTGCGCGACGAATTTGGCCAGGATAGCGTACATGAAACACATGTCATCGTCGTTGTGCACGTTGATGACAGCGCGCGTCGCGCAGATGGCCCCAGGAAGTTGGATGAACTGGGCTCCGTGTTCTCCCATCTGGCTGTAGAGGTTGACGTGGATCTCTAGGTCGCGTATACGGAGGTAGGTCCACCCGCTGCCTACTAGCTCGCACCGCTCCTTCTCTTCCACCAGCTTGTTGAAGGAAGCCGACAGGAACGCCTTTAGGTCCGACGTGGCAGTGAGAGGCACGTTCTTCGTCTTGAAGGCTCGCAGGCAAGTGGCTCCGTGGACGTTGGCGAACTTGCACTCTAGGAACATGTTGATCTTGGTGTTTGGGTGTCGGGTCCTGACGTCAGCCAGTAGTTCCAGGGCGCTGTCGAACAGCAGCACCAGCGCGTTGTCCACGGTCAGGAAATCCTCCATGGGCCGGGACAGGCCGAAGGTCAGGAGCCGTCCACAGAACGCCCGTTGGATGATGTGGAACGCGGGGAATCCCGCACCCACCATCCCGTCGGGCACCGTGCTGGGTCCGGGCTGTGGCTCGTGACTGGGTCCTGGGCACGGCTCGGAGCTGGGTCCGAGCTGAGGCTCGGGTGTCAGGACGGGCAGTCGTGGCATCTCGTCCAAAATGAGGTTCCTCACGACGGGACAGTTGTGAGCATCGTGCTTGTCTTGGTTGTAACGCCGAGTGGGGCCTTGGTCGCAGTAGGCGCACCTGAACCTCCTGCCGCGGTGAGCGCTCGCTACGTGTCGCTGCAGGTACGCTGTGTGTGTGTGTGTGTGTGTGTGTGTGTGTGTGTGTGTGTGTGTGTGTGTGTGTGTGTGTGTGTGTGTGTGTGTGTGTGTGTCCCCCGAGAGGACGTAGGCCCCAGGGAGCCCGCCGCCGCTCCCCCGACGAGGGAAAAGGCGGCGACGTCCGCGACGGGAAAAGCGGTGGCGGCGGTGGCGGGGTCGTCCCCGACGGGAAAAAGCGGTCCTCGACGGGAAAAGCGGCGGCGGCGTCGTCCCCGACGAGAAGGGCGGTGCCGGCGTAGTCCCCGACGGGGAAAGCGGCGGCGGCGTCGTCCCGGACGGGAAGGGTGGCGGCGGCGTCGTCCCCGACGGGAACAGGCAGCGGCGGCGTCGTCCCCGACGTAAAAAGGCGGTGGTGGCGTCGTCCCCGACGGGAAAAGGTGGCGTCGTCCCCGACGGGAAAAGGTGGCGTCCTCCGCACCTGGAAAAGGCGGTCCCCAACGGGAAAAAGCTGCGGCGGCGGTGGCGTCGATTAGGTTTATTTTCGCCGGTCTCGGTTAGGTTTTTCGGTGACGTCACGGCCAGTTCGCCAAGGAGCGGGCTCGTGGCATCGTCGGGTCCCGGCGGCTCGGGGTCGGCGTCGCGGCAGCTCCCCATTATGTTTACAGACAGAGCCTTAAGTTAGGTCGTTCGTTATAAAATGTAAAATAAATAAAATAATACAAATAAAGAAACGAAAGCGAGGTTTACCGAGGCAGGCTCGAGTTAGGTTAGACGAGTCACCCTTCCGGGGGAGGAGGGGGAGGGAGGAGCATGGGTCACCCCTCCAGGGCATCACCCCTCCGGAGGCGGGACGGTGGGGGGACGGGGGTGGCGGTGGGCGGGGGTTGACGGAGGGGGGACGGGTGGATGACGTCACGAGGGGTGATCCTCATGAGGATCATAGGGAAATTGCTGGTTTTGAATCGGCTTTTACCCTCTACTCACACACACACATACATATATTTATATATATATATATATATATATACAGTGTGTAAATTAAGTATTGAAACAAATCTGTATTTTTCCAGCGGAAATAGATGGAAATATTATGTTCGTAGCATTGATTGTTAACAAACGGTAGGGGGAAACTTATTTTTTCAAATAGCAACCCCTATTGAGTGACCCATCATTTCGAAGGGCTTGTCAAAAGAAATACAATGGTACAAATCCGAGGTCGATATCTCAGCCCTAACCAGAATGGCAGCCATTTGAAATTTTGAGATGGGCACACGAGATTATGTATGAATACCCCAATTTACCTTTTAAACGGGTTACATTGGGTGAGGCAAACTCTGGATTCGATTTTTAGATGGAAAAGTGGACTTTTTGTCATATTCCCAATTTTGCCCCAGCCCTAAAATTTGGGTATTTTGTGGGCAGCCCCAAAATTTCAAATGCAAACCCCTATTGAGTGACCCCTCATTTTGAAGGGTTTGTCAAGACATAGGCAATGGTGCAAACCTGAAGTCGATATGTCACCCCTGGCCAAAATGGCAGTTATTTAATAATTTGATTGGGAGAAAAAGCACCCAATTCACCAATTCAAAATTTTGAATACCTGACAAAGCCACTCTTATTGAGTGACCCCACATTTTATAGCCCGTGTCACACTAATAACAATGATGTAAGATAAATTTAAATCCGTTGATCCTAAACAAAATGGCGGTCACAAACGTCTACGTTTGAAGCACAATTGAAACAGGTAACAAATACTTTGAAGCCATAAATAATAACACAAAATACTAATTTATTACTCTAAAACACACAAGTAGTACAGGTATTACTAAATAATGTTTGATATTACCTTAATAATTTATAAATGCTCGAACTGATGGCCAAGAGCAAATTGACAAAGTTCTTAACGATAGTAAAATTCATTTAACACTCTGCCAGTTGTTTGTTGATCAATTGACCATGCTTCCGTCAGAATCCTCTCTGAAAGCTCTTGTAAGTTTTCTGGTCGGTTTACATACACTTTTCTCTTGAGATATCCCCATTAAAAATAATCCAAAGGGGACAAATCGGGAGATCTTGCGGGCCATTCGATAGAACCTATTCTACCTATCCACTTAGCAGGAAATGTTTGGTCCAAATAGTCCCTTACATTTACAGCGAAGTGAAGTGGGCGCCATCTTGCTGAAACCAAATACTAAGCATTTAAATAAAGTTTCACCAACAATTAAACTCACAACAGAAAAAGAACAAGACAAAAAACTAGCATTTTTGGATGTAAATGTAGTTAAAGATGGAAACGCCCTTAAAACAGAAATTTTTAGAAAGAAAACACACACAGGTCGATACCTCAATTACAAATCAAACCACTGTGAATCAGTCAAAGAATCAGTAGCTTATTCTCTTTTCGACAGGGCCAAATCAGTTTGTTGTGAAAAGAAAACTTTAGACGCGGAGCACAATAAAATTTCACAAGAGTTAAAAAAGAATGGTTATCCTCAAAAAATAATTAGCAGATGCAAAAAGGAAAGGGGGACAAAGCCAAACACTGTTCCAAATGTAGATAAACCAACAGCTTTTATAAGCATCCCATATGTCCCAAAACTGTCGGAAAAAATAAGGCGAGTTGCCAGAAAATATAAGATCTTAACAGCTTTTAAATCGTCAAACACTCTGAGACAGCAACTAACTAAAGTAAAACCAAAAAATGAAGAACAAGCCTCAAAAAACTGTATCTACAGCATCAAATGTGAATGTGAGGGTGAATATATAGGGGAAACTAAAAGGCCGCTAAAAGTTCGTATAAACGAACATAAAAGAAACACAAAAAATGGCGAAACAGTAAAATCTAAATTGGCAAAACACGCCTGGGAAAATGATCATAAATTTAGTTGGGAAGAGGCAAAAATTATACATCATGAGTCTCACTATTATAAAAGAAAGTTTGTTGAAGGGGCATTAATTAAATTACATGAAAATCCAATAAGTCAGAGTAGTATTGATGTCAGGCCACTATGGATTCCCTTAATTAAAAACCACTTCAGTCAAAAATCACCCCGCAAACACACGCCAGTTCCTTGTGTTACAGTTGCTCCTGCGTCTAGAGCCCATCCAATGCGGCTACGACACATGCGTCCGTGATCGCCCTTGGAGGAAACACGGCCACCTGATTGCATGACCAGTTCGCAATGCTCACCTTGGAGGCATGCGGTAATCTCTATGAGAATATCGTACTGGTGCCCGTGTAGCATTCTAGGAGGAATCGTGCAGTTTTTGGTTTCCGTGTCATGTTCCCGTCGACAAAGACGTGTGGGTAGCCACAGCTGTGTCGTCACGTGCCCCTGTCGGTAGGTGGGGGTAACGGCTCTCCCCCCTCCACTGCCGCTAGCCACTAGTCTAGTGTGCGGTTTGGTTGTGGATGGACGTGAGCCCGTTTCCCGTGTTTGCCCGTCAGCTTGGAGGCCACGATGCAGAACAGGTAATGTATTGTCAGTTTTTCATTTGTTCGTATATATAAATGTTGTGTTAGTGTATTGTATTCGATTTTTTGTATATATATTTGTTATCTTTCTGTTAGTCAAATTAAATTGTAAAGGAAAATATTAAAAAATGTAGGTTAGTTAGGTGTGTATATAAATTTTGTGTTAGTGTATTGTATTTGATTTTTTGTTATCTTTGTGTTAGTGTAAATTAGAATGTAAAAGAAAAATCAAAAAAATCCAAAAAAATGTCGGTTAGTTAGGTGTAAGAGTTTGATATTTAGATGTAAGTAGGGTTCACTTGATAACGGGAGGAGTTTCCTTACCTCCCGAAACGTAGTGTAGTTTTAAACACTAGAAGCGATAGGTAAAGTCCAAATAAATCAAAAAATAAAATGAAACCAAATACTTTCATGCACGGCATGTTCTTCATCTTCAGGAGGAAACTCTCTAGAAATAGCGGGTACAATAGATTCACGCAACAGGTCAACAATCACCATTTAAATTACCTTCAATTATAAAAGGTCCAACTAGGCTATCTTAAATCCAACTATTCCTCTCCAAAAATTATTTTTCTGAGGTCTTTGTGTATGGCATTCTTGAGCCCAATGTTGATTTTCATCTGACCAGTATCTCGAGTTTTGTCTATTGACGTGTCCTTTGAGGCTGGATGAGGCTTCATCGGAAAATACTATCTTCGTTTTAAATAACGGATCTTGGATACACCGCTGCATAATTTCTTCACAAAATTGAATTCGACGATCAAAATCATCCTCGTTTAGATCATGAATTAGCTGCACCTTATAAGGATGACATTTTTCAGCTTTCAGAGCTTTATGTACTGAAGTGTGACTCATACCTAGATTACTACTGAGCTGACGAGTCGATGTGTGAGGATTTTCTTGAATACTCAAAAGCACATGCAATGCCATGACCTCTGTTACAACTGATCTAGGTCAACCAGTTTTAGGTTTATTTGCTACATCCCCTGTTTCCAAGAACTTAGTACAGATCATACTTACTGTAGATCGATTTATTTGATGATCGGGGTACAGTTCATTAAATAACTCACAAGTTTCTTGATACGTACATTTCCTATCCCCATACCCAACAATGCGGAGAATGTCAATCTTTTGCTGGGTACTTTAAAAGAACCATTGTGAACAAAACTACAGAAGCATTTTAATACCGACCTCTCTACAAAATTAACTAAACCAGAATGAGTAGATGAAATATTATAGAAAGTATGAGCTTCAGAAACACAAACAACTACTGATAAGAAAGGGTAAGTGGGAAATTCCAACTTAGCCAACAACCCCCTCTTCTGTATTCTTTGTTCAACAACCCCCTCTTCATCTACATTGTGCATCTGCATTCCGAAGGAGCTGATATAACCAGAGCTACTTAATTTATTTATAAAATTCAAATTTATTATTTCAGCTATTACCTCTTTTACTTATGAATTCATATAATTGTTATAAAATGTCTTTTTTTCAAATTTTAATACATTATTTCACCCAATCAAATTTTTTATACCTGCCATTTTGGCTGGGGGTGACATATCGACGTCAGGTTTGCACCATTGCCTTTGTCTTGACAAACCCTTCAAAATGAGGGGTCACTCAATAGGGGTTTGCATTTGAAATTTTGGGGCTGCCCACAAAATACCCAAATTTTAGGGCCTGGGCAAAATTGGGAATATGACAAAAAGTCCACTTTTCCATTTAATAATCGTATCCACAGTTTGGCTCACCCAATGTAACCTGTTTAAAAGGTAAATTGGGGTATCCATACTTAATCTCGTGTGTCCATCTCAAAATTTCAAATGGCTGCCATTCTGGTTAGGGCTGAAATATCGACCTCGAATTTACACCATTGTATTTCTTTTGACAAGCCCTTCAAAATGAGGGGTCACTCAATAGGGGTTGCTATTTGAAAAAAAGAAGTTACCCCCAACCCCCCACCCTGTTAGGGGGGCAAAAAAAATTGTCCATGCCAAAAATTCCGGAACGTTTGTTAACAATCAATGCCATGAACAAAATATTTCCATCTATTTCGGATGGAAAAATACAGATTTATACTTAATTATATATATAAAATAAATATATATATATACAGTTTTTAACGAATGGTGTTTTTGACATCTGGGGACCTCAAAACGAAATGTTATCATGGTCCCGGGCCTAGATCCTACCATGCTGACTACGGTAATAGCTTCTTCCCTATAGAGGAAATTCGCTAAAACCATACTAATCGCCCCATCCAAAGGGAGGTTTTTGGGGTGTTGTATACCCCAAAGATAAGTTTGTTCGGGTTTTCACAGGTAATTTTTATTTTAATTAAATTTTAATTCATACCATTATATTCAGTTAAATTTTTTTTTTATTTTGATCAGTGCTCTACGTCAATTGGTTACTGAGATATTAAAGTGCTAAACACAGTAAGTTGTCTAATGTTATTCTTAAGGAGAAAAGGAGAAAATTTATATCTCGCTTATTTATGAACAAAAACTGACGAAACTTGGTATGTAGCTTCATCTGGTCATACATTGTTGTTATTTGAACAAAAAAACAATTTTTCACCTGAGTTCCCGTATCAGCAAACCTAGGTACTCGTCCTCATGTTATTCTAATGGAGGATAATAATTAAAATGTTGTATATCGCGTATTTATGAATGCATATGAATGAAACTTGGTATGTGACTTCACTTAGATGAGTTCTATTGATATTAGCATAAAAACCCCAATCTTTATGTTCCTTAGTGCATTTAACCTGCATACTCATCTCCAATGTTATTCTTATGGAGAATAATTAATATTTTAAATATATCTTATTTATAAATATATTTTTTATGCCTCCTGGTAAGTAGCTTAATGTGTTATTAAGACATATATGTTTAATGGAAATTCACTGAGTACGCAGGTTTGCTGCGACGGGGGTATTTTTACCAGCATCTTCTTACTTATTACTAATTTACACTTACCCGTGTAAATACTACCTATCTTTAACTGAATTTTCTTTAACAAATCTATCACGCTCCTGCGTCCTGATGACGACGGAGTTTTTGGCCGACGTTTCGGATATATTACAATATACATCTTCAGGGCGACGTAAGTTGGTAGTGAAAACGTACTAACGCTCACTCATTGACTGGTGCGCTCGTCCGACTATCCTGCTTCTATAAGTGCCGCAGCCGTTAGTTGTAAACCGACCTGACGTGTCTCAATCTCCCCCTCCACAACCAACCCTATCCGACGGCTGAAGAAGGCCCAAGCGCCCTATAGCAGCCACAGTGGGCCAGGGATTTTCCCGCCCATTGGAACTTCACAAAACAACAACGACCTGACGTGGTTCACGGCCATTCAAGAAACCTCAGGAATGTCGGTAGGGGTGGCACCTACTCTATTGTTTCCAATTCAGATATTCCTGGCATTGTTGGGAGGAGGCAGAAGGGAGTAGATAGGTTTGCCTGAGGTTAGAAAGTAGCGGTGAAAGTAGAGGTATTTATTTGAGCAGTTTGTTCTTAGCGGCGGCACGGTGTCCTTGGTTGGGTCAGTCACCCCCGTGGTGAGGTGTATATTTGAGCAGTTGCTGAGCGACGGCCTTCGTCGATGTGTGGTAGCTGAGCTGCTCTGTGCGGCGATTACCGCCCTTTGCGTTCTGCAGCTCGTTCGGTATTTAAGGATGAATAACAAGAGAAAAATAAATAATAGACCTTTTTATTGGAGGTTTGCACGTTGCGTGATCAGAAAGTGTACAAGTTTGTATATGATTAATTCTACTTTGAAGAACAGCCGTGAGTATTGCTTCGGACTTCCAAATAGTAAGTTTAAATTGTTCACGGTCAGCGATGAGGCTCGATGTTCTGTCTTCATCCGGAAGGTTGAGTGAAGCAGTGACAAGTGGATCGTGAAAGGATACTTGTCTCATATTCCTGTAAAACTGAGACATGATTACACACGACAACACTTGACCAATTCCGATGCAGTAACGTCAGGAGTTTTCCCGTAGCGCAAGTTAAAATCGTCCTCAGCTTCGTCCCCCTTGCAACAAGTGGGTTTACACTTGTTATCCTTTTCGTCCTTTTGATCCCTCTTCAGCTGCATGTTGAATCGAACAAACTTGCAGTAAGGTGAATTGTAATCATGGTCAGTGAAGGGATCGTCATTTTCTTCCCACTTGCATAAGATTACACCACAGTAAACACACTTGGTGGCATCGTATGTAGAATGCACGCGTACGAAACCGGCATCTGCAAGTTCTTTGGCACTGGGTGACGCTTGTTTCCAGTTGACAAATGTATTCGCCCTGACAGTAGGTTCATTTACGTCTAGAAGATCAAGGTTGTCAGCACACCATTTAGCAAGACGTTGTGCGTTGCCGAAAGTGCACACGAATCCAGGTGAGTACATGCGATGATAGAGACACTGTCCGGACAAGTCCTCCCTTGGGTAATCCACTTCTTCCCGCCCAGTTTCGTCTTCATCTTCATCGCTTATGAATTCTGGAAAAAGTAATGCTCCTTCTTGTGGAGGACAACCGAGGGCCTCCAGACTAAAGACTAATCGTCTTGCATTAAATAGTTTTTCCAAAACTCTAGCCTTCTCGAGATCCGGAGCAAACAGAACTTGCATATCTGAACAAACCTGGTTCAACCCGTTTAGTAAGTCCTCATAATCGCTGAAACCAAACCAAAAGTCCATACCGTGATAATGTTTGCTCAGCCATTCGTTGCGGCGATCTGGGGTGTAAGTATTTGACCAATAATGATGTGTATCCTTTGGTGGCTTGTAAAAATCCAATGCTGAGCAGAACCCGTCACAATGTCCACCACGGTCAACTCTTTAATTACAACTTCGTTAGTCTTCTTACTAACAAAAGCGCTAAAATCAATCACTGCTTTCTTGATCATGGTGGCGGAGCGGTGTGACGGAGCACCAGAGAGGGAATGACGACCGACAAGGCAACCGAGCCCCCTTAAATAGGCTGTGGGCGGAGCCTAGTTGTTGAGCCTGAGCAAACTGGTTGAGGATTGTAGGAAAACGCCCTGTCATGAATAATGAGACAGTAGGCAGAAGTATTGTCGGGAAAGTCTTCTGACGTCTCAAACTCTAAACGTATGTCTACAGTTGCTGACTTGATCGATTCATTTTGTTTAGAGCAATCGATAACGATTATCGGAGCATGATTCTTAAACGTATCCTTTGTCAACAAGGGTCGTGGCGCAGTACCATAATAAGACTCTTGAAATCTAGAGTACATGTCGTAGAGTAATGCAAAATGGTTGTTGGCGATATCCAACTTGAGATCATTGTAAGGATAGCTGATTGAATTGAGATGAAGTTTCATATTGCTTAACTTGCAGTGGTCAAAATGAGAAGCATTAGCCTTCAAGTTGTTCTTCTTGCCGGTTTGAAAAGCGACAATGACATATCGTGGTTTCTCCAGTTGAGAGGCGGTTTTAACGGTCCACTACTGCTTGCTGGCCTTAGGAAGCGCGGGATACTCATACAATTCCCAACTCCTGTACTCAACCGGGATACTCGTGCCGCGACTGAGCTGTTTAAGCAACTCGACCCTTTGTTCATCGCTCAGAGTAACGTACGGTATACGCCAACAGAGCTTTTGCAGCTTGACTGTAATATCCTCAACGTTCGTGTCTTGGAATCCCCCAACAGCCGGCCCGGGCGTCCAGTGAACAGCATTCTTATCATGGGCCGACCTAATGAGAACCAACTCGTGACGTGCGTTGACAACCATCTTTGTGTAGTCTTCGGCAAAACCGATAAGACTTCCTAAGCGTACACAAAAACTGAAATTTCCATTGTTGCCGACTGCGTTGAGCGACGAGTTTATTTTGTCAGAAGAACTCACCCACCCAGTTGTTCATGTACTTGAGCGTGTCATCGTCAAAAGACGCGTATCCCTTGATTGTAGTAGCGATGCCTGGATTCCTGACACGATCCACTTCGATACCATTGATTTCATAGCGTATCTCGTCAAATAATTGAGCAAAAGCGTTGTTGACAAATTTGGTTCTGGTTGGTGCAGCCGAGCCGTCTTGTTTTAAAAGTTTACCCTCGACGTACAGGTAGCTCATAGAGGGGACGACACAAATATCTTGCTGTTGTATTGGAATTCGTATTTCATCACTGCTGTTGAGTGTCATACTGGCATAAGGAAGATGCGAGTGCCACGCAACGTGACTTATACTAGAATCGAAGGGAGCACTCAATAGGATATCTTGAACGTTCATTATTGCAGCACGGTAAAGCCGAGAGAGCGTAAAAACCTCTTGTTTCTTGTTGTTAATCGCCTGGCAGACTGACGACTACTACTGACACGCGACTTGGTGTCTGTCAATAAATAGGCAGGTCCTGAGCACACCACTGCTGACCTTCGTGCACCGTACACAAAACCCATTCTAAGGTCGACGCCTCAAATGTAACCGCACAGTTATTCGTTCGCCGCGGAAATTCACCAAACGTCCGTCTTGATCCACGATCTTTAGCGTGATATTGTCTATAGTGTTCTTGGTAATTGGAAGATAAACCACAGGTGAAGGCTCTTCGATCAACTTGAACCCTGGACCGACACTTGGATAAAACTGGTAAACAGTGTGCGCAGGTTGTCCGTTTATATACGAGCCCGTGACGATGTTGCAGCTTGACGGGTTTAAATCCCAACAGGCGACCGACAGAATCATCGGGTGTTATGTCTACTGGAAAATTACATTTGATATCGGTGTGCAAAGTGTTGTTGTTTGGAGTCAACTCGATATGAAGCTTCTTGTTCACTTTCCACAGCATCTTCTGTGAATAGTCTGCAATATCCACAACCCCATACGAACCTGTCGGTATGACTATTTTCAGACCGTTGTTAAAGTGAAACACGTTATTGCCAACCTCTACGTTTGGAATAGAGTTGAATGATTCAAAGTTGAGCAAGCCTATTTCCCAAGTCGAGTCACTGTCCAGTTCCAGAGCTGGGAAAAAGTCAGCTGACAGAGTAGACTCTGTGCTCGTAAAGGTAAACGTCAAAGACATGACTGACAGAAATGAAACTCAATACACCTTTTGTACCTTTATTCCATCATGGATAAAAACACTAAACAAAGTTGTCCACAAGTTTCACTTTTGGAATTAACAAACTGATACTTGTTGTGGGAAATAAAATTCCCCTTGAGATAGCGTTGAATTTCACACGGAGGCCTTAAATCACCGTAGCTGTCGAAGTAGTCCACTAGATTGCCACTTTTTCTAAAACAAACCCAATGAGTACCTTGTCCACTGGAATTGTCCAAATTAACAATGACCGACTCTTTTCGCCACGGTCGTTGAGGTAAATTGTCACCCATAAAAACACCCCTAAAATGGGGTATCCGAAGCTTACGCGCCAAATTTTCAAGATCCGCATCGTACAATGCCCTTTTGGGCAGAAGGCTTAGCAGTTTTTTGCATATTGCGTATACGGCATCATGTACAGACCCAACCCTCTCTTGTGCGGTCTCAAAAACAAACCTTTACCTTTGCGCAACGCAATAGCCTCCATATTCTCGTTGTGCCTTTGCAACTCTGCCAATTTCTTTCTTACATCCCTAGTCTCGTTTATTGCTTTTGCCACTCCAGCAGCGCCACCGGCGAGACTGCCCAACGCGCTTAGCCCCGCGAAAATCGGCAGTAGTGGTAACAGTCCTCCAGACTTTGGCAAAGGTAGGATCCGTTCATGCCCACCACGGCGGCCAGGTCTCACCAACTTGCCTTTTTTAAATTTTCGAACCGCCTTCAGCACCGCCATGGTTGCACTTCGCATGCGACGTCCGTTTGTCTCCAAACTTTTCGAAGACCTAATTCCCTGTCCCCTGATTGCCGCTCTAGCGTGCTTGATCACATCACGAAATGTCACATGTTGAAACCGTTTCCCACCGATCTTTCCTCCACTTCGCCTCACACCCTTACGCTTCTGCCGGCGAACAGTGCGCCTCTTTCCACCATCCGGCAATAGTCCTGTTAACATTGTTAAAACCGCGAGCAACCAATGTATATCAACGAAAGCCTGACTCGGGACTGAGCTCCTACATATAAATGTGCGACGCTATATATGTAGCCAGTCGTCGATTGACGTGGCTGAAATGAAGTTTAAAAAACAGTGCGAAACGTTTGACATTAATACCGATTTTGGGAGACTGATAGAGGACAGTTCGCAACACAATTCCAAACATGGTCCTCTGTTGCCAAGCTCAATCAGGTGCATCATTTGTGGACCTTCAAACTGCGGTAAAACATGTCTCATGTTCAGCCTACTTACAGAACCTCGAGGATTGCGATTCGCAAATTTATACATATTTAGTAAATCGCTACACCAGCCCAAATACCTAATACTATCGCAAATAATGAGTAAAGCCCCTGAAATAGGTTACTATACGTTTGAAAACAACGAGGATGTACAAAGCCCTTCCGAAGCGAAACCGAATTCGGTAATTGTGTTTGACGACGTCGCTTGCGACCGACAAGACCATATGCGTGCGTACTTCTCCATGGGCAGACACAAATCGATAGATTGTTTCTACCTTGCGCAATCCTACACACGCATACCGAAACACCTGCTGCGGGACAATGTGAACCTTATAATATTATTTAAACAAGACGAGTTGAACTTGAAACATGTCTACGACGATCACGTTAGCGATAGTGATATGTCTTTTACCCAATTTAAAGATCTCTGCATCCAGTGTTGGAACAAAGACCGTCATTACTTCGTGGTGATCAGCAAAGATGATGAGTTGAACAAAGGACGCTACAGATGCGGTCTAGACACATTTGTGACTGATATAAATAAAGAATCTACGGGATAGTCAATGAAGTATCCGCATCACGACGCGTCGACGGTAAGCGACGGAGCGTCGGCGATGCCCCAAGTTTGGAGGTGAGACGTCATGAGAAACCCCCGGAGTAATATAAATAATATATCCGTACAAAATCCGCCCTAGTATTACCTAGACGCACACTATGGACAGACGACGCAAGAAGATAAGAAGACGTCGAGTAAAGAAAGCACATGCCTACGGTAGGGAAGAGGCTGTAAAAAGGGAAATTATTAAGCTTACGAAAAGCGTTTGCGAAAAGTACCGGACATTACAGCGGAATGTAGAAGACGTTGAGAAGTATCTATAGGCTTCGGTCAAACCGTTGGTCAGCCCATTGCAAAAGACAGTAGTTGAAAGTATTAAACAATCGATGCCACTCCCACCAATCAAGGAGGAAATTAAAAAGGAAATGAAGTCGATAGGAACGGATAAACATAGTGAGGGCAGTGACGACGACGGCGAGTTAAATAAAACAGTGGACACTTCGACTCAAACGGAGACCAGTCTGGTGGACAGATATTTTAAAAGACTCCAATCTCCCGCCTACCGTGACAAACTCGACACTGCGTAAGGTGTTCGAGCCGATGGAAAAGGTGGCACAATGATAGGCGACAGCGGAATTTCCTTTTCTATAACAAAAGTTATAGTAAAAGACAAAATATTTGAAATGACTCCCGGACTTATGGAACTACTCTTTATGCAAGTACCGAAGAAGGATGAAATTACCCCTTCTTATTTAAGTGCGTACAACCAGATACTAGTCTTGAGCAACGCACACAGACAAATGTACTCTGCGGAACGAGGGATAAACGCTAACAGAGGCAAAAAGTACACTGTTGTTATACAAAGACTGTTTCCGCCGAAACAGAAACCAGCAGCACCGTCAACGCCATCGGGCAGTGGATTAAGTAACGCTGATGCAAACGCTTTGGTAAATCGCCTTAGACTGTTGTACATGTCCAAGAACGCTGGCCACAGCGGGCATTCTAGAGAGGTTAACGAAATAGTGAATCTTTTACGTTTGTATAAAATCATATTGTAGTCGGCATTGTTCATTGTCGAGGTGAGTTTGATACTGACAAGATGGCAGATGATGCTAAAGAGAAAATAGTTGAAGAGCTTCACAGGCAGGCGAGAAAACGTTATCCACGGCGTCATGTCTATGTGAAAAGCTTAAATGATATATGGCAGATTGATCTCGTTGATATCAAAAAGTACGCGAGCCAAAACGCGGGATTCAAATACATACTCACTGGGATCGATGTGTTATCAAAGTTTGGTTTTGCCGCACCACTACTTGACAAAACCGCGAAGTCAGTTGCAAAGGGTATGGAAGATATATTTGCAAATGCAACAGAACAGCCGAGAAATATTCAGTCCGACGATGGAAGAGAATTTTTTAACAAAACATTTACCGCTCTGATGGGACGTCACGGCATAAACCATTACAGCACTTTCAGTTCGCTTAAGGCCTCGGTAGTGGAACGTTTCAATCGCACTCTGAAAAATTGGATGAAAGCCTTTGGTGTTCAAGGTTCATATCGTTGGGCCACAAACGGACTTCTAAACTGTTATCGACATATAACAATCGCGTACATCGATCTATTGGTATGAAACCGATCGATGTGAACCGCTCTCACGAAAGGGATCTAGCCGACTAGTTGAACAAGGCTCCCATTCCCCTTTTGAAGAGGAAAAACATGCGACCGCGGTTTAAAGTCAATGACGTTGGACCGCGACGTTCCTCAGTCCGGGGATCCTCGCCAGGCATTTTCTGATCTGAACGGTATTCATCGTGGGCGGAAGCAGCACAGGCAGCTTGAGACGGACGGGTCTGGCCTGTCGTTAGCCACGAGCCAGTCTCGCAAGACGATGCAGTTATGAAGGGCGCAACGGTTGTGGGAGCTCTTATGGTGGTGACAGCGCAGAGTCTGGTAGGTGGGCGGACCGTTGAGCGACCCGCAGCCCAGATCCTCCATGTCCTAAGCGGCGGTGGCGGTGGGTTCGGTTATGATGTGGCGCCGTACGAAGTCCCTCTTCTGCGATCCCTTGACGTAGACCAAGGGACGGTGGATGAGGCAGGAGCGCAGCTTGTCCAGCAGGGCAATGTAGGCGATGTCTCCCTGGTCCCACTTTAGGCCGTGGCAGTGGCGCGTAAGCCAGACGCTCTCGCGCTGTTTCTCGGAAGTCAGGAGGTCCTTGCTGAAGGGCGGGCGGGCGATGTGATGTAGGAGCAGCGTTCCGGTAGTCACGTCCACCACGCAGACCACTTTCAGTAGAAAGTCGTTGTCGCTGTCCTTGAAACACTGCATGTCCATCACCACGCTTCCGTGATGACAGCGCGCTGGCAGTGGCTCGTTGTAGATCGGTGGCGGCACATCCATCTCGTACGGTTGTCCAAACTGATCTGAGCGCGCGCCGCTGATCTGAGCGCGCGCCACTGATCTGAGCGCGCTGCTGTCGGGCGACCTTGGACTCGCGCACAATTCGCACCATCGCCTAACGCTCCGCACGGTGGCCTTGAGGGCGTGGCAACTCGTGTACCCGCCAAAGTCCACCTAATGGTCCTCACGGTAGCCTTGAGCGCAGCAACTCCTTTACCCGCCAAAGTCCACAGTCACGTTGCGGTTGCGATCCACTTCCACTACATTGTCCAACTCAGCATACACTACGCAGTTGACCGCCTCCGTCAAGGCTTCGGCAAATCCGATCTCTATGCGCAGATTGCCGTTGCGCACCAGGTTCCAGTGGCTCGCTTGACCGGCCGACAGGTCAGGCGTCAAGTCGAACGCCATCACCGTACAACCGTATATGAATTGGGAGCGGTCTACGTCATTACCGCAGATCAAGTAATGGATGCCGGTGCCACTGAACAGCGTGTGATATTCGAGCACGCACAACTCTTGACCTACGGAGTAATCCGGTTGCAGCGGTTTGCCAGGCACTTGCTCACCGTCCACGTACAGCGCGAAGAAATTCGTCTTGTAATGTTGAAAATTGAACGGGTTCTTCTTGTAGTCTCCGTTGAACGCCTGGTTGTTGACCAGCCCGACTATGACCCGTTTCGGCAGTTGGCCGAGGAACACGCTGTCCATAGTCTTACCACGGATACCACTCGGCAACGTGACGGTTTTCATTTCCACGTGGGTGATTGGGTATTTGGCTGTGCCGGTCTCCAGCGTCCTGCTGTGCGCCAACAGCACGCTGGGATTGATCTTGCAGCGGCGCATGAACAGGCTGACATCGCTGATCGCCACCTTGTAGTCGGTGATGGTCTTGGACATGATGGCGAATGAGTCGCGCGATCTGATCAGACGGAACTGCATCTCGACACCGTTCAGCATGAAATTGTCCTGGTTGCACAGATCGACGTGCAGATGTCCCATCATGTCCACCAAGCGGCTGCCCGCGATCCACGCCCGCCGCGTTACGAGCCCCCCGTTTCCCTCCCCGCAATCGTCCATCCTAGCGGTGGTGTCATCCATGAACAGCTCCGCGGTGAGATGTGTGCTCTTGGCGTCCTTACCGTAGGTCAACATGTTCTCCAGATAGGCGCGATAGGCGTACGTGTTGTTTTGCGGCAACACCAGTTTGTTGTTGAGGTACAGGTCCACTTGACTGAACAGCGAGTGGAGCCAGTTGTTCACCGGGCCGACCTGTTTGATTGTATCCTCCCCCGTCACCGCGGCCCCAGCGGCCGTTTTGATAGTCGCCTTCACGTACAGTAACGTCTGCGACAGATCGGTGTATTCGTCTCCATGACCGGGCACTACGAACTCTATAGGCGAATCATCCGTCAGCGACGAGACCGGCTTGTAGCAGACCCATTTGCTGCTCTCGATACTGGTCTGCGTCGCGGGCAGAGAGAACAGGTCCAACTCGGTCTTGACGCACTCGCACGACTTCTGATGTATGAACGACATTATCCAAAAATGTCCTTCGCGGTACTCCTGCTCTTCTTACGTCGCACAACGGTCTTGCTTCTCCTCATCTTAGCGACGCGTCTTGCGGGCTTCCTTTTCCTCTTGGGCGCAGCGCTCTTCTTCCTCGCTCCGAGGAGTTTAGCCAGAGACTGAGGAGTGACCTGCTGTACACGCCTCTTCTTATAGGTTCCGCCACCGCTCAGCAAGCGATCCAATTTATCATCGGCCCTGCGTTTCAGCGACCCTGTAAACTGTCTGAGTCGGGCGTTGGCCGCGACACGGGGGTCGGCTGTGCCCACCGCCACGTCGCCCAAGAAGCCCACACCGGACCTCAGCGCCTCCTTGCCCAGTGCCGATGCGCCGGACTTGATTAACGGGACCACTGTACGCATCAGCCCGCCTAGGAAACTGCCGATACCGTGACCGCGTTGGAAAGCGGCTCCTCTGAATAAGGAGGACACTCCGTGCCCCGACTTCTGTTGGCGGTAGTACGCCAGGTAGGGATCGTTCGGGGTCATTGCTGCTCTTTGCGCAGGTGAAGCTTCATGCACGTAGTCCCGAAGCGGAATGGCAGGTGGTGTCCGACGCTGTCCCTTAAATCGATTTCCACGCTATCGAAAGAGCTCTTCATCAACGGCACGTAGTGAGGGTCGGTGAAGTGCACGGTGGTACTCGCGCCGTAGGTGTAGCTTTTAGCGTCAATGTTCACAATCTTCAACAAGGGCGCTACCGTGTCGCCTACTAGCTGGGGTTCCACCAGGTCACAGTACACGTACATGTGTGAAGGGATCCCGGCCAGTAAGTCGGGTAGTCTTATAGCTTTTCTATGTTTGATCACATTCACGTTGTGTACGTCGTATCCCAACTGTAACGCTAGAGTGGGGCTAAATTCCAGTTGCACCACAGTCTGATCCATCGAGATCAATTCCACCCTCCCGGTCGCCTTGTCGTACTCAAACTGGCATTGGTGCATGTCCAGTTTTGGAATGGCGTTGATGGATCTAATCAGTTCATCGATGTATTTATAGTTTCCGGCTTCCACCTTCACAGCGGTCAGTGCAGGCTTGCCTGTGTCATCCTTAGTGTAGAGATACACGCGTGCGTCCTCCCCCACTGTGACAAACGAGCACGGGTAATGGACCTCGACTAAAGCGACTTCCCATTCGCTATCGCCACCCAATCGCACGACCAACGGTAGATGGGTGATGTAGTTAGCCACGGTGTTGTACGGATAATAGTCCATGGAGCTGTTGCTGGGCAACGTCAGGTACAGCTGTCTGCTCTTTGTCGTCATAGCAGCTGTTGCACTTCGGATGCGGGTACCCACGAGTTGAAGTCCTCTCCGTACCCAACCCACTTGACCAAGTAGCGCTTACTGCGGCCTCGTCCGTTAGTGTCCAGTATTTTATCTATTTGGTACAGGCGGTCCGGGGCGACCGTCACCTTTTGCATCTCGTGCTCGTAGAAGCGCTCTTCCAGCTGCGTGCCGTTAAGGTCGCGCAACACGTACAGGGGCAGGGGAAGCGACCCGTAAACGTGGTCCACCACGAACAGCTCCTTACTCCAATTGGTCTCGTAGCCTTTGGCGAACGTGCCCTTCTCCTTGGCTATGCGCACCATGTCACCCGGCTCGAACCTGGGCTTCTGCCGCCGGATCGCCTTTCCGTACATGTGACGCCACGCCTTGTACACCGTTTGACCATCGCCGCTGTCCACGTCCGCGGGCCGCAGGCCGCCACCCAGACTCTTGTGCGGACTGTCGTTGTAGGCGTCCACAAGCCTGTCCGCGTAGCGATACGTGTTCTTGTAGGTCAGGTAGCGCCACATGCGGGTCTTGAGCGTGCGGTTGACTCGCTCCACCACCGCCGCCTTCACATCGGGGTTCTGCGTAGTGACATACGTGACGCCGTGACTCTTGAACACTCGCTTGGAAGCGGCCCCGGTGAACTCCGTCCCCTTGTCGGTCTGCAGGCAGCGGGGTGTCACCTCAAAGAATATTTTCTCGAACGGAGCGGCTACTTCGGGCCCGCTTTTCCTCCTTAGCGGTACCACGAACAGCCGCTTGCTGAACACGTCGATCACGGTCAGCAGGTAGTTGACTCCGTCGTTGTACCGGCTCAAGCCGCGCATGTCGTTCAGGTCCGCCGGCCACAGCTCTCGGGGCCCGAACACGACGTAGCGGTTGCGGGGAAACTTCTTGCGTGCGGGCTTGTGCAGCGTGTACGCGTCCTGGGTGCGCAGCCAGTCGGCTACCCGGCGTTTCGGTAGGCGCGCGGCTCTGGTCAGAGCAGCCACCCCGCCGAGGGAACCGGGCTGGCTCGGGTCATAGTACAACTTCTCCATTACGGTGAGAACGGCTCCCAGTTGTCCAATGACGATTCCTGGTCGGGTTCCTCGGTTATTATCCTTCTCCTGGCCGCCGGAGGTCACGGTCTCAGGCGGTCTAGCATCGGCGTCAACCTCGGTGACAGGGGTGTCGACGAGGCCGTCGTGTCTCTTCAGGGGTTCGATGCCGAGTCCAGCCCCACGCCTAGATAACGCAACGCGGTGGGATTGTTCACGTATTCTTTGGGCACGTTCATGTCCTTCAAGGCGGTCATCACTTGATGCCAGCCGGTAGGCAATCGGTCCGCCCTTCGCGCTCTCACTATGCTGTGCGCGATGTCCACTATATTGGAATCGGGGATCTTCACCTTGTCCACGTACACCGCCCCACTGGCGTCCCAGGCGATGGGGCTGCCTTGTCGGGTCATGAATCGCAACAAGTTGCGCGCCACCGGCCTGAAGATTTTTGAGAACGATTCCACAATGTCCTCCACCAAGGCGCTAGACTCGCGTTTCATCTGACTCGGACCTCCCGCCGCTTCCTCCTCCTCCCTCTCCTCGCCCTCGATGATTGACAGACCTATAGGTTGACGTTTAGCCGCAGAAAAGTGCAGGAACCGCTGTAACACCTGCTGATATTGTTTCCATTTCTCCGTATCGTTCAGCCGCTTGTCGCTCAATATGCGATGCATCTCAGCGTCCAGGCTGGCTGGCTTATTGGCGCTACCTGCTCCTCCTCTTGGTCCTGGTCCCGGTCCTTCTCGCAATCTCTCGATGAGCTCCTGCGGTACAACCACCATTTTCCTAGCGTACTCCATGTCCGATTAGCTTCTGCGCTATAACGGGCAGAACGGCGTTCAACAGCAGGGGTAGGAGGATCCCTCCGCCCCGTTGGACGAGGTAGTGTCGCTTCTTGGCCCAACCCTCGCCGCGTTTCACCAGCCGTCTGAGCGCCTGTTTGTGTTTACTCAATTTGCGTTTGAGACAGGGGGAAAGCGGTACGTTTCCGCGTAGCACGTTATACGCGCACTCGCACAATGACTTGATGCGACTCTTGTCACACGCTTTTAACAGGGCCTTGCGTTCTTTGGGCGTAGCGTGTACTAGGGCCCTCAGCAGTGCCGCGTCTTTCTTCACGCGGTGTGACATGATGACTGACGCTGGCGCGCGCTCGGCCTATTTATCACTTCTTCTTGGGCAGGTACACGTAGTTTACCGGATCGTCCGGGAAAATGGCCGAACGTTTCAGGTCTATGAGCAGGTAAGCGTGCGGATCGCGCGTGGCGTCCGCGTAGGCCTCCTTCACGAACTTGGGGTTTTCCGGGTATACTTGACGGGCCAAGTGTTTGATCTGAGCGCGGTCCCTGGGATTCTTGAAACACACTATGTAGTGGGTGTTCAGCGATATGTCGCGCTGGCCCCTGCCCTGGTGAAACAGGTTTTGCGTGATGAAGAACACGCTCATGTTGCGGTGGTGCAAGCCCTTGGTGAACAGGTCCACCACGCCTGGGCCGGCCTCGTGCATCATGTCGTCGACGATGACCAGGGCGGGCTCGCTACCGTCGTAGTCGTCCAGGTCTGGCAGACCGGCCACGTAGCGCACGACAGAGTCCGCACGGCTCTTGCCACCGCCGCCACCGCTGCCATAGTGCCAAGTGATACGGGCGAACCGCGTATCGCACATGTGGTCGGCGTGCTCTATGAAGCGAGCCACGAAGTGCGACTTTCCGCTGCCCGAGGGCCCGGCCACGATGGCGGTGAACGGGTGTTTCCACCTCAAGTCCATGGCGTCTACTGACCGCCGTGCACTGCCACCTCGGCTCTTCTAACTAAAATTCTTTTTCTCGCTTTTTTTAAATTTTTTTCTCTATTTTTCTTTATAATGACAAAGGGAAATAAGGGTATAGGGAATAGCGTTTATTTTATACAAATTCCAGGAGAGGGGTTTTACTACTTAGAGGGCCGCTCTTCTTCACGAGGCTCATCCTCGGCCTCACGTCAACGTTGTACTGCGTGATGGTGTTGTCATCCAGGACCGTGAGGTATCGCCGAGGCATGTAGATGCGAATCGAGTCATCGCCGATGAGACCCTCCAAGGTGGCTAACACCGCCTCGCCGTATGGTGTATCCACCCGCTCGAACGAGCGAATCGGATAGACCACGTTGTCCTGCAGGTCTACGATGCGGGTGTAACCCACAGCCTTGCAGTTGTTGAGAGCTGTCCTGAGGTCCATCTTCTGGTCCGTGTTGAGCATGGCGCAGCGGCTGGATGCAGAATGACCAGCTCTCGCCACCGAGTCGCCTTTAATTGGCGGTGTCTACGTGCCAACTCGCGCGTATCAACAACATGATGACATAGTTACTCGCTCAATTCCAGGAAGGGTGATGTAATGGAAAGCTTTACTGCGTAAACAAGTGGATTGTTCTAGAAGCGTCTCGGTTATCAACTGCTTAGTGGAAGTTTCCACGCTCAATTCCAGGAAGGGTGACGTAATGGAAAGCTTTAATGCGTAAACAAGTGGATTGTTCTAGAAGCGTCTCGGTTATCAACTGCTTAATGGAAGTTTCCACGCTCTCTCTGGTTTACTGGGTAGCGCGCCTGAAGTGTGTGCTCCTCTTGGTTTTCCCTGAGATGACGCAATCGGTCTTTCGCCAGGTGAGCAGAGGAGTAGCGGTCCTAGTGATCCCGTCGTATCTTGACTCTCCCGTCTCGCTATTTGCCAGCCATAGGTTTTGCAATCTGGATAGCAGGTCCTCTAGACATATGCAGATTTCATCGTTTCGCTCCTCGTCCAAGTACAAGCTGCAACTGAACGTGGGGCGACCTCCTTTGAACACATTCATCTTCAACAGTACGTTACCACTATTGGTAGGGTTCTTCACAGTGTACTGATATCTGCCAGCGGACCAGCACAGTGTCAGGGAATCGATAGGCACTTCCTTCCTCTTTACAGTCCACCCATCGAGCTTTCTCTTCTTTGACGCACATCCCTGCTGTACCGGTGGTGTGTTGGCGTTCTCATCGTTCATTGCGTTCAGCTCCTCTAGGAAGGGGCAGATCGTTTGGTCCACTTCGGCTGTACTGACTCCGTTTCCGTTCTTGGTGACGTCTCAAACAACACTGAGGTTGCGCGCGCGGCACTGCCTCGGTTTATAGCCGGGTCGCGCGCGCGCGCTCCAGTGGACCTTCTAGAAGCTTCCAGAAACGTGAAGCTCCTCACCTGCATACTGATGACGTCCGGGGGGGTCGTGCTTGGCTAGGGGGAAGGTCGGGGGGCTGACGTCACCGGGGGGGTGTGACGTCACGGGGGGGGCTGACGTCACGGGGGGCTCCTCACTCCACCCTTGCTAGTTTTATTGGGGTGGGGATGGGATAGGGCTATGGGTTGAGGTAGGACAGAGGGTTATGTGGTATGACAGAGGGTCTTGGGTCTTGGGGTTGGGGAATAACCGGTTTGGGGTTTAACCGGTTACTGTCCAGGCCTTCTGTAGTTTTCCTGGACGTCCAACACCGCCATGTCGCCTTGGTTCAGAGTGAACTGCAGCATTTGCAGAACCTCACCCCACTGCGCCGGGTCGCCCGGGTCGTAACGACGGGAGGACATCACGGGACTGGCTGGACTCCACCACCCCGGCCTGAGGAAGACGTGGACACCTCTCCTCATCGTCTCCTCGACCCGAGTCCTTGTGGGAGTAAGGTACTCCGATCCGAGTAGAAGGTACCGGCTGATGTTGGGGACGTTGACAAAGACTTCCACAGTAAGGGCGCCCATTATGGAAGCGGCTCTGGTCAAGACTGATTCTAATGTGCGCTTTCGCCCGGGAGGGTTGTTGACATGAGCGAGAGACGGTGGGTTGTGTTTCTCCATCGCGAAAGCCAACACTAGACAGAGCTCGCAAACAACTGTTGAGTGACCACGTAACAATGGCGTATGGGGTTATTCCACAAGGGTGAGAAAGCGGTCAATACAATAATAGCTTGTTTACGTCGTTGACTGATTTGAAGAGGGCTTTCCACTGAGCGGTGAAAGCTTCTGGAACGTTCCTCTTGTTTACAACGCAGAAATAGCTTGTGTATTAGCCAAACCCTCATTCTCTTGTCGACAACCAACAGAGCACCATGTCGAGCATCACATATGTCATGTGCTGCCCCTACACTGTGACTGTTGCGTTTCAGAAAATAGAAGAAGAAATGCAAAATGGATTGATAATCCTCCGCCTCGGCTTTGTCGAGGAGGACGGAAGACTTCACTATTTCCCCCGGTGGTTTACCGCCAATGTGCCAGTGGAGCTGGACTTTGTAAAGCAGAGGGTGAACGGCTTTTTGGCGAATGGTGTTTCGGCTGTGGTAAGCTACCGGGGGGTTCAGCTTCAATAAGCTGTTATATTCATATTTGTTATTATATATTAATTTTTAAAATATTAGATTAATAAACAAACAAAATATATATATAATAAAAACAGATTTATAATACAACAGATGGAAAAAGCTTATAGTAAACAGGCTGGGACGGACACGCCGCGGAGCCGCTCGCAGTTTGGTTTAGTCAAGCCGGCATACAACGTGTAACGAAATCACATAAAATTCGGTCGGCAAACAGCCGAGATCCCGTGAGGAAAACGCGTTTAAGAATTAATAGCGGGTCCGTTTAACGGTGGATTTTCAATTCTCTTTAAGCGATGGTTTACTTAGGTCGCGGCTCGACATGTGGTGAAGTGTCATCAAAATCGGTTGGTAAACAGCTGAGATCCCACAAGGAAAACGCGGTTATAAATTAATAGTGGACCCATTTAAAGGTGGATTTTCAATTTTCTTTAAGGGATGGATTACTTAGGCCGCCACCCGACAAGTGGTGGAGTTTCATCAAAATCGGTAGGTAAACAGCTGAGATCCCATAAGGAAAACGCGGTTATAAATTAATAGCGGCCTTGTTTGATGGCGGATCTATGGGGTTCTTACGTCATTCGCTTCCTCTGGGGTAGGCCTACACTCTGGAAAAAGTCCCGTGGGAATCGGTGGGTAAATAGGCTAGTTATTAATTTTCGAAAGTGTTTTCCTCATGTTCAAGGTCATCACGAAAAGTGCCTCAGACGACCGGGGGGGGGGGGTGTCGGGGGGGGGTGTCGGGGGGGTCAACGGTCTGGGTCACGTGACGGGGGGGGCTGACGTCACCGGGGGGGGCTGACGTCACCGGGGGGAGGAGGTCAACGGCCTGGGTCGCGTGACGGGGGGGGCTGACGTCAGGGGGGGGGAGTGGATCCTCGGGATCCTCACTGCGCCTTTGCTGGTTTTGAAGGAACCAATGCCCCCTACTCATATTACGGTTGAAGACCTTTTTGTTCTCCTCAGTCGCGTGTTATTTCACAGATTTCCACCTAACTGTTTACAGTTTCATACTTTTCAGATTCCAATCCAGGATTCTTAATGTACCTTTATTGTTTCCTTATGTTAGGAAGCTTTAGAAAAACGCTTAATTTGAAAACTTTACTGAGGGCCTACCACTTAGTTTGAATTCAAATCACGATTTAAACCGTATGAATCACAGATGAACATTTAGTGAATAAAATAACAACAATTTATTTTTAATTAGTTAACAACTGAGCCTACAATGTGGGGGATTCAAAACCCTTACTTTAGCGTGCGGAAGGCAGGTATGGCGCACCCTTAAGGGAAGGAGGTCACATAACGGCTATTCTGTTGTCTTCTGGGAGTCTTATAAATGCAAGAGTCGTCCTAAATTCTTGTAAGTTGTAAGATAAACGAGTTCGCACACAGCACGCTGACGTGAGGGAAGTGAATTTCTATTTAATAACTTTTAAAACTCAAAATCAGTGTAAAAACATACATTTATTCCTATTTTTATTAAAATCTGAAAACAGCGATTTTTTGGCTGTTCTGATGCTGCTGGTTTCATTTACTTGCAAACCTGGGAATACAATTTTGCGCATTATAATGTTAGGAGAAGGTCTAGGACAGCCTTGAAAGTAGGCGTGAGGTTGCTGGGGATGATAAAAGTACTCTATCAAAGGAATAACATGTTTTTCTAGTGTAAAACCCCCATAAGACAACGTACTGAGTTTATTCGAAATACATTTTCTTTAATAAATCTCTAAATATGTATGGTAGAGTAACGAGAGAGGGCTTAAAACTTTTGACTTACTAATTCCCATATTTATACATGCATTGGTTTTACATACGGGGCTTTTCTGGCCCTTTTTGGGCCCAAAGACTCAAAATTTGACAGATTAATCACCAAAAAAGGGGTTTAGAATTTTCCGATTGTTTTGCCCAACAAACTTGTCCACCTGATTACAGAAAGCAACGGCCCTACCAAATTTGAAGTAAATCGGACAAAAAATGCGACCGATAGTGTGCAAACACACACACACACACACACACACACACACATATATATATATAAAATTTTGAACGACCCCCCAAAACGTGTTCTGGGGGTCACGTTAGGAACTTCTATGGTGGTCCCGGGCTTAATTTTTACCGTGCGGGTCATGCTAATAGTTCACTTTCCAAAGGAAATTCACTAGTAATATAACGTCTCTATTTTTGATCCACATAGTTTGTTTGGTTTGTCCCACTTGAACATTCTCCTAAAACCTGGTGGTTGGTATAATTAATGCATAATTACCTACACTTTTAATATTAAATATTTTACCATAGCATTTTTTTATGATTTCAAGTGCATGAACATAAAAAAATTAAGAAATGACACTGTACATTTATTAAGATTTACACTGCGCATATTTACAGGTAAGAATTTTACTCACCGCTGTTGGTTGCGGGGAAAAAGAGCTTCTGCATCTGGATTTTGTCAGAATCTCACCCAGTTTGAGCCTTACGGTAAAAGAATGACCCTTATTTTTGTGTGTACCTATGTTATGATTATATTGTTCCTAGTGTATGACATATCAGAATATTCATATGTTTTCTGTGATTTTTCTATTCTTACAATGTGTTTTTAAGCGTACATGGACCATGAAAATGTATGAAAACAATTTAATCAAAACCATGAACCATGACCTCTTCGAATCAATAACATACTTAAATTTTCCTTGAAATATTAATGTGATCGTATGCCATTCAATAGAAAAATCAAATTCAAATTCATTCAAATCGTATTCAATAGATACATTTTATATCTTTACTGAGACATCGGCTTTAAAAGCATGAAGGTCTACTTCACCTAAACATCACAGTGTGTATTAATAACTAGCTGTTACATGCGACTTAGCTCGCAAAATTTCAATATTAACCTGGCAAACACTATCAAATCTTTGTTTATATTTTACTGCATTCCTTCCTTTTCAGTAACTGTGAAACAACTAAACTACAGCTGGTACTTTTATAAACTATATCCCCCCATATGATTTGTGGGGTGGAGTAGACATTGCCATGGGTATATGTTATTCGTAATATGTAAGCTATGTTCATGCAAAATTTTAGTATTATCGGTTTAGTAAATTTTGTGTGATTGAAATATAAACATGCATCCATACATACATTCAAACTTTCACATTTTTAATATTCGTATCATTAATTTTTTTTTTTGTAAAGGTAACCTGAAACAAAATATACTAGATAAAAAATATATTATTAATATTTTACTCTGTGTATAAATATTATAAAAACCTAAACATTTTTAAATAGATTAAAGTACATCGAGTTAATTTTTAATTTAATTTGTGTATTTCTCGTCTTCATTAATAACGTTAAAATGTAATTATTGCAAAAAGAGCAAATGAAAAGTGTTTTATTTAATTGGTAAACAAATGTATTAAATCTTACAGTTTTAGCAAATTTTATTTTAGGGACCATTATTTAAAAAGTTTATTTTATTTTTTACATATAGGTGTATTGCCAATTATTGCAAAAACTATATATTTTTTCAGTTTCTCTCAATGAATATCGACTGCTTAATCTTCCTGGCACAGAATATTACGAAGCTCAGACATTTCATGGAAGGAGACATGTAACCCAAGCACTATTGAACGATAAGTTTCTAAAACTTAACTCCAGTCTTATTGTGTGGAGAAAATGTGGAACTGAGCCACACGTTCAGTTTGAAGCAGTTTTCAGAGCTGGACCAAGTAACAATGAAATGTGGTTTAATCAGCATCAGTCAATTTGGAGATAATACGAGAATGATAAGCCTGGGATATTTTAAATGATTTGACGGACTTGAGAGCTTTAAAAGAGCACAAAACGTGAAGTTTTTAGATAATTTTTTTAAGAAGATTGTATAGTACTGTAAATTAAGATTTTGGTTTGTAATAGACTTATAACAAATGTATATTTGAAGCTATTTTTGAAAGCAAGTATCGCCAAATCGCTTATTCGTAATGAAAGTAAATTAAATAAATTATTAATTTTGCAATGATTCCTTAAGTGTAAGTTTATTCTTATGGTTCGTTGTTGTTTTTTTCATTTGGGGCTGTTAGTATTTTAAACATGAATTTCAATTTCAAATTAGAATAGTTTGTTAATATAATTAATATGTATAGAAAACTCTTCGTTTCTTTAAATCAGTATTTTTGTATTGTTAAGATATTGCCTAAATGTAAGATATGTTGTACTCAAATATTTAAAAACATCATCTTCAATATGCCCACCCTCAGTATCACAGCCAGCATCACATGCTTATATATCATAAATTAAATTTTTAAGAATTTTTGCTAAATGTTTCTTGGTGAACTTGCATCCCTGATTGCTGAGATTTTATACGGCCCTAACTTATGAAATTAGTCGCATTGGTTGAGCCACGACCGCTTCTCTCCCAATAAACTATTAATATTATCCCTAATAATTTTATATTTAAAATAGAAATACACCTAGTAGAAACTTCTTGCCGCAAGTATATTGAGGTTTATTGAACTGGTACTGAACGGCTCTGTTATGTCACTGTCTGTTATGTAAGATCAATGGAAACCTTTACGATGAGTTTTAGTAGGGAATAAGTGTGAGTGTAGTTAAGGATAACAAATACAGTTTAATTTATTGAGCAATCTATATATATATATACAATTTGATGTTCTATCTGAAATATTTATCATTCCTGACAATAATTTTAAGTGGCCCTGTGTTGATATTTCTAGATTAAAAATAGCAATAAAAATACTATTTTTCTGGCTAAAAAAAATTAGATTTTAAATTAAATTTAAGTGAAGTTTCCATCTTGTAATAAGTATAAGAGAGTAACTTTTCAAGAATAGGGTTGAACAAGTTTTTTTATCCAGGAAAGTAGTATTTTTTCTTACAAATTGGAAACTTCGCAATGTGAGCATCTACCTATTTATCGAGGTTACAACACTACCGGGGTTACGCCTAATGAATAATTGTGGTTAAAAAGTTAACCTAATAAATGGAAAACTAATAACAGTTTTGAAGAGTTAAACTTTATAGAATATTGTAGTTGATTACTGATTGCCTAAAAACATGAGCTTTATTTCATAGGCCATATAGTATATGGTATATTTTGTGACATAACTTTGAGGTATTAAACATGTTGACAGGAGTCTTACCTGGTGGAATGACTGTGTAATAAATGTTTAGAATAAAAATTATAATGTTCTGGATGAAAATCAGTTGGGTTGATTTTAAAATAACCATTTCAGGATCAAGAGAGAGAAAAATGAACACATTAGTGAATTTTTGCTGTCGTTTACCACCAACTTTCATTAAAATATGTTTAAACGTGATGCATACATTGTATTCAAGCCTTTCCGGATTATCCATGACTAGTTTATACCTACATTTTGGTAGCAAAGGAAAGAACATTCCATTGAATTAACAATTAAATTCATCTAGCGAATGATCATCATATTTATTTTTTATTGCGATTTGTTTAAGAAACTGCTATGGACATTTTCCATCACTGGTTATGAAAGTTGTTTTGCTCTTTATCGGGGATGGACAATTTCCGGAATAAGTTCCTAAATTACAAACATTCTATAACTTATTTGTTCTTCGTATATACTTGAATTTCAAATTATCAATTATTCTCTTAACTAGAAAATATTTTTGTCTAACTCATTTTCGAGTAGAGTGGTGAAAACAACATTGTTGTCATAATATTTAAGATAGATCAGGCTTAAAAATGTAATATCTTAGGGTTTTATTATGTAACATGTAACGTATTATGTCTAAAGGAGTAAATAACCCCTTGGGCAGACATTTTTGTTTATTTTTCATGTGTTCAAACGAGCTAGAAGACGATTATCATGATCGTTGCAATACAGCCAGACAACATATAAAGGATTTCACAGCGGAAATCACTGTGACTCCAAATCAGTTTAGGAATGAAGAAGAATTGATCTAGGAAAATGGAAATGTAATCCTGAAGTTGCCTATCAATTTAGAGAGAAAAACGAGAAACCGTTTCATAGGTATAGAAATATTCAACATCCTCAAAGACCCATAGTTAGTTTTCAGGACACATTTACTGTGGATTTTGATGAATGTAGATAGTTCACTACGCAACTTACAAACAGCACAGCATTATCACATGAATATTCTCAGAATGTTCATGTGGAATATTGGGTATAACAAGGAATATTCTGGAAAGTTCTATAATGATTCTTAAGACAATCTCAGAATATTCCATGTCCCATCTCGTAAATATTCTGAAAATATTCAAAATAATGTTCTCAGTATATTTGTACATTACAGAACATCAATAGAATATTCCGTTTAATTCTACATAGACTCTACCCAGAATATTATAAATAGATATTCTGAGAATATTACTTGAACCATATAGAATATTTGAGGTGCATTCAGCCAAATAGTACAGAGAATGTTCATAGAATTATCTAAATGGATATTCTGAGAATATTCTTGGGACAATCCAGAATGTTTGTAGAATAATCAGTTTAATATTGCAGAGAGTGGTCACAGAATGTTCTAAATGGATATTCTGAGAATAGTCTTTGTACATTTGGGTATATATCTGAGAATTTTCGTTTGGTATTAACTATTACATTATAGGCACAAACCTGGAATCAAAATACAACAAATATGGTTGAGTAATGTTCTATGACTGGTTTAAAACCATTTAGGGGTGTATAAAGGTGAGAATTTCTCTTAAATGAAATTATAGCACAGAATAAAAAAACAGCTGTCGAATAAAATAGGCCTATAGTGCTTACCATTTTAATAACCAACTTATCTCAAATATCCCATATACCTTAGACAAAGTACTCATACTCTCGTGAACTATGAATCTAACATTTATAACAAATAAATAATTTTATGTAAAACTTCATTATGTACCAAGATACACTTTTGAAATAAAAACCTTGGCCAAACATTTTTGTTGGTTCTGTTCTAAACTTCATACTTAACACATAACCGAAGATTTATTCTTAAATTATCTGTGAAAAAATAACAAGCTGACTTTTAAAAATGGTTTAAAATTAGATTAAACACTTTAAAATGGTAAAAAACATAAAAAAAGTATTTTTATATATTTTAATTCAGTACAACTTGTATGTAAAATATTTATACATTAAGAATTCTGGATAAAATATCAATCCAATTAAAAGTTGAAAAGTTTTTTTGAAAAATATAAATTGTAACAATTATGAAATCTATAATATCAGTCTTAATCCTCTTTCAAAATTATCTTCCACTAATTAGATATCTTCCTCGTCACTGATGTGTTCAGCATGGATTGTTCTGCAACAAAATGTGTGGTATAGTAAATAAATCTAAAATATAAGGACAATCACAGTTTTTAACAATGGTTTTGTCCGCACATCTCAACCAAGCATCGTAACTATCTGTAATTCAATGCTTACATCTGACCCATGAACTAATGAAAACCCATGACCAAAGAATAGCAATGTTTTTACTTTAATTTTTAACTTTGAGCCTGTACATTCTACATATTAACATCTTTTTAAAAACTAGTCACAGAAAATACAGCGGCATATGAACTTTGAAACTTATACTGCTTTCCGCATCTTCAATTATCGTTTGCGACGTCTAGTTTTGGCTTTCTTTCATCGAAAAGCTACTATATCAGAGTATAAACAAATGTTAAGTTGAACTACATTGACCAGGATACTAAAAATGGTGATGGCTGTTGGATTCTTAACTTTTTATGAATAATACCCATTAACGGGGTAGGAAGCGGGGAGTATATCCAATAATATAACCCTTTAGGGGGCATTGTATATCCAGTAATGGAATAATATCATAATCATCCACTGTTTTAGCCCCTGAGCTATAAGTATTATGTTTTATCCCAGAGTTTTGAAAATTAGTAGGATTGTTTGTTCCCCGAGCATTATAATTTAAGTCCCCGAGCGAGAATGGTAAGCAGGTGTTGGGGATGCCTCTTATGGGGAAATTTCATGGTGAAATTTGTAAATTCTATGATTTTTGTTCACATTTCCTTATTGATTAGTTTTAGCCAACTGTCCTCGATGTATAATTAGAGATAATTAAATTTTCTATTTTGTCATAGGATTAACGGGTAAAAACTTATAAGCTTTACAAGCTGTAGAAATTACAAACGACAAGGCTTTTTGGATGTTTCTCCTTATCCTTGGTAAATATACCTTCAACCTGGGCACAACCACAACAGAAGCATATGGAAGGGTTTTTGAATGAGTAATTTCTCCATAACATACCCAAAATCAGACAAAACAAGACAATAGGAACACTTAAAATTCTATTAAAAATGGTGGCGGCTGAAATATGGTGCTTATGTATAAAATATAGTAGCTCGTTATAGAATTATCTTTAGCAACCATTGGATAAGCTACTAAGAAGTATTTTTTATCGTGTAGGCTTCCACGGTCCGAAGGTACACTGATTAAGTTCATTTCCGTGTTAGTCTGGTAGATGTCGAAGAAGTTGGTGGCCGACGTTTCGGATATAACTACAATATCACTGGCGACATGAATTAGTAGCGAAAGTGTACCAAACACTCACTCATTGACTGGCACACTCGTCTGACTCTTCTGCTTATGTGCCGCGGCCGTAGGTTGTCAACAGACCTTACCTCGGTCCTAGACTACCGACTATTTTACATGCCGTTAAGAAATAAGAATTAATTTACAACTCAAATTTGTACCAGAAATAATAGGTACAGAAAACAACAAAAATATTACAAACGCTGTTTTACCATATTTAGGAGGTATAACTGATAGAATCGGCACAATACTTTAAAAAATAATTAATCAGAAAAATATTCAACCATTACAAGAAAATAAAACAGTTTATTCGGCCTGTCAAGGATAACATTCATTTGCAGACACCCGGGATCTATCATATAGAGTGCAGCTGTGGAATGAGTTACATTTCAGAAAGCCACAGATTAATTTCTACTAGTCTAAAAGAACACATAAGAAACACCAAAAATGGGGATTCCGAGGTGCCGGCCGTAGCTAAACATTCGTACGAGACTAAACATCTAGGCCTAATAAACTTTGGGAATATTAAAGTGCTAGCAGCGATTGAAGATATCTATAAACGAAAAACACGTTAGGAAATAAAACTAGAAATAAAAAAAAACAAATAACATGAATTTAGATTGCGGATACGGATTAGATCAAACTTAATTACCAATTTTAAATACATTACCTAAATGCATAAAAATAAATCCAATAATAGACCCAACAATCCAGCGAACATTCTCAATTAAAACACGGAATGGAGATACCGCTCTTCTGCCTTCTCCCATTTGGTGCAAATGTGTAAAGTACCATTTATTTGAACGAGTTCAAATACCTCCGTAGTAGGAAACCTGCGTACTCAGCGATTTACCAATGTATTTTCAGTATATTAATACCATTTAAAGCCACATACCAAGTTTCATCAATATACATTCATAAATAAATTATTTATGACATTTTAATTATTCTCCATAAGAATAAAATAGCATCTGAGGATGCAGGTTTGCTGATCCAAGGTACACACAAAATGGGTTTTTATACAAATTTGTTTATAACACAGCTAGGTGAAGCCACATACCAAATTTTATTAATTTATGTTCATAATTAAGGGAGTTAACACGTTACTTATTCTCCATAAGAATAACATGGGGGCTGAGTACTCAGGTTTGCTGCTACGGGAACTATCGGCAAAAAAATCATTTTTGGTGAAAATATCAATAGACCACAACAGTATGGAGCCATATACCAAGTTTTGTCAGGATAAGTTGATAAATATGCAAGATATACAATTTTTCTTATTCTCCATAAGGATAACATTGGACAACGTACTGCGTTTACCACTTTCAATATCTCAGTAACCAATTGACGTAGAGCAATGATCAGAGCATAATTTGTAAATATAAAAAAATCCATATAAAACTCATAAACAAGGGTACTCAGTTTTTATTTTATTAATTTTTAATATATATATATATATATATATATACAATTTTTAACAAATGGTGTTTTTGGCATCTGGGGACCTCAAAACAAAAAGTTATTATGGTCCCGGGCATAGGTCTTACCATGCTGACTACGGTAATAGCTTCTTCCCTATAGAGGAAATTCGCTAAAACCAGACTATCGCACCATCCCAAGGGGGGTTTTTGGGGTGTTGTATACCCCAAAAAATATGTTTGTTCGGGTTTTCACAGGTAATTTTAATTTTAATACAATTTTAATTCATACCATTATATTGAGTTAAAAAAAAATTATATTTTGATCATTGCTCTACGTCAATTGGTTACTGAGATTTTGAAAGTGCTAAACACAGTAAGTTGTCTAATTTTATTCTTATGGAGAAAAAGAGAAATTTTATATCTCGCTTATTTATGAACAACAACTGACGAAACTTGGTATATGGCTTCATCTAATTGTGGTTTGTTGTTATTTCCAAAAAAAACAAATTTTTTACCTGTGTTCCCGTATCAGCAAACCTAGGTACCTCATGTTATTCTTATGGAGGATAATTAAAATGTTGTATATCGCTTATTTATGAATGCATATGGATAAAACTTGGTATGTGACTTCACTTAGATGACTTCTATGAATATTTGCATAAAACCCCATTATTTTTATGTTCCTTAGTGCAGCAAACCTGCATACTCATCCCCAATGTTATTCTTAAGGAGAATAATTAATATTTTAAATGTATCTTATTTATAAATATATTTATTATGCCTCCTGGTAAGTAGCTTAATGTGTTATTAAGACTTATATATATATTTAATGGAAATTCACTGAGTATGCAGGTTTGCTGCGACGGGGGTATTTTTACCAGCAAATTCTTACTAATATATACCCGTGTAAATACTATCTATATTTAACTGAAATTTCTTGAACAAATCTATCACGCTCCTGCGTCCTGATGACGACGAAGTTTTTGGCCGACGTTTCGGATATATTACAATATACATCTTCAGGGCGACGTGAATTAGTAGCGAAAACGTACTAACGCTCACTCATTGACTGGTGCGCTCGTCCGACTGTTCCGCTTATCTAGGTGCCGCGGCCTAAGTTTAAACAGACCTGACGTGGTTCACGGCCATTCAAGAAGCCTCAGGAAACCTCAGGGTGGCACCTACTCTATTGTTTCCAATGCAGATATTCCTGGAATTGTTGGGAGGAGGCAGAAGGGCAGGATGTCCATTCTGTGTTTTATTCGAGAATGTTCGCGGGATTGTTGGGTCTGGTATTGGATTTATTTTTATGCACTTAGGTAATGTATTTAAAATTGGTAATTAAGTTTGATTTAATCCGTATCCGCAATCTAAATTCATATTATTTGGATGTTTCTTGAATTTATAGTTTTAGTTTCAGTGAAAAAATATAAGTGAGTCTCTTTTTCTTCAATAAATTGTATGTTCTTAAAAAGTGACGATTGATGACTTTCCTCCAAACTTTTACAGAAAGAGTTCTTTGGCTAATTCTCTAACATAAAGAATAATTAAAGTAATGTGTCCTTGGATTTAATTTTATGCTGAACACACTAGTTTTGGAATTATTCTGATATCTTTAAAATGGCTTGGCAATTAAACTTTCCGCAAACCACGTTTTTTATGAAAATTTGCTCAACCGCCCTTTTAAAAATGGCTGCCAAAAAAAGCTATGGGATATCAATTTTTTTCACGCTTTGTTTTGTGTTTATTTACCTATGGGAACTCATGATAACAAATTCAGGAAAATAAAATATTTTGAGCAACATGGCCTGGGTGATTTGAAATAGACTGACCCTGCAGGCTCTGTAAATAAAGGGAGGCCTTGGTACCTATTGTAAATACATAAAATTATCATTAATGTCATGGGGAAAAGATATTTAAATTTGGCCTTAGGCTTATTTAATGTTTTATTATTGGAGTTACTTCATTAGTATGAAACAGAATACAGCACATACAAAGGTTCCAAAATTATAGAGAATTCGCATAACGTGGATCATTACTCTATTTGGTTAAAGACTTTCGAGCCTTCCCTGACCAAAAAAGTAAATTGTCCCAACTTCACCTAAACAAAATAGCCTAGTAAATTATCTCAACTCTCAACTCAGAATGGACACTTCATTTACACCATATTATTTATTACATAAATTATTTTTGTATTGGCCTCCACCTTTCCCATAACCGTACAACATTCTCGTGTTTATTAGTGAATTTCCTTTGGAAAGTGAACTATTAGCATGACCCGCACGGTGAAACTTAAGCCCGGGACCACCATAGAAGTTCCTAACGTGACCCCCTGAACACGTTTTGGGGGGTCGTTCACAATTTTATATATATATGTATATATGTATATATATATATATATATATATATATATATATATATATATATATATATGTGTATGTGTATGCACTCTAGTGGTCGCATTTTTGTCCGATTTACTTCAAATTTGGTAGGGACCTTCCTTTCTATAATCTGTTGGACAAGTTCGTTGGGCAAAACAATCGGAAAACTCTAAACCCATTTTTTGGGGATTAATCTTTCAAATTTCGAGTTTTTGGGCCCAAAAAGGGTCAGAAAAGCTCCAGATATAAAATTAATGCATATAGAAAGATGGGAATTAGTGAGGCGAAAGTTTTAAGCCCTCTCTCGTCATTCTAGCATAAATATTTACCGAGTTATTAAAGAAAATGTGTATCGGCTAAACACAATACGTTGTCTTATGGGGGTTTTACACTAGAAAAGCCTGTTATTTCTTTGTTACTTTTATTACCCCCAGCAACCTCACGCCTACTTTCAAGCCTGTCTGGACCTTCTCCTAACCTTAAAATGCGCAAAATCTTATTCCCAGCTTTGCAAGTAAATGAACCCAGGAGTATCAGAACAGCCAAAAAATCAAAGTTTTCAGATTTCGATAAAAATTGGACAAATGTATGTTTTTACACTGATTTTTATTTTTAAAAGTTGTTATGTGGAAATTCACTTCCCTCACGTCAGCGTGCTGCGTGCGAACTCGTTTATTTTTATTTTAATGTTGGCTGTAGTCCAAAATATTTATTGTCTTGCATTCATTAGGCCCTACCTTTATTTAAGGTTAACGCAGTCTTCATTGCACTATAAAAAGAGTTTTAACCTCTTCAATGCGTTAAACTTGTTTAATAAAGGTAATTGCATTTGTTTTCTTGCCAAGAAACAGCCGGAAATCTCGCGCCGCACCGAACGTGTTAACAAAAATCTAATACATTTTTATTTTTGTAAAGTGGGCCTATTGCTTTGCATTTATTATTAAATTAAGACTACTACTCAAATTAACATATAGGCTAATTTTATAATTCTGAATCCCTCACTGCCATGACTTAAATTTAATACCCTTATCAAAATACGGTACCTTTCCAATTAATCAATGCTGGGCAGTCATTATCCAACGGCAAGCCCCTGGGTCTGTTAGGCTTACTTGTTGTGACGAGTGAAAGTGTTCCGATATAAGTTTCATCTGAAATAGATTAACAAGTGGTAATTAACTGTACATTTATCCGGATGTTTAAAATGTTTGGGTTTCTGCTGGTAGATTCAAATATGTATAAGCCTACATTATACATAGTTATTAGGTACACATACATATATATATATATATATATATATATATATATATATATATATACATATTGTTAGTACCGTACTATGTGTAACTAAAGAATTCCTAAAAAATAAGCTTATCATTAAAAAATAGTTTGAAGTTTTAAAAGTTAATTGACGAAATCGTTGTGTTTGAGGTGTATAAATATGAAGTAATTTACCCTATTATAACACTCTTTATATGCATCTTAGGTATTATTAGTATTTGAATAACGGATATGGGTTCATAAGTGGTTTGATTATTTTCAACCCATGTTTTTTGGTACCTACTATGGATATTTTAACCGAATGCGACTTTACTATCGAAACAGTGTTTAAAAATAGAAATTGATGCATTACTTAGCCTTTATCAGTTATGAATTTTTTACAGTCAAAAGCTGTTAGGCCTATATTTTTAACACAAGTACATGCAATAGCACGCTGCACTGTTAAAATAAGGTTATGTTAGTCATGTAACATAACATTTTTAACCTAACCACCTCAGCGCCCTGTACAACAAGTGGAAGCCCACACAACTCAATAATATTTGATCATTTGCTGTACTCTTACCTTTCCCTCCTAAGAAAAAACATCGATACAAAAGAAATAGGAAGGGCTATAGAAAAAAATAGCGACTTGAAACTCATTCTAATGTAGTTTTAATACAGTATAAAAAAATGTTGAAAATAATTTAACCACTTAATTAATACCAATTAATAACCCTGCCATCATTAACCCTTCGATGTATTAATTCATAACTGTTGTAACCTCACAATAATGATATGTAACTAGTAACCTATTTTAACTAGGTACCGGTAGTTAGTCCTAGTTGTAAGTTAGTAACTTAAGTTAACCGTTATGGTGATGAAAGAAGCCTGAAGAATTGTACTTCAAAGCATGGACTGATTATGGATTAACCACAATCAATTGCTATCTGCATGTTCTTTGAGTTTTAAAGTAACTTATATAAATTGTTACAAATATCTCTGACTTGTAGTAAATTGGCCAAGTTATTCGATTATTAATTATGAATATGGGAATGCTTAGCTTCAAATAACTTGATTCAATTAAGTTTGTGACTGCCATGTGAACAAGTTGGAAATTAGAACATGTTGGAAAGCTTTAAAATATTTGTAAAGTTAACTAACCATAACCTAGCCATGGTTTAAGCCAAAGAAAAGTTAACTAATGCAGGATTCAGTTGAATATTGACAGTAAAAAGAAGTATTACAATTAATTATAACTATTCTAAAACTGCTTATTTACCTTTATCCATCGTTATGAACACTTCCAAAACAGATTTGTTGAGTACTTTCATAACAGCCGAAAGCAGATAAACAAAAATCTATAAAATAAAGGCAAATGGCGGCGAGTTAGTTGATAGTTGAACAAAAGTTTCATAAGCGTCCGCTGTCACGTGATCTGTGGGGAGCGCGACGAGCGCTGATTAACTGAAAGTACTGTCTGTCTATTCGGATAATATTCGTTTCTGAATATTCTGAGAATATTCTTAGCACAACAAAATTATTGTTTGCCAAAGGCACCCGTAGCAGCAAACCTGCGTACTCAGCCCCATGTTATTCTTATGGATAATAATTAAATGCTATGTCTCCCTTAATTATGAACATAAATTAATAATACCCCCGTCGCAGCAAACCTGCGGACTCAGCGAATTTCCAATGCATAATATTTGTCTAAATTCCACATAAAGCCGCAAACCAAGTTTCAGAAAAATATATTCACATATAAGCGATTTTAATTATTCTCCATAAGAATAACATTGGTAATGAGTATGTAGGTTTGCTGAAACAAGGAACAGAAACAATTGGTTTTTATGCAAATATAAATAGAATTTAACTAGGCGAAGCCACATACTAAGTTTCATCGATATTCAATCATAAATAAGCGATATATGACATTCTAGTTATTCTCCATAAGAATAACATGGGGGCTGAGAAAGCAGGTTTGCTGCAAAAAGGAACAGAAAAATGGATTTTTATATAATTATCAATATAACTCAACCAAGTGAAGCTACATACCAAGTTTTATTAATTTATGTTCATAATTAAGGGAGTCAGTACATTTTACTTATTCTCCATAAGAATAACATGGGGGCTGAGTACGGAGGTTCGCTGCTACGGGAATAATCAACAAAAAAACTATTTTTTGTGCAAATATCAATATACCAGTACTACTTGAAGCCACATACCAAGTTTCATCAACATACATTAATAAATAATCGAGATATCAAATTTTATTTATTCTCCATAAGGATAACATTGGACAACGTACTGTGTTTAGCACTTTGAATATCTCTGCAACGGTTGGGCGTAGAATCACAATTTAAACACCAAAATGATTGTTTTGTGGAACTGAACAGATTGGTAAAAGCAAATGTGAAGTTTACATTAAAATAAACTGAGGAAAAGCCAAAAACCTTTTTCCCATAAGATTAACATGGGAGATTTTATGAGCAGGTTTTTTTGGATTTTCTCCGCAACCACTTAACCTAGGTTAATAATTCAAAATACTAAATTATTTGTTTTTTAAGCTCTATAACATGGTCAAAACCAAAATTAAGTTTTTTTTTAAATTTTAGGGTGAAAAATGCAAAAAACTGATTTTTGGAAAATTTAAAACCCCCATAAACCCCCCTTCCCATGGTCCGATTTTTCTGGTTTCCGAACTTAAAGTTATGAATGTCATTTTACACATTTGAGCAAAATTTCATCAAAATCAGACGTTTTTTTCTCAAGTTATCGTGTTAACGGACACATATATATATATATAATTTGCTGAACACCATGAACATACATCAAAGAAATCCGATCTTCGACAAAATTTGTCATATAAAAAAAGGATAAAAGAAATCATTTCATATTATATACCTAAAGACAATAACAAAATATGATATTCAAGAAAATCCCCCATATTCTAAGTTTAATTTTAACATATGATTCTTAATTTGTTTACCATTTAATAATTTGAACAATTTGAACTGTGTGAGGTTACAAAAATAATGTAAGACATGACTATGACCTAAAGGTTTGAAACTAGTCGTCTAATAAAACATATTATGTTAAAACCAAAAAGGGTACTCTGTTTTTTAAAATTATGCTTACAACTAATATATATATATATATATAAATTTGAACGAATAGTGTTTTTGGCATCTGGGGACCTCAAAACAAAAAGTTATCATGGTCTCGGGCTTAAGTCTTACCATGAGACCTACGGTAATAGCTTCTTCTCTATAGGGAAAATTCGCTAAAAACTGGTATATGGCTTCACCTACTTGAGTTATTATTATATTAGCATTAAAACCCATTTTTTGTGTTCGTTGATGCAGCAAACCTGCGTAATCAGCCCCAATGTTATTCTTATGGAGAATAATTAGAATTGTATATATCGCTTATTTGTGAATATATTTTTATGCAACTTGGTAAGTGGCTTTATGTAGTATTAAGACATTTATATATACATTGGAAATTCGCTGAGTACGCAGGTTTGCTGCTACGGGGGTATTTACTTCCTTAATCGTTTAACTTGTTAAAGTAACTATTTTAGGTTATAGGCTTTCTAGGCTCCAATATATATATATATACAGTTATATATATATACATGGAGGTAAGCAGGAAACAATTTTAAATACTTAAACAAGTCATAACTATTTTACAAGTACTAACAAACAACTTCAGTTTTACTTCAATGCAGGGTTTTTTCAGTGAAGGGACATAGTTCTGTTTTACCAAGTCCAAAAAGGGACGATGTCGTATAACAACCGGAGCAAGCATGAGCTAATAGAATGCAGTCATTGTCATACTGATACGGTGAGGCAAAGACGTACATATCACCTTTGCCACTCCTTCCTGGTTTTAGTTGGTGTACATTGCTTTTATTATGATTAGGAAGTCCTGTAAGCAGAACGATAACGTCTACATCCTCACTGACAATGACTACACTATCAAAGCTAGCTGAAAGTGACAACGCTGTATTGACTTTGAGTACATCCGCGTCCTCTGCTGCCTCCAGAACTTGGAAATAATCTTCTTCCAAATGGGTTTTAAACATTTGAATCAAGTTCCTCTTGTTAGTTTCATTCCTCAAAAACTGATCTTGGGAAAAAGCTGGGATTGTTCTTTCATCGAACCTGATATCAACTGAAGTACTAGTCTTCGAACGACGTACCTTTCTGAGCATTTAGTACCTCGCTGATTAATTTCGCTAGGGTAGCCATCGAACAAGACAATTACTATTTATCCGATTGCCTCTTGGTATAGCTGACGTAATTGTTGCAGATATAACCAAATGATTCATTCTTCTCCGATACAACTTTGTGGAGCAGAAACCCTCCATCTACAACAACCATCTTATTTTGCATCATTGACGCCTGGATTTCTTCAGGCCTGAAGGCATGGTACAGAAGTGATTTGATTCCCTTTCGTAATCCATCTTCACTGAACAAAGATAAGAAGTAAGGAGCAAGTTCAAAGGTGAAACCATGCATTGAAGGAAGCTGCCTCTGTATTTAACAACACATCTTCTTCGCCCACCCAAATCAGCAGAGCAGGAGAGCAAATTTGTATTGCACTGTATGGAACTGGAGGGGCCTAAATTGAATCAATAAAAAAACTGAGATACCACCACTTCATAAAAATATCCTCCAAAGCAAAATTCAGCTTACCCAGATTGCCACCAACACTCGATGCAGCCAACAACCACTGTTTTAGAACGTACCTCCAAGTTCAGTGCTGCCTTCGAAGCACATTGGACCCAGTTCAATGGGGGTGGAAACATACAACCCTCGGTCTCACACTCGTTCATATGAATATAGACCCGGCACCCCAGCTGCTAATGAAACTTGTATTTTGTACCTGCAAAAAAGGGTGTAATGGTGCTTGTACCTGTCAAAAATCTGGCCTGCACTGCACAACCATCTGCAGAAACTGCTCGGGCACTTCATGCTCCAACGCCCGACCTATTGACATGGAAGAGGACGTAGACAGGGATGTCACCAAGGCAGTTGATTTGGATAAAGAAGACTCTGATGACAAGGAAGGATTGGGTAATGATGTAATAATTATCTTATGTAAATTTTATTAACTTTTAATTACTGTTACTACATTACCTACTTAAATTAGCACTATCATATTTTTACAACTTTTCAATAATCATCATCTTTTTTTAGTTCACGAGAAAGGACTGAAAGAGGAAAACAATGATGAACCTGATAAATTTCCAGGAGATGAAAGTACTCAACCTGGGTTGCCAAAACGAATAAAACTGTAGTTGTATGTAATTATTGTTAATACTTGTAAAATAGTTAGGACTTGTTTAAGGATTTAAAATAATTTCTTGCTTGCCTCTATGCTATAACTGTATGTTTATTATTGAATAGAGTTGTAGTTTTATATTTAATGTATTATTTATTTATCGTAAAAATATAATAACCAGCATCAAAGTTCATAAACGGGTGAAACTTAACAAACACCACCAGGGTAAGCGTTATATTTATGGATTTATTATAATGGTAACGGTATTTAATTCCATAATGCTACCTTTGACCACTGAATTCTGTATAGCATTTTATATACGTTAAGTTTAGCAAGTATACAATTTTCTCAACGAGGCGTCTTTAAAAGTAACAGCAAAAACTGAAAGCAGTGTGAAGAATTTGAGGTTTATCGTTGAATTTCGTCGAATTTCAAAGTTCTTCGGAATATGAGCCAGACATAGTAATACTAACTTTTACCAGTTTATTTTACATTAAATCTTGTCTACTCTAAATGGAGCAACTATAATATTTTCTGTAAGAGACCTCGTTTTAAAGGTGCAGGAAAAAACTGAAAGAATTACAACCAATTTTACTTTGATCGGCAAATGCTATCAATTTTAAAAGTTCTTCTGATATAAATCAAACTTAGTAATACTACGTTTGACCAAAGCATTTTATCGTAAATTATGTTTACTTTAACTTAAATGAGTATAATATTTCTGTACGAGGTCTCGTTTACGAGTAAACCGGACAGAAATTAAAGAAGTGCCAACATTTTGAGGTTCATCGGTAAATGTTGTCAATTTTCAAAGTTCTTTGGAATATGAACCACAATTAGTAATAACAACTTTAACCAATGTATTCTATATGGAATCTTGTCTACTTTAAATTTAGCAAGAATACAAATATCTGTAGAAGGCACCGTCGTTTATGGCCTACAAGAAGAAATATGAAAAGAGTGTGAACAATATGAGGTTTTTCGCCTACCAAAAGTTCCCCCCGGGGCTTTCGAGGTCGAAAACTTAGTATTACAACCCCGTCCTATACCAGACAATCAGATCAAAAAACATTTCTTACCGGATTTAATGTTTATGGTATTTCAATTTTATGTTAAAGAAAAGTTATTTAAATTTATCGTTGATTATATAAATATTACTGAGGAGAGACAAAAAATATGATGCAATTACTGATAAAGTTTAATTTCGAAAGGTTATTACAGCTTTTCAAAACCCCATAGTTAACTGATTTGAAACGTAAGCCTCAAGACTTAAAGGAAAATTTATAATCTAGTTCTATAAATATCTATGTATTATTATTAAAATAATTATGATCCATTATTAAAAATGAGACATGTTTAGCCCAATATATATGTAGATACCAGCTTATGACCAAACCCTAATGATAATATAATTTTTTTTCTTGAAATATTAACATCTAATAACGTGCATATATAATTATGAATTTTACATATGACAGCTTAGTACATAATTAAATTAAAGTAACAAAAATTATGTTTGAATTAAATTATTTATGGTTATCAAGTTATCCAAAAATAAAAATAAAACAGAGTTCTTTTAAAATAAATATCTTTTAAAAATCTTTTAAATCTTTTATAATAAAACAGAGCAAAAAAATATTCGATCGAAGCCTCAGTTACCATGAATCAATCAATAACTGTGCTACACAACAATAGTATAAAGAACTATGGGATACTAGTTTGTAGAACACGTTTGCATGATCATTAACCTAGCCATTACAATAATCATATGTATATGTGTGTGAAAAATAGGTGTCAGGGTGTGAGTTAATTTAGAAAATACATTCCATTATCTATCTAGTTAAATGTATTTAATAGTTAATAACTACTACAGTTTTTTTAAAAATCAGAATTAATATTAAGTATTTTACATCATTTTTTTAATTATAACATTAAGTTGTTTGATTACAAATCAACGATTCTACAAATATAAGCTATACAAACGCCACTTTATTTTTAACTTTTCAAAGCAACTAAAAACTCTATACTTTAGACAACAAAACAAAACAAAAAAGTATGCAATCAAAATATTTTGATCTTTTATCAAAACAACTAAGGGTGTCAGGATCAAAACTGTTACGGCGGATTTACAAAGAACGTATTTTCAAATTGATTGTTATCTGTTGTTCCAATTTTTTTTTTACTTCTTGTAATCTAACTTGAAACTTATTAGTATTTCCCACGGTTTAAAAGGCAGTCAGTAGGTAGAATGTGGTATTGTTATACCAGCCTACCTTCTGTATCAGGATAACTCATCATTTCCTTATAAGTACACATTTACATATTAACAATTGAATTAGCAATATTTTTTTCAGACGTAATGAAATTATTAAAAACCAAATATTATATAAAACCAAAATGGTTGCTATAATTTTGTCATGTTTTATTTACATAAGATGTCGTAATAGGGCCTAACGTTGGAACAATTGTCTAGATTTATTTTAGATTAATCTGAATAAAACAGATGTAGGGCCTACACTTTAAATTCGTGATTATAAATAAACTGTACCAAGGTATTTTACTTTAGATAGATTAAATTTGTATCTTAAGATTATTTTCGTTTGGTTGAGAGTGAAATAGAAGTTCATTTTTTAACAGACTGCACAAACAAGAGTTATCAGTAGTTCGAACAACTTAAAGAATCAGCAAATAGGAACTCAATATTATTCTCGATTAATTGAGTTTTTAATAAAGTACAGTCTTTAAAAACCAAAATGGATGAGCCGGGATTAAGAATAAACCATGGTTTTCCTATCTTAACCATTTATCTGGATACCGTGGATGTCCCTGAAATACCAATGACTTGGAAAAATAAATTCTTGAAAATTTGTAAACAGTTCTTTGAAAAATATGTATCCGGGTTTTTTAAGTGTAACAGCTTTAATATTAATGGACTACCAAACCAAATGGTACTCAACATGTCAATGTCATTGTAATATTCTACTGTAAAGTAAAATTGGTCACCACTACATTTTTAAAACAATATTAGATCACTTATATACATTATGAGATAGAACAAGATTACTCGAGCAGTTTCAGATATAAAATGCAGTGCTGCTATACTCTTATCACGACGCTATTCGCTGTGATTTTATATGAAGTCAACAGTTTAACTATCATTTGATACACCGGATATCCGTTGCCGGGTGGTCCCCTGATAAAGTGGTCCTAGGCCTCTTAATAAACTATAATTTTTAATCGTTCCTTAATGATTTAATTGATTTCCTTTTGCTGCTTACTTGAACTAAAATGTTCTGCTAAGCTTCATAAAAACCATGGACAAGTAAAAACCTAAAACCACTCGTTCACAATTACCAGTCCTAACGACATATTTTGAGATTTAAATAAAAAAGTTTCTCCATAGTTTCAGTGGCTATTCGGTAATATGAAGAAACATACATAAACAATATGACTGCACGTATCTTTTGTTTATTAGGTTTATAACAACCTATTTACTTGTAAGTATCCTTAATAATCTCACAAATAAAGTTTAACTTATTTACTATCTAATGCTAACTTAATGTTAACTTAAAGATGTATAACGCAGTGAATTCTCTGAAGGCGCAGGCAGAGTTATTTATTTCATAATGCTCGAAGTCAAGGGCTCGTTTAATTTACATTCGATTAGGTAAATCTTTAGTTCACGTTTGTTTATAACCAAAACCAACAAACTGACGTAACACAAGTACGCCAAACACTTAACTGCATGTGGATATCAAAAAAGTTAACGACACAAAAATGGATACAGAACGTGGATCATAACAGAGCCACGTATAACCAGACAAACGCCACCTACTGGCGCTAAGAACACCACAAAAAGCCGGACAGAAATTAAAGAAGTGCCATTATTTTGAGGTTCATCGGTAAATGTTGAAACCCCAGCAACATGGGATACTAGTTTGTAGAACACGTTTGCATGATCATTAACCTAGCCATTACAATAATCATATGTATATGGGTGTGAAAAATAGGTGTCAGGGTGTGAGTTAATTTAGAAAATACATTCCATTATCTATCTAGTTAAATGTAATTAATAGTTAATAACTACTATAGTTTTTTTTAAAGTACCTACTTAAATTATCACTATCATATTAGTATTCAGACAAACGCTAATATGATCAGCGTCAGTTTTTTTTTGTTGTTGTTTGAGGCGGGTACGCCTCTTCTGTGGAACCTTGTGGTGGACGGTATCCTTCATGAAATCACTCTATGCACCTTTATGGATATTGAAGGTGCTTTTGACAATGTTACTTACACGGCCATGGACCGGGCGGTGCGTGGGCATTGTCTTGAGTCTGCTATTTGTAGGTGGATTTAGACCGTACCAGAGTACCAGATAGATTAGAGCCGATTTTCAGGTAGGTTCTCAAATATTTTTGCTGTTGTTGGAATCTCGCCTTTGGTCTCGGCGTTGTTTTAGGTGTAGTCCTTATTGGAGTATAGTGTTAATTGTTTTTAGTGTTTTGTCAAAGACAATTTGTTTGAAGCACACCTTTTTCTCCTGGCACATTTAGAGGATTTTTACTTTTAAACCAAAATGAAAACCAATATTTATTGCATAAATTAAATTTATGACACATATATTCCATTTATGACCTAGTTAACGTGTATGACAAGACAATTTCTAGAATGTTTATTATTATGCTCTGTAATACTGGTCTTAACTTCGTCTTCAAATTTGTACAGAGTATGATTCCACACTTGGTAACCACATATGTGAGAGAGAAAGGCTGGGTAACTACACTTTCTAATCCAGTTTGCCATACCATATAATATTCTGTTATATTTTCATCTTTTTATGAACATATATTGGGTTTATTTATTTTTATTTTTTTGTGAAAGTGACGGCACGATATAAGTGACGTTTTATAAACGTTATAATTATTTTTCATTTAATATGTAGGATAATAGAGAAAATAATACAAAAATTATTCTACGATTACTTTATACCTAATCCATAATTTAACAGGCGTTGGTTTAATATTGATTCTTGAAAGCAACATCATTTTATTATCAAAATTAATTTCTTTAGTATAGAAGTGGTGCCCGATAGTGATTGTCAAAACCAGAAATTTCAAATCTCGAAACCGAAACCAAAACTTAAAAAATCGAATCTCGAAACTCGAAAGTCAAATTCCAAAATCCTATTTACTTGCCCGGTTATGGTTATGAAAAATAAATCCAGTTACTCCAAATAAACCAGTTAACTTACTGCCATTCTCGAAGTATCCTAGAAAAATATTAGTTTCAGAAATACTAATACAAATTATTTGTAGCTTCATTATAAACTTTGGTTAGAGTTGTTCTTTCACAAATAAAAATCAATAATCCACAAAAGGTGAAGGTAGACGACCGATGACAGTAGGCTTTTGACCTTCATATTATTAATCAACACTGGGGCGTGATTTCTGTTAAAAAAACAACAATGACACAAAAAATCTCGGCATTTTTGAGTTTTGATTCTCGAAACTCGCCGAGCGAATCTCGAAACCGAAACTTTTCCAAAGTTTTGGTGGTTTTGAGATTCGAGTTTTGGTTTTGACACATCACTAGTGCCCGACTATACCACCCCCTTAGTCATAACTTTGAATGCCATCCTATAACCTGCTCCTTCTTTGTGTAGATTTAAATCTTTACATTACATAATCTTAACATTATGGGCTGATTTCTAAAGTACAAGAGTACAAAATACCTCTGAGAGCAATGTTTATCTATCAAACTGTAAGAATTATAGTGTTGTTTTTTTTTTAGTTTGATGGAATAGCAAAAATAAAGCTATATCAAAACAATTCGCTGTGCTTTCATCATGTCTAGTATTTTTTATAAAATACCACAAATACCGGTGTTCCAGAATGCTACGAAGTTGTGAGGATTCAAAAGTAACATTGGTAATATGGGCGAAGCAAGTATGAACGTTATTATTAATAATTGAGAATACCTTTTTATCACTCAATTTATATTATTAATAAACGGTATCAGGAAACTGACACATACTTTTTCCATTTTAGCCCAACTTTAATGAATAAATTACTTTTTATTTACTACATATAGAATACAAAGCACGGTCGAATGTACAGAAAATCTTGTAAACAAGTTGCTTTAAAAAACATCCACCCAAATCCCTGCTTTGGAGGCACTACAGAATCCATTGCTACACTCGTGGTTTTAAGAGGGGAAATGCCCCCTATTCTCCCCCAGGGTTATTAAGGGGTAACATATTTCGAATTAACTCTTTTGGTCAATGTTAAATTGACAAGCATATCAAGTTTGAATAAAATTGATCAGTAAATAAGAGAGAAATAGTAATTTTTGTATTCCCCATAAGAATAACATTGGACAACGTACTGCGTTTACCGCTAAAAGAAAATTTCAATTTTCTCCGAAACCAGCAATCGTAGAATAGTAATTAAAAATACTAAATTATTTAGTTTTTTGGGCTCTTTTTAATGGTGAATAGTAATATATTTTTTTATTTATGTCTTTTTATGAAAAATCAAAAAAAATGAATTTCGGATGTTTTAGGTCCTGTTATTTCTGAACCCGAATTGTTACAGGAATGCGGGTTGTGTCATTTTGTTGGAAAACTAAAGTTCTGCAAACGACTAAAGTTTAATAAAAATCGTTAGAGCCGTTTTTGAGAAATTTTGATTTTTCATGTTTTTTGGCGGTTTAAGGGGATAATTACCCTTAAAAATGAAAAATTCAAAAAATTAAAAAAAATACCTGGAGATATCGTGGATTAGTACCTACATGCCAAATTTAATCAAAATCGGCCCATTGGTTAGGGCTCTAGCTCTGTACACATCCACACACACACACACACACACACACATAGCTCTGTACACATCCACACAGACACACACACACACACACACACACACACACACACACACACACACACACACACACACACACACACACACACACAGAGACACACACACACACACACACACACACACACACACACACACACACACACACACACACACACACACACACACACACACACGGACACACACACACACACACACACACACACACACACACACACACACACACACACACACACACACACACACACACACAGACAGACATCACGTAAAAACCACTTTTTTGGGTTCAGGGAGCACCAAAACGAATATTTCCACTAATAACTCAAATTCGAAAATTTTGACGAAAACAATACTTTCTCCATATACTATGTATAGAGGGAGAAAGTAAAAATGAAACACCATAAAGTACGCATATTAAATACTTTTCATGATGCAAATAAAGATTACCAAATAATAAAATGTCAATCCCACCTGAGATATAGTTGAAGTTCACAATTTGATTAACGATTTCAGAGGTTTTAAGCATGAATATTTTTTGCGACGCGTCAACGAGAAGTTTAATGGGCAAAGTTACAGAGGTAATATTTCCGTCGCCACAGCTCATAATGACACCATTAACCTCAGCTGAGTGTTTCTTATAACGCTGTTAATTACTTTAATTACTCCCTGCTATAACAACTGCATTTACGACGTTTTTTATTATATATTTACAAACAATTGAAATAGAAAATAGAATAGAACACAGTGGTCACGACCAATAGTCCGGGGCCCATATAATATCTTCGTTAAGGAGGTAAGTAATGTCAGTATATAAGTTGTTTTATTGTTCATTAGTGATTAAATATGTTCAAAATCCAAGTATGAATGGTCTTTGGTACTACTGAGCAAACATAGCATTAGCTATGGCTACACCATACATAACATAGCTGTTTGGGGGTTTGGTGTTGTGACACATTCGACATCGTTAGCATTTTGGCAGCTAGAATAAAACTTAATCAGCAGCCACTTTTAGTACTCATCACGGGTAGCCTTGTTTGGTATGAAATAAAAGCTCTTGACTTAAATAACCATAAGTAAAATAACCACAATAGGATTGGTAAAACTGTTTACTACTGTAATATAAATAAAATATCGTTTTAGGTCTTTATTCATTGCATGTTTAATTATGTCTGCAGAAACCCCTTCAACTCAAAAGACGAAAGTAAACAAATCTAATACATTTTTTAAGATGGTTTTAATTTTAAATTCCATAATCATGTCTTAATCTTATGTTGAGTTTAATTTAAATCATTTTTTTATTTAACACGTGTTTTATTTGTTCAATTTTTTAGTTGACACTTCCACCGAGAATGTTCACCATAGTAGGGAGGAAATATCAGGTTTCATATCACTCGTATCATGAGTATCTAAATATAACATATATAAAGCTTTATGAATGGGATTTTAAACGCTTAAGCCTTTTGTAGACTCGTTCTCGTTCACTAGTCAATAAGTCTGATTGGGTCTGATGATGACCCACGAGAATGGTTTGAATTTGTTTGCCTTTTACCATATTTAATGTTTACAGTATTTACCGTAGCATATGTAAGTACAGTATATGTATAAATATATTTAGTTATGTTTTAAAACGTAATTTATTCTTTTACTGATTTTCACAAACATATTGCAAGTGTCAAACACTCTTTACTACGTATGCTTACATCCAAAAACAACTTAAAATATTACATTACAGCGAGGAAAAAAAGTGTTATCCTAATTATTCTTCATACATTAAAAGTCACTTTTTCGAATTCGTAATCTGAACATTTATACAATTTTAGACACCACCTATTTTCATTCCACATAGGGAATAGTAAATATTTTAGACATTTAAGCTGAAGGTAACAGTGAAACGTCAACCACAGGATTTAACATGTCACGTGTATACAGAATATTTGTCAATGTCACAAACAGACGCTCAAGTAGTAACTTCATTAATTTATCTTCTTATAGGTAGCTCGAAAGCCAACTGATTACCGAGTTACATTCATCAACTCATAATTTGTATAAATTAGATTATAAACCAACAATGAACCTTTCTATAAACATAATCAATGTTTCTTTTAGCGGATTTACCCAATAGGGATGAAGCTATTACCGTAGGTCTCATGGTAAAACTTAAACCCGATCGAGACCATGATAACTTTTTGTTTTGAGGTCCCCAGATCCAAAAACACAATTTATCCATATATATATATATATATATATATATATATATATATATATATATATGTGTGTGTGTGTGTGTGTGTGTGTGTGTGTGTGTGTGTTTCCATTAACACGATAACTTGAGTAAAAAACGTCCGATTTCGATTAATTTTGGCTCAAATGTGTAAAGTAGCATTCATGACTTTAAGTTCGAGAGCCAGAAAAATCGAACCATGGGAAGGGGGGTTTATGGGGGTTTTAAATTTTCCAAAAATCAGTTTTTTGCACTTTTCACCCTAAAAATTTTAAAAAGCTCAATTTTGGTTTTGATCATTTTATAGAGCTTGAAAAAAATAATATGGTATTTTAAATTATTAACCTAGGTTAAGTGGTTGCGGAGAAAATCCAAAAAACCTGCTCATAAAATCTCCCATGTTAATCTTATGAGAAAAAGGTTTTAGGCTTTTCCTCAGTTCATTAATATGTAAACTTCACATTTGCTTTTACCAATCAATTCAGCTCTACAAAACTATCTTTTTGGTGTTTAAATTGTGATCCCACGTCCAACCGTTGCAGAGATATTCAAGGTGCTAAATACAGTACGTTGTCCAATGTTATCCTTATGGAAAATAAATAAAATTTGATATCTCGATTATTTATGAATGTATATTGATGAAACTTGGTAAGTGGCTTCACGTAGTACTGGTATATTGATATTTTCACAAAAATATATTTTTTGTTGACTATCCCAGTAGCAGCAAACCTACACACTCAGCCGTAATGTTATTCTTATGGAGAATAAGTAAAGTTTTATATCTCCCTTAATTATGGAAATAAATTAATAAAACTTAGTATGTGGCTTCACCTGGTTGAGTTATATTGATAATTTTACAAAAACATATTTCTTCTTTTTCTTTTTGCAGCAAACCTGCGTACTCAGCCCTAATGTTATTCTTATGGAGAATAAATAGAATGATATAAATCACTTATTTATTTATATATTTTATTAAACTTTGTAAGTGGCTTTATGTGGTAGTGAGAAACATATACATGCATTAGAAATTCGCTGAGTACGCAGGTTTTCTGCTACGGGGGTATTTTAAATTTCTTTTGTGTTCCTATATCCAATCCACCATTCTATATTCCACTCGTCCCATTAATATGAAACTGTGCAAGGTATTTTAAGTTAACCATAGAATAGAGTTAAGCCTATAACTGAAGCCCTAAATCTCAGGACTGTGCCATAGTTTAGGTGTTAAAAGTGTCATTTGTAGTTTATTTTATTATTATGATTGTTTATAATGGCATATACTCGAGAACAATGATTTCAAGTTTTTCATACATCTTAATTTCTCTAAAGATGTATCATAAAAAAAAACTTTATTTTTGATTTCGAGTGTCCTCAGAACTAAAATGCAATAAAATGTTACACTTAATTCAATGTTAACTATTTAAAAATATTTATTCATTATGAATCTTGCGTGGTATTAAATAATTTGTTAGAGTTAAAATAAGTTTGGTATTAAAAAAATAGTCTTTAACTTATAATCATATTTTAATATTTTAATTTTTTTAAATCATATTTTATGGTTTTTGTTATAAAAGTAACCTCGTTACTCTAAAAGAAAAGTCTTTGTTTGAATTTTTTTTCGTATCCCTTATTAGGTGTGAGTCAAGTATTAGGAGAAAAGAGAGAGTTTTGGCATAAAGGAGGAAATTGACGTTTCCAAACACGGACGGTAAACTTCTCATTACGAGAGCTAGAGAAAACAACTGTTTCACAAGCTTTTTCCGTGGGACGAAAATAAATTCCAATAACCGATACTTAACTATATGGCCAAAATAATTATTTATATACAGGTGTATGCAAAATATAGCCTACATAAGACTTAATTATAAACAACTGTTCAGCAGAAATACGAGTGAAGGTGTAATCTTTACTATGAAGTGCTACTATTGAAGACATGAAACAAAATAACAGGATACTATAATATATATATATATATATATATAAGATAGTAAAACTAATTTTTTTGATTAAGTTTCCAAGAAGAAGGTTTCATAAAACGTTTATATTTTAAAATATCTAAGCTGTTATTTACAGAATATTAACTTTCTCTTAATAAATAATAAATAAATATTGGGAAATTATAAACTGAAAAGTACTATATTAACTTTAGCTATATAATTATAGACTCAATGTCAACATCAGACCTCTGTGACAGGATATTGCATGCGGTCTGGTTGTATAACTAACTCTGCCTCCAGTATCTAATATTAAACCAATATAATATATATTATATGATGATTTATTCTTGAAATTGCTTGTTATTTTGATAATACCGTGATTTTTTACGAAGGGATAAAATATATGAACGGATAAAAATGCAATATTTACGTTAAATCGTGAAAAAAGGAACTGATATGGTTTGGTAAATAATTAGCTTGTCCACTGTTTCGTATTTTATTTTAACTCTAAAGGTGTTTTTATAAAAAATAAGTTTGGTTTAAATAAAGGCAAAATATTTAATTTTTAATACATTTAAAAACACGCTTATACATGTTGTGTAATAAATTATACTATCAAAATGTAAATGTATATGTAATATGTTAAATGGATAGATTATAAGTACTGCCAATTAAAGATATTCACTATTTTAATATAAAAATCCTGGGTTATTTAAAAAAGTAGTTTCTAAGTTATTTGTTGTAAAGTTAGTTGTTAAGTTATTTTCCAGCCCTGCATCAGCTTGTGAGCAGGGTGGAGGATAGCCTTGCTGCTAAGGAAATCGCTCTATGCACCTTTATGGATATTGAAGGTGCTTTTAACAATGTTACTTACACGGCCATGGACCAGGCGGGGCGTGGGCATGGTCTTGAGTATGCTATATGTAGGTGGATTTAGACCGTGCTCTGATCCAGACGGATTAGAGCCAATTTTCAAGGTAAATCGATAGTGATCGCACTCACGAAAGGTTGTCCGCAGGGAAGTGTGCTTTCGCCTCTTCTGTGAAACGGACGGCCTCTCTTGTGGTGGACGGTCTCCTTCATGAGCTCACAAGCAGAGGCGTCTTCGTCCAGGGCTATGCAAATGACATAGTCCTCATGGTACAGGGAAGGTTCTCAAATATTGTTGCTGTTGTCATGAATGTCAGTCTTCAATATTTCAATGTCTGGTGTCTTGGAGAGAGACTAAGCATAAATCCCTCAAAAACAGTGGTTGTTCCGTTCACAAGGAAAAATAACCTGGAGTCTCTTTCCCGGCTGGGACTTGGACCAACACGGCTTGAAGTATCAGGTACAGTCAAATACCTAGGGCTGACAATTGATTCTAAGCTGACTTGGAATTATCATTTTATTAATACACTGCATAAGGTGAAATGGGCACTCATGACGTCTAGGATATTTGCAAACTCCACGTGGGGGATCAAGCCTCACATAGCGCTGTGGCTGTATAAGGTGGTAATAGGGCCTCAGGTCACATATGGATCACTAGTCTGGTGGACAAAGGTGAACCAGACTACATAGCCAAACTCACAAGTTTAAAAAGGCTGGGCACAATTCTAGTCACTGGAGATTTCAGGAGCAGCCGGTCAGCAACTCTCAAAGTTTCTCTTGGATTACTGCCTTTGGATATCTTCATCAAGGCAGAAGCACGAAGTATCGATTAAATGTCGCAGGCCAATCGATAGGCTGAAGGCCTGTCTGGAACAGGCCATTGCACCATCACCAAAGCTTTGGCTCACAGCCCTGTGCTTGAAATGACTTCAGATGTTATGAGTACGGAGATGGTTTTCACTAAACCTTTTTCTGATGAATTATGCTCCAGAGAAAAGTAGAAATCTGAGCAAGGGCCATTTCAGGAAAGGCAGCCTTGTCTGGTACACGGACGGCTCTCTTAATGAAGGAAAATCTTGCTACGGGGTGTACAATGAATCACCCAGAACAGAACTCTGCGCAAGTCTGGGACAACACTGTACTATTTTTTTCAGGCAGAAATTTGTGGCATCATGGTATGTGCCAATCTAGGCCTTGCAAGACGCTATTGCGACAAGTACACATTGATCTTGTCAGATTGTCAGGCTGCCTTCAAGGCTCTTGACTCCAACGAAATCAAGTCAAAATATGTGTGGGAGTGTTACAACGCACTCAGCGACCTCTCATCACACAACTCTGTGCATCTTGGTGGGTTTCTGGCCATGTAGGCTAAGGTGGAAATGAGTGTGCAGATAAGCTTGTTAAAAGACGTTCCGGTATGTCATTCTTCGGTCAAGAGCCAAGCTGTGGCATAAGCAAAACCACAGCTTTTCACAGATCAAAAATGGTCTAGGCACTTGCATCGCCAACAATGGCAGGGTTACTCTGTTCAAGCTCTTAGCAAAAGGCTGCTAGCTGGTTGGTGAGGTTGGGCAGAGGTTGGGTTAAGCAGGTGATTGATTTGATAACTGAACACGGCCACTTCAGGGAACATCTCCACACTCTTGGACTTAGAAATGAAAGTCAGGAGTGTAGGCTTTGCAATTAGTCTTAAGAGACTGCCAAGCACATCATCCTGGATTGCGAGAGATGACTCAGGGCAAGGAGAAGGTCTCTGTTGGGTTGCAAGCAATCAGCTGATGAATGAGATTTTAGTATTGGGAAAAAACTCCTTGATACCGTAAAGGGTACAGCCATTGGTTTGCCCAACTAACGTATTAGGGACACATAGTAAGCTTCAGTTGACGTGAGAGGATCTTTGAATCTTTGGAACTCTGAATACGTCTCTTAAACAACACATAAACATATTTGTTCTAAGTGAAATAAAACTTTAGATTTCTCTCAAGCAAATTGTAATATGCTAGTGATCATATGTTAAATATTATGCTAGTTTTGCTAGTAACAGAACTAATGGTAAAATGCTTCACGATTCTTTTTTTGCATTTAGCAGCCAAATAGTAAGAACATTGTCCGTTATAAATGTTTAGTTTTATTTTACCTATAATTGTATACATAACTGATAAAGTTTGATTATATGCATCTTTTGTTTGTTTACTATTCACTTTCGTAAAAGCACATAGTAAAAGTGTTTTTTCCAAATACAATTGATAATAATTTCGAAATTAAAAATAAATCAATCTGCTACACGTTAAAGGGCAGTCAAGATTTGTTTGGTAGATTATGCTGAAATTAGGACAAATTACAAACAAGTATCAATACAAGATAAATTGAACTAAATTTATAAAAATTGATATTCCTTTTGTGCCTAAGTATGTTACGTAAATTTAATGATTTAAACTGTACAGTGTCATACCTAAAATATTTTTCAATTTATGGTGAAGCTTTTATGTTCATTTAAAGGTTACATTTATCCAAACGGTATTACAGTAAAGCTGACGGCAAACATCTATGCATCTGTGGAAACTCAACTTACCACTTTTGTTCTTATAAATCGTGAATATCAAAGTTGTATTTAAAATAATAATTATAAAATAGCAGCACTTACAATTCCCAAAATAAATATTGTAAGAACACATTTTGGCAGGCTAGTTTATTAGTTAAATATATTTTTACACTATCAACGATTGTTTCTGTTCGCTAAATCAATATTAAAATCTTTAAACAAATTAAACCAAACATTTAATTCAGCCAACATATTAGGAGACACACATGTGGTACCTAAGACATATCAACATGATGATTCAACAGCTTTATCTTAGCCGAATAGAGGAAAACGGTAGATGGCGGGATAGCGGTCAATTGAGCGATCGTGGGACACTTGTTGACCGATGAATTGATTACCCCATTGTTGAGGGTAGGGAGAGAAGAATGATTTATATTACTGTAATATTATAGGTAGTGTATGATACGGTGAAATACATTATTGTTTTTTCATGAGTTTACAAGTATAAGCATACAATATGATAGTGTTGAAGGCAGGTGTAAACATTTCCCTAATTAGAGGCTCATAAGGTATTAACTGAGTACAATCACTATAATTTATCTGATGTAGGACTTTAAAAATAACAAATAATAACATATATATATATATATATATATATATATGTGTATTATTTCATCTATCTTTTTGGGGTTGTATAGGTCTAGAGAGTTTAACAGATACAATAAGTGTTTTGCATTTGTTGAATAATTCGTTTAGTTCGTATTTTAACAGTGAAGTAACCGCTGATGACCTGGCAAAAAGGTGCCATCAATAATTGTTGTTTTTGTCCTAGGATTTAATGTGTTGTAACAGATCTGTTTTTCACCATAGGAATACAAGTTACAAATTACCTCAATGCATGTGATGAAAACAGCTGGTTTTTGACGAAAATAAAAATATACCTGTCTGTGAGTATAGTTACTTTTATTATTATTGTGGTATGATTGATAATTTGACTCCTAATTCAAATTGATATGACAGAAAATTCTTTAGTTTGATTCATTTTAAACAGTATTATAATAGTAAACAATGTTATCAGTGTTAATTAAATATTATACTAATTGTGGAGTTATGAAGAGAAAGTTTATTCACGGTTTTATTTAGATCGCATTTTAAGTGGAAATTGGTGTGAGTTTGTATCGAATGGTTGTGTCAATTTGAACTATGTTTTGGTTGAATCATGAATTGGTTAGTTAATAGCAAATATTATGTAAAGACACCGTGCTATTAGGTCAATTATTCAAATACCTATGCAGTTTCCATTTTTACTGCAAATAAAACTAGTGTTTAATGTTACAGTACATTACCGCTCCTTTCACATGTTCATGTATGATAAAAAGATTCTTACGTACTCTTTCGTAATACATCTAAACTGACTGTACCGTGGTAACACCTTTTGAAGGGGTTGAATGTTTATAAAATTGTTCTCGTCAAGGTTTACTTTTGGTTTTAACTTGAATGTTTTAAATTTACGGTTTAAATTATAATTAGAAGAATTTTTATACAAAACATATTTTGAATTTCTTGGTACGACTTCAATTTTACATGTATCTCAACACATTCATTACGCAGAGTAGTTGGTACAAAGGACCATTCACTGTGAGCACGACATTGGAAACAAATGCTAATTAATAATAGTTGCAATTTGGAAATACTTATCTCAAAGATTTTTATTTTAATCACAATACCACATTTTTTATTGATAGCTCGATTTACAGGATTTCTGAGCTAGAGCGTACCCTAGTTTGTTTAATGAAGGCAGGAGGTTGTGTCACCAAGTTGTTCGTCATAGAGTATGTCATGTATTCCTGGATTAAAAACGACAATGGTTGGAGTCACCTTTGTTTACTGGTAAAAAACTGTAGTCGCTTTGAACATATGCCAAAATAAGACACGATTTGTCACGCCAAAAACGCAAATAACTTCGATATATTTATGTGTCACAAGAGCCGTTTTACCCTCTTTGCGGGTGAATATGTAAGTAAATTATCTATATAGTAGTATTTCACAAGGATTAACGTAATATTGCCATTGACAAATGTCTTAATAAAATGAATAAATGAACTACTAACAGCTCTAAACTATTTCTGTTCTTATGATTGGTTGGGATACTAACAAATATATTAGACTTAAATAAAGATACGTAAATAAGTACTATAAGTTTATTCTTAAAGTGGTTAGCTTATATGATGAAACAAATAGTGAAAATTGTTATATCGTGGTGAATGATTTATATGGAAACCCCTTTTCGCAAAAACGGATTGTTATGAAGAACATACTAAACAGTAGTTTAAACACTAATTTCAAGTCATACTCAAGTTCACTGACCGGGGAACATGTGTGAGCCGTTGCCGATGTTTGTTTGGCCACAATGACTTTCCATCCGCTCCGCATCCTACGAAAACACTTGAAAACAAATGTTATTCTTACATTACAACACATTGAAAATACCCCCGCCACAGCAAACTTGCACACTCAGCGAATTTCCAATTAATATATAATATAACACATTAAAACACTTAACAGGATACACAAAGTAGCTATATTTAAAATATTAATTGTTCTCCATAAGAATAAAATTGTGGATGAGTACGCAGGTTTGCTGCAACAAGGAACATAAAAGAATGGGTTTTTAGGAAAATATCAATAGAACTCATCTTTATGAAGGCACATACCAAGTTTCATTCATATACATTCATAAATAAGCGATATATCACATTTTAATTATTTTCCATAAGAATAAGATGGGGACCAAGTACCTAGGTTTTCTGCTACGGGAACAAAAGATGAAAATTGTTGTGTGCAAAAAACAATAAACCACAACCAGATGAAACCGTATACCAAATTTCGTCAGTTTATGTTCATGATGCAAGACATACAATTTCTATTTTTCTCCATAAGAATATTATTAGACAACGTAATGTGTTTAGCACTTTCAATATCTCAGTAACCTATTGACGTAGAGCAATGATCAAAATACCAAATTGTTTTTTTATGCTGAATTTAATGGTAAAAATTAAAATTTGATTTAAATAAAAATTACATGTGGAAACCTCAAAAAACATTTTTGGGGTACAAAACCCCAAAAACCCCCCTTCGGAAGGTGCGATTCGTCTGGTTTTCGAACTCTTTCAAATAAATAGTACACATTTGTACCAAATTTAATTAAGATTGGACCTTTTTTACGAGAGTTATCGTGCTTACGGAAACACATACACACACACACATATATATATATATATACATATAACAAATTTAAACGAATGGTGTGAATTGGCATCTGGGGACCTCAAAATAAAAAATGATTATGGTCTCGGGCTTAAGTTTTACCATAAGACCTACGGTAATAGCTTATTCCCTATAGAGGAAATTCGCTAAAAGCATGTAAGTAATTGAGTACTGAACCGAAAGCATTCATTGTTGTTGTTAATCTTACAATATGTTTACATAGAATGTGAATTACTTTTTTATAAAATATTATTACATAAACAAGATCTCCCTTATTTTATAGATTAACACCCCATTTTCTTTTTTACAAAACGCATTTTACGACATTATTTAATACATGCAGATTTTTAACCAAAAACGTAAAAATAATGATAATTTTACTAAAACATTGCATGATTTAATACAATTAAAAGTTATAAATCTGCTTTAGAAATTGTTAGGTTTTATCTAAATAACTCCCTAAGAAGGGTAATGTTTTTAACTACTACATACGATTTTAAACCTAGATTTTCTCACTTTATTCCATTGTAATTACATAACAAATCTTACATTTTTTTTACAGTCAAGATTCTTTCACAAGTTGAAAAAAGAGAATACAAATTTTACACCCGCAGAAGAGACAACATCAATTAGCTTTCTATGAGTACTTGGCTTTTAGTGAATCTCTTATAAATATTGCATTCTTTGTATTCTTCATCAGAATTTAATTATATGAATTTAAATAGTGACTAGAAATGGCACCATGAATAGATCTAAAGATTAGAACTTAAATAGCGGAGGACAGTTAAAAAATAATAAGCCATTGTTTTCTTCAATTACTCCTGCTGTAGATATGTTTAAAATAACTTTAGCCCGAGAACGCACTGCATCAGTTACCTTCTCAAAATCGACGTAATGCAGATGGAGAGAAGCATTAGTTCAACCAAATGTCAAATAGCTAGTTTATGTACGGGAATATGTACGTCGTACTTTTACTCTAACAATAATCATACTAATATTATGAATGTGAAAGTTTGTAAGTTTGTATGTATGTTTAGATATTTGTGGCTCAATTACGCTCTAACCATTGAACTGATTTAGCTGAAATTTGGGAGAGAGTTACTTGATAGTCCTGGGTAGCATATAGGCATATTAAAGTTGTGAAAATCCTACTGGGCTTTGCCCCTCGGGGGTTCAGAGTTCCCATGAATTCTTTTTGGACATTAATTTTTGTTTGAGATGATGAAAATACAAACAGCTGTTCTTGATTCGTAATAGTTTCACGGGCCAACAACAGAATACAGCACACACAACTGTCATAGTTTTTTTATAAATCATTCGCTGGGCCAAGCCTACGGGTAACATCTAGTCTACAATAAAACTGAAACCCAAACGGTTTTAATTCCTACTTTTATGTTGAAAGTATAGCCTGATATAAACTTGACTAAAAGTGTCCATGCAGCCTAGTTTTGAGGAATTTTGTAAATGTTATGAACAGTAAAAGATTTAAAAATATAGTAACTAAGAAATGCTATGAATAGGTTTGATTACGGAATACGCTTGAAGGATGTGGATTAGATGAAGTAAAAGTGGTGACTTCCTCCTCTGTCTGTGAAATTTTAACGCAGGTTAATTATTGCTCTAATTAAACATATTATAAAAAAAATATTGTAAACACAAAACAACAACAAAAGCAGTTTTATTGTCTTTGAACTTGTCATTGTTTTGTAGTTAATTTGTACTCAGATATATGTCGTGTTTTTTTTATTTTTTATTCGCACAAAAGCAACTAAACATTAATTAAAACTCCTTACGTGACGGTTTAATATTAATTAAAACCTATTCATATTTGATTGCTGGAAAAACTATCTGTTTTCCAGTGTTATAAGGGACTGTCAAATAGTTCACTAGACTCGTGTTAATATTGAGTTTCATAAAGAACTGGGTACACAAACACTCAGGAAATCGAAACAACGCACAATTTACGGTCTACAAAATTCATTTACAATTGTATCAAAACAGGTCAACCATCAACTATATAACTGAAAATATTACTTTAGTATATGTAACCATAGAAAAAAGTTAACTATTTTTACGATAGGATGAGAGCATAAGCCGCTTCAAAGAGAACCGATAAAACTGATAAACAAGCACTAATTTCCTGTTTGACCCAATATCTTTGGACTCTAATGTAGGCGACGTGACTGCTGCTGGTGTTGAAATAATGTCGGATTTTGTCCAACAGTTAGAATTTATTGTAAGCTACCAATTAACTGATAATAAATTTATGTCCTTAAGCATTTGTAAATTAAACAACCTTACTATATACTAAATTAAATAAACAAATAAACATTATATTATTTACAGTCTACACATACTCTAAAGTATATGACACAATAGTTAACTTAAATATCTTTGAAAAAGAAAACTTCTGACTACCGTTTCTCCTAACCAATAATTCATATAAAACAATTATTTCTTAATATTGTTTATAAATCCTGGTATAAATTTGCTATTTTGAGCAAATTTAAACAAAATTAGTGTTCCAGCGAAAAAATATTTAATAAACAAGAGATAACAACGCTAACTATCTCAAAACATTGACTGACAAACAAAACAACAAAAAACATCGACTGGGGATTAAAATATACTTTATCCCCCACCGACTGTTAACTGTCCTTATCTTGAGAGTTAAGTAATGAGCTGTGAGCTGTGTTACAGACCAGAGCGGTAATGACACATAGCGTTACGTTTACACTTCCTAGGGAGGTAATGACACATAGCGTTACGATTACACTCACGGCAGAGCTCAATCAGTTGTTCTAATACATCAGCTGTTTTTTCCAATATTTATTTCTCGCAATAAAACTCCATAATAATTCAACTAAACTACTGTTTTTTTTACTTATAATGCCCATATTGGTTGGGAAGATAAAATAGCGTACGCGCTTCGGGTAGTAAGAGCCATAACGCCTTCGGGCGTTTAACGCCTTCATGCTTCCAAGCATCGCCCTCAGGCTATAATGACGCTCTTACTACCCTAGATGTGCTAATAGACATAAGTATCGCAAATCAAGCGTTGTCATCCCTGATTAACATTATTAATGTAGAGAAGTATTTAAAATGGTACTATAGTGTTTTAAGCAACATTTACGATCGCAAAAAATCAAGCATTTACTTCCTTTGATAAACCGAATATATCATACCTTACTGTACCAAGTACGGTATTAAGTTCAACTCGCTTTTCATAACAACATATAAAAGTACACCCATTTAACTTGAACCGTTAATCAATAATAGCTGGACAACAGATGACAGTTAATTGACTAAGGAACAGTTCTCTTGACATGACCCACATGTGTCTAGCCATTATAGTTAACAAAAGTAATGGTTATGTTCATTATGACATTCCTAATAATCATAATTGCTGCTGGTCGCTCAATGATAAAACATATTGATACAACAACACGCACACATTATTGTTGTTGGAAATATGTGTTGTACTAGAGAGTTTAATAAATATAACTATTATCTAAATTTTTATACTGTAAAAATAAAAGATCGCCTATGGTCGAAAATATTTCAATATTTTGAAAACTTACGTAAATCTCATATTACAACAGCATCTTCCAAAATTACTGGTTGAAAATATAACGTATAATAGCTGGCGATAAGGGTGCTAAGACTAAATATTAAATGAACTAGGCTTACCCTAACTATGCTTACTAACTAGTGCTTAAATAAATATAGTACAAAGTACGATCTAATCTTACATTCTCAAATACCAAGTAACCTGTGGGAACATTCAACAAATGAACTGAAAATAGAAGAGAAAAGGGTTTCAATGAGAATTCCCCGTAACCCCGAGGAGGCGTTGGTTGGTTGTGGTTAGGGGATGGTTAGTAAATGTGCGTTGAGTGGGGGGAATACCCTGGAGAGAGTTTTAAATATGACTGCGGCCCATGAGCAAACAGTTTGCTACGTGTACCGTGATATTAACTTGAGAGTTAAACCTTGCGGATAAGATGTATGTTCATACCGATAGCAGTTTTTATTCATTATTATACTGCTTCCTTAATATGTTTTAGATTTAATTGTTTATATTAAATATCCAAGTAGCTACAGTTATACTATACAGGAAAAATATATTTATGGTAGTATTTTGTAAATTGTGTAGGCTAAACAAAAATTAAGACACACGTTAATCAAATAGAGATTGCTGTATTAAAAGTGTTGTGTATTGTTAATCTTTATAACTTTGACTAATTCACGTTGATATCGCTAACGTTATTATTTGTCAATGAATAAAATTAGAATCACTTTCGATGGCGATAATAAAACTGCACTTGAAAAAACATCATAATAGCCATTAGATGAAAATTATTTTAACTGTGATCTGACTTGTTAAGAAATCTGTTTTCGTGTAATTCCTAAATAGTTACATATCACAGACAAATATTGTTTAAAATTTAGTACCCCTAAAGTCTGAAATCAACTACATGAAGGTTTCGTATTATAATGTTTTCGTTAACTAGTTATTTAACAAGTTTAAGAACTGTTGTTTCCAGATACAGTTATTAAATCTGTTATACATATTTGGTATATAAAAACTAGTATGTTGTAAGCTTATTTAAAGTAGTCTAGTAAATTTAAGAAGACGTTTAAGTAGACTGAACAACTGTAACTTCTTTAAAGTTACAAAATATTCCAATGAAATCCCTATTAAAAGGAACGCATTACACAGTTGGTACCTACACAAGGCACACATGGTACCAGTTTTCTTAAAAGTCTAAATAGCTTTTATCTTTGCATGTAATCTTTGCTTTTATCTTTTTCTGAGATTGAATTTATTTATTTATAAACGGTTTCACTATTTTGTATACGATATCATACAAGAGCAATGACGTGGAACAAGCATATCACCAATACATACTAAGGACTAATATGTTTTACGATAATATTAACAAATGAGCACATAGATTACCGTGCAGAGTCAAGCTAAGATGCTTAAAGCTAGTGTGCTATCAAAATTAAAAGAGAGAACATAGTTACAACCTGAGTTAGCTGACTGACAGACCTAAGTGATATATCATAGTAACTATAATCAACCTTTATACATCCTTAAAAAATAATTGTTATACTAATATAATTTTTTACTTTCTCCCCTTATACATAGTATATGGAGAAAGTAGTTTTCGTCAAAATTTTCGAATTTGAGTTGTTAGTGGAAATATTCGTTTTGGTGCTCCCTGAACCCAAAAAAGTGGTTTTTACGTGTGTGTGTGTGTGTGTGTGTGTGTGTGTGTATGTGTGTGTGTGTGTGTGTGTGTGTGTGTGTGTGTGTGTGTGTGTGTGTGTGTGTGTGTGTGTGTGTGTGTGTGTGTGTGTGTGTGTGTGTGTGTGTGTGTGTGTGTGTGTGTGTGTGTGTGTGTGTGTGTCCGTGTGTGTCTGTGTGGATGTGTACAGAGCTAGAGCCTTAACCAATAAGCCAATTTTTATGAAATTTGTTATGTAGGTACTAATTCACGATATCTCCAGGCATTTTTTTAATTTTTGATTTTTTGATTTTTAAGGGTAATTATCCCCCAAAAACCGCCAAAAAATATGAAAAATCCAAATTTCTCAGAAACATATCTAACGATTTTAATTAAACTTTAGTCGTTTGTAGAACTTTCGTTTACCAATAAAATGACACCACCCGCATTCCTGTAAAAATTCGGGTTCAGACATTACAGGACATAAACATTCAAAATTAAGTTTTTTGATTTTTCATAAAACTACATAAATATAAAAAATATTACTATTCACCATTAAAAAGAGCTAAAAAAATTAAAAAATTTAGTCTTTTGAATTACTATTTTACGATTTCTGGTTTCGGAGAAAATTGAAATTTTGATTTACCGGTAAACGCAGTGCCTTGTCCAATGTTATTCTTATGGGGAATACAAAAATTACTATTTCTCTCTTATTTACTGATCAATTTCATTCAAACTTGATATGCTTGCCAATTTAGCACTGACCAACAGAGGTAGTTCGAAACATGTTGCCCCTTAATAACCCTGGGGGGAATAGGGGGCATTTCCCCTCTTAAAACCAATGCGAGTGTAGCAATGGATTCTGTAGTGCCTCCAAAGCAGGGATTTGGTTGGATGTTTTTGAAAAAAAACTGGTTTACAAGATTTTCTGTACATTCGACCGTGCTTTGTATTCTTTATTTAGTAAATAAAAAGTAATTTTTGCATTAAAGTTGGGCTAAAAGGGAGAAAGTATGTGTCAGTTTCCTGATACCGTTTATTTATTTAATATGCAATTTATATAAGAACGGTTTAAGGTAATCAAAACCATAACCATGCATAATAGGCTAGAATAGACAATACTTTGTGAATTTAAATTTCACCTAATAACGGACTCTATTAAAGATGCTAGTAAAAGAGGTTAGGTAGGCCTAAAACGCAAAATTTAGTAATGCACAGGAAATATGTAAATTGTTTACTTTAAAAGCTCATTCTGCGAACAAAATTCAGAACTTTCTTGAACAATATGTTAATACAGGTGCACGCAATGTGTCATGATAAACATCTTACACAGCCGAAAGGGTATTTTATTTATTAACACTCCCATCAAATTAAGTAAAACTTATAGCATTATTTTCATGCGTGCCTAATTCATGTTAACATTATTATATATATATATATATATATATATATATATATATATATATATATATATATATATATATATATATAACGATTTTTTAGATATATTTTTTACATATTGTTATTATTTATTTTATTACTATCAATTATAAATAGTAATAAGTTAAATCAAACATAATATCTGTTATCAAAGCGATCAAATTATATTTGACAGTATAGCATAACTTTGTGTGATTATCTGGTGTAGACTTACCAGATCTTTCAGTTAATAAATAAGATTTATCAGCTCCATCATTATACTTATCGTTAAACTTCAAACAAAAACATAAAAGGTCTGTAGCTGTTTTGTTTTTTAACCTCCATACACATATTTGGTTTTTACTCTTCTATTCAAAACGATGTTATTAATAGAATGTAGTATACAAGTTACTTATTAGTCTAGTATTAGTCTCAACACACAATCCGTTGTGGCTTATGTGGGGCTTATTTTGGATCATATGCTTTCTAATTGTGTTTTATGTTCGAAATAAATGTTAATGATTTAATGAATTTATTGTATTTTACTTATTTAGTTGTATTTATATGATTTATTGTATTATTATTGGTATAACTAATAGGTTTCTTGCCTTTTGAATGGCTTTCTGCTAAAACAAACTACAAGGATAAAGAATTTAAAAATTTTTTTATTGAAAAAGTAGAATTAAAAATTCGCAATTTGTAAGAAACACATATATACAATTAAATTAAATACTTCGTTAAGGGGATTTCATAAAAATAGGGAGATTAAAAAAATATATCTTGAAAGTTTAATTTTTTTAATGGCAACGTTTTAACAATGTTATTATTAGGACATTACATCTTTAGTAATAATTCGAAAAGATAAATGTTTTAAGTAATATTGTGGACGTTTGGTAAATTGTAGGATTAAATGACTCAAATTAAAGGAATTGTTCTAAAAAACTCCGATAAACTAGTATTTTTATGATTTTTTTTAATCAGATGTCAGCCATAAATAATGAAAATTATAGCAGCTAGCAGCTAGTAAACCATATAATTGATTTGATTTACTTAGCAAACAGTGAACAGCATATACAACAAAACATAAAAAGAAGGTTAGAGGCTTAAAACCTCTACAAGCCTCTACACACTTTCAAGTTTACAGGATATCCACAGTGCTATTTTATTTATAACTAGCACACTGATCACAACGTCCCATATTTGGTAACCAAGCAGCTGTATGAAACTTTAAAGTTAAAAAACAAATCAGGCCTGAAACTGCTCTCACTTTTAAATCCTAACCGGGAGTCTGTTTGCAAGTTTAGTTTAATTAGCAGCGGCCGAGTGCAACGCTCCAGCTGGTAATCCCACCTAGGGGCTAACATGTTTTATTCCTGACCAAACTTCAAATTGACCGTTTCTATACGTGTTCCACTGGATTCTCTAGTGGAATCGTAATCGTGCTCGTTTTCATCGTAATCGTAATTGTAACGATGGAAACGTTGTAAGAATGCTCGAGAATCGTAATTGTGACAGTCTTATAAAAAACTGTCCATGTAAAAGAAAACAAAAAAAACACCTCGAACAAATACCTTATTAAGTATCTCTTACTATTACCCTAAAACATAAAAAATGTTTAATACAAGTAGGAGGTACTGTAATAATGCCGTAAAGAAAGGTACTGTACCATAATATACACTCAATCAAGCCCTTACACCTAGAAAGATAAACAAACAGCAATTATTTTGTGTTCGATTATCAATCTTCTTGGGCTGCCATGGTGACCGGTAGTTAAGGTTAAAAAAGGAAAAAAAAACTGTCTACTAACGAGTAGTCCGACATTACCGATCGTATACGTTTCCTGAGAAAAGGTTTAGTGGATGGGACCAGGAGTTCGTTCCTGAGGTTCCGGGAATGGTTAAAAATGTGTAATTAATGGTTTATATTTAAAGATTGGTTTTGAAACGAACCCCGACCTCATATTGAGCAAGAGAGTGCATGTTATGGTTTATAAAATTGAGGTCACTCTAAAAGCTGCGCCTAATAGAATGGAAAGGCTGTATATAACTTTATTTTGTTTGTGAGAATATAGAATAACAATTGGTTTATGGTATGGTCTAGAAGTTACTACAAATTTATATATATATAATGTAAATTAATAACTAATAACAAATTAATTAAAAATAACTGGTCAGAAAAAGTTTAATTGGATGACATAGCCAATGACGATTATGTGATATTTAGACAGTCTAACAAGAAAAATTTTGATTTACAAGCTATTCTAAATGTAGTTATTATGCCATCACTTAACAAAATTCTGGAATGGTTCTCTCAATTTTCACAGTACACTTAGTTAAGGTTGTAAGTAACGTGTCTGAGTCTACATCGCTATCTAAACATTTTATGAATACTTTTACCTTATAATTGGTAATTTATAAGTGATGGCAAATGTAGGCAAATATTTCATAAATGACAAAGTAATAGTGCAAAAAGTACTTTATTCTTCAATTATGAAACAAAAACAAAGCAAATTATTTAATATATGTTTGCAAGTAACTAAATATAACTAAATTTAACGTTTATTTTTATATATTGCTGACTAATAGGTTTCCCCTAGGCAATGCTCGTTTGGGGTTACTTTCAGGTTTTCAGTAATGGTGAAAGAAATTGACAAGCCGGACTACCGTTATAACAACAAATAAAATATTAAAAAATTAATTTAACCAAAAATAGCAGACCTGTGAACTGAATCTATAGTTTGGAGCATCAATGAACGTAAAATATAATTATTTCAACAATAATAGTAGATCTAATATTATTAAAACACTGTGTGATAATCCCTGAGAGTAAGGACACTTGTGTTTGTTTAACATGATCTGGCTTATTGGTTTTAAAAACAATTTAAATATCGAACAATATTGTTTCCTAAAACAATATGATGAACACAACGCTATACAAATTATTCGTACATGGTGTGAGCATTTATTCCTCATAAAAGCATCGCAAGCAAGCAAGCAAATTGATATTACATAACAACTTAAAAACAAATTTATGACAGGAAATGAAAATTCAAGGGCAGAAATCAGTGTAAATCCAGAGCTCAATATTCGGATCTCATATGTCGCAGTGCTGCGTGGCAATAATGTAGGATAATGCCGTCATTGCCGGCCAGTAAACGGATCATGTCGCTACAGTCATCATACGTGACGAACTAGGATTGGCTATTGTGTGTGTGGAGGTTTTATACAGAATGTGCCGGAATGACAGTGTTAACCTTAGATTAAAGTGTATGCACTTAGACCTCTATCTCAGTTCGTTTGGTATGGAGTAATCAAATGTATAATATTTTTGTGTGTACACTTTAAAACTTTGAATTTATACATGTACAGTAGATTGCTTCTGCCATGTGAATGGTGTTTTATTTATTATCTTGGGATAAATTTATTAGTGCTGCATGAAAATGGACTTAAAAAATCTCTAAAAATGAATGTTAGTAATAATGCTACTTTGTAATTGGGTTGAGAACCAGTTTTTTAGGATTTTTCTATAAATAAATTAAATGAAATAATCTTAACTTGTAATGCGTAAATTATTATTAGTCCCTTTAGGATGGTGGTTATAGAAATGTCCAAAGTTAAATATCTTAAACCCGTACTAATAGTAACTATTTTACAAAAACATACCATTTTAATAGTGTTCCTAAAACACGAAATAAAAGAAAAACTAGTTAAAAACTATCAGTTGGAGTGAAATATCAAAATTGAGCAATGAGGTTACTTTCACTCCATTACCTTTTGCTCCATTCGCTCCATTAGTATAAGGAGAAAGTGTTGTGTTTCATAAAATTTTAAACGCGAATAGAAATATTTGTTTTGGTGATCCCTGAGCCTAAAAAAGTGATTATCAAGATGATGTCTGTACGTATGTAAGTGTCTATTTTCCACCTTGTCTGGATCAAACCACTTATCAGATTTCTACAAAAGATACACAGCGACAAAGTTGGTACCAAATTCCGTATGTGTCTCTCCATTATTACATTTTTTGGCAAACATTTTGTATCTTATACAGTACACTTAATACCAAAACAATACATATAACAGCCTTTTAAAGTTTTTTTTAGTAAAAGAATATTTTTCAAGTTTAGCTGTTTAGCTCTTAAATATTTTTCCATCATTCATCATTTTAAGAAGTCCTGAGTAAAAAATATATTTTTGAGATATACCTAAGTATTTTTGTTTATTTATTATGTTAAATTATTATAAATTTTCACGGTGGAAGTGACACATCATAGTGTAATCAAAAGAATATGAATACATATTTTATTCCAAAACTTGTCAAAATACTATGTTAGGCATGCAATATTTAAACTTTTTTCTGCGTAATATTCTAAAATAATCTAATATACCAGTTAGATACACTCGTTCCTGTGAAAATGCATACTCAGATAACCCACAATCATAAAATATGTAACGTAAAGCCTCATGAAGTTATTTATCAATATTCATTAAAATGGTTTTTAATAATCGATATGTATAATTTTTGTAATTAACCCCCGATATATAAACTACAAGTTCCGGGGATACCAAGTCATACTCGGTGATATTTTTTTCTTTTCGTGGATGGACAAGATGTCCACTTTATATACAATAGTCATTACATTATTCTAGTCAATGTTTTCAAGAAATCATTTGTCTATACTTTACCTTCTGTAAGTGCTATTTTGATAGTTCACTAGTTAATTTATTCACAGCGGTTTTGATTTGAAACTTCATAAGCCCAATGTTAAAATTTGAGATTTTAACAAGATTTGAATTTTTCTGCGGTAAAGATTTTTACCAATCGATTTTTGGGTCCAAAAGGCTTCAATTATATATATTTTTTTCAAAATCGTTCAGCTGGATTCCGAGAAAAATTTGCCTAACAAACAAACAGACAGACATTGCTTGTATTAGACTAAAGGTTAGGCTGAATATGAAGGTTGGCTGCAACAGAGACCACAGTATTAGGACTTTGAAATCAATAGATAAACAGTAAAATAAATACTCGTAAGTAAGACTTATACTCGTAAGTTTTATTTAGCATTTCAACAGAGTGATGTAAGACAACGTATGATGTTAGGCTCTTCTAAATCTCCGTAACGAATTGATATAAGACTGTAATTTGTAATATTGATGTGTATATATTTCCAGGCAATGCTCAATGGTTATATTCAAACCAACTTTAAACCCCAATTTTATTGTAAAGAAAAACACACCCCCAAAAAGCCCCCTTGAGATGTATTGATCTATCTGAGTTTCGAGCTCATTAAAATATATGTTACTGAACGTGTTCGTACAAAATGTAATCAAGATCAAGCGTTTTACACGTTTGTGCTTTTGGACATATATACGAGCTTAAATTAAATGTTTAAGAGTGATATTAGTGCTCGTATTATTGTAGGCAAAGGGACATTAGTACGAAAATATATTATGGTCCTGAGCATAGGTCTTACTATACAACCAACAACATTGATAGATTCTTCTCTATAAGAGAATGTTGGTAAAAATATTGAAATACTGTACATCATTGATATTTTTAATTAAAAGCTTCCACTTCTGGAACTAAAGCGATTCTTTTTTGTGAGTTCTTAAGCTTAATGAACTGTCTGGTGTTTTTAACCTTCCTAATTAATCTTGGCTTCATTTGAATAATTCATTTTATCTTAACTAACTACTCTAAGGAAGTACCGGGATTTCAACTTGCCATTTTAAATTTAGTTTGCCTTTTGAGCAGGAATAACGATTATGTAAAATCAGAGATTTTCTAGTATTAAAATCGTAAATTTTTATCCAGTAGAATCAATGTTTTTGTATGTAATATTGTAATAACTATGTGGAGAATACTTAGTCCTAAGAGCTTTTTCTGTAGAAGATAGCAAAATCACTAATTTTTATAATTAATTTGGAGTTTTCTCCATTATTAATTGTTTTGTATACTTTTGGTGATGTGTTTGTATGTATGTAAAAGAACGAAGAGGCCGAACCAGTTGCGAATTGTTTCCTTTGTAGGTACTAATCCATAGAATCACATTTTAGATTTTTGTTTTATTTTTTTTATAAATCTTTCTTTGAAAATATAAAACATCCAAATAAAAAAAAAACATCACTTACGATGATAGCCTTATAGGTATCGTAAAGTAATTATTTTTTTACTTATAGTAACTACAACATTATTTTAGTGGTTATAGTCTTATGCTCCCAAAAGAATTTGTGGAAAATCGGGTTCAAAAGTAATACAGCTTAGTTTGTTTCAAAATCCGGCTTATTTTTTCGTATTACACCTTAAACGTTATATAAAATCTATTCATCACCGAGAAACAGAGCTGAAAAACAAACGCATTAGTGTGGTTAATTACCTTTTATGACAAATATTGTGAAGAATCTTGAAATGTACATTAAAACATAAACGCAGTACGTTGTCCACTGTCATTTTTATGGGGGAAAATACAAAAACTATTTATCTCGTTTGCACGGATCCTGTGCCATTAACACATAGTATGTAGGTTAATTAACACTAACCAATAGACAATATTCGGAGTATTTTACCATTAATCCCTCATGATGGAGGGGGGTTTTCCTCCTAAAACTACTGTGTGTTACAAATGACTATGCAGTACCCATAAAACAGGGATTTTAGTGAAAATAATCAAATGTAGTACGATATATTCTATACATTTGATCTATTAATTTCTCCCCTCTATACATAGTATATGGAAAAGTATTTTTTTTTTAAATATACAAATTTAAGTTATTAGTGGCAATATTTATTTTAATGACACCTCATTAAACAAAATTGTTTACAGAGTGATGTCTGAATGTGTACAAAGCTGGATACCACACTCGTGGTCCGATTTTGATTAAATGTTGTATGTACGTACTAATTCACGACATCTGCAGGAGTTTTTTAGATTATTTTGAATGTTCGATTTTAAAGAGTAAATATTCCCAAAATACCACTAAAACACTGTTAAAATCGTCACTTCTCAAAAACGGCATTTTGAGAACAAAATAGTGGTTTGTAGACTTTTAGGTTTCCAACAAAATTATATGTCCTGCATTTCTGGGAAAATTTGGGCTAATAAATTACAGAACATAAAGGTTCTAAATTTATATATATTTTCATAAAAAGTGTAAAATAAAAAGAACTTATAATTATAAAAAAGATAAACAAACTAAATAATTTAGTGTTTAGAATTATTATCCTACAATTACTGGTTGCGGAGAAAATTGAAATTTTCCTTTAGCGGTAAACGTAGTACATTGTACAATTTGATTATTATTGGGAATAAGGATATTACCATTGATCTCTTAGTTACTGATAATTTTAATTAAAAATTTATATCCATGTGAAGTTTTCATTGACCTAAACAGGATATTTGAAATGTGTTACCCCTTAACCCTGGGGTGGGGAATGAGGAAGCGTTTCCCCTCTTAAAACCACTGTGTGTAGCAACGGAATCTGTAATCCCTCCAAAAACGGGATTTGGGTGGAAATTTCTGAAATCAACTGTTTACGAGATTTTCTGTACATTTTATTTACTGTATATTCTAAATGTAGTATATAAAAAATAGTTTTTTCATATAAGTTTGTATTAGTCTAAAAGGGAGAAAGTATGTTAGTCCCCTGATACCGTTTATTTTATATGTTATATTTATTAAAGATAAATTAATTATTTTAGTGCATTATAATTAAAGAGAACATGTAAGTAAGGTTTTTGGCACAACTTACTTTGGTTATAAAAGTTGACGTTCCTTAACAACCCTCATTTTATTACGGGAAATTAAACGGAAATTTATTTTCAGTAATATCTTACCGATGTGGTTAAATATTCATATAAAGACAAACAATTTTAATCATATACCGTTTCTGAGGTATTTTAGTTTTTTTGTAAATATCACACATGCAGACTCACAACAGAAAACTTCAACACTTTGAATTTGATACTGCTGGTATTCAATCTGACATATAACGCCATATTTCTGTCATATTTTGACAGTCGCAGCAAGACACCCTGCATACTGCTGGTTATCTTGTAAATATATTGAACTTTTGTATAATATATGAGAATGCCGCTGAAATTTGTTTACCACAAAGTATGTTTAGTTACCCTTTAATTCTTCAACTGTAATCTTGATTCAAACAAAGAAAAAACTTCATCTGCGCTGTGATTTAGAGCTTAATGATACAGCCGAGCATTGTTTGTTCCTCTAATTAGTGCTTTCCCACTCCAGCGAATTTAATACGTTGATAGAACCAAACAATAATGTATACGGAATTTGGTCTTAGTATGATAATTATTGGTTTCATAGTTTCATTTGAAATTGATTCTTATATAATTATATTATATAAGAGTTAAAAAATTATATTATATTATATATTATATTTGAGTTTAAAAATATGATTCCTTGTTTAAAATTTGGATAATGAAAGAATAATCGCAGTACTTCAAACTAACCATAAATTAATGAGTGAATAAATACAATTAAAACCAATCTCATAACGCATGATTTTCATTTTAGCATAATAACCTTCTCCTATTTATCCAACCCAAATATAAGGAAACAAGCTTTAACATTTTTAACAAGACAAAATACAAAAGTTCATCGATATTTTGCATTTATTAAATGATTCCTTATTCTGAATCATTAATGAGTTGAAATGAGTTTCTTATTAATGAGGATCTATATTTATGCCTTTAATTACCTACATATATCATTTTCTTTGTCTATGAGGACAGTCCTAGCACTTTAATATTTTCAGAATCATATTGTTAGTATGCATCCTAGCAATTATCAACGCTAGAACCATAGAAACATGATTGTTAAGAGTGTGTCTCATGATAACGGGACGTAGTCTTCCTTTCGTATTAACTTTAATATTCTTCATTGCACTTTACACTTAACATGTTCGTTAATGATGATTCATTATTGACATCCTTTTCTAGCATTTTGTAAATAGTTAGTTTACAATTATTTTTAATTCAAAGAATTTTTTGAAACTTTTGAACGTCATTATGCCATAAAATGAAAATAACCAAAGGCAGGTTATACAACAGTACTGTACAACAGTATTTCATCGACATGGTCAGTAAAAAAATTGTTAAAAGAGTCAGCACTAATATCATTACCATTTCCCTGAGTTTGGCCATTTTTATTTGTAAGACTATGTACAACTTTCCATAAAGTTTTACTGTTATTTCTAGAGTGAGCCATATTATTTTTTTAATAAGTTATCTTCGCATTTTGTGTAGCCAACCTATAATCTTTTTACACTGCTTGTATTTTTCCCTGAAGTGCCCAGTTTTATAAATTTGTTCAAGTTTATAAAACTTATCCCATTGTTCTTTTAATTTGAATAAGTTATGGGTGTACCACCCATTGACTACCTTAACTCTAATGTTTTTCTTTGCAATGAGTGGAAATGCACCATTTATAGCCTATAAAAATAACTCCATAAACTTCTCAAACTTTTTATTTGCATCTTTGAGCACATATACAACCCACCAATTGATTGCATATAGTAACTTAATAAGCAGAGAGGTGCTCTCATAATTTACTAACCAAACCAATGTATTAACCTTTTTATTGTCTTATTGCGTCAGTAACTGTTACAAATTTAGGGCTAAACAACAATGCATGATGGTCAAACATGAAAGTATTAATTACATGAGTTTTACACTTACTTGTATGAATATCAGTTACAATATTATCTATACAATTTCCAGTAATAATCCTGGTCTAGTGATCTCATCTGTAGTTATGTGAAGTCCAAACAAATCAGACAAATTGAATAAATCTTTTTTAAAATTATCATTGAGTTTAAACTTAATATTAAAGACATCACTTAGTTCTAGATTATATCTACATTTATAGACAAAACAAAAAATATTATATAAAAACTAAGAAAATTGTTAACGTAAAGAACATCATCATTATAGGGTATTTATAAGGATAAAATAATTACGTTTTAATTTGGAAGTTCAATCGCTGCCGCCTCACAAACCATCTCAATCAAAAGTTCTTTCACAGTCCCGATTTCTCTGTACTCGAGGCCATCAATAGTAAATATGGCAGTCACACCACGAATTATATTAGGCCTACCTTATGAAGATGCTATATTGTAGCCTGTTATACTTAAGAAATCAATGTCAATTTTATTTAGGAAGTGCTCGGCCACTTCAGTTACTTTAACATAATAATTATTGCACATGAACGATAGATAATCAATTTTATTACATATTCCTTGAACATTACAAAACATTACATTAAAAGTGTTATCACCATCAGTTAGTTTTACCAGTGCATCAGCGTTACCAATTTGTTCATACCGAATGTTATGCAATTTAGGCCTACTTATTAAGCTTGGTTAAGCATTAACCAACGTTGTTGGCATCTTTGAGCCTACTTTTGCAACATTCATAAGTACCAGTGCTTATAACAAATCATAACCTTAAACAAGTGGAATAGGCTCAACCTTACAACTGTTTTTGATATCTAAATATTTATCTATACATTCAACAATTTCCATACTGATAAACGTTTTCCTAACCAGTTTAGATGAAGTCCATGTGTAAAGTATAACCTCTTTCCGAGATCACTTATGTCAATGAAACGTGTGTTTTCAAAGTATTTGCATATTTTTTCTATCAGGCAGTTTGTTTTATTCACTTCCCTATTGTCACATGACCAGCTCGGTAGATCCAGACATTGTGGTACTGAGAAGACTATCACATTGGTTGCTTGAAGAACTTGTAGCTTTCTTCGTACAGAACACAGCAAACCTTTTGCTTCATTTTTGGCCACATCATTTGTCCCAGCCATAAGGACAGTGAAGTCATCGAGCCCACTTTCAAGATTTGCAGGCACTACATCAGCAAAACATGAACCAGGTCTCACAAAAATTGATATATTGAGATCACTGAGCTTTGAAACTTCACTGCCAATGTTTCTCCCATGGTTACATGTCCCAAGTCTCCCATGTCTGCATAAAGATGAATTTTCAAGGAAGAGCTATGTTTCTTGGTCTTGAAGGATGTTAGGTTAGGTTTCTAGTCTTCATCCCTAGCTCTAGATCCTTGCCTTTTTGGTCTAGTCCTAATCTCTCTTCTGTCTTTTCTCAAACTGTTATTATCTGCAGGTTTTTCGTTTCTCACATCATCATTAGCCTCTTCAAGAGCACTAAAACTGTATTTCAGCTCAAGTGAAGGAAAAACAGTGAGTCTATTTGGTTTAATTTTATTGTTCACTACTTTCCAACTGCCCTGATCAGACTTCGGCCTAACTTCAGATGTGAGCCTAGGCCTATCTTTATCTACCAGTTCATGCTTGAGATTTTCCTCAAACCAACTTAAACTGTTTTTCAGGGAGTCATTATGTTCTTTCATTTTATTTAAGTCCTTTTTCAAAAGTGGTATTATTTTGTTTAAAGATACTAACTCACACGTTTCGACGTCACAATCAGCCACATAATCACCAGCTTCACATAAGGCGAATTCCCAGTCAGTTAGATCACTTAATAAATCTTCATCGGCAAGTTTCCCACACTTGAAATGTAACCATCTGCCACAATAAACACATGGGATACCATTACAGACCTTCCTTTTACATTTTCTTCAATTAATATTAGTAATAACCTTATTTATGCTGGACAGCGTCTCTGATAGGTCTAACCCACTCACCGCCATCTTGAATCTTACGTGTCAGCGTTCTTGAGGGGCCAAAGATCAACTTGGATTTTAATGGTAAGACCATTTTTTCAGGCAGATAACAAAAATTGTAAAACGATTGAGAAGACCAATGAAGCTTTGTTACTGACTAAACCCAATAGTATTATGTTTAGTTAATAGATTTATTTAATTAGATTTTACCTTTATTCAAGTTGTTATCAGTACAAGTACTTTTACATACACATACAACTGATGCATAGTACAACAATCCATACGAATGTTTTCTTTGTTTCATTTATTCGTCGAATATCTTGAAATCGTTTTGAAACGATTTATTTCTAATTTCTTTATTAAATCAGGAAATATTTCAAAAACTTTGGAATATAGTTTATAAAAAATGAGTCATCTTAACTGTTCGTATACATATATGAAAGTAAATTTAAAATATAAGAAAAATTAATTGATTCGATTTCTTAAACTGTGTGTTAAATACAGATCATAGCATTGCTATTAATAATTGATATAAAATTAATTATTAATCAAAGACGTGTAAATTAAAACCAACATTAAAACATTTATATAGAAATCATGAGATCTATGAAGTCAAAAAGTGATTTATTACTATGCATGCACTTTAGAAGTATCTCATAAGTGAACATGTGCGAGTGTAAAATAGCCGTGATATATTGAGCACCCCTCACCTAGCACAAGCCAGGGCCGGGTGATATTTTATCCTTCATGTCTGAAAAGGGATGGGACATATGACTTATGATAGTAGCGAAACTTAGAATCGGTTTTGAACGAAGGAAACGTAGAATCACCAGCCTTATTATCAAATCGTACTTGGCGACCAAGATTTGGTCCTTTAAGGTAAGTCAGTTACATTTTTTATAAGCCTGGAGTTTTTACTCCACTGTATAATGCGCAGATTTGCTTCGGTTTCTTGCTCCCGTTCTGAAAAATGAGGCCACTTCATATAATTTGGTTACAGCTAGTTTAAAGTCAACCAATAACGTGATTCTATAAATGTATGCTCTGATTAAACGCGTTTGATAAATACAAACATGAACCTAAATATATTTATATTTTACATAACAAAACCGATTGTTTAGTATACTCGTTTTTTATGATTATTAGCTAAGCCAAAAGCTCCGAAATATATATCTCTAATGTATGTAGTATCTATGGTTATATGCATTATATTATGTATTATACAGGCATGTGTAATTCAGTAATAGGTTAAATCGAATCATCCATATTCTATATGTTTGGGTGTAATTACGTTGTTTCATTAGACATTTATTTATTTCGGATAATTTTCCCCTATCGTAAAATAGTTCTCTTTATTACAGTTCCTAGTGAAACCAAACAACCTATTCTGTATCACGCTAGTGTTTGTTTAACTGATTACATATTAATATTTTAATATGTTGTGTTAGTGATATCTAGGAATTTCTTTATAAAAAAACGACTTAATAATATTCATTATTAGCAGAAACCTTTATGAATCTAAGATTATCAGGTAGAGTGTTAAGTTGTCGTTCAATTAAAACATTTGGTAAAATCGTCCGTCCAAGTCTTCGTAGCACACGATTAAGTTGTCTTTGGCTCAAATATTATTTTTAAGAAGCTAAAAAGAATATTTTTAGTATTTTGCCATAGATTTTCATCCTCAGTGATATTAGCCTGCCTGTTAAGAAATAACAAAAAAGTATGTTAAACGTATCATTTAACAAAGGAAATGTTAAAACCTTTATGCACATGTGGGAAGGTTAAGAATCTCTCATTACTTATCTCGATACAAATATTGTAATTTGAATATCCTAAAATAATCTCATTTAACGCTCTTTTGATTTTATATAAAAACAAATAGTATTATAATACCGGGTGTCCATAAAATAATCATCGGTTTTTAATTACATATATATCACTTAATTTTTCTCTCACGACACTGTGACTCGCATGTGGCTAAAGAGAGTTGTTCTAAGTTTTATAATCATATGTTCATTGCTCATTGTTACCCTTTTTGTTTACTTTCATTAGTTGTTTTGAAAATGCCTACAATTGAAGGAAAAACCTTCTGTGTCTTAAGATATGATAATATTTTTTCTTTAATAATTGTCCAGCGTGAGTTCTTCAGACACTTCGGAAGATCTGCTCCAACTCACCAGAGCATTTTGAGATGGTGTCGGCAGTTTAAAAACACAGGAAGCCTGCTGAAACGTAAGAATCCTGGTCGACCAAGTGTATCCGTCGATACAACAAATAGGGTCAGGCAGCGCTACGAACGAAGGTCTCAACAGTCGGTAAGAAATGCTAGCCGTGAACTTGGCTTACCTAAGTCGACCGTTTGGAAGGTTTTACGAAAAAACTGCGCTTTAAGCCGTATCGACTACAGCTGCTTCAGAAATTACAACAGGGTGATTTCCTAAAACGTAAAGAGCTATGCAACGAACTTCAAAATCACTTAGAAGATGGACATTTTTCCGCTCATCTCGTATTCAGTAATGAAGCGACCTTTCACTTAAGTGGAAAGGTTAACAAGCATAACGTGCGGATTTGGCCGTCTGAGGCTCCGCATGCCTTTATGCAACTTGAGAGGGATTTGCCGAAACTGAATGTCTTTTGTGCGGTGTCAAATACCAAACTGTATGGCCCGTTTTTCTTTGCAGAAAAAAGTGTAACTGGTGTTGCATATCTGGACATGTTGGAGCAATGGTTGTTTCCCCAACTTGAAGAGGACATGGAAGATTTCGTGTTCCAGCAGGACGGAGCTCCGCCTCATTGGCACTGCGATGTCTGACGTTTTTTAAATAAGAGACTCCCTGTTGGTTGGATTGGCTGCTGTGGTGATGATGACTTAGCTCTCCTAAGGTGGCCACCCCGTTTTCCGGACCTTACTGTATGCGATTTCTTTCTCTGGGGCTATGTGAAGGACAGGGTATACATCCCGCCATTAGCTCAAACCCTCCGAAAGCTAGGAGAAAGGATTCGCGTTGCAGTGACAACAGTAAGTCAGGATATGCTTACCAACGTTTGGGCAGAGTTGCAACATAGACTGGAAACATGTTTCGCTGCAAACGGGCAGCATATTGAGCAACTTTAGTGATATCAAAACAAAACTTGAGAGCTTTCTCTTTCAATCCATGCAATGTGTAGTAGCATTCATGTATCTGTAAGTTAAATAAAGTATTTTAAAACCCGATGATTATTTTATGGACACCCGGTATTATACAGGGTGTTTATAAAATAAGTATACAACTTTGGTAGTCAAATACAACCATGTTTTTTTTACAAGGTAGACAAAACTTACAGTTTATGAAAGCTCATATTCTCAAGTTTTTTCCATATATTACAAGTGTTCAATATGTACACCTTGTTTCACATGGCAGAGATCAATCCTAAAATCAAGTTCTTACCAAACTCTCTGAAGTTTGGGCTGATCAACAGTCCCTACTGCAGCTATTATTCTTTCTCATAAGCCGTAAGAGGTTTGATGGGAGAGGGGTGCAGAAACTTTGTCTTGATCATAATCTCACAAGTAAAATCACAAGAAGTAAAATCAGGATTAGTGGTGGTATTCATAATATTGACTTCATCGCAAAAAATCTCTCTAAAAGATTAGGGGTAATTTTCTTCCTAAACACTAAACATATCCACTTAACGCATAGTTGACGACAATCATTTGTATGAAACAAACCTTGAGGTATATTCTTATACATATATACCAACTACACCAAAATTAATTATGTAGTTATTAGTTTATTGATGTATAAAGTTGTTTACTTCTTTTATTTACCCTGTATTAATATTAATAGTAGTTTTGTATTTTGGCTTAAGCTTTAACTATTTTAATCCCAATTTAAAGCTGTAAATCACTATAATTTCATAGTTAACAAGAGAGATATAATATCCGAAATTAAGTACCGTTCCATCACATAATATCATATAGACTAATCAAAGAAACAAACATAGTTTCATATGAACATAGTTTCATATGAACAAGGAGAGGTTTAATACTATTGTCTGCATGCGAGCATGGACGTTTGTATACACTGTATGCATCCAGATATGTTTACATTGTAACTGATCAGCTAAGCCTAGACATTATTTATTGTGTTATGTTGGTAATATTTAGACAAAATGAAATTGCAAAGTAATTAGCAAGCTGCCTATAGCTGATTAAATAATAAAATAACCCGAGTTTTTAATGGAGTGTCTTAAATATTAGTTTTAATAATAACAACAATCAAATCGATTGATATAGTAAAGACTAACACAACTGGAGTGACTATGAATAACTGAAACAAATGTGGGTATGCATGAGGATATTAATGCGGCTTTAAGATAGTGGAGATAAATATTATTAACTATGGCCCGACACACATTTTTCTGTCTAATGCCATTGAATTTGTTGTATGTCAAATACTCCTTCATTTTCAAGATGAGCTCGTTCGCTTCGCTCACTCGCCTATCGACAAAATAGTTTGAGTTGCCATTCGAGTATTTTTTTTATTTCCATAATAATAGTTGCGATTCAAGTAGTTTTTATTATTTTCATAATGGTCATATGTTTATGCCTTTCAAGTTTGCTTAAACATAATCCTTTTTAACAGCTGTTTGGTGTAACTAACTGAACTTTGGTCAAATCAATGGGAACCTTAAAGGCCAGTGGGACAGAGCCCTTAGTTCGGATTAAAGATTTTCTTTTATAATAACCTTGTCCTGACATTAACGAACACAACAAAAAAAGAGTTATTCAATTTGGTGCACTCTTTCTCAAGTTATGTATTGACAAAAGGAAATAGGGATTCCTTTTAATATATTAAGATTTAATTGAGAATAAATACACCAATAAAAACATATACACAAAAATTAGCTGCTAACGGAGAAATGAAATTCAAACATTCTGTATTTCATACAAGCTGTAAATATTGAAATATGTTTGGCTGTTAAGGATATATATTCACTGACAAGTAGCTTGTTATAGGTTGTCAAACGTCATATGCAACGTATTAATTTGGCATTAGACCAACTCAGGTGATGTTATAGTCAGAAAAAAGTATGTAAAAATATTTTTTTTTCTGACCAAAGTTCAAATTATGTATATTATTATAACAACGTCAACGGATTTTCGGGCACTGACTACTATAAGCTTCAAGCGTGAGTCTTCACTCGGCTTCGTTGATAACTAAATTTGTATTGTTTTCAAAAGCCAATTATTGCATGATTGCATGAAATACGTTTCAGGAATTAATTAAAACTTCATTATTGAGAGACCGGTTGATTTGTACAGTTATGTATTGGATGTTGTTAATAAAACTTCCTTTTCTCAAACTTTTAAGCAATTTAAAATTAAATACAGCGTTAGGATTTGATCTAATTAGGTACTGAAAAAATTTGGTCCAAACAGGATATTCTAATTATAGTGAACACAAACTATTAAAAGTAGACAGTCTTAATTAATATATGTGAATAAATAAGTCGAATGTTAGTCAGAGAAATTATAGCGGATGGAAGCAATGTAGGTTAATGGAAGCTCTGCTTCCGGAAAACAATTATATAGTGAAATAATGGGATATTGTAAAGGCGTATTCAGGCGTCATGGTTTATTATTTACTTCGGTTAATGTCGTTAGACGTGTCTAGATAAAATACTATGCAACTTAACAGCTGTTGGATTAATGTTAAATTAGTATTGTATTAAGTATAGTATTAAGTAAAAATTATACCAACCAAGAAAACTGGAAAAATATTCACGAAAAATAATAATTTTTAAATTATATAAAATGATAAAATTATAAGTTAATAAAATAATATGCAGATGCAAACTATAGAAACTAGAGACCAAATAATATTTGACGGATAATTGATAAAAGTTTAACATCTAGTGGGTTCTGTTGCGCTCATCTCTCTCTCGCTCTCCCTCCCTCCCTTCCCCTCACCCACCCTCACTACTAGGTATTTTATCTTTATGGGGAATTAAAACGAATAGCAAAAGGGTGTTACCATTTCAGTTATCAGTAGCCTCTTTATGTATGCGTGAAACCTCTCCACCTCATCCTCCCCCCTAAAAAATGTTGTTTTACACGGAGTTAAACGGAGAAGGAGTTAAGAGAATGGTGTTACCAATCCAGTAGTTTGTAATATTTATTATTTAAATTAGTCCTAAATTATCTGTTCTTGCTGTTGTGGATTTAAATAGATAAGGTCGTCAATAATTCCAGTAGTCGTTAGTTTTTTAAAAATCATTTATGAATCATTTATGTTCTTTCTGTTGTGCTACATATTTATTTAAATAACTCTGCTCTTTATTAAATGAAAAGCATAACAAAAAACAGGACGAATGTTCCCATAAGGATAACATTTAAACTTTGAAAGCAAAAGGGCATTGCCCTACACACGCAAACGCAAAATTATTTACATCCGACACATCTTTTAATAGTACTAAATAAGTGTTCCAAGTTTCATAATTCTAAGATGCCGCAAACGAGAAATACGAGAAATCGATACCACAAAAATTTCCCTAGCCTGATAATATATAGAAAAAAACAATCATATAACCACGTCGACTACGGCAATAACTTCTTCCCTATAGGGATTTTTAGGTTTTTATAATCCGCTAAACATATGAAACAAAAAGCAACTATCTCAGTATGTTTTACTCATTACTATTTGCTTCGTATTTAAAGTAGTTTTGACAATAAATACAGTTTTTATGTAATATTTTATATTTTTGCATGCATCATCATACATTAAAATACAGGCAATACTAGACACAAACTATAAGAAAAACAACGAAAACCAACTCATGAAAATCTGCTTTTGCTCACTAAGACACCTGCATTTCCTAAATTCCTGATTATTTGTAGTCCAACATTGTTTTTGGTAAAAGAAAAACCGGCATAAATTGGGAACAATGTTTTTCACTCACTAAAATATTAACGGGTTGGTTAATTAAACTTTCCCATCGAGAAATTATATAATTTTAAAACGTTCTTTGTGAATTTAAATCATTGCTATGCACAAATAATGCAAAATTGACGTTATAAAATTCAAAACTCAATCGAACGCTGTGTTTGATGAAACAGAAGTAGAAACCCCTAACTTGCATCATCGTTCTTCTTTTTTCACCCCTTAAAATAAAGCGTAACTCAAGAGGGATTACTATTTAAATTTTTACACTTACCCCCCAATACCACTATTTTGGGGGAGGGGGTTGACAATTTTGACTCATCAAAAGTTTCTTTTTTGAGTTACTAAGGTTTCTAGATGATTATCTCGTTATATGTAGGTTTTAAATGTAGTTTTTAAAAACAATAATGGGGGTGGGAGTTTTGGAACACAAGGTAATTTTTGAATTATTGTATTAAAACGAGAGCTCCACTCTACCAAAGGTAAATGTTTTATCGAGACAATAACTCTTCGTATATCATATTAATATGTTCTTTAGTATACCTTCTTGTAGAAATATTTAGACAATGTTTAAAATAACCTCTGCACTTTATCCCGTTAACCTTAAATGACTTATGTTTACTAATGTTGTTGATGTGTTGACCAATGTCTTTAATGTTTACAGTAGATGGTCTTATTTGGTAGATGATAATTTGAAAATATTTTCTAAACTCATAATAGCGATGAATTTGAATTTATTATTGATTTATTTTCACTTTACATATAGCTTCTAGTGTTTTAAACTACACTGCGTTTCGGGAAGTAAGGAAATTCCTTCCGTAATCAAGTGAACCCTAATTTGAGATGGTTCATTAATTGTAAAATGTATTGCATTCACAATTAATATAATTATAAAAATTATGAAACACCTCAAAGTAGGGGGTCCACTTGATAAAGAGAGGAGTTTTCTTACCACCCGAAATGCAGTGAGAGCAATAAACCCGAGTAGTAAACATGCAATACCATCCAGTGTGTAATGATACTCTGAAGATGTTTCAACAGTTTGCAATTGTGTTGGTTGTACTAACATTTCTAATCACTTTTAAATGGATCATATTGAAAGTTAAATATCCGTTGAGGGATATAATTTAAAAATATTATCTTCACACATGTTTTACAGAAGTATGAGCGTATACCTAGTAAGTAACAAACGATCAAGAAATTCCGAAAGTATTGATTATTTGTGTTTTTTTTATAACTAATTTTTGTTTTAAAACTTTTCTAATATGTCGGTATGTTTTCCTCAGGTTAAACTATTTTTAATTAAATACAATTTTAAGAAATATAAAAATAATTATTGCATTTTTAATTTAAAAAATATGTTCCCTTTATCAGTATGATTGAATAACTTCTATAGTAAGGGTAATTTAATGTTAAATAATTCAACATAGATTGAATAACACATAATTTTTATCATTCGTTTAATCGTTTGTTTAACACATTGAACGCTCTAATAATTCTGCCAAAAATCTATTGTAGAATTTCAAAACCCCGTTACTAACGATGATTTACAATCTGTTTTAAAACCGATAACACTCATTCAAAAAATTATTATAATTAATTTGCAATTATAACGGATTTATTAAGCGATTACTCAGATATTTTATGGTTTTCAGTGTTATATATGGTGCGGACATCTGAGAGGTTGGTATCAATTCAGTTTCAAGCAGATAGAAGCAACTTCATAGTCGATAACAATGAAAAGCTTCGACTAGTTTTAAAATAGGTTCGCCAGCCTGTTGTATTGATATTTTGCTGAATACCGGACATATAATTGCATATATTTTCATCCATGCCGGTCTAGTTTAAAAAAAGATAATTGAATCACTTTAAGGGAAGCAATAATTTTGAAGACAGTTAAGACAGTTAAGTATTTTAGATAGTTGAATTTAATTCTAAGGAAATTACTATTAGCAAGTTAATTTTACATCTTTCAATTGTACTAGCTGAACAATCTGTTTTAGCAGTTGTATGATATTTTTTCAACCTAATAACATTATGAGTGTAATCATCAATATAAAATGGCAAGACAGACTATATTTAGATTTATAAATAATTTAAATATATAACATAGATGTTAATACACAAATATTAATACATTACTTTAATATGCCCCATCTGAAATAAGGGGTTTTCAGCATATCATTGCTCTTGATTAGTCATAAATGTATATTATTTATTTATTTATTTACTTCCAATGGTAAAGCAATTTACAAAGTGAGATTAACAGTTTTAGTGGAGCATTAATGCTGTTGCTCTACCGAAGTTTATTGCCGAGCATAAAGTACAATGGCAGAAGTGAAAACTAACATTGTACGATATGCAGGTTTGCAGCATCACAATAACAATAAAATAGTAGTAAGTTGGGTATAATGTGTAATGACGTGGATGACCACTAGAATACCATTCAGTAATATCTTGACACGATCGAGTGTGCTTTCAAATAATGTCAAATAAGTTTACAGCTTTAGCTTATGCTAGTTTACGTCTTTTAGGTGTCCATCTGCGTCAGTGGCATCTTTTAACGTTGTAAAAGGCTGTCCAATCCCATGTCTTGTTGCTATATCAAAGGTTGAAATTCTCCTAGAAAGCATCATTAAGTAATAGTCCAATGACAAATGACAGCCAGTATATACAAAAAAGAAAGCATTATTAAAGGTGTGCAAGGGCAAGGAGTATTTTATAATCAAAACTAAAACATGGTTCGGTTACAGATGTCTTTCACCTCCGCCATCCTTGTGGCTGTGGCCACCCTTCTGGCTTTCGTCGATGTATGTTTAATAGATATATGTGGGTTGTAAAAATGCTTATCGAAAGAAAACAAATATATTTTACTACCTGTTTACTAATGGTCTAAAACTTACTGTTATAAACCAAATTGTTAAATTAAGTTTTCATCGTTACATTATAATTTTGCTCTCTATTTCTATAGTACTCGAGTGCCAAGGCCCATACAATGGCTGACCCCAGCAAAACGTGAACACTCTCCTGGAGCTTATTAACCCTACAGTTGGATTTACGAGTTTTATATAAAATGAAATAAACCAGCTCTGAGCAAAATTGAAATTATTTATCTACCCTAGGCCGAATAATTGTATAATAGTATACTTGTTGCTCGAAATCGAGCAATATTTTGATTTAATAGGCATGAACTTCAGCAATATCTATATCGCGAATTTAGTCGTTATTATCTCAGGTTAATAATGTATGGACGTCTGGCAATCCAGGTTTTCGGAATTCCGATTTTGTATAAAATTGCCATTATTTTTTCTTCAAAAATAAACTAATTCTCAACGTCCTACCTTTCCTTTTTTTGGACTTAAAGTCATGAATGCCACTTGACACATTTGTGCCAAATTTAATTGAAATTGGATTATTTTCAAAAGTAATTGCATTCACGGGCACATATGTAACAGATATAGAGTACAAAACACCCTTAAAATTCCCCTTTAAAGTATGTGATCCGCAATCTACAGTTAAAATATATTAGTTACACTCAAAACTATTATACGGCTGGCTATTAAATATGTTTGCCAATAGTACGCTTTACTGCGCTCTTACCCTTCCACGTTTCAAGCCAAGGTATTAGCTTCTTTCCTTTAGAGGGAAATCGCTAATTACCCTTAGAGGAATTTAGGTATTAACTAATTAGTAGTGGGTGCCCGTCAAAATTCGATGGCTACAATATTATGGTTGAGTAATCTCACGGTACCCTGCAGGAACAACCACCAACGATAAAATATCTGCACTCTTTAATACCTACTGACAATATTAGAAATGTTGAAAATGCACCTTAATATGCGGCACATTACAGTTAAATAAAAACCCCGTTGCAGCAAGCCTGCAAACTCATAGAATTTGAAATAGTATCTCGCTACGTCATGAAGCCACTTGCCAAGGTTTGTTAAAGCATCTTTATAAATAAGCGAGATATGACTTTTTATTTATTCTCCATAGGAAAAACATTAGGATTGAATATGTAGATATTTTGCATCCTGGTTAAAAGATTTCACCTTAAATCAATTGTTTTCTTGTAAATTGCAATACATTGTTAACCATTGTTACGGAATAAATATCATTATTATTTAACTTGTAACGAGTCGTTTAGTTGGGGGGGGGGGGTGGAAGAAGGTTTGATTTCGTCGTCGCGGCGGGCAGCCAAGCGACAGGTAGCAGTTGGCGGCGGCAAGCGGCCGGTCGCACTTTGACCCGGCCTTATCAGCGCTTATGGGCCTGGGTATCCAGCCGCTTCGGCGAGGCAGTATGTCCTGAGCTCCGACAGCGATTGTGTCTGGAGAGTTTCGTGCGTACTGTTTAGAGTCCGTTGGTGACGAGAGTTCCTGTGCAGTGAGATCTGCGTTGAGTTGGGTTGTGACCCGCTATTTGATGAGTCTCGACTAAATAGTAATATTAGTATTATTGTTGTTATTAATTTCCTGTTCGAGTCTAAAACTTGTGAGGAATACTGTATTTCTGCCACGTGATCCGTCAAGACACGCTTGGGTTGGAGTGGCGTTTACTGTCTAGGCAGGGCTGAAATAAATAGTATATTTATTCAGACATATTTCGCTAAGCCTCAAACTCATTGACTATTTTAATTTGGAAGTAGGAAATATATATATATTGAGGCGAGACGGTTTGAGAAACCTGTTGAGGCCTGACAGGGCAGAGCAAGCACCGACACGCTCTGTCACCACGTGTGGTATTCCTGGAAATAAGCCCGGCCAAAATAGTTAGTTTGGATTATTCTACGGTTGTCATCGTGTTATGATTTAATTTCAATTAAATTGTAACAAGTTTATTGGGATGGCGTATTTTAGTTGCATGTCAATGTGCTTGGTAGTCTGAGACCAGCTACTTGGTATTTCAGTTTCAGCGCGAGATTACCCAATTTTATTGGCAGCATACTGATTGGCCTGGGCACTGCCTGAATACTTTAATTAAATTTAGACAACTGTGTCAAGTATTCTGTGCAGGTAGCCAGTAGTATACACGTGATATCCTTTCCGTATCAGCCGAGCCGGCCCCGATTACTCGACTAGGAGTCGTGGGCGTTGTTACCGATAAGGTTTAGTGACCCATGGTGTTACAGGGACTCTGGGCTTTTTTGTCAGTGCGAGTGGTCGCTGTGGAGGACGTGGCCCGAGCTGCAGTGTGTGTCAACCCCTCGTCGTCAAGTGCCCCCCCACCGGGTCTGGTTTGATTAGAAGCTACTTCTGTGGTGAACTTGTTTCACGTCTGATTGTATGAGCTAGGCCCAAGCCAGCGTTGAGGTCCGGTCCACATACCCCTGAGTGCCAGTGGAACCCTGGAGTAACCTAGCCATCACAGGCTGAGCCGTCCACGGCAAAATTAAATAACCTCTCTTGCGGGTATTTTCTTACAGGGGGAAAATACGTCACAAGAAAATGGCGCCCGAACAGGGACTCGAACCCTGGACCCTTAGGTTAAAAGCCTAATGCTCTACTGACTGAGCTATCCGGGCTCACCACTGGAAAGCGGGCGCTTACCCCTTTGTCAGAGCCACAGATCCGGGAACTCAAAAGTTTCTTGGATCGCGAACTGTCACAATTTGACGAGGTGCCAGGGAAGACCCACCTCTTAGAACATGTCATAGTCTGAAAGAGGGAGCAGTCCCGGTGAAGCAGATACATTATTCGAGGAACCCAGCCATGCAAGCTGTGGTTAATGAGGAAGTAGAGGCCTTGCTGAAGGATGTGGTCATTGAATAGTCATCATCACCGTGGAGCTCACCAATTGTGCTAGTGAGAAAACCTTCGGGCAAGTTCCGAATGTGTCTGGACCTGAGGGAGGTTAACGAGGCTAGCGTTCCCGATGCCTACCCCCTTCCTAGGATCAATACCATTCTGGAAAAGTTACGCCAGGCTCGATATATAAGTACCCTTGACTATATCGAGGCTATTGGCAAGTCCCACTTAGCGAGTCAAGCCGCCCGATCACTGCTTTTACTGTTCTCGGGGTCGGCTTGTTTCAGTTCAAGGTCATGCCTTTTGGTTTACATTCAGCTGGTGCCACCTTCCAACGTCTCCTTGATAAGGCTATTGGCCCAGACTTAGAACCACGGGCATTTGCGTACCTTGATGACTTGTTCTTAGTTTCAGAAACCTTTTGTGACCTTTTGAAACTATTGAGGACCGTCTTTGCGAGGTTGAGGAAAGCGGGCCTACGCCTGAACGCCGAGAAGTGCCATTTCTGCAAAACCCAGTTGAAATACTTGGGTCATGTCATCAGTGACGCTGGAATTGCAACCGATCCGGAGAAGGTCAGAGCGATCCGAGAATTTCCGACTCCACGGAACGTGAAGAATCTCCGTAGCTTCCTTGATCTGGCCAGCTGGTACCACAGATTCGTTGAAGGGTTTGTCTCGGTGGTGACACCACTGACGAAACTGCTTAAGAAGGGATCAAAGTGGCTTTGGGGACCAGAACAAGGGAGCGCGTTCGAAGAAATGAAGCGACGTCTAAGTTCAACACCGGTTTTGGCATGCCCAGATTTCTCAGCTACTTTCACTCTGCAGGTGGACGCCTCTAATGACAGCCTGGGTGCCTCTTTGACACAAGACCAGGCAGGTCAGTAGGTCGTGATCACCTATGCAAGCCGTTTGTTGACCGAACCGGAGAGGAACTACACGACGACAGAGAAAGAGTGTCTCGCCTTGGTCTGGGCTGTGCGGAAGTTCCGGCCATTTGTAGAGGGCTACCGCTTCGTCACGATAACAGATCACTTGGCTCTCAGGTGGTTGATGAAGCTGCAAGAGCCGTCGGGCAGGTTGGCCCGCTGGGTGATGGAACTACAGCAACACGAATTCGAAATACGATATAGGAAGGGTACTTTGAATTGGGTGGCTGACGCTCTCTCTCGACAACCGGTTTGGGATGAGGAGTGTGAGACCCCAGCAGATATCACTGTGATGTTAGGAACCCCACTGGAGGCTGTTCTGAAGCCGGAGGGAGAGGCGACCAAAGACGACCCTTGGTACGACCGTACGGAAGAATTGGTCTGGGTACATTCTAGGCGTTTCCCCAACTATTGCAACAAGGACGGCGCATTGTACAAACTCCACAGAAGGCCGCGTGAGGCGATGATGAGAGGTCGTGGAAGAAGTGTATTCCTTTGACGCAGCTACGGGAGGTGCTGGTTGAGAATCATGACTCCCCGATGGCAGGCCACATGGATGTGAAGAAGACCCTGGCCAGAGTTGCTGGTAGTTACTTTTGGCATGGTTGGCGTCGTTACGTGAAGGACTACGTAAGGTCATGCCCAACGTGCCAAGAGTTTAAGGTGGCTAAGCTGAAACCCGCCGGAAAAATGTATTTCCGAAACCCTCAAGGGGCTTGGCACTCAATTTCGGCTGACTTGATGGGTCCCTTTCCTCGTTCTAAAAGTGGCTATCGTTTCCTTGTCGTGTTCCAAGACTTTTTTAGCAAGTGGGTTGAAATGAGACCCCTGCGTTCTGCAACGGCAAAAGCCTTGTCTGTGCCATTCCAGGAGCTTATCGTACTGCGGTATGGCGCTCCTTTGGTTTTGATGACCGACAACGGTACTCAATTTGTGTCTAAGGTGTTTAAAGACCTGACAGAGGAGTGGGGAGTTGAATTTCGGCAGACGGCGCCCTATAGTCCTCAGTCGAATCCTGTAGAACGACCTAACCGGGTAATCATGACGATGATTGCTCAGTTCGTTAAAGACAACCATCGTACTTGGGATGCACTCATTTCAGAGTTCCAGTACGCTGTCAATACAGCCATTCACGACTCTACTGGTTATTCCCCGGCGAGGCTATGCCTAGGGAGGGAACTCAGGCTTCCGCGGGCGGTAGGAGAATCGTTGATAGAATCGTCCGGTGACGTTACACCAGGCCCTGATGGAGGAAGTGGTTCCCAGGAAACCGTAGAGTGGGTGCGCAGTGAGCGCGAGTTGGCCTTCAAGCGAATGTATGAACGGTGCCATCAAAACTTTCGAAAGGCGTATGAAAGACAGTCTAGGTACTACAATCTTCTTCGTCGGGAGGTGCAGTACCAGATTGGCGATCTGGTGATGAGGAGGCTACATGTGTTGTCTTCGGCAGCTGATGCAATAGTGGGCAAATTGTCACCTAAGTTTCAGGGCCCCTGTACAGTAGTGAAGCGAAAGGCGACCAACATGTACGTGGTAGAGGATGCAGGATCTAAGGAGACCCACACCGTCCATGTTAAGGACCTCAAGCCGTTCCATGGGAGGGCCGAGGCTTGATCTCCTTGGCATTGGTGGTGGGTAGTTGAATTGTAGCATGTGTTGCATACTGCAGTGCATGGCTTCTGCTTACTGTCATTTTGGTTATTCTTTGATTGCAGGTACTTTTTTTACACCTGGCACTCACTCGCCTGCTTGCTTGCCTGCTTGCTTGCCTGCTTACTTGCTTTGCTTTTGTCTGAGTAGCTTGGGAAGTGTAGTTGGGTAGTTGTTAGTCTCCTAGGGAAGATGTCGTTGCGCCCTGAGATTTTCCTACTTCCGGAGGACGTCGAGACCCTTCGACCCCGTTGTCTTGTCAACGGGCTCGTCGTTAATGGGTATCTAAGACTCATCGAAAGGAGGAGTTGCTACTACGAGAACCTTCCCTCAGTCTGGGCATTCGACAGCTCCTTCCGGTCCGACTGGGTCAGGGGAGGTTACGAGGCGACCAAGTGGAGAGAGAGAAATGTGGACCCGTTCAGCAAGGATCTACTTCTGTTCCCAGTGCATCTACCGAACGTTGGTCAGTGTGGACATTGGTCGCTTGTCGTAGTGTGGCCGCGACAGGCGAAGATTGCTGCATACGACTCCTTGGGCCAACGAAACTCGTCTGCAACCCAGCAGATGGAGTATGTTTTGGAGTTTTTGCGTCTGCATGCCAAAGCCAAGTACCTCCCATTTGACGGGAATGGTTGGGATTTGTCCGGCATCCCAGGGAACTGTCCATTGGGCGTTAGACAATTTCAGTTCCTTCGTTTTGAGTTGAAGCATTGGATTTTTTTCTTTTTACAGTTTTTCTTTTTTTCACCCCGATGTTGGTGGGGGGCGTAACGAGTCATTTAGTTGGGGGGTGGAAGAAGGTTTGACTTCGTCGTCGCGGTGGGCAGCCAAGCGACAGGTAGCAGGTGGCGGCGACAAGTGGCCGGTCGCACTTTGACCCGGCCTCATCAGCGCTTATCGGCCTGGGTATCCAGCCGCTTCGGCGAGGCAGTATGTCCTGAGCTCCGACAGTGATTGTGTCTGGAGAGTTTTGTGCGTACTGTTTCGAGTTCGTTGGTGACGGGAGTTCCTGTGCAGTGAGATCTGCGTTGAGTTAAGTTGTGACCCGCTATTTGGTGAGTCTCGACTAAATAGTAATATTAGTTGGATAATTGAACGAAGTGAAAGTATCCTTATATACAACTTTAATGCTTGGACTGGTAAGAGAATCAACTCAACTGGCGTGTCTGTGACCACAATAACTCGAGAATACCTCCAAAGTTAAACTTACAATTTTCCAGAAAAACTTAACAGGTCAAAATCTCGGTCAAGTTCGTTATTAAATAATTTCGTTCAGTATTAATCAAATTATCTTAAAACCAACTTTATTTTATTCTGCATAAGAATAACATTGGAAGCCATTTTAGTGGTACTTGAATCGTTAAAATTTAGCCGACGTCTATGTTTCAACCACAGAGTAACAATAGTTAGTTTACTAGAATATACTTTATTATACTCGATAACAATAGTTTTTTTACAAACAAAAAACACACAAGAGAGATAAATCGAAGCATATTTTTAAGTTGTGAGCATATTTATTATTTTATAAATTATTAAGTGTACGTTTTAGAAAAAATATCCATACAGTTAATATACCCTTAGTACGCCTACTCTGTTTAAATATCGTCAGTCGGTCAGAGGCGACGATTGTAACAGTGGCAGACGATGCGTGTGGCAGATCGAAAACTCAAAATAACTTTTCAAAATAGATGACTGTAGATACTAAGATATTAACTTAACTTATAAAATAGGTTGTTTTATTACATTGTCTTAGACAATTGGTAATATTGTGATTGTCATGTGTAAAAAGAATACAAAGCCTCAATTTGTCTAGAAAGCGTTGAAGAAGTTAGTCACAGTAAGCGAACAACCGTAAAATTTATTTTTATAGGACAATTATTTGCTAGGTTATATTTTCACTAAATTAATAATACAAATTGTCTACATTAACTAAAATACATTACCAGTAATGTAGTAGGTAACCACAATAAAAGCTATAGATTATTCGAACCAAACAGCCTTTTCGGAAGGTTATCTTGAATGATTTGACATAGCCTAGGGTTGGATTACAGTAAGAGTAAGCCGACATTAAACTGGTAATACTACAACTGTTGTAAAATACTTTAAACACATTACCAGGAATGTTGTAGTGAACCAAAATAAAAGCTTTAAACTATTCTAACCAAACTAAGCCAGGTTATCTGAAATGATTTGACAAATCCTAGGTTTGGATTATACTGAGCTGTTTTCATCATAAACTTGGACCTATGGTTATAAAATGTAGGTCCATACACTTAGGCTACTTGCCATTTTAGAAGTTTCATGTACGGTCTTGGACCAACCCATGTTTATAGAATTTAATTTCATGATAGCCTAGGCTATTGAAACAATATATTGAAATATCATTTTGTAAAATACAACTGTTGTAAAATACATTAAACATTACCAGGAATGTTGTAGCGAACCAAAACAAAAGCTTTAAACTATTCTAACCAAACTAAGCCTTTTATACAGGTTATCTTAAATGATTTGACATATCCTAGGTTTGGGTTATAGTGAGCTTTTTTCATCATGAACTTGGACCGATGGCTATCAAATGTAGGCATATACACTTAGGCTACTTGTCATTTTAGAAGTTTCATGTACAGTCTTGGACCAACCTACGTTTATAGAATTTAATTTCATGATAGCCTAGGCTATTGAAACAATATATAGAAATCTCATTTTTTCATCTAAATAACTGGGCCTGACGATTTATTGTTAAAGATATTAAGGATATTTTGACTTGGCATATAGAAATTGTTAACATTAGTTCATATAGGAAACTCGCTGTACTCTTAAAAGTTAAATTAACCACACTGCTAAAGTCACTACTTAGCCCAAAATGCTCTGTTTGTTCTAAGATAACACACCCATGCTAATCCTAACAACAATTCATGCCTGAAATTTTCAATTTATTTTAAAAATAAATTGATTTACATATTTATACACCATTTACTTTGATAAAAACAAGTGATAAATGTATGTATGTTTTTCTAAGGATAAAATGTTAGATCGGCGGCGGGATCCGAACCTGCGACATTACGCTCCAAGAGCCAGTGCGATATCCCTCAGCCACCGCGATAATTGATTCTTAGAGAAGTGACTAAAACTATATTTAAACTGTATCGACATAAAATCCGGATTCTGGCAGCAGTTAAATGATAACGGAATGTATTCTGATGATGTTACTCAAATCAGATATTGGGCCTCAACAGGTTTCTCAAACCGTCTCGCCTCGATATATATATATATATATATATATATATATATATATCGAGGCGAGACGGTTTGAGAAACCTGTTGAGGCCTGACAGGGCAGAGCAAGCACCGACACGCTCTGTCACCACGTGTGGTATTCCTGGAAATAAGCCCGGCCAAAGTAGTTAGTTTGGATTATTCTACGGTTGTCATCGTGTTATGATTTAATTTCAATTAAATTGTAACAAGTTTATTGGGATGGCGTATTTTAGTTGCATGTCCATGTGCTTGGTAGTCTGAGACCAGCTACTTGGTATTTCAGTTTCAGCGCGAGATTACCCAATTTTATTGGCAGCATACTGATTGGCCTGGGCACTGCCTGAATACTTTAATTAAATTTAGACAACTGTGTCAAGTATTCTGTGCAGGTAGCCAGTAGTATACACGTGATATCCTTTCCGTATCAGCCGAGCCGGCCCCGATTACTCGACTAGGAGTCGTGGGCGTTGTTACCGATAAGGTTTAGTGACCCATGGTGTTACAGGGACTCTGGGCTTTTTTGTCAGTGCGAGTGGTCGCTGTGGAGGACGTGGCCCGAGCTGCAGTGTGTGTCAACCCCTCGTCGTCAAGTGCCCCCCACCGGGTCTGGTTTGATTAGAAGCTACTTCTGTGGTGAACTTGTTTCACGTCTGATTGTATGACCTAGGCCCAAGCCAGCGTTGAGGTCCGGTCCACATACCCCTGAGTGCCAGTGGAACCCTGGAGTAACCTAGCCATCACAGGCTGAGCCGTCCACGGCAAAATTAAATAACCTCTCTTGCGGGTATTTTCTTACAGGGGGAAAATACGTCACAAGAAAATGGCGCCCGAACAGGGACTCGAACCCTGGACCCTTAGGTTAAAAGCCTAATGCTCTACTGACTGAGCTATCCGGGCTCACCACTGGAAAGCGGGCGATTACCCCTTTGTCAGAGCCACAGATCCGGGAACTCAAAAGTTTCTTGGATCGCGAACTGTCACAATTTGACGAGGTGCCAGGGAAGACCCACCTCTTAGAACATGTCATAGTCTGAAAGAGGGAGCAGTCCCGGTGAAGCAGATACATTATTCGAGGAACCCAGCCATGCAAGCTGTGGTTAATGAGGAAGTAGAGGCCTTGCTGAAGGATGTGGTCATTGAATAGTCATCATCACCGTGGAGCTCACCAATTGTGCTAGTGAGAAAACCTTCGGGCAAGTTCCGAATGTGTCTGGACCTGAGGGAGGTTAACGAGGCTAGCGTTCCCGATGCCTACCCCCTTCCTAGGATCAATACCATTCTGGAAAAGTTACGCCAGGCTCGATATATAAGTACCCTTGACTATATCGAGGCTATTGGCAAGTCCCACTTAGCGAGTCAAGCCGCCCGATCACTGCTTTTACTGTTCTCGGGGTCGGCTTGTTTCAGTTCAAGGTCATGCCTTTTGGTTTACATTCAGCTGGTGCCACCTTCCAACGTCTCCTTGATAAGGCTATTGGCCCAGACTTAGAACCACGGGCATTTGCGTACCTTGATGACTTGTTCTTAGTTTCAGAAACCTTTTGTGACCTTTTGAAACTATTGAGGACCGTCTTTGCGAGGTTGAGGAAAGCGGGCCTACGCCTGAACGCCGAGAAGTGCCATTTCTGCAAAACCCAGTTGAAATACTTGGGTCATGTCATCAGTGACGCTGGAATTGCAACCGATCCGGAGAAGGTCAGAGCGATCCGAGAATTTCCGACTCCACGGAACGTGAAGAATCTCCGTAGCTTCCTTGATCTGGCCAGCTGGTACCACAGATTCGTTGAAGGGTTTGTCTCGGTGGTGACACCACTGACGAAACTGCTTAAGAAGGGATCAAAGTGGCTTTGGGGACCAGAACAAGAGAGCGCGTTCGAAGAAATGAAGCGACGTCTAAGTTCAACACCGGTTTTGGCATGCCCAGATTTCTCAGCTACTTTCACTCTGCAGGTGGACGCCTCTAATGACAGCCTGGGTGCCTCTTTGACACAAGACCAGGCAGGTCAGTAGGTCGTGATCACCTATGCAAGCCGTTTGTTGACCGAACCGGAGAGGAACTACACGACGACAGAGAAAGAGTGTCTCGCCTTGGTCTGGGCTGTGCGGAAGTTCCGGCCATTTGTAGAGGGCTACCGCTTCGTCACGATAACAGATCACTTGGCTCTCAGGTGGTTGATGAAGCTGCAAGAGCCGTCGGGCAGGTTGGCCCGCTGGGTGATGGAACTACAGCAACACGAATTCGAAATACGATATAGGAAGGGTACTTTGAATTGGGTGGCTGACGCTCTCTCTCGACAACCGGTTTGGGATGAGGAGTGTGAGACCCCAGCAGATATCACTGTGATGTTAGGAACCCCACTGGAGGCTGTTCTGAAGCCGGAGGGAGAGGCGACCAAAGACGACCCTTGGTACGACCGTACGGAAGAATTGGTCTGGGTACATTCTAGGCGTTTCCCCAACTATTGCAACAAGGACGGCGCATTGTACAAACTCCACAGAAGGCCGCGTGAGGCGATGATGAGAGGTCGTGGAAGAAGTGTATTCCTTTGACGCAGCTACGGGAGGTGCTGGTTGAGAATCATGACTCCCCGATGGCAGGCCACATGGATGTGAAGAAGACCCTGGCCAGAGTTGCTGGTAGTTACTTTTGGCATGGTTGGCGTCGTTACGTGAAGGACTACGTAAGGTCATGCCCAACGTGCCAAGAGTTTAAGGTGGCTAAGCTGAAACCCGCCGGAAAAATGTATTTCCGAAACCCTCAAGGGGCTTGGCACTCAATTTCGGCTGACTTGATGGGTCCCTTTCCTCGTTCTAAAAGTGGCTATCGTTTCCTTGTCGTGTTCCAAGACTTTTTTAGCAAGTGGGTTGAAATGAGACCCCTGCGTTCTGCAACGGCAAAAGCCTTGTCTGTGCCATTCCAGGAGCTTATCGTACTGCGGTATGGCGCTCCTTTGGTTTTGATGACCGACAACGGTACTCAATTTGTGTCTAAGGTGTTTAAAGACCTGACAGAGGAGTGGGGAGTTGAATTTCGGCAGACGGCGCCCTATAGTCCTCAGTCGAATCCTGTAGAACGACCTAACCGGGTAATCATGACGATGATTGCTCAGTTCGTTAAAGACAACCATCGTACTTGGGATGCACTCATTTCAGAGTTCCAGTACGCTGTCAATACAGCCATTCACGACTCTACTGGTTATTCCCCGGCGAGGCTATGCCTAGGGAGGGAACTCAGGCTTCCGCGGGCGGTAGGAGAATCGTTGATAGAATCGTCCGGTGACGTTACACCAGGCCCTGATGGAGGAAGTGGTTCCCAGGAAACCGTAGAGTGGGTGCGCAGTGAGCGCGAGTTGGCCTTCAAGCGAATGTATGAACGGTGCCATCAAAACTTTCGAAAGGCGTATGAAAGACAGTCTAGGTACTACAATCTTCTTCGTCGGGAGGTGCAGTACCAGATTGGCGATCTGGTGATGAGGAGGCTACATGTGTTGTCTTCGGCAGCTGATGCAATAGTGGGCAAATTGTCACCTAAGTTTCAGGGCCCCTGTACAGTAGTGAAGCGAAAGGCGACCAACATGTACGTGGTAGAGGATGCAGGATCTAAGGAGACCCACACCGTCCATGTTAAGGACCTCAAGCCGTTCCATGGGAGGGCCGAGGCTTGATCTCCTTGGCATTGGTGGTGGGTAGTTGAATTGTAGCATGTGTTGCATACTGCAGTGCATGGCTTCTGCTTACTGTCATTTTGGTTATTCTTTGATTGCAGGTACTTTTTTTACACCTGGCACTCACTCGCCTGCTTGCTTGCCTGCTTGCTTGCCTGCTTACTTGCTTTGCTTTTGTCTGAGTAGCTTGGGAAGTGTAGTTGGGTAGTTGTTAGTCTCCTAGGGAAGATGTCGTTGCGCCCTGAGATTTTCCTACTTCCGGAGGACGTCGAGACCCTTCGACCCCGTTGTCTTGTCAACGGGCTCGTCGTTAATGGGTATCTAAGACTCATCGAAAGGAGGAGTTGCTACTACGAGAACCTTCCCTCAGTCTGGGCATTCGACAGCTCCTTCCGGTCCGACTGGGTCAGGGGAGGTTACGAGGCGACCAAGTGGAGAGAGAGAAATGTGGACCCGTTCAGCAAGGATCTACTTCTGTTCCCAGTGCATCTACCGAACGTTGGTCAGTGTGGACATTGGTCGCTTGTCGTAGTGTGGCCGCGACAGGCGAAGATTGCTGCATACGACTCCTTGGGCCAACGAAACTCGTCTGCAACCCAGCAGATGGAGTATGTTTTGGAGTTTTTGCGTCTGCATGCCAAAGCCAAGTACCTCCCATTTGACGGGAATGGTTGGGATTTGTCCGGCATCCCAGGGAACTGTCCATTGGGCGTTAGACAATTTCAGTTCCTTCGTTTTGAGTTGAAGCATTGGATTTTTTTCTTTTTACAGTTTTTCTTTTTTTCACCCCGATGTTGGTGGGGGGCGTAACGAGTCATTTAGTTGGGGGGTGGAAGAAGGTTTGACTTCGTCGTCGCGGTGGGCAGCCAAGCGACAGGTAGCAGGTGGCGGCGACAAGTGGCCGGTCGCACTTTGACCCGGCCTCATCAGCGCTTATCGGCCTGGGTATCCAGCCGCTTCGGCGAGGCAGTATGTCCTGAGCTCCGACAGTGATTGTGTCTGGAGAGTTTTGTGCGTACTGTTTCGAGTTCGTTGGTGACGGGAGTTCCTGTGCAGTGAGATCTGCGTTGAGTTAAGTTGTGACCCGCTATTTGGTGAGTCTCGACTAAATAGTAATATTAGTTGGATAATTGAACGAAGTGAAAGTATCCTTATATACAACTTTAATGCTTGGACTGGTAAGAGAATCAACTCAACTGGCGTGTCTGTGACCACAATAACTCGAGAATACCTCCAAAGTTAAACTTACAATTTTCCAGAAAAACTTAACAGGTCAAAATCTCGGTCAAGTTCGTTATTAAATAATTTCGTTCAGTATTAATCAAATTATCTTAAAACCAACTTTATTTTATTCTGCATAAGAATAACATTGGAAGCCATTTTAGTGGTACTTGAATCGTTAAAATTTAGCCGACGTCTATGTTTCAACCACAGAGTAACAATAGTTAGTTTACTAGAATATACTTTATTATACTCGATAACAATAGTTTTTTTACAAACAAAAAACACACAAGAGAGATAAATCGAAGCATATTTTTAAGTTGTGAGCATATTTATTATTTTATAAATTATTAAGTGTACGTTTTAGAAAAAATATCCATACAGTTAATATACCCTTAGTACGCCTACTCTGTTTAAATATCGTCAGTCGGTCAGAGGCGACGATTGTAACAGTGGCAGACGATGCGTGTGGCAGATCGAAAACTCAAAATAACTTTTCAAAATAGATGACTGTAGATACTAAGATATTAACTTAACTTATAAAATAGGTTGTTTTATTACATTGTCTTAGACAATTGGTAATATTGTGATTGTCATGTGTAAAAAGAATACAAAGCCTCAATTTGTCTAGAAAGCGTTGAAGAAGTTAGTCACAGTAAGCGAACAACCGTAAAATTTATTTTTATAGGACAATTATTTGCTAGGTTATATTTTCACTAAATTAATAATACAAATTGTCTACATTAACTAAAATACATTACCAGTAATGTAGTAGGTAACCACAATAAAAGCTATAGATTATTCGAACCAAACAGCCTTTTCGGAAGGTTATCTTGAATGATTTGACATAGCCTAGGGTTGGATTACAGTAAGAGTAAGCCGACATTAAACTGGTAATACTACAACTGTTGTAAAATACTTTAAACACATTACCAGGAATGTTGTAGTGAACCAAAATAAAAGCTTTAAACTATTCTAACCAAACTAAGCCTTTTATACAGGTTATCTGAAATGATTTGACAAATCCTAGGTTTGGATTATACTGAGCTGTTTTCATCATAAACTTGGACCTATGGTTATAAAATGTAGGTCCATACACTTAGGCTACTTGCCATTTTAGAAGTTTCATGTACGGTCTTGGACCAACCCATGTTTATAGAATTTAATTTCATGATAGCCTAGGCTATTGAAACAATATATTGAAATATCATTTTGTAAAATACAACTGTTGTAAAATACATTAAACATTACCAGGAATGTTGTAGCGAACCAAAACAAAAGCTTTAAACTATTCTAACCAAACTAAGCCTTTTATACAGGTTATCTTAAATGATTTGACATATCCTAGGTTTGGGTTATAGTGAGCTTTTTTCATCATGAACTTGGACCGATGGCTATCAAATGTAGGCATATACACTTAGGCTACTTGTCATTTTAGAAGTTTCATGTACAGTCTTGGACCAACCTACGTTTATAGAATTTAATTTCATGATAGCCTAGGCTATTGAAACAATATATAGAAATCTCATTTTTTCATCTAAATAACTGGGCCTGACGATTTATTGTTAAAGATATTAAGGATATTTTGACTTGGCATATAGAAATTGTTAACATTAGTTCATATAGGAAACTCGCTGTACTCTTAAAAGTTAAATTAACCACACTGCTAAAGTCACTACTTAGCCCAAAATGCTCTGTTTGTTCTAAGATAACACGCCCATGCTAATCCTAACAACAATTCATGCCTGAAATTTTCAATTTATTTTAAAAATAAATTGATTTACATATTTATACACCATTTACTTTGATAAAAACAAGTGATAAATGTATGTATGTTTTTCTAAGGATAAAATGTTAGATCGGCGGCGGGATCCGAACCTGCGACATTACGCTCCAAGAGCCAGTGCGATATCCCTCAGCCACCGCGATAATTGATTCTTAGAGAAGTGACTAAAACTATATTTAAACTGTATCGACATAAAATCCGGATTCTGGCAGCAGTTAAATGATAACGGAATGTATTCTGATGATGTTACTCAAATCAGATATTGGGCCTCAACAGGTTTCTCAAACCGTCTCGCCTCGATATATATATATATATATATATATATATATATATATATATATATATATATATATATATATATATCGAGGCGAGACGGTTTGAGAAACCTGTTGAGGCCTGACAGGGCAGAGCAAGTACCGACACGCTCTGTCACCACGTGTGGTATTCCTGGAAATAAGCCCGGCCAAAGTAGTTAGTTTGGATTATTCTACGGTTGCCACCGTGTTTTGATTTAATTTTAATTAAATTGTAACAAGTTTATTGAGATGGCGTATTTTAGTTGCATGTGCCTGTGCTTGGTAGTTTGAGACCAGCTACTTGGTATTTCAGTTTGAGCGCGAGATTACCCAATTTTATTGGCAACATACTGATTGGCCTGGGCAATGCCCGAATACTTTAATTAAATTTAGACAACTGTGTCAAGTATTCTGTGTAGGTAGCCAGTAGTGTACACGTGAGATCCTGTCGGTATCAGCCGAGCCGGCCCCGATTACTCGACTAGGAGTCGTGGGCGTTGTTACCGATAAGGTTTAGTGACCCATGGTGTTGCAGGGACTCTGGGCTTTTTCGTCGCTGTGGAGGACGTGGCCCGAGCTGTAGTGTGTGTCAACCCCTCGTCGTCAAGTCCCCCCCACCGGGTCTGGCTGTGATTAGAAGCTACTTCTGTGGTGAACTTGTTTCACGTCTGATTGTATGAGCCAGGCCCAAGCCAGCGTTGAGGTCCGGTCCGCATACCCCTGAGTGCCAGTGGAACCCTGGAGTAACCTAGCCATCACAGGCTGAGCCCTCCGCGGCGAAATTAAATAACCTCTCTTGCGGATATTTTTTTACAGGGGGAAAATACGTCGCAAACTTGTTTCTTATTTTTTATGAAAATATCACTGTAACTGCTGAGTACGCAGATTTGCTGCCACGGGGACAGTAACAAATTGGTTTTGTATGGACATATCAATCAACCTCAATCATATGAAGTAACATACCAAGTTTCATTAACATATGTCCATTAATAAGCGAGATATACAATTTTACTTACTCTCTATAAGATTGTACAACTGTCTATAGTTTTACTTGAAACTACAAGATTGGACAAAGTTCTGTGTTTAACACTCTCAATATCTCAATAACCGATTGATTTTGAATATTAATTCCAAATAGTATATTTTTTTTTAAGTTGAACTCAATGGTGAAACAAAAAATTGTGTTTAAATATAATGATTTGTAAAATGTTCAAAAAACCTATTTTTTTTAATAAAATCCCCCAAAACCCCCTTATAATGATGACCTGTCTGGCTTTCAAACTCATGAAAATATATACCGCCTTACACATTAAAACAAAATTTCATCAAGATCGGATTTTTTTACTAAATTTATCTTACCTACGGAAGTAGGGTATATTGGACATTTCTGGGGCAGGAGGAGTCAGGAGGAGCACCCCCCCCCGAGCCCCCCCCCGAGGTCTCGTCTGTGACACTTTGCGAATTTTTTTTTTTGCGAATTTTCTTTGCGAATTTTTTTTTTTTCCATTTTTTTCTTTTGCGAATACTAACCTAACCTAACCTAACCTAACCTAACGTAACCTAACCTAACGTAACCTAACCTAACCTAACCTAACCTAACCTAACGTAACGTAACCTAACCTAACGTAACCTAACCTAACGTAACCTAACCTAACCTAACCTAACCTAACCTAACCTAACCTAACGTAACGTAACCTAACCTAACCTAACCTAACCTAACCTAACCTAACCCATCCTAACCTAACCTAACCTCGGATCAGAATTCTGATTGCAGATTCTTGTTCGTCTAATCGAGCCGAGAAATTTGAGTACCCACAACGTACATTTAGACGATTTAGGGAGGGGCTATCTCGGTTACCATAAGTCGGATTTGAATTCTGATTGCAGATTCTTGTTCGTCTAGTCGAGCCGAGAAATTTGAGTACCCACAACGTACATTTGGACGATGTAGGGGGGGGGCTATCTCGGTTACCATAAGTCGGATTTGAATTCTGATTGCAGATTCTTGTTCGTCTAGTCGAGCCGAGAAATTTGCATACCCACAAAGTACATTTGGACGATGTAGGGGGGGGCTATCTCGGTTACCATAAGTCGGATTTGAATTCTGATTGCAGATTCTTGTTCGTCTAGTCGAGCCGAGAAATTTGCATACCCACAAAGTACATTTGGACGATGTAGGGGGGGGGGCTATCTCGGTTACCATAAGTCGGATTTGAATTCTGATTGCAGATTCTTGTTCGTCTAGTCGAGCCGAGAAATTTGCATACCCACAAGGTACATTTGGACGATGTAGGGGGGGGGGGCGGGCTATATCGGTTACCATAAGTCGGATTTGAATTCTGATTGCAGATTCTTGTTCGTCTAGTCGAGCCGAGTCATTTGAGTACCCACATCGTACACTTTGGATGATGTTTACAAAAAAGGGGCCCGCACCACACTTTTGACCTTTTTTTTTGCATTTTTGGAATCTCCTCGTCAAGCCGAGTATTCTCAGTACCCACATGACATACTTTGGATAATTAATACAAGAGTTGAACAGGGTAACGCTACAACCAACAGAGCTAGCCCATCAGCGCTTGCGGTCAATTGAACTAACAGTGAATGCAAATTTTGAGGAGAATATAATTGCAATGCTTTGAACATATACTGCAAAGGGGGGTGTATCGATACACCCCCCTTCAAGTACTCTGCACCGAGGCAGCTGTTTGCACAACCGACTGACGCGTCCAGTCTACTGTCTGGGAATGCGGATGTTGTAATTTGATACCTCGACTGGAGGGTGCAGGTGTTCACACAAAAAACCGACAAGTTGAGACCTGTCTGGGAATGCGGATGTTGTAATTTGATACCTCGACTGGAGGGTGCAGGTGTTCACACAAAAAACCGACAAGTCGAGACCTGTCTGGGAATGCGGATGCTGTAATTTGATACCTCGACGGGAAGACGGCTGACCCTTCTAGGGACCCATTATAGTCCGCCCGTATCGAGTTCCATTAGAGCAGGGTGGTCTTTACCCAAGACAGCGGTTGAGAGTTTTTGCCCCGACCTTCTCCGAAATCCATTAGTGGGGAGAGTCACCCACATCACCAGCACTCCTTCAGTTCAGTTCGAGAGTTCAGTGCGTGAAGACGTGTTAGTCCGATCCTGTTCCGTTCTACGCGATTTGTGTTAGTTGTTGATTGTCATCATTTGCGATTTGCGTAAAGCACCTTTGAACTATTTAAAACGTACGTGTTGTGCTGTATTGTTTGTGATTATCAAAACTTATAATCCATATTAAAGATGAACGCCACACACGTTTGTACCATTTGTGGTTGTATTTTCGTGCGTAGAAACAATTTGGTGCAACACCACATCAGATTCCACGGCTTGAGACCACAACTACTACCACCAACACCAACGCAGCAAGGTACGTTTTTTTTGCGTTGCATTATTGTTTTAATCAGACCTAAATGTTAGTAATATAGGAATACGCTATGCAATATAACCGCAGAGTGATACAATTATAATTATTTAACTAGGTACATGAAGAAGAATGAGACCGTGTCAACTGGTGTTCTGTTGTTAAAATTGCTAGGGGGGAGATTTTCGCTCCCCCTAACAGATAATGGGTTAGGGGGAGATTTTCGCTCCCCCATACGTCAGGAATTGTTGAAGACTAGAACAAGAATGAGATCGTGACAACTGGTGTACTATTGATTTAATTGCTAGGGGGGAGATTTTCGCTCCCCCTAAAACATAATGCTTCTTTAGGGTTGGCGCAGCTCAATATTGCAGCTACATCCTTAGCCTTGAACCCCGAATCATGAATGTAGACAAACAGTACAGAAGATTACATTCCCTGTTTGAAAATTAATATTTTTAATTAACAACTACATTTTGAAATGTGATTCTCGAGAGAGGGGAATTTGTATCTTTAGTTATCCTAATCTGTTTTTTATTTTTATTTTCAGATGAAGGACCGGGTCCTGGACACCACACCTGCCATGAATGCGGTCGCCGTTTCCGTCGTGAAGGAAACCTGCGTCGACATGTGGATTCGACCCACAGCAGAGTCCGCAGGTTCATATGTGGCACATGCGGCGCCGAATTCAAGAGGGAAGACAACCTGCGTCGACACACCATGCAATTTCACGGCGATGGTCAAGAACGAAGATTCCCTTGCGCATACTGCGGTCAGGAGTTCAACCAGCTGTTCAACAAGGACCATCATTAGCGGTTCTCTTGCCCGATCATGAAGGACCTGATCCTGAACCGAGTGGCTATGATACAGGACGAACCCCAGCCAGGACCCAGCACGGAGCCACAACCTGGAACGAGCACACACCCACAACCCGATGATGTTGAGATGACTGGAGCAGGACAGTCAAGCCCCGTATTCTCACTCATTCAACGGGGTTTTCGCAACCGCCTCCTAACCTACCGTCTGCAGCGACCGATGGAGAATCTCGTCACAATCGGAGAAGTGATGGCGCTGTTGATTGTGAGCCTTACGGAGTTGCTTGAGAACACCTTGGTGAAACACCGCAGCATTAAGGTCAACTTGAAGCTGGAGTGTGAGTTCAAAAATGTGCACAACAACACCTGCCTGCGCAACTTCAAGACGAAGATGACTCCGCTGACGACGACCTCGGACCTGAACCAGTACATCACAACGGCTTTTGCGAAGCTTATCAGAGAGAAGGCCGAGTGTGATCATATCGGCTCCGGGTGGACATACCTTCGCGTTCGTGATTTGGAGGTTGGTATTAACGAATACACTCCTCTAGGTGAAGATGGTCGAGCTTGGCTCCCACTACCTACGTCTCTGGAGAACACCAAAGCAGTCGTCAACGTATCGAACGCCGATGAGCGGTGTTTTATGTATGCAGTCCTGGGAAAGTTTGTTCAAGAGAACCCTAAAAGACCGGCATCGTACACCGACGACATCATCGCCCGATACGATTGGACCGGCCTTCAATTCCCCGTTGCTCTGAAGAGTATCAAGACGTTTGAGCGGACAAACAACATCAGTATCAACGTCTATGGTATTGATCACACGTGCGTGGGTCAGAAACCTAACGGACGACCAAAGTACCAGGACACCGTCTTCCCCTTGAAGATTTGTAGGCAGGAGCGCGAAGACCATTGCGACCTTTTGTACGTGACAACGGGCGGTGATAGTCACTACGCCTACATCAAAGACCTTAGTCGACTGATCCGTCCCCAACTCACAGCACATATGGGCAGGATATTCATATGTAAGCGGTGCTTCGCGCACTTTGATAACCGTCCGAACAAGCTCGGTCTGACAGGTGCACAGCGTCTGGAGGAGCACAGGCGATACTGCTCCGCTTCGGCCCCTATTCGCATGGATACGCCGAAAAAGACAGAAATCAAATTCAGCCATCCAGAGTTCACCCGACGCGAGCGTTTCACCATCTACGCGGACTTTGAGTGTGCTCTACTGCCGACCGCGGAGATGGATGAACAAGTCGACGAACCGGACGGAGGAGTAGCCACCCACATCCACATCCCATACGCCTTTGCGTACCAGATCATCGACTCGTACGGACTTGAGGAGTTTGAGCCTCGAGTCTACTTCGGGGATGATGCGTCAAAGACATTTATGGAGATGTTGAAAACTGATGTTGAGCGATTGTGGAACTTCCTGTACGAAGCAAGAAATCTGCGCCCTGTCCTGACCCCAGCGGAAACGATGCAGTACAACTCGACAGCGAATTGCTACCTCTGCGGATCGACATTTTCAAGCGAAGACCCAAAGGTTCGTGATCACAACCACGCGCCGCCCTACGAGTTCCGTGGCGCTGCGCACAGATCATGTAACCTACGCTACAGGGAGCAGCGAGTAGTCAACTGCTACTTCCACAACCTCTCCAACTACGACGCTCACTTCATAGTGCGGGAGTTGGCGGTCGACCCTGGTGATGTTGAGGTGTTGGCTCACACGGAAGAGCGGTACATCGCTTTCACGAAGCGGTTCCTGTTCGACCGAGCAGCGGCACCGGTTGGGATGCAAGGGCGTGGAAAAAGACAGCCAGGATTCAGAGTCAGGTTCCTCGACACCTACAGGTTCCTGGCTTTGAGCCTCGCCAGCCTCGCAGCCGCACTTCCACCAGCTCAACTCTTGGAGACGAGGAAGAGATTCCCCGAAGACCACCTCTTCGATCTAGTCCGTAGGAAAGGCGTGTTCCCGTACAACTTTGTAACGTCGAACGCCGTATTGGAAGATACTACGGAACTGCCTCTGCAGCGAGATTTTCACAACGACCTTACCCTGGAGGACATAACGGATGCAGACTACGAGCATGCTCGCAACGTGTGGGAAACCTTCGGTTGTAGGAACCTCAAGGACTACGCCGAGAAGTACCTGCGCTGTGACATTGCGCTGTTGACTGACGTCTTTGAACGCTTCAGGGACACATCGATGGCTGAATACGAACTAGACCCTGCGCACTACTACACCCTGCCGTCATACGCCTGGGATGTTATGTTAAGGACCTGTCGAGTGGAGCTTGATACGATACAGGACTTTGATATGTACCTCTTCTTCGAGCAAGGCATCAGAGGAGGTATTTCCCAGGCGATCACCAGACACGCCAAGGCCAATCATGATGGATGTCGTCCTGAAGATCGACGACCTGAAGAGCCAACGAATCACCTGCTATACTTGGACGCCAACAACCTTTACGGTTGGGCCATGTCCCAGTGTCTTCCACAGGGAGACTTCCAATGGCTCAGCCGCGAGGAGATCACGTCCCTGGACATTGCAGCGTTGGACCCGGAAGGACCCACCGGCTATGTCTTGGAAGTTGACCTTCGCTACCCCGCCCACCTGCACGACCTTCACAAGGATCTCCCCTACTGCTGCGAGACCAAACGTCCGCCAGGAGGGAAATTCAAGAAGCTCGTTACGACTCTGGATGACAAGAAGAACTACATCTGTCATTACATAATCCTGCAACAGGCGCTGGAAAACGGAGTGGAGCTTGTGAACGTGCATCGCGTCATCTCGTTCCGTCAGTCTCGGTGGTTAGAGAGCTACATCCTAATGAACACCGAACTGAGGAAGAAGGCCACGACCAAGTTTGAACAAGACTTTTTCAAGCTTATGAACAATTAGGTCTTTGGCAAGACGATCGAGAATGTTCGCAAGCGAATGAACGCTAAACTGGTGTGTACGCCGGAGATGTTCAGGAAGTACGTAGCCAAGTCAAACTTCCTGGACCGAACCTACTTCAACGATGACGTCGCCATTGTCCACATGTCGAAAGTCAATATCGTCCTGGACAAACCGCTCTACGTCGGAATGTGTGTCCTCGATCTGAGCAAGTGGCTCATGTACGACTTCCTTCGGAAGATGAAGAACCGCTACGGCGATCGTCTGAAGGTTGACTACATGGACACTGACAGCTTCGTGTTCGACATCCAGACTGAAGATGTTTATAAGGACATGATGGAGCATCTGGACGACTTCGACACCAGTGCATACCCCCGAAACCATCCCTGCTACAGCCCCGTCAACGCAAAAGTCATCGGAAAGTTCAAGGATGAAGCAAACGGACTTCCTCTGCTCGAGTACCTCGGTCTTCGCTCGAAACTTTATTTCATGGACATTGTCGAGTTCGAGGAGAGGACCGAAGATGACGAGTTGCAGGTCATGACAGTGAAGCGCGCCAAGGGAGTCGCTAGAGGTGTTGTAAAACACAATTTAACCTCTGACGACTATCGGGAATGCCTCTTCAACGGCGTGTTGAAGAGAACCATCAACACCAGGTTCCAGTCCCGAAACCACCGCGTCTTCACAGTCCAAGTCGACAAGCTATCCTTGAGCTGTAACGATGACAAACGTTACATCCTTCCGGACGGAGTAAATACACTGCCTTGGGGACATGTTGACGTTCCACCTCAGCCCGAAGACATCCCTCAAGACGATGAAGAGGCGGAGGATGAGGAGCGTTGAGTGGTTGTGTCATATTACCAAAGACCCTGACTTGACTTGTAAATTTCCGATTTTGCTAAACCTAGTCATTAGTTTGTATCGAGTCTCGTAAAACTTAGAAATGTGCTCCTTTTTTTTGTTCTAGTCGTTAGTTTGTGTCGAGTCTCGTTTTTGCTAGCCAAACACAAATGTTCAGGAGCACATACTCGATGTAAAGTATCTATAAGGTGTGTAAATAAATAGCCAAATTGGTCGTATATACATTTGTCTTTTTTTTTTCCTCCCCTCACATAGTCTTAAGATTCAAAAGTAAACTACCAATTCAAATATCTGACTACTTGCTAAAAGTGTAATTGCTAAAGGAGGTGAGGATATGAATGTTACTTTAGAATCATTGTATGATAGGTATGTCCAAAATTGGGTCAGACCTAGTGTTTTCACCAACACGCAAGGGGGGTGAAAGGGGGGTGTATCGATACACCCCCCTTTCACCCCCCTTTGCAGTATGTGTTCAAAGCATTACATTCATCTTTTACCTCAAAATTTGCATTCAATATCTGTTTTGCTCGTTCAATATGTGTCTGTCTGACTAATTGCTAAAAGTAATTACTAAAGGAGGCGAGGATGGGAAATAATAAGAATGTTTCTTTTTTTATTCTGAGTACACAACTAGTTTATTGATAAAAAACAAATGCAAAATTTCAAAACTCAATTGGTATACATTTGTGCAAAGAGTCTTCTGATCAGTGCGTCGTTGTGGCCGGCAGAAGAGTGTTCAAAGAGCTGCACAAAGTCCTTCATCTTCATGCCGTAGTGGGTGCGGCAGTACAGGAATACAAGGCAGTATTGACCGCAGACCAGAGTGTTGTCACTTTGAAGGCGATGCTCGTTGTACAGGTAGCGACGAGCGTTGCGTCTCAGGAATCCTTGGTAGAATTGAAGATGTGGCGGTTGACCGTAGCTGTCAAAGAATTCAATTATTCCTCCTCCTTTGTTAAGGTAGAAAGCGACCCAGTGAGTGCCGTCTTCATTGTGTGGATCAGTGTTCACAATCATAGCAGTAGATGGTGAAATATAATGGGGCAATTGATCCGCAGCGTAGACACCAACATTCTGTACGGGCAGTTTAGCCATACACTTTTGTATCTCTAAGGTATTCATTCTACTGTGTCGACGCCACAGTCAGTAGTAGGAGTAGTAGTGCTAGTAGCAAAACAAAAGCAGGAACTGGTATCACTCTCACCATCGTCAGCGTAATCATCAGCGTCAGCGATATTTGTACTTAGATGTAACCAACTGCGTAATGTGATGCAATTGGCTAGAGCGCAACGTGTGTAAGCTGTTCTGTGGTGGCGACATCGCACTGCGTTTGTTGATAGTAGACTGTTGATTGACGATAGTGATCCGCAGCCAATATCGTTGATATCCATGACATTAGTAGTACAGTGATCCGTGATGAAATTGTATCGTACAAACTCTTTTTTCTCAGCACCTTTGACGTAGACAATCGGTCGTTTGGCGATACATGCGCGTAACTTTTCCTCTAGCACATGTACCAGATATCACCTTGGTCCCATTCTAATCCGTGACAGTGTTTTGTGAGCCAATAGCTTTCACGCAGTTTCTCTTGTGATAGGAAATCTCGACTGAATGGTGATTTGGCGATATGATGCATTAGCAGTGTTCCACTGACCAATTCCAAGACGCACACTTCCTTCAGAATGTAGTCATTTGCGTTGTCCTTGAAACATTGAAAATCTACAATAATTGGAGATGCGGAATTTTTACGTGGTTCTCTGCATAAACGATCCATCTTGTGCGAATGTTGGTTGTTGGCTGAGGAGGAGGAGGACGATGACGCCGCCGCCGACGATCTAACCACCAAAGTCCGCAGACACGTTGCGATGACGATCGATTTCTATGACGTTGTCAAACTCTGCGCATACCAGACAGTTGACAGTCTCTGTGAGCCCCGTGTCGAAAGCAATCTCCATACGCACACTGCCGTTGCGCACTAGGTTCCAATGAGTCGTGTCGCTTGCTGACATATCAGGTGTTAGATCGAATGCCATCAGACAGTATCCATCGTCGTAATCGTCTCTATTTATGAGATTACCAGCATCGCTAAAGTGTATGCCGGAGCCTGAAAACAGACTGTGATACGCCATCACGTATTTTCCCTTGCCGGTTTCGTAGTGTGGTTGTAGCGGTTTGGACGGCACTTGTTCACCGTCCACGTACAGCGAGAAGTAGTTGGTTTTGAAATTTTGAAAGTTAAATGGATTCTTTTTTAAATCGCCATTATAAGCGGCGTTGGTGACCAGTCCGACAATGATTCGTTTCGGCACTTGACCTAGAAACACATTGTCCAAAGTTTTGCTCCTCACTCCAAACGGTAGTGTGAATGTTTTCAATTCCACTCTGGTGATTGGGTATTTAGCTGTGCCGGTCTGAAGCGTCTTGCTGTGCGCCAACAGTACAGTGGGGCTAACTTTACACCTTCGTATCCAGAGATTCGCATCAACAATGTGCACCTTGTAGTCACCATCATCCGACATAATGGAGAAGGAATCTTTTGATCGGATAAGTTTAAAACGCAGTTCCACACCGTTCAACAGGAACTTGTTCTGATTACACATGTCCACATGTAGGCGACCGAGCATATCGATTTCACGACTTTTATTTGTCATTTTTCGTCTCGCCTTTAGTCCATCGTTATCGTCCAGAGTATTGTCCATATAGCCGGCGTCGTCCGCGTTCCACAATCCACATGTTAAATGTGATTTCCTAGCATCATAGCCGTAATTCAGCAATGTTTCAATATACGCTCGATATGCATAAGTGTTGTTTTGTGGTGTGACCAGTTTCTGATTCATACTCATATCGACTTGACTGAATAACGTGTGCAGCCAATTGTTGACTGGGCCAATTTTGTTCGATTCATCGGCATCTGCGATTGCCGCTCCTGTCGACTTGACAATAGACGCTGTAACTTCCAACATTGTTTGCGAAAGATCGGTGTATTCTTCGCCGTTGCCGGGCACAACAAACTCGATGGGCGAATCATCAGTCAGTGTGGAGATTGGTTTGTACTGAATCCATTTGCCGCTCTCGATACTGGTCTGCGTCGGCGGTAGGGAGAATAAGTCCAATTCCGTCTTGACGCATTCACACGACTTTTGATGTAGAAACGACATTGCTAGCGTGTGTGTTAATTGAATATATCACGTACGGAAGTTCTCCTCACTGCTTTCCTCGTCTTCCTCGTCTTCTTCCTAACTGTCCTTCTCTTCTTGCTGCTGCTCTTGCCCTTCTTCTTGGATGACGACGACGACGACCTTCCTCGAAGGAGTTTCGTCAAAGACTGCGGTGTGACACGACGGCCGCCGAACATGGCGCGATTCGCGTTCCTCTTACGCGAGAGTCTCGCGTTAGTCTTTCGCGCAGGAGTAGCGCGTCGGTGTTTCGCGGTATTCTTTCGCGTTACGCGACGGTGTTTCGCGCGAGATCCGCCGCCGCCACTTAGCACACGTTGAAGTTTGCCATCCGCCCTGCGTTTTAGCGAGTCTGTAAACTGGCTGAAATGATCTCTAGCGGCTTCTTTGGGATCCCGCTGGTGCATGGCCATGTCGCCCAAGAATCCAACACCGGATTTCAACGCCTCTTTGGCCACAGCAGAGGCTCCCGACTTGAGTAGCGGTGTGATGGTGCGGAACATACCGCCTAGGAAACTGCCAATTCCATGTCCGCGCTGGTAGGGTGCACCGCGAAATACCCTATCGATACTGCCACCGGTCTGCTGCAATTGTTGGCGACGGTAGTAAGCCAAGTAGGGATCGTTTGTATTCATAATTGCTGAGCTACTCTTTTGAAATGAAGCTTCACGTACGACGTCCCAAAGAGGAATGACGCTTTTTTACTAGCGTGATCCCTTAGGTCAATATCGATCGTTTCAAATGTTCCTTTCATAACTGGCGCATAATGAGGACTGATGAAATGCACAGTCTTATGCGCGCCGTGTGTGTAGTTATCTCTGTCAATGTTGATAATCTTCAAAATCGGCGCTGTAGTGTCGCCAATCAGCTGCGGTTCAATCAGATCAAAATACACGTACAAGTGTGTCGGCAGTCCCATAGTCAGATTTGGTGGCCATATCGCTGTGAGGTCATTTGACAAAACGTTCTCGTACGGATCGAAACCCAACTGGAGAGACAGCGCTTCGGTGAAATGCACTTTGCTTATACCGTCCACCATTGTCGTGATCTTGACTCTGTCCTGCTCTTTGTCATACTCAAAGTACAAGTACTGGGTTACATCCTTCGCTTTATTGATCATTTTCAATAAATCGGTTATGTTCTTGTAATAACCGGGTTTCATCTTTAGCATAATGTGCTCGACGCTGAGTGTGACGGGTATACTCGGCAGAACGAGTTTATAGTCGATCCAAATACACGATTCCTCGTCCACAGTCATAAAGGAGCATGGATAATGCGCTTCGACCAAAGCCATCTCCCACTCGCCATCGCCTTCTAATCGAATTTGTCTCGGCAGATGTGTAGTGTACTTGGACACTGTGTTTTTTGGAAAATAATCCTTTGAGCTGTTGCTGGGCAATGTCAAATAGAACTGGTTGCTATTAGGCATTTTGCAAATCTTGCGCTCCTACCCAAGAATTGAACTCGTCTCCGTAACCTGCCCACTTGACGAAATAACGCTTACTGCGACCACGACCCTTAGCGGCTAGTATTTCAGCAATCTTGAACAGATGGTCGTTGTATATTGTCACTTTTTGTAATTCGTATTCGTAAAACTGACCAGTCACTTGTTCACCGTTGAGATCCGCCAAAGTGTACATTGGTAGAGGCATCAATGTGTTTACACGACGCACCACAAACACTTCTTTACTCCAATTAGTCTCGTAACCTTTTGCGAATGTACCCTTATCCTTAGATATGCGCACTGTGGTGCCAACTGTCAGTTTTGCCTTAACACGACGCGGTATCTTACCGAACATGCGACGCCATACCTGATGCAATATTCGCTTATTGTCGACAGTCACATCGACTGGCCGTATTCTGTTGCCTAGACTCTTGTGAGCACTGTTGTTGTATGCGCTAACCAGTTTGTCCAACACATCTACGTAACGATATGTGTTTTTGTAAGTCAAATATCGCCACATGCGTGTTTTCAAAGTGCGATTCACGCGTTCCACTACGGCCGATTTAACATCTGGGTTTTGTGTAGTGACATAGATGATTCCGTATTGTTTGAATAACCTTTTCGTCTTGGCACCGGTGAATTCAGTACCTTTGTCAGTTTGTAAACAGCGAGGTGTGTCGGTCGCTTCGGCAAATATCTCCTCGAAAGCGTTGGCCACTTCAGCTCCTTCTTTCCGCCTCAACGTCCGCACATACAGGTGTTTGCTAAACACGTCTATTACAGTCAGTAGGTAGTTGACGCCGTCGTTGTGTTTACTAAGACCACGCATATCGTTCAAGTCCGCTTGCCACAATTCAAATGGACCATACACTATGTAAGGATTGCGCGGGAAACGCTTGCGTGCCGGTTTGTGCAATGTGTAAGTGTCCTGTGTTTGTAACCATTCAATCACTTTGCGTTTTGAAACTGGTTTTGCAGCTCGCGCTAAAGGAGCTACACCGCCATACGACGAAGGTTCGATGGGATTGTAATACAAACGCTCCATAATACTGAAAACCTATCCTGTGTACGTTTCCCACTTGTCCAAATTTGTTCTATTTGAAAAATCAAACTGCTCTGCCGCTCGCACCGGTGTAGATGTTACACGTTTTCCTCTAGCCGATCGTAGTCGATTTACTAGCGGTGTTCTCAGTATTGATTCAGTTGATGTGTCTTCCACGTCATCGTCTGATCCTTCTCCTCCTGTGAATGATGATCGATATTCGGCATTTATTTCCTTTAGTGCTCTTAGATTATTCATATAGTCCTTTGGCACGTTCATCGTTTTCAATGCGTTGAGCACTTCCCGCCATCCTGGCGGTGTGTAATCACGCATACGCACCTTTACTATGCAATTTAAGATATCCACTAGATTCGAGTCTGGGATTTTTACACCGTTGATGTACACTGAATAGCCACTGTCCCAACTGATTAAGCTGCCGTCACGTTTCATGAAACGTAAAAGATTGCGGGCATCAGATCTGTAAGTTTTGGAAAACGTTTCCACAATCTCTTCCACTGGGCCACCTTCCGCAGCGGGGTGCGCTCGTCGACTATGTTCAATCCCACCCGTCTCCACGATTGGTATGCTAATCGGTTGGCGTCTATTCTCTGCAATATGCAAGAAGCGATGTAACGCCTGTTTGTACAATTTCCACTTTTCACTATCGTCCATACGTTTGTTATTCAATATTTGTTGCATCTCCGCGTCGAGGCTGTTTTCACTGGATAGATTAGTCGGTCTGTTATCCGTAGCATTTGATTGCAGTCGATCAATCAACTCTTGCGGCACAACTACCATCTTCTTTGCATGTTCCATTTCTGTGCTAATGACTAGCTACTTTTCTAAAGTGTAACTTCACGCACGACGTTCCAAAGTGAAATGGCAAATGATTACCAATGTTATCTCTTAAGTCAATTTCCACACTGTCAAAAGATCTATTCATAACAGGCACATAGTGCGGATCGATGAATGATGTTGATTTATGCAATCCGTATACATAAGTAGACGTGGATATATTGACAATTTTCAATAACGGTGCGACTGTATCGCCGACCATCTGCGGCTCGACTAAATCACAATACACGTACATGTGTGACGGTAAGCCAAGACGAATGTTGGGCGAACGGATGCTTTTGTTAACTGCATCACCTTCCAGCGTCAATTCATTCGGATCGAACCCCAATTGAAGCGCTAACGTCGGACTTAATGTAATTTTTCCAACATCAGTTCCCATCGATACTTCAATGAATTTGTTGTATGAGTTTTCAACGGTGAACTTTACACCAAAAGTAATCGCTAGTTCTTGTGAATTGATATGATCACACAATTCTTGAATATTTGCGTAATCACCAGTCTTCAATTTAATTCTGTGGTTTTGTTTTGGAGTAGCAGACACTACCGGTGTTACATCGGCAGTGCTGTCCATAACCCGCGCCAACGCTTCTATGTTCACTTTTGCTTCCTCTTGCGGTTGTATGCAAATGTCAATTGTTTCGTCATTACCGACAGATAGAAATGTCATTGGATAGTGCGCTTCCACAAGTGCAATTTCCCAGTCGCCAGCGTCCAGTTGAATAGCTCTCGGCAAATGTGTTATATAATTTGCAACTGTATTTTTCGGATAATACTGCATCGAACTGTTGCTGGGCAGTGTCAAATAGAACTGATTGCTGATACCAGCCATTTTTATCTACTCAGTGCTGCTTGTAGTACTGCGCTCAAAAGTAATGGTATAAAGATTCCACCGCCTTTTTGTATGAGATACTTTCGTTTCTTAGACCAGCCTTCGCCGCGTTTCACCAATCGACGTAGCGTCGCCTTGTGTTTGCTTAACTGACTTTTACTCTTCTTCGCCAGAGGAACGTTACCTCGCAACACGTTGTATGCGCACTCACACACTGAGCGAATGCGGCTCTTGTCACACACCTTTAACAGTACCTTCCGCTCCTTGGGTGTTGCGTGTATGAAAGCCGTAAGCAGAGCTGCGTCCTTCCACAAGCACGACATGATTACTACTGATGGCGAAATTACCTTTTCTTTGGCAAGTACACATAGTTGGTAGAATCGTCTGGAAATATGCAACTTCGTATTCGCATATTCTCGTCTGTTGATTGTTTCAAGTCTATCAGTAGGTAGCCGTGTGGATTCCTAGTAGCGTCAGCGTACGCCTCCTCGATGAATTTCGGGCTGTCTGGATATATTTGTCTGGCCAAGTACCTAATCTGAACTCTATCTCTAGGATTCTTAAAACACACAATGTAATGTGCATTCAGTGAGATGTCCCTCTGCCCGCGTCCTTGATGAAAGAAATTTTGTGTAATGAAAAACACACTAATGTTGCGATGATGGCAACCTTTTGTGAAAAGATCCACCACACGGTTGTCGGCCTCACGCATCATATCGTCTATAATCACAAGTATCGGCTCGTTACCAGAAAAATCCTCCAAGTTTGGTAGACCTTCTACGTGGTTAATGGTGACATTTTTCGGGTCACCACCACCACCACCACCACCACCACTACCATAATGCCAGTTTATACTGGTAAATGGCGTGTCACACATTTCTGTAATGTGTTTTATAAACTTTGACACAAACTGAGACTTGCCACAACCCGAAGGTCCCGCCACAATGGCTGAGAACGGATGTTTCCACATCAAGCCCATGATTACTACTGAGCTACTAAACACCTCACAGTTACCATACTAACACTCTTAAACTTACTACCAAAGGACATTTTTGGGGTTAAGTGAAATAAATAACACAGTGGTTATGTTCTGAACGTGACTATAAGTATTGACTACGAAAACTAATTTACAAAGGTATTTACATAATCTTCAAGTCTTGCTTTACATAAACTCCAAAGGTGTGAATCTGCTATTGGAACCCCTCGGGCTGCGCTTCACCAAGCGAAGGCGTTCTCCAAACCCGCTGTTGTAGCGCTCGATGTCGGTGTTGCTCAGGACCTCGTTGAAGCGCCTAGGCAGGTAGACTCGCAGAAAGAAGTCGTCCCCGACCTGCCCCTCCAGGATCACGATGATTGTCTCGCCAAAGGGTGTGATGGCTCGCTCCATCGCAGTGATGAGATAGCCACATTCCTCTCGGAGATCGGCTATCCTGGTGTAGAGCGGAGAGTCAGACTTGCAGTTGTTGAGGGTAGCTCTCAGGTCCGCGGTTGTTGCAGTGCCGTTCAAAATCGAAAACTCTGGCTTGAAAGTGCTGCTGCTCGACATCTCTAGTAGTAGTTGGAGTAGGTCTATGTGAGGCGTCGGTCTGGTGGCGAATGATGCTCAATCGGGCGGGGCTCCGCCTTATAAACCCTTGCCGCCATTTTCTTCTACGTGGGTGGTCCGAAGGGTCGGGCGCAGGTGTTCACACAAAAAACCGACGCGTCGAGACCTGTCTGGGAATGCGGATGCTCTAGTTGAATGCCGGCGCCACTCGTTGTTTCTTCCTCACAGCTCGCTTCTTTGGCGTTGGCTGCAAAACTGCACTGCGTTGTGTAACAGTTTGAGTTAAGCCTGTCATTTTCGGTACTCCTGTTGATTTATAGATCCACATGTTTTCCACTTTATCAACTACTTGTTTAACACTTTGGTGCATTTCACCATCTTTGTCCAAAAATAAACCGCACATGAACACCATATCTGTACCATCGTACATTTCCATTTTCAATAAAATTTGTCCTTTGTTTCCTGGGTTTTGAACTGCGAAAGTATTCCCATCGTCCATCCATGACACTATGGGAGAATCATCTGTTGGTTTTGGCACCCATCCTGGTTTCTTGGTTTCCACTTCGATGGGAGTTGGCCTCCTTCGTCTCTTGCAGGCAGTGGTCGGTTTTACAAATGACGACTGAGGTGATGCCAACGTCTGATCACTAGCATTATTGTTCATAACCTCAATCTCCTGAATAAACGATTTGATATAGTCGTCCGCAGAAGCGTAAGCGTCCATGTTCACGTCCTTACCGTGTGACTTCAACCGTACTACTGACTGGTGGTGCGTCTGCTCACCCTTGAAGTAAACTGTACGCACTCGCTGTCAGACAATATTTCTGTTTGGCGTTCGCTTTTATTCACCCGCTGAAGTCAACTGTTACGTTACGGTGACGATCGATCTCGATGACGTTGTCCAGTTCGGCGTACACTATACAGTTGACGGTCTCGGACAACGCTTTGGAGAATCCGATTTCGATACGTAGATTACCGTTGCGCAGGAGATTCCAGTGACTCGACTCAGCCGCGGACATGTCCGGTGTCAAGTCGAACGCCATAAGACAATTACCGTACGGATAGTCACCTCTCTTGATCTCATTACCTGCGTCGGAGAACTGGATTCCGGTGCTGGTGACCAATGTGTAATAAGAGAGTATATACGTCTCACTGTTCAATGTGTAAACGGGCTGTAACGGTTTGGCCGGTACTTGTTCACCGTCCACGTACAATGCGAGATAATTCATATCGTAGTGTTGAAAGTTGTAGGGATTCTTCTTGAAATCTCCGTTGAACGCAAGATTACTGACCAGTCCAATTATCACACGTTTCGGTAACTGACCGAGAAATGCGCTGTCTAAAGCTTTACTCATTATACCGGAGGGTAGTGTGAAGGATTTCACTTCTACACGCGTGATCGGATACTTGGCCGTGCCGGTCTTGAGAGTTTTGCTGTGCGCCAACAATACGCTCGGATTGATCTTACATCGACGTACGAAAAGACTAATCTCTTTAATTGTCACCTTGTAGGTAGTTAGCGTTTTGGACATTATACAAAACGAGTTTCTGGATCTGTTAAGTTGCAATCGCATCTCGACACCGTTCAACATGAATTTGTTCTGATTGCACAGATCGATGTGCAATCGACCGACCATATCGCAAACATCGCTTTCTTTCGTGTGATCGCGACGCTTTTTCAATCCCTCGTTCAATTCGTCACAATCGTCCATTAGTCCGGCCGAATCTTCAAAAAACAGCTCGCTAGTCAGGTGCGAATTCTTCGCACTACATCCGTAGTTCAATAGGTTTTCCAAGTAGGCACGGTAAGCGTACGTGTTGTTTTGTGGTGACACCAGTTTATGATTGAGATAGAGATCCACTTGACTGAATATCGAGTGGAGCCAATTGTTCACCGGGCCCACCTCTTTAGCAGGTTGCCCACCGTCCGCTTTAGTGTCGTCCTGTTTCACAATAGCGGCTTTCACGTGTAATAACGTTTGTGTCAGGTCCGTGTACTCGTCACCATGACCGGGTATTACAAACTCTATTGGCGAATCGTCCGTCAGCGATGAGATCGGTTTGTATTGAACCCATTTACCGCTCTCGATGCTGGTCTGCGTAGGCGGTAACGAAAACAAGTCCAGTTCAGTCTTCACACATTCACACGATTTCTGATGAATAAACGACATTGTTATCGAATTAATGTAGACGTCCGTCTTCGAAGAAGTCTATCAAGAGACTGTGGCGTGTCGCGACCCGCGCACCGCTTAGGGGGAGATTTTTGCTCCCCCTAACACATAATGGCTTAGGGGGGAGATTTTCGCTCCCCCATACGTCAGGAATTGTTGAAGACTAGAACAAGAATGAGACCGTGACAACTGGTGTTCTGTTGATTTAATTACTAGGGGGAGATTTTCGCTCCCCCTAACACATAATGGGTTAGGGGGAGATTTTCGCTCCCCCATACGTCAGGAATTGTTGAAGCCAAAAACAAGAATGATACCGTGGGTGTTTGACAACTGGTGATTTATTGCTCGGAATTCGATGCGGGCGGACTATAATGGGTTCCTGGAAGGGTCGCGTCGCCCTCCCGTCGGGGTATCAAATTACAGCATCCGCATTCCCAGACAGGTCTCGACTTGTCGGTTTTTTGTGTGAACACCTGCACCCTCCAGTCGAGGTATCAAATTACAACATCCGCATTACCAGACAGTAGACTGGACGCGTCAGTCGGTTGTGCGAACAGCTGCCTCGGTGCAGAGTACTTGAAGGGGGGTGTATGGATACACCCCCCTTTGCAGTATATGTTCAAAGCATTGCAATTATATTCTCCTTAAAATTTGCATTCACTGTTAGTTCAATTGACCGCAAGCGCTGATGGGCTAGCTCTGTTGGTTGTAGCGTTACCCTGTTCAACTCTTGTATTAATTATCCAAAGTATGTCATGTGGGTACTGAGAATACTCGGCTTGACGAGGAGATTCCAAAAATGCAAAAAAAAAAGGTCAAAAGTGTGGTGCGGACCCTTTTTTGTAAACATCATCCAAAGTGTACGATGTGGGTACTCAAATGACTCGGCTCGACTAGACGAACAAGAATCTGCAATCAGAATTCAAATCCGACTTATGGTAACCGATATAGCCCGCCCCCCCCCTACATCGTCCAAATGTACCTTGTGGGTATGCAAATTTCTCGGCTCGACTAGACGAACAAGAATCTGCAATCAGAATTCAAATCCGACTTATGGTAACCGAGATAGCCCCCCCCCCCTACATCGTCCAAATGTACTTTGTGGGTATGCAAATTTCTCGGCTCGACTAGACGAACAAGAATCTGCAATCAGAATTCAAATCCGACTTATGGTAATCGAGATAGCCCCCCCTACATCGTCCAAATGTACTTTGTGGGTATGCAAATTTCTCGGCTCGACTAGACGAACAAGAATCTGCAATCAGAATTCAAATCCGACTTATGGTAACCGAGATAGCCCCCCCCCTACATCGTCCAAATGTACTTTGTGGGTATGCAAATTTCTCGGCTCGACTAGACGAACAATAATCTGCAATCAGAATTCAAATCCGACTTATGGTAACCGAGATAGCCCCCCCCCTACATCGTCCAAATGTACGTTGTGGATACTCAAATTTCTCGGCTCGACTAGACGAACAAGAATCTGCAATCAGAATTCAAATCCGACTTATGGTAACCGAGATAGCCCCCCCCCTCCCCCCCCCTTAATCGTCCAAATGTACGTTGTGGGTACTCAAATTTCTCGGCTCGATTAGACGAACAAGAATCTGCAATCAGAATTCTGATCCGAGGTTAGGTTAGGTTAGGATGGGTTAGGTTAGGTTAGGTTAGGTTAGGTTACGTTACGTTAGGTTAGGTTAGGTTACATTACGTTAGGTTAGGTTAGGTTAGGTTAGGTTAGGTTAGGTTAGGTTAGGTTACGTTAGGTTAGGTTACGTTAGGTTAGGTTACGTTACGTTAGGTTAGGTTAGGTTAGGTTAGGTTAGGTTACGTTAGGTTAGGTTACGTTAGGTTAGGTTAGGTTAGGTTAGGTTAGTATTCGCAAAAGAAAAAAATCGCAAAAAAAAAAAAAATTCGCAAAAAAAATTCGCAAAAAAAAAATTCGCAAAGTGTCACAGACGAGACCTCGGGGGGGGGGGCTCGGGGGGGGGGTGCTCCTCCTGACTCCTCCTGCCCCAGAAATGTCCAATATACCCTACTTACGGATACATACATAAATATATACATGTGTGTATATATATATTCATGTATATATATATATATATATATATATATATTATACGAGAAGTATTATATTATTACGAGGAGTAGTTTGATTATTTTCCTTGATTATGGCCTGTTGAAATATGTTAACATTATAAGTTTGACGTATTTGCTCTGAATCGATCGAGTTTCCGACTAAACCTGCTTCATTTGTATCGGTAATGTAGATTCACTCATCACGTTGTTAGATACAATACCGTTTACTTCAATTTGTAACAACTGTTTTACTTTAAGCGATTTATACACGAACATTCTACAATAATATAACGATTTATGTTCTGTTGCAATTAATAATAACCGGAACAAATTATTTATACGAGATGTACACTCAAATATAATAAATGTGTAGGATAATAAAATGTATTTTAAAATGTTCTACATGATAATACAGAGTTAAACAACTTATCAAATAATTGATATGTCGAGGGCCAATCAGAATCTCTAAACAATGAATCTAATAAGTAAATGTTATTTATCAGAATATGAACAATGTCTGTCTGTCTGCAAAATTTATCTCGGAGTCCAGCGGAACAATTTTGTTCAAATTTTGGAATTAGGTCTGTTTGGACCTAAAAGTGCGATTGGAAAAAACCTCAGCCCCAAGAAAATTCATATTTGGTTAAAAATCTCATTTGAAAATGGAAATTTTAACATTTGACTTAAGAAGTTTCAAATAAAAAGAAAAGAATCTTAACAGCTGGCAATAAATCAACCAGTAAACTGTCAAAGTATCAGTTAAATAAGGTAAAGTATTAACACATCATTTCTTGAGAACAGTGACCAGAACCATTCAATAAAGATTGTTTATAGACATATGTTTCACCTACGAAACTATTCAAATATCAACGATCATGGCTCGGTGTCCCCGGTCCTAAATTGTCTCTGTTTATACGTATAATCAGCAGGCCTGTTTAATAGTTAGTGCGTATAAATACTTACTTCGATGTGGGATGACTGATTAAACACACGTTTTTGTTATAGTGAAAATATAAAATTAAACCAAATTTTGAAATAACGGTAATAAAACTTGATTGTCTAAGGGGAAACTAATTAGTTTAGGTATAACATTTACAGGGCATCTTAAATATTAAGTATAGTTGTACTCATAACTTTAAAATGTGTTTGAGTTATTTGATTATTTTCCCTATAGGGCTTTGTCCTACGGGCTTACGAAGTTGTATAACTAATAGTGGAGACTGATATTTTTTACATTTTCTGCAACCGCTATGCATGTTATGCTTGAGCATCATTTACTGCTACTACGATGTATTTCCTCTTAATATTTGTTTATATTCCACTAACTAACCGATGGTGGTAATAGTTTTCATTCGAGTTAATGATATAGTAATCAGCACGTTTTGTATTTACATATCACGGCTGCAAATTGTAAACAAGTGCAGTGAGAAAAGGCAAATTCCCGGACAAGGCAAATGGCCGAGATGTAGAGAACCACCATCATCACCACCACCATAAACTACCTTCGAGTATCAAAGATGAGAGAGAAGTTTATGGTCTTAAAATAAACCACTATAGTGTGACAAACTCGGCCGACCGGACTCAGGTAGGTGCCCGTTTGAACAAGGATGGGGCATGTGCCACTGAGACCTGGGACCTGACCGACGCGACGTCCTCGCCTACACTCTACCTTGTGCACACTGCATACTACACCTGCACAGGTGGATCGTGTCAGTTTGAAGAGGGTCAATTTTTGCTCTTTAGGTGTAAATGGTTAGAACAACTTTTTTAATTACTTAGTAACTCTGTTTCATTACCTTAAAAGGCGCCATTTTAAATTTGATAATTTTGATAGCAAAATTCGGATTTTTTAATTAATACATTTAAAAAATATATAAAATGGTGGATTACTGCTAAACCAAGCCGGAATCGAAAAAATGTTACTTTACATTCTTGACTTGTTTTTGTATTCTTGACTTGGTTTTGTAATCTGGATCTGCATAGCACGCCAAGCATTTTTGTGACATTCTGTATATTAGGCATAGTATATACAAACAATTACTACGGTTAATGATTGTTATTCATGTTGACCTTTTCAAGAAATCGTGGGAAAGATATATAGATAAAGAGACGACTCTTCCCTCTCATGGATTACTCAGTTGGGATTTTAACCAATCAGTCTTTGCGAACTTGCCAATAACTGAAGAAGATATTTTTGATTTATTTTAATTTCTCTTTTTAATCACAACTGATGGTTACACACAATTTAATTTGTTTCGATAGTTTCGAAAGACTTTTAAGGCCGTATCAGTTTACTTCTAACTATTATTAAAAATAAAATGTAAAAGCGAATTGGCTCCTAGAGGCGGAGTAACTAATGTTCCAGTAACGGTTGTTAGTGTTTTCGAACAATAACGTGTTAGCCCATCACTATATTCATCAAAAACGGTTCTTCATTCAGGGGAAAGGGGTTAACACTTCCCCTCCCCCACTCATGGCTTGCGGAAGAACTGGTGAGGGTATGTTTCTCTCCTTCTTACACAATTGTTTCTTGCGAAACACAGTATAAATATATATGTATAATTAAATATGTTGAGATATATCTAACAAATTTTTATATTCTGTCAGATATTTTACATATTCGTCTTATTAACTATAACTCAAAGCGTTGGTTGGTTTTGGGCAGTGATAAATTGTTCGAAATTATAATGAGGGTTGATAAGTTAATAACAGTTTCAAAAATACTACTCTTTCAGCATTCAGTGTTTTGTAGTCAATGTATTTTAATGTTTTGTAGTAAATCATAGTATCTTGAAAAAAACTTAAGGTACTGACTTGAAAATATGCGTGTGTAAAGTAGTAATAAGACTGATTTTGTATTGGATTTGACGTTTACTGCTTTGACATTTTCACAATCTTTACGTCTTAATTATTTTAACTCATGATATCTTGAATTTTGTTGTTTATTTAAACAATATTTGTTCGTTTTTATTTTTAAAATTGAATTATTTAGCTATGGGTTGAAAGATCTTTAAATCCGAAGCTTTGGCTTTACATTGTACACTTTTTATATCTGGATAAACATTAAACCAAATTTACAGTTTTCAAGCTACTAGGCCTGAGTTTAAAGTACCTCAATTCAATATAAAGAGTGAGATAGGTTCAATGTTTATATAACTAGCCAAGTTATAATGTAACATGTAATGAATGTATTTTGATGGAAATAAACCATTATACCTTTAAATTTTTGACACCAGGTACAAGTTTCTGAATTTTCAAGAGTTGGGAAATGGGTTAACACCCTGTGTAGAGCCAAAAGGGGTTGTGGCCATGGTGAGATATTTCATAAGGTTGCCCTTTTAAACTGTCGCATGTGCTTCAGGTTCGACTCTCAGGAAGAAATGTCTGTGGTCATATGTCTCGGGAAAACCACATTAAGCTCTATGAAAAACACCTCTGGGGTAGACATACAAAGACACCCGTTGTGACGTAAACCACTGTATTGTTGTACCCTGGAAGCCTGTTAATTTCACTAATGGAGATATTTCTCTCTCTAATTTTACATTGCATTTGTTTCTCTCGATGTTGGAAATTCATAAAATAATAGAAAACATTGAGGAAACCTACTTGATACAGATGTGGGTGGGACGGAAACTTTCTCCAGATTATTTATATTTTATCATGCTACATTAATACAATCAAATGTTCTCATTAATGTACATGTGTGCAGACTTCCAAATAAATGTTCTATGCGTACATAGCATATTTTTTATAGAGCAGACAACCGATTAAACTTATACTATTATTATACTAAAACCGTTGCGCCAATCTACTGTCGTGATCTCAGGCAATGTCTAACAAATTTATTTTGGGCATTTAACTATTATATATTGCATACAGATTCTAATAAGTACATGTTCTATTTATGGTTTTGTATAAACTAAAGGATTCTGCGTTCAGAATATTTCCCATTTATTATAAAAGCATTAAGTTAAAGTCTTATATTTTATTTTTTCATATTTATAATACTTGAATGACAAAACATTATTATTTGTGTTTACTAATTAAATACAACAGTTTTTTAGTAATGTTATAAAGTATAATCACCTCATATTCTTGTGACAATAATATAAAAAAATTATATATTGATCACTGCAGAGTAAATAGTTTACTATATAGTTTATTATAATATAGTTAATATATAGTTTATAATTCTATAGGTTATAGAATATTAATGCCCAGCTTAAGTTACGAACTTGTATTATCGTTGTAAACGATCTCAACAAGGTTATGGACTTTCATCTACTAAGCCATTTTCTATTATAACTGTAAACCTATAACGATTTCGCTAATAATTCAAATTTAAAAGGCTATTTTCAAACTCCTAAAATTTGAAATTAACTGGCAGCCATATTGTAGAAAAGACAAACTGTGGGAATATTATTTCCCTAATCGGTTTTTTATTTGTACTATTTAACACAAACATGCTCCAATGCCTTTAATTACAAAACCTGAATATTTGCAGTTCTGTCCTTGAATTGTATAATGGGTTTCGTTAACTAGGTTTATTATTTTTGCTATAAGTTTTAAGAATAGGGCCTATGAACTATTGAAATATAATTCGATTATTACTAAACAAATTATTGTATAAAGCACTTAAAATATACAGCATATGTAGCTATTTTCATTCAAACGACATTTTAATGTAATATATATTATGTTACAACTTGATAACATTTAATTTGAATTTATAAATTGTATTCGTCATAAGAGAAAATACAAATGTCTCATAAGAGTAATATTTCTTAGTCCAAGGTTTAAAGTTTACAATTTATTAACTATTTCATAACTGTTGATATTAGGGTAAATAGCATAAGTTATCTGCTCCCAGTGTAACACTATTCTCCAATACCGCACGGACACCTCGTAAATACTCTGCTAGTGCCATGCTTTGGATGTGATATTCCGCAACAGTCTCAAATATTACTCTGGTCCTAAAGTTGCATTACCACCTAACGTATATATTATACGATTTAACATTGTATCGAAACATTAATAACCTATTTAATTTTGATTTAAGTGAGTCTTAAAAATACAGTATTTCTCATTAAAGTGTTCCTCAGATTTATATCAGTGTGTGACATTTCCCCTAGTTTGTGATAATGAACGTGGGGCTTCTTTTGTGACCAAGAAACATCAGTCGCATGGTCTCATAGCTTATTCTAACACTGTCATACATGTATTACCTAACACATTTAAAGAGTCATTTAGTTTAAGTTGCTCCGACTTTCTAACTGTCACTAGTTCTTGTTATTTACGATGGAAAGAACATAGTATATATTAGTGATGTGTCAAAACCAAAACTCAAATCTCAAAACCACCAAAACTTTGGAAAAGTTTCGGTTTCGAGATTCGATCAGCGAGTTTCGAGAATCAAAACTCAAAACTGCCGAGATTTTTTGTGTCATTGTTGTTTTTTTTAACAGAAATCACGCCCGAGTGTTGATTAATAATGTGAAGGTCAAAAGCCTACTGTCATCGGTCGTCTACCTTCACCTTTTGTGGATTATTGATTTTTTATTTGTGAAAGAACAACTCTAACCACAGTTTATAATTAAGCTACAAATAATTGGTTCACTAGTAGTTCTGAAACTAATATTTTTCTAGGATACTTCGAGAATGGCAGTAAGTTAACTGGTTTATTTGGAGTAACTGGATTTATTTTTCATAACCATACCCAGGCAAGTAAATAGGGTTTCGCGATTTGAGTTTCGAGATTCGAGATTTGAGATTCGATTTTGTAAGTTTCGGTTTCGGTTTCGAGATTCGAAATTTCTGGTTTTGACCATCACTAGTATATATACATAATAACGATATTTTAATACAACCGGGAAAACGATTTTTTCTGAGAACTATGCTTGTGACATCGGTATACTATTAGTAGAACCAGTACGTACTGCAGCCTTATAATTAAGACTAGAATCACATTTAAATAAACTGTTACTTTCCCACACGGTGCAAATATTTGTCATGTATTGAAGCAAATGTAAAACTTAGTCGCGTGTCTATCCAATTCAACGCAGAACAATGTGTAATCAAGGATAAGGTCTCGACTTTGACACCATAATGTCACTCCGGAGGTTTTAACAACGTATTGAAGTGTTAGTGAAACCTTACTCTGCATTTATTAAAACTCTACAAATAAACCAAGCAAATTACTGATTTATTTTGTTGAATATATAAAATTATAGTAAATTATTTTAACTTTATTTTAAATTTTTTTATTAAAATAGGTTTATAAGGTTACCTTTGATGCATCAGCTATAAAAAAGACGCGACACTGAACGACAAGTCAAATAACGATAAGGAAATCATATTCTTTTGAAACTGTCTTGTGATCATAGGTATAATTGTTCCATAATAGATAAATATTACGATATATTATTCTGGGGCATGGTTATTTCTACTTTGATCTAAATATTACTTAATCATCTAATAAATTAGGATCTATAAATAGGTAAAGAGGTTTTGTAATAACCAAAAACTAACCTAAATGTTTATAATTATTCTGCGTAAAAATATAAGACATAGCTAACACATATACATATAAAGTTGCTTTAGGAAATAATTTGTTTAACAAATCATTGCTGGTGATAGTGATATTATGTTATTTAAGAATTTATTACAAACATTTGCCATCAATTATTAGTAAAACAAAGTTTCTTGACGTTTCGGGATCTGGAATCTGATCTCGTCTTTAGGGGAAAAGAATACGTGCCAAAGGTGAAAAATCACAGAAAAGCTAAAAGTTAGAACTTTTAAAGCAGTCGGTATAATAAAACTGAATGAAAAACAATAGGCGAACACAATAATTGGATCAATAAATCGTTAAATCATCCTCTAAGACGCCGACGCAACCAGGGCGTATTTTAAGGCGAATATGAATGAATGATGATTGTAGAATGGGTGAGATGCCTTGTGTACCCTTGCTACTGACTGAGACTGATTGATTCTTTAGTCAGGATTATTAATTAATAGCCCAATGACCAATGGCAGCTGGATCCAGTATCAAACCTTCACAAACTTTTCTCAGTATAAACTTACAAGCAAGACAATACTACAAAGCAAGACAATACTACATGGATAGTATAGGATGGGTGCTCAAATGGGATCAGATTTCAAATCCCGAAACGTCATGAAACTTTGTTTTACTAATAAGCGGTGGAAAATTACCAAAATAATTTTTCAAATAACGTTAGGCATCCAAGATACTACGTTAAAACGAAAAATGAGTAAAGTAAACAGATAAACTGATAATTAAATAATATTTTCATGTTTCCGATGGTTAAAAATACGTGAGAAGTGGACAGATTGATTACGCTATATAAACAAAGGGTAAAACAATGACGTTACCCACTGCTGTAAGAGGAAGAGGGGTTGGGGATGGGGGAACCAGTTAATGCCAGCAGGTAAGAATATTAAAACGTCAATGGTAAGCTGCATTGACCTCGTCAATGGCGAGGTCAGTAAGCTAATACAAAGGTATTTGCTTCAATAGTCTATACCACCTACGTGCTTTCGGAGACCAACCTATTACAACTGAAATTTCTAACTTTGTGCTTGGCATGGTGTGACGATAGATAGCTGTGAGATTATTACAGTTTCTTAAGCAGATACCTCCACATAATACCGCATGTGTTTATGTAGGTATGCATTTCCTCCAGAGAGTTGAAAGAGGAAATTCCAACCAAAACTTATGTTCGGGCAAGAATACAGTTTTTTTAAACTTGTTACAATCAATCATAAAATCTATTTATTTAAATTTTCTTCGAGAAACGTACCTTTTTTCAAACTTTATATTATTTTTATTCTGTTCAAGCGTCAATATATATTAGTAGGATGTTATTTCAAATAGTCGGGCACAATGTTTTGTCTCGATTGTTTAGCGATTCCCTGGTTAAGTCAAAGAGAATGCTTAGTTAGCAAATACCAGACTAAACTTGATTACCTCTCTGTAATGTTATTGCGCATAAACATTTTCATAGCAACCGGTATTTAGGCAAAAATAAATCAAATAAGTGTTATTAAATAAACATCAAAGCTTTGTGTTTTATTGTGCCAACAGTGTATAATTGTTTTACAACAACTTCATTATCATATTATGTGCTATTTTAACTACAAAACAAATTTAAATACGTACTTTACAAACCTAATGAATAAATGTATACTTACACTAAAGAATCTAGATCGGTTTTAAGACTAACCATAACGGTAGTCATACATATAAGACGTTAAAAATCAGAAGCGTATTTATATAATTTTAGCCTATTAGACTTAGGTTGAAAAGTAACAAAATCTGGCATTGGCAAGTGAAGCCCTGTAAAGTCAACTCGAAATAAAATATTTGTAACAAATCATTTTCAATAAATCTTTTTTGTTGTTGTACAAATGCAAATACAAAGGTAAAGTATATATTTATATATGTTATTGGAACAGTTTTATATATTATCAAACGGACCTTTAAGTCGTATAAGTCAATGTTTACGTGAGTTGGATGTGAGAAATGATTAACGATTGTCTATTTAAGTAACGAGAACTAAACCCATCCGTCGCTTTAGAGCTTTAAGAAATAATCGTCTTAGAGCTTAAATGCTTCCGTGCAAATGGAAGCTATCTAGATATTACTGCAGGAGAGAATAAAACGTATCATATAAAAAGCTATAAAATTGACTTACAAAATAAATTCACGTCTTTAATTTTGTAAATAGAATACTGTATAATCGCTTGCCTAAGTTAAAATGTATTTTGATATTTATGTACAAGTATAATCTTAATATATAAAAATGAATCCCTATTTCCCTTTGTCATACCATAACTTTAGAATGAGTGCACCAAATTGAATGTTTCTTTTTTTGCTGTGATCGTTAATGTCAGTACAAGGTTCTTATTTTTAATCCGACCTAAGGGCTCTGTCCCACTGGCCTTCAAAGTTCCTATTGATTTGATCAAAGTTTAGTTAGTTACACCAAACAGCTGTTAGCAAGGATTATATCTATACATACTTGAAAAGCATGAATATATGTTCATTATGGAAACAAAAACTACTTGAATGACAACTTAAACACTTTTTCGATAGGCGAGTGAGCGTAGCGAACGAGTTACTTCTGTAGCCGAGTGAGCAAAGAGAACGAGGTCATCTAGAAAATGAACGAATATTTGACATAAAACAAATACAATGACATTTACAATTTACACAGAGTTGTACATTTACAATAACATTAACTTTTAAAGACACATTTTTTCTAATATGTTTAAATAGTACTCACAACTAGTAACACTGTACCTAAACAAGTTATCTTTAGATTTGTACATCTCCTTAAACAACCTCGCACGAATATATCCAAACGCCTGTTTGCATAATTATCTGAGCACCGTAACACAGAATTAGACTGCTGTGCACAAACACCTTCCCTCCCGACAGTTGTGTAAATGCTAAAGTTGATGTGTGTTAAAGGTATTATGGAATTTATCTGGTATGTATCGTAAGACATTTACGGAATCAGAAAATAAAATAATAATAAAACTAACTAAAATGGGGGCTCAAAACAGTTTAAAATAGTAATCGAAATATGCAAGTTTAAAGAAATATTCTTTTATGTGAATAGAGAAACCGGATATGTCTTAAAGACTTAGTACAGGTAATATTCTTCATTATTTCTTAAGTATTTCTAAGTTTCTGTTTTTTAAGTTATAGAACATATGCAAGGTTGTTTTACTTTTTTCCCCTTACTGTTTTATATTTTGTGTGCCAGTGAGCGTAACATTTTAAACGTGAAAACTGTTGGTTTGAAGTTAAGTCAGAAGTAAAACATGATAGCCTCTGGAGGGCTTTGCCTACTGAAGCGTTATGCGGTTGGTGTTCATTTAACAAACTTTCGTCTCTGGTTCCGGCATAGAATTTGTAAAAACACGTGACCAGTTGTAATAAAGATGAAACTTTTAGAGACTGAAAACAGAACATTAGTAATCAACTTTTGTGCTGGATGTTAACAGCGTGCTATTTGTTTAATTACAATATTGCTAGGGAAATGCGTGCACTATCAAATAATGCATGATTGCATATTCAAATTAAATTAGGAGGAAATGAGGACTGAACATTATATTGTGTACCACAGGTAAGTTAAACCTTTCTAAGTGTCACGTGATTAAGTTCTTCTTCCTTAAGTTTAGAGTCGTTACTTACCTATGAGTTTGTTAATATTATAAATGCATTATTATTAGTGAATTTCCTTTGGAAAGTGAACTATTAGCATGACCCGCACGGTGAAACTTAAGTCCAGGACCACCATAGAAGTTCCTAACGTGACCCCCTGAACACGTTTGGGGGGTTTGTTCAAAAGTTTATTTATATATATATGTGTGTGTGTGTGTGTGTGTGTGTGTGTGTGTGTGTGTGTGTGTGTGTGTGTGTGTGTGTGTGTGTGTGTGTGTGTGTGTGTGTGTGTGTGTGTGTGTGTGTGTGTGTGTGTGTCTGTGTGTGTGTTTGCACACTAGCGGTCCCGTTTTTTATTCGATTTACTTAAAATTTGGTAGATACGTTCCTTTCTGTAATCAGTTGGACCAGTTCGTTGGGCAAAACAATCGGAAAACGCTAAACCCCTTTTTTTGGGGAATAATCTTTCAAATTTCGAGTTTTTGGGCCCAAAAAGGGTCAGAAAAGCCCCAGATGTAAAATCAATGCATCGTAAAAAGATTGGAATTAGTGAGGCGAAAGTTTTAAGCCCTATCTAGTCATTCTAGCATAAATATTTACCGAGTTATTAAAGAAAATTTGTTTCGACTAAACACTGTACGTTGTCTTAAGGGGGTTTTACACTGGAACAGCCTGTTATTCCTTTGTTACAGTACTTTTATCATCCCCAGCAACTCACGACTCCTTTCAAGCCTGTATGGGCCATCTCCTAACATTAAAATGCGCAAAATTGTATTCCCAGCTTTGCAGGTAAATGAAACCAGGAGCATCAGGACAGCCAAAAAATCACTTTTTCAGATTTAAATAAAAATTGGAATAAATGTATGTTTTCACACTGATTTCGAGTTTTACAAGTTTTTATATGGAAATTCACTTCCCTCATGTTAGCGTGCTGCGTGCGAACTCGTTATTATAATTATACTTTTTTTACTTATTGATGGTTTGCAGGCAAAATGCACTAGGACGGCAAGAAATTTTAAACTTTGTCATACGTGTCAATCAAATTGCATTGCAATTAATCTTAAGAACATTAGGCACGCATTAAAATAATTTCATAAGTTTTAAGTTACTTTGATATCGTGCTTTAATCAGGAAAATAATCTTTCCCCTTTGTAAGAATGATGTTATCACGTCACTTGGCGTGCGCCTGTATTAACGTGTTATTATTAACTGAGAATATAATGTTCTTGCTATACTATTTGCATTGTAAAATAAAAAGAAACTTTACAGGTTTTCATGAAATCAAATTATGATTCTTACCAGTAATAATTAAGAAATGATACTACACGCATAACTAACATTATTTTATTTGATATTTTATGTAAAAAGAAGAATTTTTACTCTCGTTCGTTTCCTTCTCCATAGTTGTATTTATTTCATGATAAATATTTTGAACTATCTTGCCTAATTAACATATTAGTTTGAAAGTCTCATAATTCAATGCATATACAAAATAATTTAGAACTTACTTTAAATTCTTATCAACATAGGGATTTTTTATTTGATTAAAACGTAAACCCATCTAAATTTTCAAAATAGGCCTTCGGTGCGACAAGAAAAATTATATAAATAATAAATTTATCACAGTAAAGTGCATAAAACAAATTAAACCATTCAATAAAATAAAATATTTTCAATGTTAAGAACAAATACCCCCGTCGCAGCAAACCTGCGTACTCAGCGAATTTCCAATGAATATATATGTTTCTCACTACCACATAAAGGCACTTACCAAGTTTTATAAAAATAAATTAATAACTAAATGATCTATAGCATTTTATTTATTCTCCATAAGAATAACATAGGACTGAGTATGCAGGTTTGCTGCAACAAGGAGCACAAAATATGTGTTTTTATGCAATTATCAATTTAACTCAACCAGGTGAAGCTACATACTAAGTTTTATTAATTTATGTTAATAATTAAGGGAGATATAAAACTTTACTTATTCTCCATAAGAATAACATTAGGGCTGAGTATGCAGGTTAGCTGCTACGGGGACAACCAACAAAATATTTGTTTTTTGTTCAAATATCAATATACCAGTACAACATGAAGCCACATACCAAGTTTCATCAATATACATTCATAAATAATCGAGATATCAATTTTTATTTATTCTCCATAAGGATAACATTGGACAACGTACTGTGTTTAGTACTTTGAATATCTCTGCAACGGTTGGACGTAGAATCACAATTTAAACACCAAAATGATTTTTTTGTGGAGCTGAAGTGATTGGTAAAAGCAAATGTGAAGTTTAAAGTAAAACTAACTGAGGAAAAGCCAAAAACCTTTTCCCCATAAGATTAACATGGGAGATTTTATGAGCATGTTTTTTTGATTTTTTTCCGCAACCACTTAACCTAGGTTAATAATTCAAAATACCATATTATTTTTTTTTTAAGCTCTATAACATGGTTAAAACCAAAATTAACTGTTTCAAAAATTTTAGGGTGAAAAATGCAAAAAACTGATTTTTGGAAAATTTAAAACCCCCATAAACCCCCCTTCCCATAGTCCGATTTTTCTGGTTTTCGAACTTAAAGTCATAAATGTCACTTTACACATTTGAGCCAAATTTCATCAAAATCGGACGTTTTTTACTCAAGTTATCGCATTCACGGACACATATATATATATATATATATATATATATATGTATATATATATATGTATATATATATACATATATATAAATTTGAACGAATAGTGTTTTAGTCATCTTGGGACCTTAAAAAAAAAAATTTGTCATGGTCTCGGGCTTAAGTCTTACCATGAGACCTATGGTAATAGCTTCTTCCCTATAGGGGAAATTCGCTAAAATAAATAAAGCGCATATTATAATTGGATAACGAGCATAAAATCACTCCAACAACTAAATAAATTACCTCCAACAACTAAATAAATTACAATAAACATACTCGACTGTGCATTAGGGTATTATTTGAATAATGTCTTCAATTATATTCAACTAAATATATATATATAATTATTGTAAATTTCATATTGTTCACAATTTATTTGGGTTACCGAAGAAAATTTTAAACTGTGAAATAATGGTTATGCATTTACATTATAAATTTGATAAATTAATTAACTATATACAATATATTTTAAATTCAGTAACAGCGCAAAGGTTCTTTATGGTTCTTCACAAAAAAGGAATAAATAACTTAATTGATTACATACATTTGTATTTAATACAAGTAAACTATTTTTATTCCAAACTCTTTAGTCGCCTAAAATATGAGATGGATCCGCTTTTAGCTAGTTTGAGATGCGTTGTTTATTAGTTTGAACCTTTTATTACCACTAATGTAATATTGATATTTATTTTTACTGTTTAATATTAGTGAAACTGTTTAATGTAGCAGAATAACACATATATTTTTTAAAGAGTTATCGTAGGATGTGGAGTGGTTGGAAAGTCATTGTGGCCAAACAAACATCGGTAACGGCTCACACATGTTTCCGGTAAGGGCGACCTTCAGTATAGTCTCAATTGGTTGTTACGAGTACACATGTTTAAGTGTTTGATATAGTGTACATTCGTATAAGGTTTGCTGTGATTTTGGCGGCCTTTGAGTATATAGTGTGGGAAACGACGCAAGGCTCGGCCCTTTTCTCAATTGGTTATTCTACAAGAATCACGACAAGTTTTACCTCTGATATGAGAATCGACGGATATGGTGAGTAAATGACTTATTTGAAGGATATCCTTGCAGATTTAGATTTAGGAATAACTACTGAACATTTTGAGATATAAATCATGGTCGGAAATTATGGAAAAGTTAACCAAAACTGCAAGAGAAAAATTGTTGTCAGGAATAGGCTTGTGTTCACCAAAACCACGTTGACAAATTTCTGCAAAGTAAAGATTTCTTTGTGAAATAATAGTTTAAAGTTTTATTCATGTATGAAATAAGAAGATTGATGCTCCACCAAATTTTGATTTACATTACAGCTGCTCTTTTACTCAGCGATTTTCACATTTTAGGTACTTTTGTATGTTTCCGGTTGGGCCTACATTTTGGGTTCTAGTGTAAAGTAAATTTCCTTGTGGTATTTAAATAAAGTTACCTTGAGATCTTGTAACTAAATATTGTAACGTAAAAGGCTGATTCAAGACTGATTTTTTTTGTATCCATAATTTGTAGTGCTTAAGTAGCCAAGTTTTTTTTTTAAGATACGTTGTAATTTTTTACGCGCAATAATCTGTGTTGCTATGTCATATAGTAGTATTTTGTTTAGTCGCAACGTCTTGCTCAAAAGATTGCCTTTACCGTGAAGATTTTTACTTTACGTATGTTCATTTGTAGGTTATGTCACCTGAGCCTATAAGCCTAGTAGTTTTACACATTTTTCTTTAAATTTAAAATTGTAAGAATTTAAAAAAAAAAAAAAAAACTGCCGCTGTAGCCTAACAAATCGAGCCTATTTAATACTCATGGGATTTCATGTCCTAGCCTGTGGTCTAGTTTTGTGATTTTAGAATTTGTTTAAACCATTTGTCGATTAGTAGACTTTAAGCTCTTCTGACCTTTAAAAAAAAAAAAAATTCTTTAGATCATGTTTTGAAAAGTTTATTTCAGCTCTTGTATTGAAAGTTTAAATGTAAGCTGATGAGTAAGTTTAGGCCTAACCTGTAATCTCAGACAACGGAAATATGGACACTATTGCAGTGCTTAGATTAAGATGTGCATTGTTTATTGTACTAACTGCAACTATGGACATTCCCACATGAGGAATAGTGATTTTGTAGTCAATATTATATTCTTGTATTTAGATGTATTATCACGAGCCAATTTTGGTGCTATATTTATTAGGTAAATCATTTATTTTGTGTAACGGGAGTTTACATACTTATTTGGTTCTGTGATTGCAAAAGTTAGGTTAAGTTTGTCTGGGCCCTGTGCCACTGAGAATAAATAGGTCAAATTAAATGATTTTGTAGGCCAAAATGTTCAGACTGATTAGTTAAAATAATAGTATGTTATATTTAATGTGTTTTATTACACAGATGTTATGATAAACGATTGAGGTCTTAAAACTTTGAAGTTATTTAATTTAAGTTTTCTGCAATTTTGAAGATTAAATTGGTTCACAATTTTGGTAATATTTTGAGCTCGGATAAATTTTGAGTAATATTTGCAGTGTGAAATGAGATTTTAGAATTTTATTAATTTAAAGCCTGTTTTGGAAATATTTTGTTTTGAGCTATTGATTATCAGTGACTATCATCTCTCGAATGTACCTTGTATAGGTCGTCGCTTTGGCTGACCTGTCGTTACTGAACTGCCGCTGTGGACCCGCCATGCCTGATGCACTGACCTGCAACACCCGATCTGCTGACCTGACACTCCTGAACCACTGGGTCGCGCTGAAACCAATCGTACCAGCACCGGCGGGAGATGCAGGGACCTTTGAGCGGCTGGCGTATGTGACTCGCTCTTGAGGACCAGCTACTGCTGTATGAATGGACCCCTGCCTACAAACTCGATGGTATTGCAACGGTGGACCGTGAGTTCAAAACTTCTCTTTTGTATTTAAACTTCACTATCGGGCTTGAACTCAGTTCGAGTGGCAACGGAACTTTTGTGTGGTGTGTTCCTGATGACCATCTTTTTCTTCTAGTCTACAACTCAAGGAACTTCAACGTCATCCTCTCAGCTCTTTCAAATATAGTCAATTTAGGAATATTTAGTTTAAATTGGTTTTTATTTTGTAAACAAACAAAAAATAGAAATAAATTCTAAAATCTCATTTAAATCAATTTAGGACCTCAATTATAAATTTGAGATGTAGTAAATCAAGGTGTATCCTATTTCTTGTTTAGTGTAAATTGTTAAAACTCATATTGAGTTTTGATTATTATTCTGAGTGATGTTTATTTTTAGCTGAATAAAAGAGTTTTATTTTGTTCTCATGAAATGTGTGGTTAATTGACAGCCTACTGTTTAAGCATTGTAAGGTTGTTGAAATATATGTTTTGGAGTGCAGCTCCTTCCTGAGTTGCTGGCGCCCTTCAAAAATTTATTTGAGTAGAGATTTTTTTTTGTTAAGAAGATTGTGGCCTATTATGTTAGTACAGTTTTGTTTACTCGGCCAAGCCTATTTCGCCTCAATTTGACTGAACAGTTCAATGTATTTTGCTTTTGGCCTAACTTGTGTAAATCCACGACCCAGCTACGCACCTAACCCTAGCCAGGTTTCCGTGTAACACACATTTTGGCGCCCTGAACGTGGGGCATGGTTGTATTGTTAAGTAAGGTATTTGTTCCATTTTCAGATGTTAGATTAAGCTTCAATTTAGATGTTTTAGTGTTCACTGTTTCTTTTTGATATATACACTGTTTATTGTAATTAAATACCACAATGGATGCGAGTAAGTTAAAGAAAGATGAACTTGAGTACGAATTGACTATTAGAAATTTGTCTAAGGAGGGGAGTATCAGAGATTTGAAAAAAAGGCTTCACAATGCTTTAGGTCGTTGTGTGGCAGTCGTTGAGTTAGAAGTTGCAGAGGATAAGGTTGCTGATGTTTTGTCTAACTGCAGTCAGAAGTTTGACGTTTTAGAAGGCCAAGTCAATGAGTTTACAGGTCTCAAACGAAGTGGAACCTACAAGGCTCTTGAAACCAGAATCTACCACGTGCTTGGACTTCTTAGTAGAGTGAAGAATGGCTCGACTGACCAACTTAGCATAAGAGATGAGTTGAGTCTTAAAGTTCAAAATCTGCAAGAGATATTGGAGAACAAAACTGCTAGTACAGCATCCCATGGTTATGAAGCAGACAATTCTGATTCAGACGCACGATCGTATAAGTCCCCAGGTGACAAGACTGAGAAAGAAGTACCGGCAATTAACATAACAGCTCCTACACCACCAGACAAAAAGCAGGATGGCGCACAAGCTAAGGACACTCTAGGGCGATCACTTGGGTTTGAAGAGGAAGACACCCATACCAAAGCACTAAGTCATGAGAAAGTTGTTTTTAAACATAAGTCTATGCCTGTTGTGAAATGGAACCTGAAATTTACTGGCGACTCTGGAGATTTAAGTGTAGCAGCATTTTTAGAGAGGGTCGAGGAACTCAGAATTGCTCGTGGTGTAGACGAAATTGAACTTCACAATTCGGCAGTTGATCTGTTTGAAGGTCAGGCCTTGGTTTGGTATAGGTCCGTGAGGAGACGAGTTAAATCGTGGACAGAACTTAAGGAGGAGCTAAAAGAAGTTTTTCAGACACAGGATTATGACGACCGATTGAAGCGAGAGATCGAGAACCGCACTCAAGGGGACTCGGAGCCTATTGACATTTTTCTGGCAGTCATGGACAATCTTTTTGCCAGACTTTCAACACCCATAGATGAAAGAGTCATGTTGAAATTAATTCGGAAAAATGTTAACGCATACCTACAAGACAAGCTCTGCATGGTTGAAACCCAATCGATTGAAGATCTCAGAACATGGGCAAGAAAAGCAGAATTAGGTAGATTATGTTCGAACTCATTGAGACCACCTCCAAAACCTCAAGTCGTCATGGAAACGGACTTGGCGTTTAATCAAACTCGTTTCAATCAGAATCGTGGAAGTCCCAGTAACCTTGGAAAAAGCGAATTCAGACTAAAACCAAGAGCAAATGCAATAAACGTGCCTGAGAAAAATGTCAAAGAAAATGTACAGAAGCGGAGTGAAGATTCCAGCAACAGAGATGAATCTGGACCTCCAGTCAAGAAGTGTTGGAATTGCCATGTCCATGGCCACAATTTTAATAGCTGTCCTGAGGCAAAGAGAAACTTGTTTTGTTATAGATGCGGACGACAAGGCACTGTAAGCAGAACCTGCGACAGATGTGGATCAAAAAATGGGAGTTAGAGGGCAGTGAGGGCCGACTGACCTCTTTTGATTTTAAGGCTCACGATAATTTTACGTCTAAGGAGGAATGGCATGCTTGGTGCTCTTATGTTAGCAATATTTCACAAACAAATGTTTATCAGTTTAAATCTGACAGGTGTGATTCCCGACCATTCTTAGATGTCGACATCCTAGGGGTCATTGTTAGAGGACTTTTGGATTCTGGTGCTTCCCATACACTTATAGGCAAAAGAGCTATTGGAATTATTACAGATATAGGCCTGAAGGTGCAATCGTTTTCAGTCGATGCGGTCCGCACAGCAGATAGTACGCCTCATAGAGTTGTTGGTGTTGTTGACTTACCCGTCAAGTTAGAGGACAAGTTTAAGTTGGTTCCTGCTTTGGTAGTTCCTAGTCTAGACCAAGGACTTATTCTAGGTATCGATTTTTGGAGAATTTTAGACATAGTGCCTGATATGTTGCGTGGGAGCTGGCAGTTTAGTGATCGTAGCAGTGCTGTTGTCCATAGTGTAGAAGATTTTAAGGGCCTAACAGAAGACCAACAACGACAAATTTCAGATGTGCTAAAAAGTTTGGAAGAGAGTGACGACCTCGATGAGAATGGACACCTTCGTACGACTACTTTAGTCAAACATCGAATAGACACCGGGGATGCTTTGCCTGTAAAACAAAGGCATTATCCTGTCTCGCCTCCTATTCGCCAAGCGATGTACAATGAGTTAGATCGTATGCTGAGCCTTGGAGTAGTGGAGGAATCGAAGTCACCGTGGTCATCGCCTATCATTTTGGTGAAAAAACCGAATGGGAAGTACCGGTTGTGTCTGGATAGTCGTAAATTGAATTCTGTCACTAAACGTGACAGCTATCCTTTACCTTTTATATCCGCCACTTTGGACAAGTTACGAGACGCAAGATTCATCTCATCCATTGACCTGCGCAGCGCATTTTGGCAGATCCCACTAGAAGAAAACAGTAAGGAAAAATGTGCTTTTGTAGTGCCGGGGCGAGGTTTATTTCAGTTTAAGCGTATGCCCTATGGTCTACACAATTCTAGCGCCACCTTTCAGAGACTCATGGATCGCATTATTGGTCCTGAGCTGGAGCCAAACGTTCTAGTTTATCTAGATGATATTGTGATAGTGACCAAAGATTTCGATTCCCACATACAACTTTTGAGAAAGGTAGTAGCCAGGCTTAAAGAAGCAGGATTAACGGTCAACGTCGAGAAGTGTGAAATCTGTAAGTCTGAGTTGAGATATTTAGGTTATTTGGTTGATAAACACGGACTTCGTGTCGACCCGGAGAAGGTCAAAAGTATTGTGACGTTCCCAACACCCAGAAATATAAAGGAGGTTAGACGATTCATTGGCTTAGCCTCATGGTACCGCAGGTTTATTCCGAACTTCTCTCATAAAAGTGCTCCACTGACTGATCTTACAAAAAAAAACAAAAAGTGGGAGTGGACCGAAGACTGTTCTAACGCTCTCAGAGAACTCAAGGAAGATTTAGTGCAAGCTCCTGTTCTGGCGTGCCCAGATTTTAAAACACCGTTTGTCCTTCAGACCGATGCCTCGGGATTCGGGATTGCTTCTGTGCTCACTCAGTCGAATGAAGAAGGTGAAAGAGTCATCGCTTATGCTTCGAGATCGCTTAATAAGGTGGAGAGAGCGTATTCTGCTATAGAGCGGGAATGTTTAGCTGTAGTATGGAGCATCCAGAGGTTTCGACCCTATCTTGAAGGCCTACATTTTACGGTGATAACTGACCATCATTCGTTAATTTGGTTAAATAGTTTGAAAGATCCGACTGGTCGATTGGCAAGATGGGCTGTTCAACTTCAGCAATTTGATTTCAAAATAATACATCGGAAAGGCGCAATGAACAAAGTTCCCGACGCCCTATCCAGAGCAGTTCCTGAAGTGGCTTCGTTGTTATTTGATGGTGCCGTTGAGGATCCATGGTATTTGAAGATGATGAAGAATGTTGTGGAGAGTCCAGAAAAGTATCCGTTGTACAAGACAGAAGATGGAAGATTGTATAAGAAAATCCTCGTTCAACCTCCAAATCCCGACGATGACGGCTGGCGTATGGTTATCCCTAAAGAAATGAGAAAACAAGTCATGTACGAAAACCATGATGCACCGTGTTCTGGGCACTTAGGTATTTTTAAGACGTTTAAGCGTGTCACAGAAAGATTTTACTGGCCCAAAGTCTTGTCTGATGTGTCTAAATATGTGACGGCCTGTAAAACATGTGCTTTGCACAAAGTATCTCAGGGTAAACCTATGGGACTGATGAAAGCCAGGAAAATAGAAGCTCCTTGGGTAACTTTAAGTGTAGATTTGCAGGGACCACTTCCCATTTCAAGTAAAAACAATAAGTATTTGTTGGTGGTAACCGATTTATTTAGCAAGTGGATCTGTCTGTTCCCTATCAGGCAGGCTACGAGTGCAGTTGTGACTAGATATATTGAGGAGAACGTTTTTATGGAGTATGGCGTTCCAAAACACATAATTTGTGACCGAGGAAAACAGTTTGACTGTCAGGACTTTGTGGACTTAAGCAAGCAGTATAGTTTTGACCTATGGTTTACCACGCCGTACCATCCTCAAGCAAATCCGGTAGAGAGAGCCAACCGCACTATTAAGACTATGATAGCCTCCTACGTCAGTGAAAAACATTCACATTGGGACAAATTCCTTCCACAGCTCAAGTTTGCATTGCGTACTGCAGTGCATGAAAGCACCGGCTATTCTGCGGCTCAGTTGTTTTTAAACCACAAAATGGTTCCCTTCAATGTAGTAAAACAATCTCAAAATGTGACGGAATTTTGTTTGAGTGACAATCTGGAAAATTTCTTGAAAAAGAGACGAGAGCGACTCACAGAAATCATGGATTATACCAAGACTAAATTGCATGAATCTTATGTGAAGGGATCCATGTTTTACAACCGTAAGCGTAGAGATGTGAAGTTTCAAGTTGGAGACAAGGTAAAGAGAAGAAATTACGTTCTATCCAATGCAGCGAGAAAATTCACTAAGAAACTAGCCCCTAAGTTCTTAGGACCCTTAGTTGTATCGGAAAAGATATCTGATTGTATTTATGAGTTAGAGGATGAAAATCAACAACACTGCGGTCGTTGGCATATAAAGGATATTTTGCCTTGGAAAGATTAAAGTCACCTTTTTATTAAATGGTAAAGAAAATGCAAGCATTTTCTAATGGGGGCAGAGGAGTGTGTTACGAGTACACATGTTTAAGTGTTTGATATAGTGTACATTCGTATAAGGTTTGCTGTGATTTTGGCGGCCTTTGAGTATATAGTGTGGGAAACGACGCAAGGCTCGGCCCTTTTCTCAATTGGTTATTCTACAAGAATCACGACAAGTTTTACCTCTGATATGAGAATCGACGGATATGGTGAGTAAATGACTTATTTGAAGGATATCCTTGCAGATTTAGATTTAGGAATAACTACTGAACATTTTGAGATATAAATCATGGTCGGAAATTATGGAAAAGTTAACCAAAACTGCAAGAGAAAAATTGTTGTCAGGAATAGGCTTGTGTTCACCAAAACCACGTTGACAAATTTCTGCAAAGTAAAGATTTCTTTGTGAAATAATAGTTTAAAGTTTTATTCATGTATGAAATAAGAAGATTGATGCTCCACCAAATTTTGATTTACATTACAGCTGCTCTTTTACTCAGCGATTTTCACATTTTAGGTACTTTTGTATGTTTCCGGTTGGGCCTACATTTTGGGTTCTAGTGTAAAGTAAATTTCCTTGTGGTATTTAAATAAAGTTACCTTGAGATCTTGTAACTAAATATTGTAACGTAAAAGGCTGATTCAAGACTGATTTTTTTTTGTATCCATAATTTGTAGTGCTTAAGTAGCCAAGTTTTTTTTTTAAGATACGTTGTAATTTTTTACGCGCAATAATCTGTTTTGCTATGTCATATAGTAGTATTTTGTTTAGTCGCAACGTCTTGCTCAAAAGATTGCCTTTACCGTGAAGATTTTTACTTTACGTATGTTCATTTGTAGGTTATGTCACCTGAGCCTATAAGCCTAGTAGTTTTACACATTTTTCTTTAAATTTAAAATTGTAAGAATTTAAAAAAAAAAAAAAAAACTGCCGCTGTAGCCTAACAAATCGAGCCTATTTAATACTCATGGGATTTCATGTCCTAGCCTGTGGTCTAGTTTTGTGATTTTAGAATTTGTTTAAACCATTTGTCGATTAGTAGACTTTAAGCTCTTCTGACCTTTAAAAAAAAAAAAAATTCTTTAGATCATGTTTTGAAAAGTTTATTTCAGCTCTTGTATTGAAAGTTTAAATGTAAGCTGATGAGTAAGTTTAGGCCTAACCTGTAATCTCAGACAACGGAAATATGGACACTATTGCAGTGCTTAGATTAAGATGTGCATTGTTTATTGTACTAACTGCAACTATGGACATTCCCACATGAGGAATAGTGATTTTGTAGTCAATATTATATTCTTGTATTTAGATGTATTATCACGAGCCAATTTTGGTGCTATATTTATTAGGTAAATCATTTATTTTGTGTAACGGGAGTTTACATACTTATTTGGTTCTGTGATTGCAAAAGTTAGGTTAAGTTTGTCTGGGCCCTGTGCCACTGAGAATAAATAGGTCAAATTAAATGATTTTGTAGGCCAAAATGTTCAGACTGATTAGTTAAAATAATAGTATGTTATATTTAATGTGTTTTATTACACAGATGTTATGATAAACGATTGAGGTCTTAAAACTTTGAAGTTATTTAATTTAAGTTTTCTGCAATTTTGAAGATTAAATTGGTTCACAATTTTGGTAATATTTTGAGCTCGGATAAATTTTGAGTAATATTTGCAGTGTGAAATGAGATTTTAGAATTTTATTAATTTAAAGCCTGTTTTGGAAATATTTTGTTTTGAGCTATTGATTATCAGTGACTATCATCTCTCGAATGTACCTTGTATAGGTCGTCGCTTTGGCTGACCTGTCGTTACTGAACTGCCGCTGTGGACCCGCCATGCCTGATGCACTGACCTGCAACACCCGATCTGCTGACCTGACACTCCTGAACCACTGGGTCGCGCTGAAACCAATCGTACCAGCACCGGCGGGAGATGCAGGGACCTTTGAGTGGCTGGCGTATGTGACTCGCTCTTGAGGACCAGCTACTGCTGTATGAATGGACCCCTGCCTACAAACTCGATGGTATTGCAACGGTGGACCGTGAGTTCAAAACTTCTCTTTTGTATTTAAACTTCACTATCGGGCTTGAACTCAGTTCGAGTGGCAACGGAACTTTTGTGTGGTGTGTTCCTGATGACCATCTTTTTCTTCTAGTCTACAACTCAAGGAACTTCAACGTCATCCTCTCAGCTCTTTCAAATATAGTCAATTTAGGAATATTTAGTTTAAATTGGTTTTTATTTTGTAAACAAACAAAAAATAGAAATAAATTCTAAAATCTCATTTAAATCAATTTAGGACCTCAATTATAAATTTGAGATGTAGTAAATCAAGGTGTATCCTATTTCTTGTTTAGTGTAAATTGTTAAAACTCATATTGAGTTTTGATTATTATTCTGAGTGATGTTTATTTTTAGCTGAATAAAAGAGTTTTATTTTGTTCTCATGAAATGTGTGGTTAATTGACAGCCTACTGTTTAAGCATTGTAAGGTTGTTGAAATATATGTTTTGGAGTGCAGCTCCTTCCTGAGTTGCTGGCGCCCTTCAAAAATTTATTTGAGTAGAGATTTTTTTTTGTTAAGAAGATTGTGGCCTATTATGTTAGTACAGTTTTGTTTACTCGGCCAAGCCTATTTCGCCTCAATTTGACTGAACAGTTCAATGTATTTTGCTTTTGGCCTAACTTGTGTAAATCCACGACCCAGCTACGCACCTAACCCTAGCCAGGTTTCCGTGTAACATGGTAAAAAGACTAAAATAAGTTTCTTTAATATTTACCAAGTTGTCTGTGTTGTTAAATTATGAAACTGTATTGTATTATTGTTATGAGGTATGTTCTACTGCAAGTATAGTCCGTATTTACCATATACGTGCAGCCACATAAAACAACTAACATATAAGTACCAACAAATGGAGGTAGTACAATAACTTGGTAAATATAAAATTGTGTGCAAGTAGGGTATAACAGTAATTCCTCAACAATTTAAACACTGAAATTAAAAGTAAAAGAAAGTTTTAGCGAGTGATATTACTAAGTATTTGTTAAGCTTCGAAGCGTTAAAATAGCGAAACCGCAAAACTTATCCCATAAATTGCTTTTTGATTGAAACAACCGTAATGATATTTTTATGTCTTCCAAAATGAAAACTGGTTTCACATTATAAAGGACTGTTCATGAGATTGCATCATAGTTCTCTATTAAAAGCGCATTTTCTATAAGTATAGAAACTGCACAGAGTTTTAATTTTTATCTAAAAATTAACTAATATTAACTTACTGTTTGCTCTACATGTATTGGCCTAAACCACAAATCCAACTGACACACACAAAATTGAGCACACTTGCAATTGGTGATTTATTATTTTGATTTATTTTATATAAAATATTATATCTATTAAATTATACTCAAATATTTCCTTTTATCTTTTCTCTGAATAAAACTAATAAAAAGTTGCTTAAATATTGTGATGTTCATAACAATTTTATAACTCGTTCTTTTATAGGTTAACAGAGATTTAAGCTTGTTCTTTAAACGCATAACTGAACCTTTAATTTTTTTATGTATAGCGTATGTTGTAGCATTATACATCCTGACAAAATAGATTTTACGATAAATTATTTAACATCATATATTTTTTAAATAGAATAAAACGTCAACTTTTTAAATACTAAGAATTTAAGGGCTATGTTAGGTTTAGTCAACTTTTGGTCAATTTACTCGGCTAAATTTAGTGTTTAGAATTCTCGGCCATTTTCTCAGATTTACCATTTATTTTACAGAAAAATTACTGCGAAATTCGAGAAGCTGCAAAACGATGGTGTATTTTGCAAAACTGTAATTTCCAAATTTCAATTTCACTTATTTGAGTTATTTAACCCAGGATAACCTTATCTCTGCCGTCCGTTACGATTGGCTAAGTTGCTTGTCCGGTGTTCTAAATACATATAAGGTACCTGCACGGAATCAGGTACATAGACGGTCAATATGTTAATACTAGTCACATTGACTCGAACTGCGATCATGCCTAAATTACGACATATGTGCTCTGAACTAACCGTGATAGCAAATAAATAAATAGACAGTATATGAGAAATATAATACAGTTACTAAATAGTAGGAAAGTAAGACTGAAAATATACTGTATTGTAAAAATTGAAAAATCAAATTATGTACTGTAAAATCCAACGCAAAACTCTTATAATTCGTAAATTTATTTTAGAACTTCAAATTCTACTGCAGTTATATGCTTATGTATAGGTAAAATGACTTATTCCGGTAAACCTTGTCTTCAAATGCGCAGTTTTATCTCGAATTATGTAAAATCTGTTAGCTTACAAATTACCAATGACAAGAGTGCTATTTTATGTGTTTTAAAACTTTTACATCCAAGAACAGTACAGTTTTAAGATTTATATTGACTATTTTGTTAAGAACTGCACGATATGAGGGATATTTTTACCTTGTTTACTTGATAATTGTTAAGACAATTTCAAGTTTAATAAATAATAACAATGAGCGTCTGAACGCGCGTCAAACGATTCGTTATAAAGTGTGTCCCCACGACATTCACGCTAATCACAATATAACGACCAATATCAACGTGCGTCAGACGAACGTCACGGTATAACGGTTATCGTCAACGCGCGTCACGGTATTTGAATTAGACCCGTCGAAATGCAAGGCGCATATGTCACGAACTATTGGTTGGAAAAAGAGTTGCAAAGCAGAAATGTCGACTTAAATTATAAAATCAAGTTAAAAGTAGATAAACTTAGAACAACACCCAACAAACATATGGAGCGAATCATATTTTGTGTTTAATATTTTAATTTTTTTTACAAAAAGTAAGAAAAGTGCAAATTACAAACAATACAAGGTAATTTACAATTTAATTCAGGTAGCTGAAACTGGGTAGCTAAAAGCATAGCCATGTGATTTTCTTACTTTTATGAAATAAAATGCCTAAACCACCTGAGAAAAGTAGAAAATATCATACAATTCACATAATATTTTACTCGTTGATAGCAAAATATCTCAAATGTTTATTAAAATGTATCATAATTAACTAAATAACCTTTTTAACTCTGTAAAATTAAAGTGACAACAAACATACAATCTTTGCAAATTCCAGTTAATTTCACACAATATTTTACCAAGTATGCCCTAAATCATCGCTATTGGAGATATTTTTATCATTAATTTTGTAAAATGTTTGTCGGAAATAAGTATTTATAGGTAATTAATTCTTGTAACTGTAAACTTCAAAAAATATCCTTTGAAACTGAACATTTTAGGTTCAAAGTAAAGAAAAATATAAATATGCTCTGTATATGACCGCGACATTGACCTCTGACCTCGAGATAACAGGCTCTAGACAAGTTGACGCTGTGAATTGGTCGATATTTATTGAATTTTAACATAAAAATTGTATTAAAATGGAAATATAGCTTATAAATTTGTTTTTTTCAAATTTGAACTTGATATTGCCAATACAGTCATGAAAATGGTCGAATTTGAGGGTAAAATGACGCTTTTGGAGCGGTTTTGAGTTAAAAAAATACCATTTAAAACTGATCATTTTTAAGTTAAAATTATAGACAAATATAATTATGTACTGTCTATCACCGTGAAATTGGCCACTCACCTCAAGATAACAGGCTCTAGACAGGTTGACGCTGTGAATTGGCCGATATTTATTGAATTTTAACATGAAAATTGTGTAATACGAAGATTTAACTTTAAATTTTATTTTTTTTATAGCTGAAACTGGGTAGCTGAAAGCATGGTGATGTGATTATCTTACCTATATGATGTTTAAAGAACTACTTAAATGGAAAAGTACTGTTTTAATAATATTGTATGACGAAAAACATATATTCACGAGCATTACTACAAATGGTATGATTATGGTATGTGAAGTTTTGTAAAATATGCTATTTTTTTGTAAAATATCCTATTTGGTATCACAACAACGTAAGCCGTAGTACCTTGATCCGCAATGGGGCTGCCAGTTATCACTCTCATGGGTGGAGCATTGGTGTGAGATAACGAACGCAAAAAGTAAATGGCGTCTTTATAAACCAATTAAAATCAGAGATAAACAAGTGATCTTTGACATGGGAGGAGCTTGACACGAAGGTAACAACCCACAGACAGACGGACATTGTGAGTCAGCTGTTGTTTTATTGATTCAAGACCACACCAATTGTATTTTAAACGAAATATCGCTTTTGCATTTATTTTTTTCGAATTTAAAGCTTTTATTGTTAATGTAGAGGTGAAAACGCTCGTTTAGAAAATAAAACATACCTTATGTTAGGTTCGGAGTCGTTTTTAGTGGTAAAACTTTGCAAAAATGAGGTTTGCGAATTTAATCCAGGTCACGTGACTCACCCTTCGTACTCGCCCTTCGTACTTTTGGTCGTGAAACCTACTGATTATATCTACTCTTGTCCAACTGATTACAGAAAGAATGGTCCCTACCAAATTTGAAGTTAATCGGACAAAAAATACATCCACTAGAGTGCAAACACACACACATTATATATTATATATATATATATTATACATATATATTATATATATCAAATATGTCTATATATATATATATATATATATATATATATCAAATTTTGAACAATCCCCCAAAACGTGTTCAGGGGGTCACGTTAGGAACTTCTATGGTGGTCCAGGGCTTAAGTTTCACCGTGCGGGTCATGCTAATAGTTGACTTTCCAAAGTAAATTCACTAATAAGGCGGATTGAGGGACTATGAGAGTGTACGAGGTGCAAGAGGTATACGAGTTCAAAGGTCAAAGATGAACGAGCTCATCGATAAGAAGCGCAAGCGGTGTATGAGTGATGTACGAGGGCAAAGGTTGAACTGCAAAAACGACCCCGAAACTGCGTTTTATTCTTATTTAAACGTCACTTTCGACTTAAATAATTAATTTTATATTTTAAAACTAAATTTTGAGATCAATTTACTCTCGGCGGATGTTGCCTATCTCACGCCGCACGCTGTTATCATTCAGACGCGATCAAGGTCATCGATGAGAGGTATGAGTGGTATGAGTAGTGTACGAGTGTCGTCAAGAGGGCGAAAGTCAAATTAATCGCGAAAACGACCTCTAAACTGCGTTTTATTCTTATATTATCGTTCGAATTTGATAATTTATAACTGAATTTTACAGGTGTAGTACAGAAGGTTCACTTTTTGGTAACTTTAATCGCTTATATCTCAAAAACGGTAAGATATATCGCAAAAAATATCGAAATTTTTCGGAGAAAATAGAAGAGCAACGTTTACCTATAAGGTCTATATGATGACGTAACTTTAATTCTTATGGGATGCGTTTTCAGCAGGACTTAAATATTGACCTTTGCCCGATGCTTAATATATCCGTTATTTTTAAAGATATCGATTTGAGATTTGGTATTCGTGTTCGCAGTGACTTATAGTACATGTTAATATGTGAAAATCCCGGATTAGTGGATAAACCTGCGCGCTACATGCATTAATCCAGATTTTACAAATTGGCCTCGCGTGTGGTTATTTATCAGCGGATTTGTATGAAATTTGGTATGTATGTTAAGGGCACTAAACGCTATCGACCCACGTGTAGGGATTTTTAAAATTATATTTATATGTGACTTGGATTTTTTTCTCGATTCGTCTAAAACGCTTTTTTTCGCTCGAAATTTGGCCTTTGACCTCTCAAATCGGCTTCAACGTTGCTTATTTCTGCGAATATCAATCAAAACTAAGTTTCATTGAAAATAACCTTACATTTAGTATACTTTTGGCGCGAGAGGTTCGAGGTTTCTGGGCGCTCGTGACAGCTGTAATTGGGCAATTTTGAGCTAAAACGGCTTAAAAATGGCCGCATTTTCCCTGAAATTTCATGTTTTTAACCCAATTTTGCCATGCTAAATTTTTCTGGATTAAATTCTGGAGTTATGAGAGGTGCGACACCGGATAAATTCTAGGCGCCCGCAACAGCTGTAAATGAGCATTTTTTTCCAAAACAACGTCAATTTGGCCTATTTTTCCTTAAAATTTCTTGTTTTAACCCCATTTTGACATGTTAATTCTTCTAGATTAAATTTACATAACGTCATCGAGAATCCCCAGAGCGGCCGTGACAGTCAACTGACCAAATATATCTTTCCAATTCATCGTTAGGTATTTTGTGAGAGACAACTCAATTACACCACTATAATACAGCAAATATTTGTTGATTTTCTAGGAGTCTGTTATCTCGCGGCACTCGCCGTTATCATGCGGCTGCAGGTTTAGGTCAATGTCGCTGGGTTATTCCATTGTATGAAACCATCGCAAAACCGCTATTGTTCACTCGCACTAATCCAGCACTAACTTTCAAGAGATTGATGATTCAAAGGCATGAACGATTCGTTCCCCCGTCCTACAGTGGAGTATAACCAAAACAGTACTGGTTTATGTAACCCTCATTTTTACCTTCATTGTATGAAACCCCCGCAAAAACGCATCTAAACAAGGGTGGGGCGCGATTTACGTCCCCCCTTTGAAAAGCTCGTGATAGCTAAACAGCATAAAAAACATCGTGTGAGGTCAATCACGCTCATACAACATGTGAATGTTGAAAGTGATATTGACATTAGAAGTCGGACTCAATTTTTGTTTTGTTTATTGCAAATTGAAAAATATGGTTTAATATGCAAATTGACGTGAATTGATGCAAAATATGGTGTGACCCAATTCTCGTTAGACCTGATCTGACATAAGTTGAAGGGGGTGGTATCAATACAATAAAAAAACGCATGTACAAACGGGTAGGGCGCGATTCACGTCCCCCCTTTGAAAAGCTCGTGATAGCTAAACAACATGAAAATCGACCTGTGGAATCAATCATACTCATATAACATGTGAATGTTGAAAGTGAAATTGACATTAGAAGTCTGGCCCCAAATTAGATCCTATCTTCTGATACCTGTGTTGTATCATGAAGGCAAAATAGTCTATACAAAAAATAAAAATTTCTAATCAAACTTGTCTTTTAATCAGACCCGGTAAAATTGCCGGTTCGTGAATTAGGTCTTATATAGGGTGCTTAAGGTATTTCACCTGCAAATGTATATTGATCATTGATTGACAACGCATGTCACCCACACCGTCAGATCGGATCACACCGTACAACGAACGTGGTTACCGAGTGTCACGTTATACCGACCATCGTTGACGCACGTCACCATCTTCAGACGCTTACGCCGCGCGCCGTTATCATCTGCTTGCGGGCATAGGTCAATGTCGCGGTGATATCCAAGTCATTGTTGCCAGCGTTTCGTAATCTCATTGTTTCTGTTTATAGCAAATAAATCAATAAAATTCAAATTGTACCTTTTAAAATCAGTCTTGTACTCACTATTATCGATTTAATAAATAATGTTGGCCTATATATTTCTTCCTATCTGATGACAGTCCCAAATTAGTTCTCCGGAACACACGTTTGTCCTCCATCACCTTTTCCATTTTGTCCTCATTACTCATATCATCTTTTTCTGGCAATGTTACAGGTAACCCCATGCCAAATTTCTGTTTTTCCCATATTGCTGTAACTGTAGCCAAAGCTGAAGGTCTCTCATAAAGACTGGCATCAGGTGCAATAACGCGTTCAAATGCCTTTTCCTCTAGTATTTTATCTGCTTCCCATCTATCATCTGCTCTTTTGTGTTTACTATACCATATATCGAGTTCTTTTGCTGCTTCATCAAGAGGATTTACACCTTTATCACCTCTAGCTAAGCGCTCTTGGAGTTTCGTCCCGGGTCCTAACAAATTCATACCCAGTGCGTGAAATTCAATGGGTAATTTGTTGATAATATCGTTTAAAATTCCAGATCCTTCTACTATTTTCTCGGATAAGCAGCCAAACATTGTGCCAAATACATCAGACCATTTGAAAGGTTGTTTGAGAGTGTTCAAGATAAAATCAAGAATATGATTTGCGCATTCTTTGGTGTCATTTTTGCCTATTATTAAATCAATAACGTATTTCGCAGAAGGTTTTGGTAGAGCAAGCACACATCGAATAATGTACTTGTGTCTTTTTGGTTTTGGTATTAATTCTACCAGTCGATCGTAAATAAATTGAGCAATACCCAACTTTTCATTATGGAAGATGTTATTGCCAGCTCTCTCTTCTGCCTGTAGGAAATAGAATCTTTTGATAACGTCTGCATATTGTCTTATATATTTATATTCAACAGGATTGTTTATTTCTTCAAGCAAACCGGATCCCATAGCTCTCACAAATTCAAGAGTTCTACTATTTTTCAAGCCATATCCCGTTGGTTTCCCGCGTAAATTCCCCAATCAAAGCTCTTCCCACATAGGTTTAATCACTTTTTCCACTTAAACCCTTGACTGGATTTGGGACGTCCGAACGAAGGATCGTTGCTTTGAAATATGGCACCAGAGTAGATTAAAATCGTTTTATAAGCATCTCCATCACTTTTCGTATATTGTTCACTCCCGACATATCCTAACTGTGTTAAAAGTCTCCATAGGCCTGGAGTACCGGTATATCTTTGGTTTGTCTTGTCGATAATTATATCATCATTTGTAATAGTGACACTGGAATTTCCTACTTTAAGTTTTTGCTCTCCGATATCATAGTTAAGACCAAATGTTCCATCATTAGCTTTGGATAAACATTGTCTCACCAAGGTGCCCAACTTGGTACCGCTTCTTTGAACGATAGCTTGAATCGATTTATCAAAACGGATATGCCATCCTTATCGGACAACGGCGTCTGCATGCCAAAGCCAAGTACCTCCCATTTGACGGGAATGGTTGGGATTTGTCCGGCATCCCAGGGAACTGTCCATTGGGCGTTAGACAATTTCAGTTCCTTCGTTTTGAGTTGAAGCATTGGATTTTTTTCTTTTTACAGTTTTTCTTTTTTTCACCCCGATGTTGGTGGGGGGCGTAACGAGTCATTTAGTTGGGGGGTGGAAGAAGGTTTGACTTCGTCGTCGCGGTGGGCAGCCAAGCGACAGGTAGCAGGTGGCGGCGACAAGTGGCCGGTCGCACTTTGACCCGGCCTCATCAGCGCTTATCGGCCTGGGTATCCAGCCGCTTCGGCGAGGCAGTATGTCCTGAGCTCCGACAGTGATTGTGTCTGGAGAGTTTTGTGCGTACTGTTTCGAGTTCGTTGGTGACGGGAGTTCCTGTGCAGTGAGATCTGCGTTGAGTTAAGTTGTGACCCGCTATTTGGTGAGTCTCGACTAAATAGTAATATTAGTTGGATAATTGAACGAAGTGAAAGTATCCTTATATACAACTTTAATGCTTGGACTGGTAAGAGAATCAACTCAACTGGCGTGTCTGTGACCACAATAACTCGAGAATACCTCCAAAGTTAAACTTACAATTTTCCAGAAAAACTTAACAGGTCAAAATCTCGGTCAAGTTCGTTATTAAATAATTTCGTTCAGTATTAATCAAATTATCTTAAAACCAACTTTATTTTATTCTGCATAAGAATAACATTGGAAGCCATTTTAGTGGTACTTGAATCGTTAAAATTTAGCCGACGTCTATGTTTCAACCACAGAGTAACAATAGTTAGTTTACTAGAATATACTTTATTATACTCGATAACAATAGTTTTTTTACAAACAAAAAACACACAAGAGAGATAAATCGAAGCATATTTTTAAGTTGTGAGCATATTTATTATTTTATAAATTATTAAGTGTACGTTTTAGAAAAAATATCCATACAGTTAATATACCCTTAGTACGCCTACTCTGTTTAAATATCGTCAGTCGGTCAGAGGCGACGATTGTAACAGTGGCAGACGATGCGTGTGGCAGATCGAAAACTCAAAATAACTTTTCAAAATAGATGACTGTAGATACTAAGATATTAACTTAACTTATAAAATAGGTTGTTTTATTACATTGTCTTAGACAATTGGTAATATTGTGATTGTCATGTGTAAAAAGAATACAAAGCCTCAATTTGTCTAGAAAGCGTTGAAGAAGTTAGTCACAGTAAGCGAACAACCGTAAAATTTATTTTTATAGGACAATTATTTGCTAGGTTATATTTTCACTAAATTAATAATACAAATTGTCTACATTAACTAAAATACATTACCAGTAATGTAGTAGGTAACCACAATAAAAGCTATAGATTATTCGAACCAAACAGCCTTTTCGGAAGGTTATCTTGAATGATTTGACATAGCCTAGGGTTGGATTACAGTAAGAGTAAGCCGACATTAAACTGGTAATACTACAACTGTTGTAAAATACTTTAAACACATTACCAGGAATGTTGTAGTGAACCAAAATAAAAGCTTTAAACTATTCTAACCAAACTAAGCCTTTTATACAGGTTATCTGAAATGATTTGACAAATCCTAGGTTTGGATTATACTGAGCTGTTTTCATCATAAACTTGGACCTATGGTTATAAAATGTAGGTCCATACACTTAGGCTACTTGCCATTTTAGAAGTTTCATGTACGGTCTTGGACCAACCCATGTTTATAGAATTTAATTTCATGATAGCCTAGGCTATTGAAACAATATATTGAAATATCATTTTGTAAAATACAACTGTTGTAAAATACATTAAACATTACCAGGAATGTTGTAGCGAACCAAAACAAAAGCTTTAAACTATTCTAACCAAACTAAGCCTTTTATACAGGTTATCTTAAATGATTTGACATATCCTAGGTTTGGGTTATAGTGAGCTTTTTTCATCATGAACTTGGACCGATGGCTATCAAATGTAGGCATATACACTTAGGCTACTTGTCATTTTAGAAGTTTCATGTACAGTCTTGGACCAACCTACGTTTATAGAATTTAATTTCATGATAGCCTAGGCTATTGAAACAATATATAGAAATCTCATTTTTTCATCTAAATAACTGGGCCTGACGATTTATTGTTAAAGATATTAAGGATATTTTGACTTGGCATATAGAAATTGTTAACATTAGTTCATATAGGAAACTCGCTGTACTCTTAAAAGTTAAATTAACCACACTGCTAAAGTCACTACTTAGCCCAAAATGCTCTGTTTGTTCTAAGATAACACGCCCATGCTAATCCTAACAACAATTCATGCCTGAAATTTTCAATTTATTTTAAAAATAAATTGATTTACATATTTATACACCATTTACTTTGATAAAAACAAGTGATAAATGTATGTATGTTTTTCTAAGGATAAAATGTTAGATCGGCGGCGGGATCCGAACCTGCGACATTACGCTCCAAGAGCCAGTGCGATATCCCTCAGCCACCGCGATAATTGATTCTTAGAGAAGTGACTAAAACTATATTTAAACTGTATCGACATAAAATCCGGATTCTGGCAGCAGTTAAATGATAACGGAATGTATTCTGATGATGTTACTCAAATCAGATATTGGGCCTCAACAGGTTTCTCAAACCGTCTCGCCTCGATATATATATATATATATATATATATATATATATATATATATATATATATATCGAGGCGAGACGGTTTGAGAAACCTGTTGAGGCCTGACAGGGCAGAGCAAGTACCGACACGCTCTGTCACCACGTGTGGTATTCCTGGAAATAAGCCCGGCCAAAGTAGTTAGTTTGGATTATTCTACGGTTGCCACCGTGTTTTGATTTAATTTTAATTAAATTGTAACAAGTTTATTGAGATGGCGTATTTTAGTTGCATGTGCCTGTGCTTGGTAGTTTGAGACCAGCTACTTGGTATTTCAGTTTGAGCGCGAGATTACCCAATTTTATTGGCAACATACTGATTGGCCTGGGCAATGCCCGAATACTTTAATTAAATTTAGACAACTGTGTCAAGTATTCTGTGTAGGTAGCCAGTAGTGTACACGTGAGATCCTGTCGGTATCAGCCGAGCCGGCCCCGATTACTCGACTAGGAGTCGTGGGCGTTGTTACCGATAAGGTTTAGTGACCCATGGTGTTGCAGGGACTCTGGGCTTTTTCGTCGCTGTGGAGGACGTGGCCCGAGCTGTAGTGTGTGTCAACCCCTCGTCGTCAAGTCCCCCCCACCGGGTCTGGCTGTGATTAGAAGCTACTTCTGTGGTGAACTTGTTTCACGTCTGATTGTATGAGCCAGGCCCAAGCCAGCGTTGAGGTCCGGTCCGCATACCCCTGAGTGCCAGTGGAACCCTGGAGTAACCTAGCCATCACAGGCTGAGCCCTCCGCGGCGAAATTAAATAACCTCTCTTGCGGATATTTTTTTACAGGGGGAAAATACGTCGCAAACTTGTTTCTTATTTTTTATGAAAATATCACTGTAACTGCTGAGTACGCAGATTTGCTGCCACGGGGACAGTAACAAATTGGTTTTGTATGGACATATCAATCAACCTCAATCATATGAAGTAACATACCAAGTTTCATTAACATATGTCCATTAATAAGCGAGATATACAATTTTACTTACTCTCTATAAGATTGTACAACTGTCTATAGTTTTACTTGAAACTACAAGATTGGACAAAGTTCTGTGTTTAACACTCTCAATATCTCAATAACCGATTGATTTTGAATATTAATTCCAAATAGTATATTTTTTTTTAAGTTGAACTCAATGGTGAAACAAAAAATTGTGTTTAAATATAATGATTTGTAAAATGTTCAAAAAACCTATTTTTTTTAATAAAATCCCCCAAAACCCCCTTATAATGATGACCTGTCTGGCTTTCAAACTCATGAAAATATATACCGCCTTACACATTAAAACAAAATTTCATCAAGATCGGATTTTTTTACTAAATTTATCTTACCTACGGAAGTAGGGTATATTGGACATTTCTGGGGCAGGAGGAGTCAGGAGGAGCACCCCCCCCCGAGCCCCCCCCCCGAGGTCTCGTCTGTGACACTTTGCGAATTTTTTTTTTTGCGAATTTTCTTTGCGAATTTTTTTTTTTTCCATTTTTTTCTTTTGCGAATACTAACCTAACCTAACCTAACCTAACCTAACGTAACCTAACCTAACGTAACCTAACCTAACCTAACCTAACCTAACCTAACGTAACGTAACCTAACCTAACGTAACCTAACCTAACGTAACCTAACCTAACCTAACCTAACCTAACCTAACCTAACCTAACGTAACGTAACCTAACCTAACCTAACCTAACCTAACCTAACCTAACCCATCCTAACCTAACCTAACCTCGGATCAGAATTCTGATTGCAGATTCTTGTTCGTCTAATCGAGCCGAGAAATTTGAGTACCCACAACGTACATTTAGACGATTTAGGGAGGGGCTATCTCGGTTACCATAAGTCGGATTTGAATTCTGATTGCAGATTCTTGTTCGTCTAGTCGAGCCGAGAAATTTGAGTACCCACAACGTACATTTGGACGATGTAGGGGGGGGGCTATCTCGGTTACCATAAGTCGGATTTGAATTCTGATTGCAGATTCTTGTTCGTCTAGTCGAGCCGAGAAATTTGCATACCCACAAAGTACATTTGGACGATGTAGGGGGGGGCTATCTCGGTTACCATAAGTCGGATTTGAATTCTGATTGCAGATTCTTGTTCGTCTAGTCGAGCCGAGAAATTTGCATACCCACAAAGTACATTTGGACGATGTAGGGGGGGGGGCTATCTCGGTTACCATAAGTCGGATTTGAATTCTGATTGCAGATTCTTGTTCGTCTAGTCGAGCCGAGAAATTTGCATACCCACAAGGTACATTTGGACGATGTAGGGGGGGGGCGGGCTATATCGGTTACCATAAGTCGGATTTGAATTCTGATTGCAGATTCTTGTTCGTCTAGTCGAGCCGAGTCATTTGAGTACCCACATCGTACACTTTGGATGATGTTTACAAAAAAGGGGCCCGCACCACACTTTTGACCTTTTTTTTGCATTTTTGGAATCTCCTCGTCAAGCCGAGTATTCTCAGTACCCACATGACATACTTTGGATAATTAATACAAGAGTTGAACAGGGTAACGCTACAACCAACAGAGCTAGCCCATCAGCGCTTGCGGTCAATTGAACTAACAGTGAATGCAAATTTTGAGGAGAATATAATTGCAATGCTTTGAACATATACTGCAAAGGGGGGTGTATCGATACACCCCCCTTCAAGTACTCTGCACCGAGGCAGCTGTTTGCACAACCGACTGACGCGTCCAGTCTACTGTCTGGGAATGCGGATGTTGTAATTTGATACCTCGACTGGAGGGTGCAGGTGTTCACACAAAAAACCGACAAGTTGAGACCTGTCTGGGAATGCGGATGTTGTAATTTGATACCTCGACTGGAGGGTGCAGGTGTTCACACAAAAAACCGACAAGTCGAGACCTGTCTGGGAATGCGGATGCTGTAATTTGATACCTCGACGGGAAGACGGCTGACCCTTCTAGGGACCCATTATAGTCCGCCCGTATCGAGTTCCATTAGAGCAGGGTGGTCTTTACCCAAGACAGCGGTTGAGAGTTTTTGCCCCGACCTTCTCCGAAATCCATTAGTGGGGAGAGTCACCCACATCACCAGCACTCCTTCAGTTCAGTTCGAGAGTTCAGTGCGTGAAGACGTGTTAGTCCGATCCTGTTCCGTTCTACGCGATTTGTGTTAGTTGTTGATTGTCATCATTTGCGATTTGCGTAAAGCACCTTTGAACTATTTAAAACGTACGTGTTGTGCTGTATTGTTTGTGATTATCAAAACTTATAATCCATATTAAAGATGAACGCCACACACGTTTGGACCATTTGTGGTTGTATTTTCGTGCGTAGAAACAATTTGGTGCAACACCACATCAGATTCCACGGCTTGAGACCACAACTACTACCACCAACACCAACGCAGCAAGGTACGTTTTTTTTGCGTTGCATTATTGTTTTAATCAGACCTAAATGTTAGTAATATAGGAATACGCTATGCAATATAACCGCAGAGTGATACAATTATAATTATTTAACTAGGTACATGAAGAAGAATGAGACCGTGTCAACTGGTGTTCTGTTGTTAAAATTGCTAGGGGGGAGATTTTCGCTCCCCCTAACAGATAATGGGTTAGGGGGAGATTTTCGCTCCCCCATACGTCAGGAATTGTTGAAGACTAGAACAAGAATGAGATCGTGACAACTGGTGTACTATTGATTTAATTGCTAGGGGGGAGATTTTCGCTCCCCCTAAAACATAATGCTTCTTTAGGGTTGGCGCAGCTCAATATTGCAGCTACATCCTTAGCCTTGAACCCCGAATCATGAATGTAGACAAACAGTACAGAAGATTACATTCCCTGTTTGAAAATTAATATTTTTAATTAACAACTACATTTTGAAATGTGATTCTCGAGAGAGGGGAATTTGTATCTTTAGTTATCCTAATCTGTTTTTTATTTTTATTTTCAGATGAAGGACCGGGTCCTGGACACCACACCTGCCATGAATGCGGTCGCCGTTTCCGTCGTGAAGGAAACCTGCGTCGACATGTGGATTCGACCCACAGCAGAGTCCGCAGGTTCATATGTGGCACATGCGGCGCCGAATTCAAGAGGGAAGACAACCTGCGTCGACACACCATGCAATTTCACGGCGATGGTCAAGAACGAAGATTCCCTTGCGCATACTGCGGTCAGGAGTTCAACCAGCTGTTCAACAAGGACCATCATTAGCGGTTCTCTTGCCCGATCATGAAGGACCTGATCCTGAACCGAGTGGCTATGATACAGGACGAACCCCAGCCAGGACCCAGCACGGAGCCACAACCTGGAACGAGCACACACCCACAACCCGATGATGTTGAGATGACTGGAGCAGGACAGTCAAGCCCCGTATTCTCACTCATTCAACGGGGTTTTCGCAACCGCCTCCTAACCTACCGTCTGCAGCGACCGATGGAGAATCTCGTCACAATCGGAGAAGTGATGGCGCTGTTGATTGTGAGCCTTACGGAGTTGCTTGAGAACACCTTGGTGAAACACCGCAGCATTAAGGTCAACTTGAAGCTGGAGTGTGAGTTCAAAAATGTGCACAACAACACCTGCCTGCGCAACTTCAAGACGAAGATGACTCCGCTGACGACGACCTCGGACCTGAACCAGTACATCACAACGGCTTTTGCGAAGCTTATCAGAGAGAAGGCCGAGTGTGATCATATCGGCTCCGGGTGGACATACCTTCGCGTTCGTGATTTGGAGGTTGGTATTAACGAATACACTCCTCTAGGTGAAGATGGTCGAGCTTGGCTCCCACTACCTACGTCTCTGGAGAACACCAAAGCAGTCGTCAACGTATCGAACGCCGATGAGCGGTGTTTTATGTATGCAGTCCTGGGAAAGTTTGTTCAAGAGAACCCTAAAAGACCGGCATCGTACACCGACGACATCATCGCCCGATACGATTGGACCGGCCTTCAATTCCCCGTTGCTCTGAAGAGTATCAAGACGTTTGAGCGGACAAACAACATCAGTATCAACGTCTATGGTATTGATCACACGTGCGTGGGTCAGAAACCTAACGGACGACCAAAGTACCAGGACACCGTCTTCCCCTTGAAGATTTGTAGGCAGGAGCGCGAAGACCATTGCGACCTTTTGTACGTGACAACGGGCGGTGATAGTCACTACGCCTACATCAAAGACCTTAGTCGACTGATCCGTCCCCAACTCACAGCACATATGGGCAGGATATTCATATGTAAGCGGTGCTTCGCGCACTTTGATAACCGTCCGAACAAGCTCGGTCTGACAGGTGCACAGCGTCTGGAGGAGCACAGGCGATACTGCTCCGCTTCGGCCCCTATTCGCATGGATACGCCGAAAAAGACAGAAATCAAATTCAGCCATCCAGAGTTCACCCGACGCGAGCGTTTCACCATCTACGCGGACTTTGAGTGTGCTCTACTGCCGACCGCGGAGATGGATGAACAAGTCGACGAACCGGACGGAGGAGTAGCCACCCACATCCACATCCCATACGCCTTTGCGTACCAGATCATCGACTCGTACGGACTTGAGGAGTTTGAGCCTCGAGTCTACTTCGGGGATGATGCGTCAAAGACATTTATGGAGATGTTGAAAACTGATGTTGAGCGATTGTGGAACTTCCTGTACGAAGCAAGAAATCTGCGCCCTGTCCTGACCCCAGCGGAAACGATGCAGTACAACTCGACAGCGAATTGCTACCTCTGCGGATCGACATTTTCAAGCGAAGACCCAAAGGTTCGTGATCACAACCACGCGCCGCCCTACGAGTTCCGTGGCGCTGCGCACAGATCATGTAACCTACGCTACAGGGAGCAGCGAGTAGTCAACTGCTACTTCCACAACCTCTCCAACTACGACGCTCACTTCATAGTGCGGGAGTTGGCGGTCGACCCTGGTGATGTTGAGGTGTTGGCTCACACGGAAGAGCGGTACATCGCTTTCACGAAGCGGTTCCTGTTCGACCGAGCAGCGGCACCGGTTGGGATGCAAGGGCGTGGAAAAAGACAGCCAGGATTCAGAGTCAGGTTCCTCGACACCTACAGGTTCCTGGCTTTGAGCCTCGCCAGCCTCGCAGCCGCACTTCCACCAGCTCAACTCTTGGTGACGAGGAAGAGATTCCCCGAAGACCACCTCTTCGATCTAGTCCGTAGGAAAGGCGTGTTCCCGTACAACTTTGTAACGTCGAACGCCGTATTGGAAGATACTACGGAACTGCCTCTGCAGCGAGATTTTCACAACGACCTTACCCTGGAGGACATAACGGATGCAGACTACGAGCATGCTCGCAACGTGTGGGAAACCTTCGGTTGTAGGAACCTCAAGGACTACGCCGAGAAGTACCTGCGCTGTGACATTGCGCTGTTGACTGACGTCTTTGAACGCTTCAGGGACACATCGATGGCTGAATACGAACTAGACCCTGCGCACTACTACACCCTGCCGTCATACGCCTGGGATGTTATGTTAAGGACCTGTCGAGTGGAGCTTGATACGATACAGGACTTTGATATGTACCTCTTCTTCGAGCAAGGCATCAGAGGAGGTATTTCCCAGGCGATCACCAGACACGCCAAGGCCAATCATGATGGATGTCGTCCTGAAGATCGACGACCTGAAGAGCCAACGAATCACCTGCTATACTTGGACGCCAACAACCTTTACGGTTGGGCCATGTCCCAGTGTCTTCCACAGGGAGACTTCCAATGGCTCAGCCGCGAGGAGATCACGTCCCTGGACATTGCAGCGTTGGACCCGGAAGGACCCACCGGCTATGTCTTGGAAGTTGACCTTCGCTACCCCGCCCACCTGCACGACCTTCACAAGGATCTCCCCTACTGCTGCGAGACCAAACGTCCGCCAGGAGGGAAATTCAAGAAGCTCGTTACGACTCTGGATGACAAGAAGAACTACATCTGTCATTACATAATCCTGCAACAGGCGCTGGAAAACGGAGTGGAGCTTGTGAACGTGCATCGCGTCATCTCGTTCCGTCAGTCTCGGTGGTTAGAGAGCTACATCCTAATGAACACCGAACTGAGGAAGAAGGCCACGACCAAGTTTGAACAAGACTTTTTCAAGCTTATGAACAATTAGGTCTTTGGCAAGACGATCGAGAATGTTCGCAAGCGAATGAACGCTAAACTGGTGTGTACGCCGGAGATGTTCAGGAAGTACGTAGCCAAGTCAAACTTCCTGGACCGAACCTACTTCAACAATGACGTCGCCATTGTCCACATGTCGAAAGTCAATATCGTCCTGGACAAACCGCTCTACGTCGGAATGTGTGTCCTCGATCTGAGCAAGTGGCTCATGTACGACTTCCTTCGGAAGATGAAGAACCGCTACGGCGATCGTCTGAAGGTTGACTACATGGACACTGACAGCTTCGTGTTCGACATCCAGACTGAAGATGTTTATAAGGACATGATGGAGCATCTGGACGACTTCGACACCAGTGCATACCCCCGAAACCATCCCTGCTACAGCCCCGTCAACGCAAAAGTCATCGGAAAGTTCAAGGATGAAGCAAACGGACTTCCTCTGCTCGAGTACCTCGGTCTTCGCTCGAAACTTTATTTCATGGACATTGTCGAGTTCGAGGAGAGGACCGAAGATGACGAGTTGCAGGTCATGACAGTGAAGCGCGCCAAGGGAGTCGCTAGAGGTGTTGTAAAACACAATTTAACCTCTGACGACTATCGGGAATGCCTCTTCAACGGCGTGTTGAAGAGAACCATCAACACCAGGTTCCAGTCCCGAAACCACCGCGTCTTCACAGTCCAAGTCGACAAGCTATCCTTGAGCTGTAACGATGACAAACGTTACATCCTTCCGGACGGAGTAAATACACTGCCTTGGGGACATGTTGACGTTCCACCTCAGCCCGAAGACATCCCTCAAGACGATGAAGAGGCGGAGGATGAGGAGCGTTGAGTGGTTGTGTCATATTACCAAAGACCCTGACTTGACTTGTAAATTTCCGATTTTGCTAAACCTAGTCATTAGTTTGTATCGAGTCTCGTAAAACTTAGAAATGTGCTCCTTTTTTTTGTTCTAGTCGTTAGTTTGTGTCGAGTCTCGTTTTTGCTAGCCAAACACAAATGTTCAGGAGCACATACTCGATGTAAAGTATCTATAAGGTGTGTAAATAAATAGCCAAATTGGTCGTATATACATTTGTCTTTTTTTTTTCCTCCCCTCACATAGTCTTAAGATTCAAAAGTAAACTACCAATTCAAATATCTGACTACTTGCTAAAAGTGTAATTGCTAAAGGAGGTGAGGATATGAATGTTACTTTAGAATCATTGTATGATAGGTATGTCCAAAATTGGGTCAGACCTAGTGTTTTCACCAACACGCAAGGGGGGTGAAAGGGGGGTGTATCGATACACCCCCCTTTCACCCCCCTTTGCAGTATGTGTTCAAAGCATTACATTCATCTTTTACCTCAAAATTTGCATTCAATATCTGTTTTGCTCGTTCAATATGTGTCTGTCTGACTAATTGCTAAAAGTAATTACTAAAGGAGGCGAGGATGGGAAATAATAAGAATGTTTCTTTTTTTATTCTGAGTACACAACTAGTTTATTGATAAAAAACAAATGCAAAATTTCAAAACTCAATTGGTATACATTTGTGCAAAGAGTCTTCTGATCAGTGCGTCGTTGTGGCCGGCAGAAGAGTGTTCAAAGAGCTGCACAAAGTCCTTCATCTTCATGCCGTAGTGGGTGCGGCAGTACAGGAATACAAGGCAGTATTGACCGCAGACCAGAGTGTTGTCACTTTGAAGGCGATGCTCGTTGTACAGGTAGCGACGAGCGTTGCGTCTCAGGAATCCTTGGTAGAATTGAAGATGTGGCGGTTGACCGTAGCTGTCAAAGAATTCAATTATTCCTCCTCCTTTGTTAAGGTAGAAAGCGACCCAGTGAGTGCCGTCTTCATTGTGTGGATCAGTGTTCACAATCATAGCAGTAGATGGTGAAATATAATGGGGCAATTGATCCGCAGCGTAGACACCAACATTCTGTACGGGCAGTTTAGCCATACACTTTTGTATCTCTAAGGTATTCATTCTACTGTGTCGACGCCACAGTCAGTAGTAGGAGTAGTAGTGCTAGTAGCAAAACAAAAGCAGGAACTGGTATCACTCTCACCATCGTCAGCGTAATCATCAGCGTCAGCGATATTTGTACTTAGATGTAACCAACTGCGTAATGTGATGCAATTGGCTAGAGCGCAACGTGTGTAAGCTGTTCTGTGGTGGCGACATCGCACTGCGTTTGTTGATAGTAGACTGTTGATTGACGATAGTGATCCGCAGCCAATATCGTTGATATCCATGACATTAGTAGTACAGTGATCCGTGATGAAATTGTATCGTACAAACTCTTTTTTCTCAGCACCTTTGACGTAGACAATCGGTCGTTTGGCGATACATGCGCGTAACTTTTCCTCTAGCACATGTACCAGATATCACCTTGGTCCCATTCTAATCCGTGACAGTGTTTTGTGAGCCAATAGCTTTCACGCAGTTTCTCTTGTGATAGGAAATCTCGACTGAATGGTGATTTGGCGATATGATGCATTAGCAGTGTTCCACTGACCAATTCCAAGACGCACACTTCCTTCAGAATGTAGTCATTTGCGTTGTCCTTGAAACATTGAAAATCTACAATAATTGGAGATGCGGAATTTTTACGTGGTTCTCTGCATAAACGATCCATCTTGTGCGAATGTTGGTTGTTGGCTGAGGAGGAGGAGGACGATGACGCCGCCGCCGACGATCTAACCACCAAAGTCCGCAGACACGTTGCGATGACGATCGATTTCTATGACGTTGTCAAACTCTGCGCATACCAGACAGTTGACAGTCTCTGTGAGCCCCGTGTCGAAAGCAATCTCCATACGCACACTGCCGTTGCGCACTAGGTTCCAATGAGTCGTGTCGCTTGCTGACATATCAGGTGTTAGATCGAATGCCATCAGACAGTATCCATCGTCGTAATCGTCTCTATTTATGAGATTACCAGCATCGCTAAAGTGTATGCCGGAGCCTGAAAACAGACTGTGATACGCCATCACGTATTTTCCCTTGCCGGTTTCGTAGTGTGGTTGTAGCGGTTTGGACGGCACTTGTTCACCGTCCACGTACAGCGAGAAGTAGTTGGTTTTGAAATTTTGAAAGTTAAATGGATTCTTTTTTAAATCGCCATTATAAGCGGCGTTGGTGACCAGTCCGACAATGATTCGTTTCGGCACTTGACCTAGAAACACATTGTCCAAAGTTTTGCTCCTCACTCCAAACGGTAGTGTGAATGTTTTCAATTCCACTCTGGTGATTGGGTATTTAGCTGTGCCGGTCTGAAGCGTCTTGCTGTGCGCCAACAGTACAGTGGGGCTAACTTTACACCTTCGTATCCAGAGATTCGCATCAACAATGTGCACCTTGTAGTCACCATCATCCGACATAATGGAGAAGGAATCTTTTGATCGGATAAGTTTAAAACGCAGTTCCACACCGTTCAACAGGAACTTGTTCTGATTACACATGTCCACATGTAGGCGACCGAGCATATCGATTTCACGACTTTTATTTGTCATTTTTCGTCTCGCCTTTAGTCCATCGTTATCGTCCAGAGTATTGTCCATATAGCCGGCGTCGTCCGCGTTCCACAATCCACATGTTAAATGTGATTTCCTAGCATCATAGCCGTAATTCAGCAATGTTTCAATATACGCTCGATATGCATAAGTGTTGTTTTGTGGTGTGACCAGTTTCTGATTCATACTCATATCGACTTGACTGAATAACGTGTGCAGCCAATTGTTGACTGGGCCAATTTTGTTCGATTCATCGGCATCTGCGATTGCCGCTCCTGTCGACTTGACAATAGACGCTGTAACTTCCAACATTGTTTGCGAAAGATCGGTGTATTCTTCGCCGTTGCCGGGCACAACAAACTCGATGGGCGAATCATCAGTCAGTGTGGAGATTGGTTTGTACTGAATCCATTTGCCGCTCTCGATACTGGTCTGCGTCGGCGGTAGGGAGAATAAGTCCAATTCCGTCTTGACGCATTCACACGACTTTTGATGTAGAAACGACATTGCTAGCGTGTGTGTTAATTGAATATATCACGTACGGAAGTTCTCCTCACTGCTTTCCTCGTCTTCCTCGTCTTCTTCCTAACTGTCCTTCTCTTCTTGCTGCTGCTCTTGCCCTTCTTCTTGGATGACGACGACGACGACCTTCCTCGAAGGAGTTTCGTCAAAGACTGCGGTGTGACACGACGGCCGCCGAACATGGCGCGATTCGCGTTCCTCTTACGCGAGAGTCTCGCGTTAGTCTTTCGCGCAGGAGTAGCGCGTCGGTGTTTCGCGGTATTCTTTCGCGTTACGCGACGGTGTTTCGCGCGAGATCCGCCGCCGCCACTTAGCACACGTTGAAGTTTGCCATCCGCCCTGCGTTTTAGCGAGTCTGTAAACTGGCTGAAATGATCTCTAGCGGCTTCTTTGGGATCCCGCTGGTGCATGGCCATGTCGCCCAAGAATCCAACACCGGATTTCAACGCCTCTTTGGCCACAGCAGAGGCTCCCGACTTGAGTAGCGGTGTGATGGTGCGGAACATACCGCCTAGGAAACTGCCAATTCCATGTCCGCGCTGGTAGGGTGCACCGCGAAATACCCTATCGATACTGCCACCGGTCTGCTGCAATTGTTGGCGACGGTAGTAAGCCAAGTAGGGATCGTTTGTATTCATAATTGCTGAGCTACTCTTTTGAAATGAAGCTTCACGTACGACGTCCCAAAGAGGAATGACGCTTTTTTACTAGCGTGATCCCTTAGGTCAATATCGATCGTTTCAAATGTTCCTTTCATAACTGGCGCATAATGAGGACTGATGAAATGCACAGTCTTATGCGCGCCGTGTGTGTAGTTATCTCTGTCAATGTTGATAATCTTCAAAATCGGCGCTGTAGTGTCGCCAATCAGCTGCGGTTCAATCAGATCAAAATACACGTACAAGTGTGTCGGCAGTCCCATAGTCAGATTTGGTGGCCATATCGCTGTGAGGTCATTTGACAAAACGTTCTCGTACGGATCGAAACCCAACTGGAGAGACAGCGCTTCGGTGAAATGCACTTTGCTTATACCGTCCACCATTGTCGTGATCTTGACTCTGTCCTGCTCTTTGTCATACTCAAAGTACAAGTACTGGGTTACATCCTTCGCTTTATTGATCATTTTCAATAAATCGGTTATGTTCTTGTAATAACCGGGTTTCATCTTTAGCATAATGTGCTCGACGCTGAGTGTGACGGGTATACTCGGCAGAACGAGTTTATAGTCGATCCAAATACACGATTCCTCGTCCACAGTCATAAAGGAGCATGGATAATGCGCTTCGACCAAAGCCATCTCCCACTCGCCATCGCCTTCTAATCGAATTTGTCTCGGCAGATGTGTAGTGTACTTGGACACTGTGTTTTTTGGAAAATAATCCTTTGAGCTGTTGCTGGGCAATGTCAAATAGAACTGGTTGCTATTAGGCATTTTGCAAATCTTGCGCTCCTACCCAAGAATTGAACTCGTCTCCGTAACCTGCCCACTTGACGAAATAACGCTTACTGCGACCACGACCCTTAGCGGCTAGTATTTCAGCAATCTTGAACAGATGGTCGTTGTATATTGTCACTTTTTGTAATTCGTATTCGTAAAACTGACCAGTCACTTGTTCACCGTTGAGATCCGCCAAAGTGTACATTGGTAGAGGCATCAATGTGTTTACACGACGCACCACAAACACTTCTTTACTCCAATTAGTCTCGTAACCTTTTGCGAATGTACCCTTATCCTTAGATATGCGCACTGTGGTGCCAACTGTCAGTTTTGCCTTAACACGACGCGGTATCTTACCGAACATGCGACGCCATACCTGATGCAATATTCGCTTATTGTCGACAGTCACATCGACTGGCCGTATTCTGTTGCCTAGACTCTTGTGAGCACTGTTGTTGTATGCGCTAACCAGTTTGTCCAACACATCTACGTAACGATATGTGTTTTTGTAAGTCAAATATCGCCACATGCGTGTTTTCAAAGTGCGATTCACGCGTTCCACTACGGCCGATTTAACATCTGGGTTTTGTGTAGTGACATAGATGATTCCGTATTGTTTGAATAACCTTTTCGTCTTGGCACCGGTGAATTCAGTACCTTTGTCAGTTTGTAAACAGCGAGGTGTGTCGGTCGCTTCGGCAAATATCTCCTCGAAAGCGTTGGCCACTTCAGCTCCTTCTTTCCGCCTCAACGTCCGCACATACAGGTGTTTGCTAAACACGTCTATTACAGTCAGTAGGTAGTTGACGCCGTCGTTGTGTTTACTAAGACCACGCATATCGTTCAAGTCCGCTTGCCACAATTCAAATGGACCATACACTATGTAAGGATTGCGCGGGAAACGCTTGCGTGCCGGTTTGTGCAATGTGTAAGTGTCCTGTGTTTGTAACCATTCAATCACTTTGCGTTTTGAAACTGGTTTTGCAGCTCGCGCTAAAGGAGCTACACCGCCATACGACGAAGGTTCGATGGGATTGTAATACAAACGCTCCATAATACTGAAAACCTATCCTGTGTACGTTTCCCACTTGTCCAAATTTGTTCTATTTGAAAAATCAAACTGCTCTGCCGCTCGCACCGGTGTAGATGTTACACGTTTTCCTCTAGCCGATCGTAGTCGATTTACTAGCGGTGTTCTCAGTATTGATTCAGTTGATGTGTCTTCCACGTCATCGTCTGATCCTTCTCCTCCTGTGAATGATGATCGATATTCGGCATTTATTTCCTTTAGTGCTCTTAGATTATTCATATAGTCCTTTGGCACGTTCATCGTTTTCAATGCGTTGAGCACTTCCCGCCATCCTGGCGGTGTGTAATCACGCATACGCACCTTTACTATGCAATTTAAGATATCCACTAGATTCGAGTCTGGGATTTTTACACCGTTGATGTACACTGAATAGCCACTGTCCCAACTGATTAAGCTGCCGTCACGTTTCATGAAACGTAAAAGATTGCGGGCATCAGATCTGTAAGTTTTGGAAAACGTTTCCACAATCTCTTCCACTGGGCCACCTTCCGCAGCGGGGTGCGCTCGTCGACTATGTTCAATCCCACCCGTCTCCACGATTGGTATGCTAATCGGTTGGCGTCTATTCTCTGCAATATGCAAGAAGCGATGTAACGCCTGTTTGTACAATTTCCACTTTTCACTATCGTCCATACGTTTGTTATTCAATATTTGTTGCATCTCCGCGTCGAGGCTGTTTTCACTGGATAGATTAGTCGGTCTGTTATCCGTAGCATTTGATTGCAGTCGATCAATCAACTCTTGCGGCACAACTACCATCTTCTTTGCATGTTCCATTTCTGTGCTAATGACTAGCTACTTTTCTAAAGTGTAACTTCACGCACGACGTTCCAAAGTGAAATGGCAAATGATTACCAATGTTATCTCTTAAGTCAATTTCCACACTGTCAAAAGATCTATTCATAACAGGCACATAGTGCGGATCGATGAATGATGTTGATTTATGCAATCCGTATACATAAGTAGACGTGGATATATTGACAATTTTCAATAACGGTGCGACTGTATCGCCGACCATCTGCGGCTCGACTAAATCACAATACACGTACATGTGTGACGGTAAGCCAAGACGAATGTTGGGCGAACGGATGCTTTTGTTAACTGCATCACCTTCCAGCGTCAATTCATTCGGATCGAACCCCAATTGAAGCGCTAACGTCGGACTTAATGTAATTTTTCCAACATCAGTTCCCATCGATACTTCAATGAATTTGTTGTATGAGTTTTCAACGGTGAACTTTACACCAAAAGTAATCGCTAGTTCTTGTGAATTGATATGATCACACAATTCTTGAATATTTGCGTAATCACCAGTCTTCAATTTAATTCTGTGGTTTTGTTTTGGAGTAGCAGACACTACCGGTGTTACATCGGCAGTGCTGTCCATAACCCGCGCCAACGCTTCTATGTTCACTTTTGCTTCCTCTTGCGGTTGTATGCAAATGTCAATTGTTTCGTCATTACCGACAGATAGAAATGTCATTGGATAGTGCGCTTCCACAAGTGCAATTTCCCAGTCGCCAGCGTCCAGTTGAATAGCTCTCGGCAAATGTGTTATATAATTTGCAACTGTATTTTTCGGATAATACTGCATCGAACTGTTGCTGGGCAGTGTCAAATAGAACTGATTGCTGATACCAGCCATTTTTATCTACTCAGTGCTGCTTGTAGTACTGCGCTCAAAAGTAATGGTATAAAGATTCCACCGCCTTTTTGTATGAGATACTTTCGTTTCTTAGACCAGCCTTCGCCGCGTTTCACCAATCGACGTAGCGTCGCCTTGTGTTTGCTTAACTGACTTTTACTCTTCTTCGCCAGAGGAACGTTACCTCGCAACACGTTGTATGCGCACTCACACACTGAGCGAATGCGGCTCTTGTCACACACCTTTAACAGTACCTTCCGCTCCTTGGGTGTTGCGTGTATGAAAGCCGTAAGCAGAGCTGCGTCCTTCCACAAGCACGACATGATTACTACTGATGGCGAAATTACCTTTTCTTTGGCAAGTACACATAGTTGGTAGAATCGTCTGGAAATATGCAACTTCGTATTCGCATATTCTCGTCTGTTGATTGTTTCAAGTCTATCAGTAGGTAGCCGTGTGGATTCCTAGTAGCGTCAGCGTACGCCTCCTCGATGAATTTCGGGCTGTCTGGATATATTTGGCTGGCCAAGTACCTAATCTGAACTCTATCTCTAGGATTCTTAAAACACACAATGTAATGTGCATTCAGTGAGATGTCCCTCTGCCCGCGTCCTTGATGAAAGAAATTTTGTGTAATGAAAAACACACTAATGTTGCGATGATGGCAACCTTTTGTGAAAAGATCCACCACACGGTTGTCGGCCTCACGCATCATATCGTCTATAATCACAAGTATCGGCTCGTTACCAGAAAAATCCTCCAAGTTTGGTAGACCTTCTACGTGGTTAATGGTGACATTTTTCGGGTCACCACCACCACCACCACCACCACCACTACCATAATGCCAGTTTATACTGGTAAATGGCGTGTCACACATTTCTGTAATGTGTTTTATAAACTTTGACACAAACTGAGACTTGCCACAACCCGAAGGTCCCGCCACAATGGCTGAGAACGGATGTTTCCACATCAAGCCCATGATTACTACTGAGCTACTAAACACCTCACAGTTACCATACTAACACTCTTAAACTTACTACCAAAGGACATTTTTGGGGTTAAGTGAAATAAATAACACAGTGGTTATGTTCTGAACGTGACTATAAGTATTGACTACGAAAACTAATTTACAAAGGTATTTACATAATCTTCAAGTCTTGCTTTACATAAACTCCAAAGGTGTGAATCTGCTATTGGAACCCCTCGGGCTGCGCTTCACCAAGCGAAGGCGTTCTCCAAACCCGCTGTTGTAGCGCTCGATGTCGGTGTTGCTCAGGACCTCGTTGAAGCGCCTAGGCAGGTAGACTCGCAGAAAGAAGTCGTCCCCGACCTGCCCCTCCAGGATCACGATGATTGTCTCGCCAAAGGGTGTGATGGCTCGCTCCATCGCAGTGATGAGATAGCCACATTCCTCTCGGAGATCGGCTATCCTGGTGTAGAGCGGAGAGTCAGACTTGCAGTTGTTGAGGGTAGCTCTCAGGTCCGCGGTTGTTGCAGTGCCGTTCAAAATCGAAAACTCTGGCTTGAAAGTGCTGCTGCTCGACATCTCTAGTAGTAGTTGGAGTAGGTCTATGTGAGGCGTCGGTCTGGTGGCGAATGATGCTCAATCGGGCGGGGCTCCGCCTTATAAACCCTTGCCACCATTTTCTTCTACGTGGGTGGTCCGAAGGGTCGGGCGCAGGTGTTCACACAAAAAACCGACGCGTCGAGACCTGTCTGGGAATGCGGATGCTCTAGTTGAATGCCGGCGCCACTCGTTGTTTCTTCCTCACAGCTCGCTTCTTTGGCGTTGGCTGCAAAACTGCACTGCGTTGTGTAACAGTTTGAGTTAAGCCTGTCATTTTCGGTACTCCTGTTGATTTATAGATCCACATGTTTTCCACTTTATCAACTACTTGTTTAACACTTTGGTGCATTTCACCATCTTTGTCCAAAAATAAACCGCACATGAACACCATATCTGTACCATCGTACATTTCCATTTTCAATAAAATTTGTCCTTTGTTTCCTGGGTTTTGAACTGCGAAAGTATTCCCATCGTCCATCCATGACACTATGGGAGAATCATCTGTTGGTTTTGGCACCCATCCTGGTTTCTTGGTTTCCACTTCGATGGGAGTTGGCCTCCTTCGTCTCTTGCAGGCAGTGGTCGGTTTTACAAATGACGACTGAGGTGATGCCAACGTCTGATCACTAGCATTATTGTTCATAACCTCAATCTCCTGAATAAACGATTTGATATAGTCGTCCGCAGAAGCGTAAGCGTCCATGTTCACGTCCTTACCGTGTGACTTCAACCGTACTACTGACTGGTGGTGCGTCTGCTCACCCTTGAAGTAAACTGTACGCACTCGCTGTCAGACAATATTTCAGTTTGGCGTTCGCTTTTATTCACCCGCTGAAGTCAACTGTTACGTTACGGTGACGATCGATCTCGATGACGTTGTCCAGTTCGGCGTACACTATACAGTTGACGGTCTCGGACAACGCTTTGGAGAATCCGATTTCGATACGTAGATTACCGTTGCGCAGGAGATTCCAGTGACTCGACTCAGCCGCGGACATGTCCGGTGTCAAGTCGAACGCCATAAGACAATTACCGTACGGATAGTCACCTCTCTTGATCTCATTACCTGCGTCGGAGAACTGGATTCCGGTGCTGGTGACCAATGTGTAATAAGAGAGTATATACGTCTCACTGTTCAATGTGTAAACGGGCTGTAACGGTTTGGCCGGTACTTGTTCACCGTCCACGTACAATGCGAGATAATTCATATCGTAGTGTTGAAAGTTGTAGGGATTCTTCTTGAAATCTCCGTTGAACGCAAGATTACTGACCAGTCCAATTATCACACGTTTCGGTAACTGACCGAGAAATGCGCTGTCTAAAGCTTTACTCATTATACCGGAGGGTAGTGTGAAGGATTTCACTTCTACACGCGTGATCGGATACTTGGCCGTGCCGGTCTTGAGAGTTTTGCTGTGCGCCAACAATACGCTCGGATTGATCTTACATCGACGTACGAAAAGACTAATCTCTTTAATTGTCACCTTGTAGGTAGTTAGCGTTTTGGACATTATACAAAACGAGTTTCTGGATCTGTTAAGTTGCAATCGCATCTCGACACCGTTCAACATGAATTTGTTCTGATTGCACAGATCGATGTGCAATCGACCGACCATATCGCAAACATCGCTTTCTTTCGTGTGATCGCGACGCTTTTTCAATCCCTCGTTCAATTCGTCACAATCGTCCATTAGTCCGGCCGAATCTTCAAAAAACAGCTCGCTAGTCAGGTGCGAATTCTTCGCACTACATCCGTAGTTCAATAGGTTTTCCAAGTAGGCACGGTAAGCGTACGTGTTGTTTTGTGGTGACACCAGTTTATGATTGAGATAGAGATCCACTTGACTGAATATCGAGTGGAGCCAATTGTTCACCGGGCCCACCTCTTTAGCAGGTTGCCCACCGTCCGCTTTAGTGTCGTCCTGTTTCACAATAGCGGCTTTCACGTGTAATAACGTTTGTGTCAGGTCCGTGTACTCGTCACCATGACCGGGTATTACAAACTCTATTGGCGAATCGTCCGTCAGCGATGAGATCGGTTTGTATTGAACCCATTTACCGCTCTCGATGCTGGTCTGCGTAGGCGGTAACGAAAACAAGTCCAGTTCAGTCTTCACACATTCACACGATTTCTGATGAATAAACGACATTGTTATCGAATTAATGTAGACGTCCGTCTTCGAAGAAGTCTATCAAGAGACTGTGGCGTGTCGCGACCCGCGCACCGCTTAGGGGGAGATTTTTGCTCCCCCTAACACATAATGGCTTAGGGGGGAGATTTTCGCTCCCCCATACGTCAGGAATTGTTGAAGACTAGAACAAGAATGAGACCGTGACAACTGGTGTTCTGTTGATTTAATTACTAGGGGGAGATTTTCGCTCCCCCTAACACATAATGGGTTAGGGGGAGATTTTCGCTCCCCCATACGTCAGGAATTGTTGAAGCCAAAAACAAGAATGATACCGTGGGTGTTTGACAACTGGTGATTTATTGCTCGGAATTCGATGCGGGCGGACTATAATGGGTTCCTGGAAGGGTCGCGTCGCCCTCCCGTCGGGGTATCAAATTACAGCATCCGCATTCCCAGACAGGTCTCGACTTGTCGGTTTTTTGTGTGAACACCTGCACCCTCCAGTCGAGGTATCAAATTACAACATCCGCATTACCAGACAGTAGACTGGACGCGTCAGTCGGTTGTGCGAACAGCTGCCTCGGTGCAGAGTACTTGAAGGGGGGTGTATGGATACACCCCCCTTTGCAGTATATGTTCAAAGCATTGCAATTATATTCTCCTTAAAATTTGCATTCACTGTTAGTTCAATTGACCGCAAGCGCTGATGGGCTAGCTCTGTTGGTTGTAGCGTTACCCTGTTCAACTCTTGTATTAATTATCCAAAGTATGTCATGTGGGTACTGAGAATACTCGGCTTGACGAGGAGATTCCAAAAATGCAAAAAAAAAAAGGTCAAAAGTGTGGTGCGGGCCCCTTTTTTGTAAACATCATCCAAAGTGTACGATGTGGGTACTCAAATGACTCGGCTCGACTAGACGAACAAGAATCTGCAATCAGAATTCAAATCCGACTTATGGTAACCGATATAGCCCGCCCCCCCCCCTACATCGTCCAAATGTACCTTGTGGGTATGCAAATTTCTCGGCTCGACTAGACGAACAAGAATCTGCAATCAGAATTCAAATCCGACTTATGGTAACCGAGATAGCCCCCCCCCCTACATCGTCCAAATGTACTTTGTGGGTATGCAAATTTCTCGGCTCGACTAGACGAACAAGAATCTGCAATCAGAATTCAAATCCGACTTATGGTAATCGAGATAGCCCCCCCTACATCGTCCAAATGTACTTTGTGGGTATGCAAATTTCTCGGCTCGACTAGACGAACAAGAATCTGCAATCAGAATTCAAATCCGACTTATGGTAACCGAGATAGCCCCCCCCCTACATCGTCCAAATGTACTTTGTGGGTATGCAAATTTCTCGGCTCGACTAGACGAACAATAATCTGCAATCAGAATTCAAATCCGACTTATGGTAACCGAGATAGCCCCCCCCCTACATCGTCCAAATGTACGTTGTGGATACTCAAATTTCTCGGCTCGACTAGACGAACAAGAATCTGCAATCAGAATTCAAATCCGACTTATGGTAACCGAGATAGCCCCCCCCTCCCCCCCCCTTAATCGTCCAAATGTACGTTGTGGGTACTCAAATTTCTCGGCTCGATTAGACGAACAAGAATCTGCAATCAGAATTCTGATCCGAGGTTAGGTTAGGTTAGGATGGGTTAGGTTAGGTTAGGTTAGGTTAGGTTACGTTACGTTAGGTTAGGTTAGGTTACATTACGTTAGGTTAGGTTAGGTTAGGTTAGGTTAGGTTAGGTTAGGTTAGGTTACGTTAGGTTAGGTTACGTTAGGTTAGGTTACGTTACGTTAGGTTAGGTTAGGTTAGGTTAGGTTAGGTTACGTTAGGTTAGGTTACGTTAGGTTAGGTTAGGTTAGGTTAGGTTAGTATTCGCAAAAGAAAAAAATCGCAAAAAAAAAAAAAATTCGCAAAAAAAATTCGCAAAAAAAAAATTCGCAAAGTGTCACAGACGAGACCTCGGGGGGGGGGCTCGGGGGGGGGGTGCTCCTCCTGACTCCTCCTGCCCCAGAAATGTCCAATATACCCTACTTACGGATACATACATAAATATATACATGTGTGTATATATATATTCATGTATATATATATATATATATATATATATATATATATATTATACGAGAAGTATTATATTATTACGAGGAGTAGTTTGATTATTTTCCTTGATTATGGCCTGTTGAAATATGTTAACATTATAAGTTTGACGTATTTGCTCTGAATCGATCGAGTTTCCGACTAAACCTGCTTCATTTGTATCGGTAATGTAGATTCACTCATCACGTTGTTAGATACAATACCGTTTACTTCAATTTGTAACAACTGTTTTACTTTAAGCGATTTATACACGAACATTCTACAATAATATAACGATTTATGTTCTGTTGCAATTAATAATAACCGGAACAAATTATTTATACGAGATGTACACTCAAATATAATAAATGTGTAGGATAATAAAATGTATTTTAAAATGTTCTACATGATAATACAGAGTTAAACAACTTATCAAATAATTGATATGTCGAGGGCCAATCAGAATCTCTAAACAATGAATCTAATAAGTAAATGTTATTTATCAGAATATGAACAATGTCTGTCTGTCTGCAAAATTTATCTCGGAGTCCAGCGGAACAATTTTGTTCAAATTTTGGAATTAGGTCTGTTTGGACCTAAAAGTGCGATTGGAAAAAACCTCAGCCCCAAGAAAATTCATATTTGGTTAAAAATCTCATTTGAAAATGGAAATTTTAACATTTGACTTAAGAAGTTTCAAATAAAAAGAAAAGAATCTTAACAGCTGGCAATAAATCAACCAGTAAACTGTCAAAGTATCAGTTAAATAAGGTAAAGTATTAACACATCATTTCTTGAGAACAGTGACCAGAACCATTCAATAAAGATTGTTTATAGACATATGTTTCACCTACGAAACTATTCAAATATCAACGATCATGGCTCGGTGTCCCCGGTCCTAAATTGTCTCTGTTTATACGTATAATCAGCAGGCCTGTTTAATAGTTAGTGCGTATAAATACTTACTTCGATGTGGGATGACTGATTAAACACACGTTTTTGTTATAGTGAAAATATAAAATTAAACCAAATTTTGAAATAACGGTAATAAAACTTGATTGTCTAAGGGGAAACTAATTAGTTTAGGTATAACATTTACAGGGCATCTTAAATATTAAGTATAGTTGTACTCATAACTTTAAAATGTGTTTGAGTTATTTGATTATTTTCCCTATAGGGCTTTGTCCTACGGGCTTACGAAGTTGTATAACTAATAGTGGAGACTGATATTTTTTACATTTTCTGCAACCGCTATGCATGTTATGCTTGAGCATCATTTACTGCTACTACGATGTATTTCCTCTTAATATTTGTTTATATTCCACTAACTAACCGATGGTGGTAATAGTTTTCATTCGAGTTAATGATATAGTAATCAGCACGTTTTGTATTTACATATCACGGCTGCAAATTGTAAACAAGTGCAGTGAGAAAAGGCAAATTCCCGGACAAGGCAAATGGCCGAGATGTAGAGAACCACCATCATCACCACCACCATAAACTACCTTCGAGTATCAAAGATGAGAGAGAAGTTTATGGTCTTAAAATAAACCACTATAGTGTGACAAACTCGGCCGACCGGACTCAGGTAGGTGCCCGTTTGAACAAGGATGGGGCATGTGCCACTGAGACCTGGGACCTGACCGACGCGACGTCCTCGCCTACACTCTACCTTGTGCACACTGCATACTACACCTGCACAGGTGGATCGTGTCAGTTTGAAGAGGGTCAATTTTTGCTCTTTAGGTGTAAATGGTTAGAACAACTTTTTTAATTACTTAGTAACTCTGTTTCATTACCTTAAAAGGCGCCATTTTAAATTTGATAATTTTGATAGCAAAATTCGGATTTTTTAATTAATACATTTAAAAAATATATAAAATGGTGGATTACTGCTAAACCAAGCCGGAATCGAAAAAATGTTACTTTACATTCTTGACTTGTTTTTGTATTCTTGACTTGGTTTTGTAATCTGGATCTGCATAGCACGCCAAGCATTTTTGTGACATTCTGTATATTAGGCATAGTATATACAAACAATTACTACGGTTAATGATTGTTATTCATGTTGACCTTTTCAAGAAATCGTGGGAAAGATATATAGATAAAGAGACGACTCTTCCCTCTCATGGATTACTCAGTTGGGATTTTAACCAATCAGTCTTTGCGAACTTGCCAATAACTGAAGAAGATATTTTTGATTTATGTTAATTTCTCTTTTTAATCACAACTGATGGTTACACACAATTTAATTTGTTTCGATAGTTTCGAAAGACTTTTAAGGCCGTATCAGTTTACTTCTAACTATTATTAAAAATAAAATGTAAAAGCGAATTGGCTCCTAGAGGCGGAGTAACTAATGTTCCAGTAACGGTTGTTAGTGTTTTCGAACAATAACGTGTTAGCCCATCACTATATTCATCAAAAACGGTTCTTCATTCAGGGGAAAGGGGTTAACACTTCCCCTCCCCCACTCATGGCTTGCGGAAGAACTGGTGAGGGTATGTTTCTCTCCTTCTTACACAATTGTTTCTTGCGAAACACAGTATAAATATATATGTATAATTAAATATGTTGAGATATATCTAACAAATTTTTATATTCTGTCAGATATTTTACATATTCGTCTTATTAACTATAACTCAAAGCGTTGGTTGGTTTTGGGCAGTGATAAATTGTTCGAAATTATAATGAGGGTTGATAAGTTAATAACAGTTTCAAAAATACTACTCTTTCAGCATTCAGTGTTTTGTAGTCAATGTATTTTAATGTTTTGTAGTAAATCATAGTATCTTGAAAAAAACTTAAGGTACTGACTTGAAAATATGCGTGTGTAAAGTAGTAATAAGACTGATTTTGTATTGGATTTGACGTTTACTGCTTTGACATTTTCACAATCTTTACGTCTTAATTATTTTAACTCATGATATCTTGAATTTTGTTGTTTATTTAAACAATATTTGTTCGTTTTTATTTTTAAAATTGAATTATTTAGCTATGGGTTGAAAGATCTTTAAATCCGAAGCTTTGGCTTTACATTGTACACTTTTTATATCTGGATAAACATTAAACCAAATTTACAGTTTTCAAGCTACTAGGCCTGAGTTTAAAGTACCTCAATTCAATATAAAGAGTGAGATAGGTTCAATGTTTATATAACTAGCCAAGTTATAATGTAACATGTAATGAATGTATTTTGATGGAAATAAACCATTATACCTTTAAATTTTTGACACCAGGTACAAGTTTCTGAATTTTCAAGAGTTGGGAAATGGGTTAACACCCTGTGTAGAGCCAAAAGGGGTTGTGGCCATGGTGAGATATTTCATAAGGTTGCCCTTTTAAACTGTCGCATGTGCTTCAGGTTCGACTCTCAGGAAGAAATGTCTGTGGTCATATGTCTCGGGAAAACCACATTAAGCTCTATGAAAAACACCTCTGGGGTAGACATACAAAGACACCCGTTGTGACGTAAACCACTGTATTGTTGTACCCTGGAAGCCTGTTAATTTCACTAATGGAGATATTTCTCTCTCTAATTTTACATTGCATTTGTTTCTCTCGATGTTGGAAATTCATAAAATAATAGAAAACATTGAGGAAACCTACTTGATACAGATGTGGGTGGGACGGAAACTTTCTCCAGATTATTTATATTTTATCATGCTACATTAATACAATCAAATGTTCTCATTAATGTACATGTGTGCAGACTTCCAAATAAATGTTCTATGCGTACATAGCATATTTTTTATAGAGCAGACAACCGATTAAACTTATACTATTATTATACTAAAACCGTTGCGCCAATCTACTGTCGTGATCTCAGGCAATGTCTAACAAATTTATTTTGGGCATTTAACTATTATATATTGCATACAGATTCTAATAAGTACATGTTCTATTTATGGTTTTGTATAAACTAAAGGATTCTGCGTTCAGAATATTTCCCATTTATTATAAAAGCATTAAGTTAAAGTCTTATATTTTATTTTTTCATATTTATAATACTTGAATGACAAAACATTATTATTTGTGTTTACTAATTAAATACAACAGTTTTTTAGTAATGTTATAAAGTATAATCACCTCATATTCTTGTGACAATAATATAAAAAAATTATATATTGATCACTGCAGAGTAAATAGTTTACTATATAGTTTATTATAATATAGTTAATATATAGTTTATAATTCTATAGGTTATAGAATATTAATGCCCAGCTTAAGTTACGAACTTGTATTATCGTTGTAAACGATCTCAACAAGGTTATGGACTTTCATCTACTAAGCCATTTTCTATTATAACTGTAAACCTATAACGATTTCGCTAATAATTCAAATTTAAAAGGCTATTTTCAAACTCCTAAAATTTGAAATTAACTGGCAGCCATATTGTAGAAAAGACAAACTGTGGGAATATTATTTCCCTAATCGGTTTTTTATTTGTACTATTTAACACAAACATGCTCCAATGCCTTTAATTACAAAACCTGAATATTTGCAGTTCTGTCCTTGAATTGTATAATGGGTTTCGTTAACTAGGTTTATTATTTTTGCTATAAGTTTTAAGAATAGGGCCTATGAACTATTGAAATATAATTCGATTATTACTAAACAAATTATTGTATAAAGCACTTAAAATATACAGCATATGTAGCTATTTTCATTCAAACGACATTTTAATGTAATATATATTATGTTACAACTTGATAACATTTAATTTGAATTTATAAATTGTATTCGTCATAAGAGAAAATACAAATGTCTCATAAGAGTAATATTTCTTAGTCCAAGGTTTAAAGTTTACAATTTATTAACTATTTCATAACTGTTGATATTAGGGTAAATAGCATAAGTTATCTGCTCCCAGTGTAACACTATTCTCCAATACCGCACGGACACCTCGTAAATACTCTGCTAGTGCCATGCTTTGGATGTGATATTCCGCAACAGTCTCAAATATTACTCTGGTCCTAAAGTTGCATTACCACCTAACGTATATATTATACGATTTAACATTGTATCGAAACATTAATAACCTATTTAATTTTGATTTAAGTGAGTCTTAAAAATACAGTATTTCTCATTAAAGTGTTCCTCAGATTTATATCAGTGTGTGACATTTCCCCTAGTTTGTGATAATGAACGTGGGGCTTCTTTTGTGACCAAGAAACATCAGTCGCATGGTCTCATAGCTTATTCTAACACTGTCATACATGTATTACCTAACACATTTAAAGAGTCATTTAGTTTAAGTTGCTCCGACTTTCTAACTGTCACTAGTTCTTGTTATTTACGATGGAAAGAACATAGTATATATTAGTGATGTGTCAAAACCAAAACTCAAATCTCAAAACCACCAAAACTTTGGAAAAGTTTCGGTTTCGAGATTCGATCAGCGAGTTTCGAGAATCAAAACTCAAAACTGCCGAGATTTTTTGTGTCATTGTTGTTTTTTTTAACAGAAATCACGCCCGAGTGTTGATTAATAATGTGAAGGTCAAAAGCCTACTGTCATCGGTCGTCTACCTTCACCTTTTGTGGATTATTGATTTTTTATTTGTGAAAGAACAACTCTAACCACAGTTTATAATTAAGCTACAAATAATTGGTTCACTAGTAGTTCTGAAACTAATATTTTTCTAGGATACTTCGAGAATGGCAGTAAGTTAACTGGTTTATTTGGAGTAACTGGATTTATTTTTCATAACCATACCCAGGCAAGTAAATAGGGTTTCGCGATTTGAGTTTCGAGATTCGAGATTTGAGATTCGATTTTGTAAGTTTCGGTTTCGGTTTCGAGATTCGAAATTTCTGGTTTTGACCATCACTAGTATATATACATAATAACGATATTTTAATACAACCGGGAAAACGATTTTTTCTGAGAACTATGCTTGTGACATCGGTATACTATTAGTAGAACCAGTACGTACTGCAGCCTTATAATTAAGACTAGAATCACATTTAAATAAACTGTTACTTTCCCACACGGTGCAAATATTTGTCATGTATTGAAGCAAATGTAAAACTTAGTCGCGTGTCTATCCAATTCAACGCAGAACAATGTGTAATCAAGGATAAGGTCTCGACTTTGACACCATAATGTCACTCCGGAGGTTTTAACAACGTATTGAAGTGTTAGTGAAACCTTACTCTGCATTTATTAAAACTCTACAAATAAACCAAGCAAATTACTGATTTATTTTGTTGAATATATAAAATTATAGTAAATTATTTTAACTTTATTTTAAATTTTTTTATTAAAATAGGTTTATAAGGTTACCTTTGATGCATCAGCTATAAAAAAGACGCGACACTGAACGACAAGTCAAATAACGATAAGGAAATCATATTCTTTTGAAACTGTCTTGTGATCATAGGTATAATTGTTCCATAATAGATAAATATTACGATATATTATTCTGGGGCATGGTTATTTCTACTTTGATCTAAATATTACTTAATCATCTAATAAATTAGGATCTATAAATAGGTAAAGAGGTTTTGTAATAACCAAAAACTAACCTAAATGTTTATAATTATTCTGCGTAAAAATATAAGACATAGCTAACACATATACATATAAAGTTGCTTTAGGAAATAATTTGTTTAACAAATCATTGCTGGTGATAGTGATATTATGTTATTTAAGAATTTATTACAAACATTTGCCATCAATTATTAGTAAAACAAAGTTTCTTGACGTTTCGGGATCTGGAATCTGATCTCGTCTTTAGGGGAAAAGAATACGTGCCAAAGGTGAAAAATCACAGAAAAGCTAAAAGTTAGAACTTTTAAAGCAGTCGGTATAATAAAACTGAATGAAAAACAATAGGCGAACACAATAATTGGATCAATAAATCGTTAAATCATCCTCTAAGACGCCGACGCAACCAGGGCGTATTTTAAGGCGAATATGAATGAATGATGATTGTAGAATGGGTGAGATGCCTTGTGTACCCTTGCTACTGACTGAGACTGATTGATTCTTTAGTCAGGATTATTAATTAATAGCCCAATGACCAATGGCAGCTGGATCCAGTATCAAACCTTCACAAACTTTTCTCAGTATAAACTTACAAGCAAGACAATACTACAAAGCAAGACAATACTACATGGATAGTATAGGATGGGTGCTCAAATGGGATCAGATTTCAAATCCCGAAACGTCATGAAACTTTGTTTTACTAATAAGCGGTGGAAAATTACCAAAATAATTTTTCAAATAACGTTAGGCATCCAAGATACTACGTTAAAACGAAAAATGAGTAAAGTAAACAGATAAACTGATAATTAAATAATATTTTCATGTTTCCGATGGTTAAAAATACGTGAGAAGTGGACAGATTGATTACGCTATATAAACAAAGGGTAAAACAATGACGTTACCCACTGCTGTAAGAGGAAGAGGGGTTGGGGATGGGGGAACCAGTTAATGCCAGCAGGTAAGAATATTAAAACGTCAATGGTAAGCTGCATTGACCTCGTCAATGGCGAGGTCAGTAAGCTAATACAAAGGTATTTGCTTCAATAGTCTATACCACCTACGTGCTTTCGGAGACCAACCTATTACAACTGAAATTTCTAACTTTGTGCTTGGCATGGTGTGACGATAGATAGCTGTGAGATTATTACAGTTTCTTAAGCAGATACCTCCACATAATACCGCATGTGTTTATGTAGGTATGCATTTCCTCCAGAGAGTTGAAAGAGGAAATTCCAACCAAAACTTATGTTCGGGCAAGAATACAGTTTTTTTAAACTTGTTACAATCAATCATAAAATCTATTTATTTAAATTTTCTTCGAGAAACGTACCTTTTTTCAAACTTTATATTATTTTTATTCTGTTCAAGCGTCAATATATATTAGTAGGATGTTATTTCAAATAGTCGGGCACAATGTTTTGTCTCGATTGTTTAGCGATTCCCTGGTTAAGTCAAAGAGAATGCTTAGTTAGCAAATACCAGACTAAACTTGATTACCTCTCTGTAATGTTATTGCGCATAAACATTTTCATAGCAACCGGTATTTAGGCAAAAATAAATCAAATAAGTGTTATTAAATAAACATCAAAGCTTTGTGTTTTATTGTGCCAACAGTGTATAATTGTTTTACAACAACTTCATTATCATATTATGTGCTATTTTAACTACAAAACAAATTTAAATACGTACTTTACAAACCTAATGAATAAATGTATACTTACACTAAAGAATCTAGATCGGTTTTAAGACTAACCATAACGGTAGTCATACATATAAGACGTTAAAAATCAGAAGCGTATTTATATAATTTTAGCCTATTAGACTTAGGTTGAAAAGTAACAAAATCTGGCATTGGCAAGTGAAGCCCTGTAAAGTCAACTCGAAATAAAATATTTGTAACAAATCATTTTCAATAAATCTTTTTTGTTGTTGTACAAATGCAAATACAAAGGTAAAGTATATATTTATATATGTTATTGGAACAGTTTTATATATTATCAAACGGACCTTTAAGTCGTATAAGTCAATGTTTACGTGAGTTGGATGTGAGAAATGATTAACGATTGTCTATTTAAGTAACGAGAACTAAACCCATCCGTCGCTTTAGAGCTTTAAGAAATAATCGTCTTAGAGCTTAAATGCTTCCGTGCAAATGGAAGCTATCTAGATATTACTGCAGGAGAGAATAAAACGTATCATATAAAAAGCTATAAAATTGACTTACAAAATAAATTCACGTCTTTAATTTTGTAAATAGAATACTGTATAATCGCTTGCCTAAGTTAAAATGTATTTTGATATTTATGTACAAGTATAATCTTAATATATAAAAATGAATCCCTATTTCCCTTTGTCATACCATAACTTTAGAATGAGTGCACCAAATTGAATGTTTCTTTTTTTGCTGTGATCGTTAATGTCAGTACAAGGTTCTTATTTTTAATCCGACCTAAGGGCTCTGTCCCACTGGCCTTCAAAGTTCCTATTGATTTGATCAAAGTTTAGTTAGTTACACCAAACAGCTGTTAGCAAGGATTATATCTATACATACTTGAAAAGCATGAATATATGTTCATTATGGAAACAAAAACTACTTGAATGACAACTTAAACACTTTTTCGATAGGCGAGTGAGCGTAGCGAACGAGTTACTTCTGTAGCCGAGTGAGCAAAGAGAACGAGGTCATCTAGAAAATGAACGAATATTTGACATAAAACAAATACAATGACATTTACAATTTACACAGAGTTGTACATTTACAATAACATTAACTTTTAAAGACACATTTTTTCTAATATGTTTAAATAGTACTCACAACTAGTAACACTGTACCTAAACAAGTTATCTTTAGATTTGTACATCTCCTTAAACAACCTCGCACGAATATATCCAAACGCCTGTTTGCATAATTATCTGAGCACCGTAACACAGAATTAGACTGCTGTGCACAAACACCTTCCCTCCCGACAGTTGTGTAAATGCTAAAGTTGATGTGTGTTAAAGGTATTATGGAATTTATCTGGTATGTATCGTAAGACATTTACGGAATCAGAAAATAAAATAATAATAAAACTAACTAAAATGGGGGCTCAAAACAGTTTAAAATAGTAATCGAAATATGCAAGTTTAAAGAAATATTCTTTTATGTGAATAGAGAAACCGGATATGTCTTAAAGACTTAGTACAGGTAATATTCTTCATTATTTCTTAAGTATTTCTAAGTTTCTGTTTTTTAAGTTATAGAACATATGCAAGGTTGTTTTACTTTTTTCCCCTTACTGTTTTATATTTTGTGTGCCAGTGAGCGTAACATTTTAAACGTGAAAACTGTTGGTTTGAAGTTAAGTCAGAAGTAAAACATGATAGCCTCTGGAGGGCTTTGCCTACTGAAGCGTTATGCGGTTGGTGTTCATTTAACAAACTTTCGTCTCTGGTTCCGGCATAGAATTTGTAAAAACACGTGACCAGTTGTAATAAAGATGAAACTTTTAGAGACTGAAAACAGAACATTAGTAATCAACTTTTGTGCTGGATGTTAACAGCGTGCTATTTGTTTAATTACAATATTGCTAGGGAAATGCGTGCACTATCAAATAATGCATGATTGCATATTCAAATTAAATTAGGAGGAAATGAGGACTGAACATTATATTGTGTACCACAGGTAAGTTAAACCTTTCTAAGTGTCACGTGATTAAGTTCTTCTTCCTTAAGTTTAGAGTCGTTACTTACCTATGAGTTTGTTAATATTATAAATGCATTATTATTAGTGAATTTCCTTTGGAAAGTGAACTATTAGCATGACCCGCACGGTGAAACTTAAGTCCAGGACCACCATAGAAGTTCCTAACGTGACCCCCTGAACACGTTTGGGGGGTTTGTTCAAAAGTTTATTTATATATATATGTGTGTGTGTGTGTGTGTGTGTGTGTGTGTGTGTGTGTGTGTGTGTGTGTGTGTGTGTGTGTGTGTGTGTGTGTGTGTGTGTGTGTGTGTGTGTGTGTGTGTGTGTGTGTGTGTCTGTGTGTGTGTTTGCACACTAGCGGTCCCGTTTTTTATTCGATTTACTTAAAATTTGGTAGATACGTTCCTTTCTGTAATCAGTTGGACCAGTTCGTTGGGCAAAACAATCGGAAAACGCTAAACCCCTTTTTTTGGGGAATAATCTTTCAAATTTCGAGTTTTTGGGCCCAAAAAGGGTCAGAAAAGCCCCAGATGTAAAATCAATGCATCGTAAAAAGATTGGAATTAGTGAGGCGAAAGTTTTAAGCCCTATCTAGTCATTCTAGCATAAATATTTACCGAGTTATTAAAGAAAATTTGTTTCGACTAAACACTGTACGTTGTCTTAAGGGGGTTTTACACTGGAACAGCCTGTTATTCCTTTGTTACAGTACTTTTATCATCCCCAGCAACTCACGACTCCTTTCAAGCCTGTATGGGCCATCTCCTAACATTAAAATGCGCAAAATTGTATTCCCAGCTTTGCAGGTAAATGAAACCAGGAGCATCAGGACAGCCAAAAAATCACTTTTTCAGATTTAAATAAAAATTGGAATAAATGTATGTTTTCACACTGATTTCGAGTTTTACAAGTTTTTATATGGAAATTCACTTCCCTCATGTTAGCGTGCTGCGTGCGAACTCGTTATTATAATTATACTTTTTTTACTTATTGATGGTTTGCAGGCAAAATGCACTAGGACGGCAAGAAATTTTAAACTTTGTCATACGTGTCAATCAAATTGCATTGCAATTAATCTTAAGAACATTAGGCACGCATTAAAATAATTTCATAAGTTTTAAGTTACTTTGATATCGTGCTTTAATCAGGAAAATAATCTTTCCCCTTTGTAAGAATGATGTTATCACGTCACTTGGCGTGCGCCTGTATTAACGTGTTATTATTAACTGAGAATATAATGTTCTTGCTATACTATTTGCATTGTAAAATAAAAAGAAACTTTACAGGTTTTCATGAAATCAAATTATGATTCTTACCAGTAATAATTAAGAAATGATACTACACGCATAACTAACATTATTTTATTTGATATTTTATGTAAAAAGAAGAATTTTTACTCTCGTTCGTTTCCTTCTCCATAGTTGTATTTATTTCATGATAAATATTTTGAACTATCTTGCCTAATTAACATATTAGTTTGAAAGTCTCATAATTCAATGCATATACAAAATAATTTAGAACTTACTTTAAATTCTTATCAACATAGGGATTTTTTATTTGATTAAAACGTAAACCCATCTAAATTTTCAAAATAGGCCTTCGGTGCGACAAGAAAAATTATATAAATAATAAATTTATCACAGTAAAGTGCATAAAACAAATTAAACCATTCAATAAAATAAAATATTTTCAATGTTAAGAACAAATACCCCCGTCGCAGCAAACCTGCGTACTCAGCGAATTTCCAATGAATATATATGTTTCTCACTACCACATAAAGGCACTTACCAAGTTTTATAAAAATAAATTAATAACTAAATGATCTATAGCATTTTATTTATTCTCCATAAGAATAACATAGGACTGAGTATGCAGGTTTGCTGCAACAAGGAGCACAAAATATGTGTTTTTATGCAATTATCAATTTAACTCAACCAGGTGAAGCTACATACTAAGTTTTATTAATTTATGTTAATAATTAAGGGAGATATAAAACTTTACTTATTCTCCATAAGAATAACATTAGGGCTGAGTATGCAGGTTAGCTGCTACGGGGACAACCAACAAAATATTTGTTTTTTGTTCAAATATCAATATACCAGTACAACATGAAGCCACATACCAAGTTTCATCAATATACATTCATAAATAATCGAGATATCAATTTTTATTTATTCTCCATAAGGATAACATTGGACAACGTACTGTGTTTAGTACTTTGAATATCTCTGCAACGGTTGGACGTAGAATCACAATTTAAACACCAAAATGATTTTTTTGTGGAGCTGAAGTGATTGGTAAAAGCAAATGTGAAGTTTAAAGTAAAACTAACTGAGGAAAAGCCAAAAACCTTTTCCCCATAAGATTAACATGGGAGATTTTATGAGCATGTTTTTTTGATTTTTTTCCGCAACCACTTAACCTAGGTTAATAATTCAAAATACCATATTATTTTTTTTTTAAGCTCTATAACATGGTTAAAACCAAAATTAACTGTTTCAAAAATTTTAGGGTGAAAAATGCAAAAAACTGATTTTTGGAAAATTTAAAACCCCCATAAACCCCCCTTCCCATAGTCCGATTTTTCTGGTTTTCGAACTTAAAGTCATAAATGTCACTTTACACATTTGAGCCAAATTTCATCAAAATCGGACGTTTTTTACTCAAGTTATCGCATTCACGGACACATATATATATATATATATATATATATATATGTATATATATATATGTATATATATATACATATATATAAATTTGAACGAATAGTGTTTTAGTCATCTTGGGACCTTAAAAAAAAAAATTTGTCATGGTCTCGGGCTTAAGTCTTACCATGAGACCTATGGTAATAGCTTCTTCCCTATAGGGGAAATTCGCTAAAATAAATAAAGCGCATATTATAATTGGATAACGAGCATAAAATCACTCCAACAACTAAATAAATTACAATAAACATACTCGACTGTGCATTAGGGTATTATTTGAATAATGTCTTCAATTATATTCAACTAAATATATATATATAATTATTGTAAATTTCATATTGTTCACAATTTATTTGGGTTACCGAAGAAAATTTTAAACTGTGAAATAATGGTTATGCATTTACATTATAAATTTGATAAATTAATTAACTATATACAATATATTTTAAATTCAGTAACAGCGCAAAGGTTCTTTATGGTTCTTCACAAAAAAGGAATAAATAACTTAATTGATTACATACATTTGTATTTAATACAAGTAAACTATTTTTATTCCAAACTCTTTAGTCGCCTAAAATATGAGATGGATCCGCTTTTAGCTAGTTTGAGATGCGTTGTTTATTAGTTTGAACCTTTTATTACCACTAATGTAATATTGATATTTATTTTTACTGTTTAATATTAGTGAAACTGTTTAATGTAGCAGAATAACACATATATTTTTTAAAGAGTTATCGTAGGATGTGGAGTGGTTGGAAAGTCATTGTGGCCAAACAAACATCGGTAACGGCTCACACATGTTTCCGGTAAGGGCGACCTTCAGTATAGTCTCAATTGGTTGTTACGAGTACACATGTTTAAGTGTTTGATATAGTGTACATTCGTATAAGGTTTGCTGTGATTTTGGCGGCCTTTGAGTATATAGTGTGGGAAACGACGCAAGGCTCGGCCCTTTTCTCAATTGGTTATTCTACAAGAATCACGACAAGTTTTACCTCTGATATGAGAATCGACGGATATGGTGAGTAAATGACTTATTTGAAGGATATCCTTGCAGATTTAGATTTAGGAATAACTACTGAACATTTTGAGATATAAATCATGGTCGGAAATTATGGAAAAGTTAACCAAAACTGCAAGAGAAAAATTGTTGTCAGGAATAGGCTTGTGTTCACCAAAACCACGTTGACAAATTTCTGCAAAGTAAAGATTTCTTTGTGAAATAATAGTTTAAAGTTTTATTCATGTATGAAATAAGAAGATTGATGCTCCACCAAATTTTGATTTACATTACAGCTGCTCTTTTACTCAGCGATTTTCACATTTTAGGTACTTTTGTATGTTTCCGGTTGGGCCTACATTTTGGGTTCTAGTGTAAAGTAAATTTCCTTGTGGTATTTAAATAAAGTTACCTTGAGATCTTGTAACTAAATATTGTAACGTAAAAGGCTGATTCAAGACTGATTTTTTTTGTATCCATAATTTGTAGTGCTTAAGTAGCCAAGTTTTTTTTTTAAGATACGTTGTAATTTTTTACGCGCAATAATCTGTTTTGCTATGTCATATAGTAGTATTTTGTTTAGTCGCAACGTCTTGCTCAAAAGATTGCCTTTACCGTGAAGATTTTTACTTTACGTATGTTCATTTGTAGGTTATGTCACCTGAGCCTATAAGCCTAGTAGTTTTACACATTTTTCTTTAAATTTAAAATTGTAAGAATTTAAAAAAAAAAAAAAAAACTGCCGCTGTAGCCTAACAAATCGAGCCTATTTAATACTCATGGGATTTCATGTCCTAGCCTGTGGTCTAGTTTTGTGATTTTAGAATTTGTTTAAACCATTTGTCGATTAGTAGACTTTAAGCTCTTCTGACCTTTAAAAAAAAAAAAAATTCTTTAGATCATGTTTTGAAAAGTTTATTTCAGCTCTTGTATTGAAAGTTTAAATGTAAGCTGATGAGTAAGTTTAGGCCTAACCTGTAATCTCAGACAACGGAAATATGGACACTATTGCAGTGCTTAGATTAAGATGTGCATTGTTTATTGTACTAACTGCAACTATGGACATTCCCACATGAGGAATAGTGATTTTGTAGTCAATATTATATTCTTGTATTTAGATGTATTATCACGAGCCAATTTTGGTGCTATATTTATTAGGTAAATCATTTATTTTGTGTAACGGGAGTTTACATACTTATTTGGTTCTGTGATTGCAAAAGTTAGGTTAAGTTTGTCTGGGCCCTGTGCCACTGAGAATAAATAGGTCAAATTAAATGATTTTGTAGGCCAAAATGTTCAGACTGATTAGTTAAAATAATAGTATGTTATATTTAATGTGTTTTATTACACAGATGTTATGATAAACGATTGAGGTCTTAAAACTTTGAAGTTATTTAATTTAAGTTTTCTGCAATTTTGAAGATTAAATTGGTTCACAATTTTGGTAATATTTTGAGCTCGGATAAATTTTGAGTAATATTTGCAGTGTGAAATGAGATTTTAGAATTTTATTAATTTAAAGCCTGTTTTGGAAATATTTTGTTTTGAGCTATTGATTATCAGTGACTATCATCTCTCGAATGTACCTTGTATAGGTCGTCGCTTTGGCTGACCTGTCGTTACTGAACTGCCGCTGTGGACCCGCCATGCCTGATGCACTGACCTGCAACACCCGATCTGCTGACCTGACACTCCTGAACCACTGGGTCGCGCTGAAACCAATCGTACCAGCACCGGCGGGAGATGCAGGGACCTTTGAGCGGCTGGCGTATGTGACTCGCTCTTGAGGACCAGCTACTGCTGTATGAATGGACCCCTGTCTACAAACTCGATGGTATTGCAACGGTGGACCGTGAGTTCAAAACTTCTCTTTTGTATTTAAACTTCACTATCGGGCTTGAACTCAGTTCGAGTGGCAACGGAACTTTTGTGTGGTGTGTTCCTGATGACCATCTTTTTCTTCTAGTCTACAACTCAAGGAACTTCAACGTCATCCTCTCAGCTCTTTCAAATATAGTCAATTTAGGAATATTTAGTTTAAATTGGTTTTTATTTTGTAAACAAACAAAAAATAGAAATAAATTCTAAAATCTCATTTAAATCAATTTAGGACCTCAATTATAAATTTGAGATGTAGTAAATCAAGGTGTATCCTATTTCTTGTTTAGTGTAAATTGTTAAAACTCATATTGAGTTTTGATTATTATTCTGAGTGATGTTTATTTTTAGCTGAATAAAAGAGTTTTATTTTGTTCTCATGAAATGTGTGGTTAATTGACAGCCTACTGTTTAAGCATTGTAAGGTTGTTGAAATATATGTTTTGGAGTGCAGCTCCTTCCTGAGTTGCTGGCGCCCTTCAAAAATTTATTTGAGTAGAGATTTTTTTTTGTTAAGAAGATTGTGGCCTATTATGTTAGTACAGTTTTGTTTACTCGGCCAAGCCTATTTCGCCTCAATTTGACTGAACAGTTCAATGTATTTTGCTTTTGGCCTAACTTGTGTAAATCCACGACCCAGCTACGCACCTAACCCTAGCCAGGTTTCCGTGTAACACACATTTTGGCGCCCTGAACGTGGGGCATGGTTGTATTGTTAAGTAAGGTATTTGTTCCATTTTCAGATGTTAGATTAAGCTTCAATTTAGATGTTTTAGTGTTCACTGTTTCTTTTTGATATATACACTGTTTATTGTAATTAAATACCACAATGGATGCGAGTAAGTTAAAGAAAGATGAACTTGAGTACGAATTGACTATTAGAAATTTGTCTAAGGAGGGGAGTATCAGAGATTTGAAAAAAAGGCTTCACAATGCTTTAGGTCGTTGTGTGGCAGTCGTTGAGTTAGAAGTTGCAGAGGATAAGGTTGCTGATGTTTTGTCTAACTGCAGTCAGAAGTTTGACGTTTTAGAAGGCCAAGTCAATGAGTTTACAGGTCTCAAACGAAGTGGAACCTACAAGGCTCTTGAAACCAGAATCTACCACGTGCTTGGACTTCTTAGTAGAGTGAAGAATGGCTCGACTGACCAACTTAGCATAAGAGATGAGTTGAGTCTTAAAGTTCAAAATCTGCAAGAGACATTGGAGAACAAAACTGCTAGTACAGCATCCCATGGTTATGAAGCAGACAATTCTGATTCAGACGCACGATCGTATAAGTCCCCAGGTGACAAGACTGAGAAAGAAGTACCGGCAATTAACATAACAGCTCCTACACCACCAGACAAAAAGCAGGATGGCGCACAAGCTAAGGACACTCTAGGGCGATCACTTGGGTTTGAAGAGGAAGACACCCATACCAAAGCACTAAGTCATGAGAAAGTTGTTTTTAAACATAAGTCTATGCCTGTTGTGAAATGGAACCTGAAATTTACTGGCGACTCTGGAGATTTAAGTGTAGCAGCATTTTTAGAGAGGGTCGAGGAACTCAGAATTGCTCGTGGTGTAGACGAAATTGAACTTCACAATTCGGCAGTTGATCTGTTTGAAGGTCAGGCCTTGGTTTGGTATAGGTCCGTGAGGAGACGAGTTAAATCGTGGACAGAACTTAAGGAGGAGCTAAAAGAAGTTTTTCAGACACAGGATTATGACGACCGATTGAAGCGAGAGATCGAGAACCGCACTCAAGGGGACTCGGAGCCTATTGACATTTTTCTGGCAGTCATGGACAATCTTTTTGCCAGACTTTCAACACCCATAGATGAAAGAGTCATGTTGAAATTAATTCGGAAAAATGTTAACGCATACCTACAAGACAAGCTCTGCATGGTTGAAACCCAATCGATTGAAGATCTCAGAACATGGGCAAGAAAAGCAGAATTAGGTAGATTATGTTCGAACTCATTGAGACCACCTCCAAAACCTCAAGTCGTCATGGAAACGGACTTGGCGTTTAATCAAACTCGTTTCAATCAGAATCGTGGAAGTCCCAGTAACCTTGGAAAAAGCGAATTCAGACTAAAACCAAGAGCAAATGCAATAAACGTGCCTGAGAAAAATGTCAAAGAAAATGTACAGAAGCGGAGTGAAGATTCCAGCAACAGAGATGAATCTGGACCTCCAGTCAAGAAGTGTTGGAATTGCCATGTCCATGGCCACAATTTTAATAGCTGTCCTGAGGCAAAGAGAAACTTGTTTTGTTATAGATGCGGACGACAAGGCACTGTAAGCAGAACCTGCGACAGATGTGGATCAAAAAATGGGAGTTAGAGGGCAGTGAGGGCCGACTGACCTCTTTTGATTTTAAGGCTCACGATAATTTTACGTCTAAGGAGGAATGGCATGCTTGGTGCTCTTATGTTAGCAATATTTCACAAACAAATGTTTATCAGTTTAAATCTGACAGGTGTGATTCCCGACCATTCTTAGATGTCGACATCCTAGGGGTCATTGTTAGAGGACTTTTGGATTCTGGTGCTTCCCATACACTTATAGGCAAAAGAGCTATTGGAATTATTACAGATATAGGCCTGAAGGTGCAATCGTTTTCAGTCGATGCGGTCCGCACAGCAGATAGTACGCCTCATAGAGTTGTTGGTGTTGTTGACTTACCCGTCAAGTTAGAGGACAAGTTTAAGTTGGTTCCTGCTTTGGTAGTTCCTAGTCTAGACCAAGGACTTATTCTAGGTATCGATTTTTGGAGAATTTTAGACATAGTGCCTGATATGTTGCGTGGGAGCTGGCAGTTTAGTGATCGTAGCAGTGCTGTTGTCCATAGTGTAGAAGATTTTAAGGGCCTAACAGAAGACCAACAACGACAAATTTCAGATGTGCTAAAAAGTTTGGAAGAGAGTGACGACCTCGATGAGAATGGACACCTTCGTACGACTACTTTAGTCAAACATCGAATAGACACCGGGGATGCTTTGCCTGTAAAACAAAGGCATTATCCTGTCTCGCCTCCTATTCGCCAAGCGATGTACAATGAGTTAGATCGTATGCTGAGCCTTGGAGTAGTGGAGGAATCGAAGTCACCGTGGTCATCGCCTATCATTTTGGTGAAAAAACCGAATGGGAAGTACCGGTTGTGTCTGGATAGTCGTAAATTGAATTCTGTCACTAAACGTGACAGCTATCCTTTACCTTTTATATCCGCCACTTTGGACAAGCTACGAGACGCAAGATTCATCTCATCCATTGACCTGCGCAGCGCATTTTGGCAGATCCCACTAGAAGAAAACAGTAAGGAAAAATGTGCTTTTGTAGTGCCGGGGCGAGGTTTATTTCAGTTTAAGCGTATGCCCTATGGTCTACACAATTCTAGCGCCACCTTTCAGAGACTCATGGATCGCATTATTGGTCCTGAGCTGGAGCCAAACGTTCTAGTTTATCTAGATGATATTGTGATAGTGACCAAAGATTTCGATTCCCACATACAACTTTTGAGAAAGGTAGTAGCCAGGCTTAAAGAAGCAGGATTAACGGTCAACGTCGAGAAGTGTGAAATCTGTAAATCTGAGTTGAGATATTTAGGTTATTTGGTTGATAAACACGGACTTCGTGTCGACCCGGAGAAGGTCAAAAGTATTGTGACGTTCCCAACACCCAGAAATATAAAGGAGGTTAGACGATTCATTGGCTTAGCCTCATGGTACCGCAGGTTTATTCCGAACTTCTCTCATAAAAGTGCTCCACTGACTGATCTTACAAAAAAAAACAAAAAGTGGGAGTGGACCGAAGACTGTTCTAACGCTCTCAGAGAACTCAAGGAAGATTTAGTGCAAGCTCCTGTTCTGGCGTGCCCAGATTTTAAAACACCGTTTGTCCTTCAGACCGATGCCTCGGGATTCGGGATTGCTTCTGTGCTCACTCAGTCGAATGAAGAAGGTGAAAGAGTCATCGCTTATGCTTCGAGATCGCTTAATAAGGTGGAGAGAGCGTATTCTGCTATAGAGCGGGAATGTTTAGCTGTAGTATGGAGCATCCAGAGGTTTCGACCCTATCTTGAAGGCCTACATTTTACGGTGATAACTGACCATCATTCGTTAATTTGGTTAAATAGTTTGAAAGATCCGACTGGTCGATTGGCAAGATGGGCTGTTCAACTTCAGCAATTTGATTTCAAAATAATACATCGGAAAGGCGCAATGAACAAAGTTCCCGACGCCCTATCCAGAGCAGTTCCTGAAGTGGCTTCGTTGTTATTTGATGGTGCCGTTGAGGATCCATGGTATTTGAAGATGATGAAGAATGTTGTGGAGAGTCCAGAAAAGTATCCGTTGTACAAGACAGAAGATGGAAGATTGTATAAGAAAATCCTCGTTCAACCTCCAAATCCCGACGATGACGGCTGGCGTATGGTTATCCCTAAAGAAATGAGAAAACAAGTCATGTACGAAAACCATGATGCACCGTGTTCTGGGCACTTAGGTATTTTTAAGACGTTTAAGCGTGTCACAGAAAGATTTTACTGGCCCAAAGTCTTGTCTGATGTGTCTAAATATGTGACGGCCTGTAAAACATGTGCTTTGCACAAAGTATCTCAGGGTAAACCTATGGGACTGATGAAAGCCAGGAAAATAGAAGCTCCTTGGGTAACTTTAAGTGTAGATTTGCAGGGACCACTTCCCATTTCAAGTAAAAACAATAAGTATTTGTTGGTGGTAACCGATTTATTTAGCAAGTGGATCTGTCTGTTCCCTATCAGGCAGGCTACGAGTGCAGTTGTGACTAGATATATTGAGGAGAACGTTTTTATGGAGTATGGCGTTCCAAAACACATAATTTGTGACCGAGGAAAACAGTTTGACTGTCAGGACTTTGTGGACTTAAGCAAGCAGTATAGTTTTGACCTATGGTTTACCACGCCGTACCATCCTCAAGCAAATCCGGTAGAGAGAGCCAACCGCACTATTAAGACTATGATAGCCTCCTACGTCAGTGAAAAACATTCACATTGGGACAAATTCCTTCCACAGCTCAAGTTTGCATTGCGTACTGCAGTGCATGAAAGCACCGGCTATTCTGCGGCTCAGTTGTTTTTAAACCACAAAATGGTTCCCTTCAATGTAGTAAAACAATCTCAAAATGTGACGGAATTTTGTTTGAGTGACAATCTGGAAAATTTCTTGAAAAAGAGACGAGAGCGACTCACAGAAATCATGGATTATACCAAGACTAAATTGCATGAATCTTATGTGAAGGGATCCATGTTTTACAACCGTAAGCGTAGAGATGTGAAGTTTCAAGTTGGAGACAAGGTAAAGAGAAGAAATTACGTTCTATCCAATGCAGCGAGAAAATTCACTAAGAAACTAGCCCCTAAGTTCTTAGGACCCTTAGTTGTATCGGAAAAGATATCTGATTGTATTTATGAGTTAGAGGATGAAAATCAACAACACTGCGGTCGTTGGCATATAAAGGATATTTTGCCTTGGAAAGATTAAAGTCACCTTTTTATTAAATGGTAAAGAAAATGCAAGCATTTTCTAATGGGGGCAGAGGAGTGTGTTACGAGTACACATGTTTAAGTGTTTGATATAGTGTACATTCGTATAAGGTTTGCTGTGATTTTGGCGGCCTTTGAGTATATAGTGTGGGAAACGACGCAAGGCTCGGCCCTTTTCTCAATTGGTTATTCTACAAGAATCACGACAAGTTTTACCTCTGATATGAGAATCGACGGATATGGTGAGTAAATGACTTATTTGAAGGATATCCTTGCAGATTTAGATTTAGGAATAACTACTGAACATTTTGAGATATAAATCATGGTCGGAAATTATGGAAAAGTTAACCAAAACTGCAAGAGAAAAATTGTTGTCAGGAATAGGCTTGTGTTCACCAAAACCACGTTGACAAATTTCTGCAAAGTAAAGATTTCTTTGTGAAATAATAGTTTAAAGTTTTATTCATGTATGAAATAAGAAGATTGATGCTCCACCAAATTTTGATTTACATTACAGCTGCTCTTTTACTCAGCGATTTTCACATTTTAGGTACTTTTGTATGTTTCCGGTTGGGCCTACATTTTGGGTTCTAGTGTAAAGTAAATTTCCTTGTGGTATTTAAATAAAGTTACCTTGAGATCTTGTAACTAAATATTGTAACGTAAAAGGCTGATTCAAGACTGATTTTTTTTTGTATCCATAATTTGTAGTGCTTAAGTAGCCAAGTTTTTTTTTTAAGATACGTTGTAATTTTTTACGCGCAATAATCTGTTTTGCTATGTCATATAGTAGTATTTTGTTTAGTCGCAACGTCTTGCTCAAAAGATTGCCTTTACCGTGAAGATTTTTACTTTACGTATGTTCATTTGTAGGTTATGTCACCTGAGCCTATAAGCCTAGTAGTTTTACACATTTTTCTTTAAATTTAAAATTGTAAGAATTTAAAAAAAAAAAAAAAAACTGCCGCTGTAGCCTAACAAATCGAGCCTATTTAATACTCATGGGATTTCATGTCCTAGCCTGTGGTCTAGTTTTGTGATTTTAGAATTTGTTTAAACCATTTGTCGATTAGTAGACTTTAAGCTCTTCTGACCTTTAAAAAAAAAAAAAATTCTTTAGATCATGTTTTGAAAAGTTTATTTCAGCTCTTGTATTGAAAGTTTAAATGTAAGCTGATGAGTAAGTTTAGGCCTAACCTGTAATCTCAGACAACGGAAATATGGACACTATTGCAGTGCTTAGATTAAGATGTGCATTGTTTATTGTACTAACTGCAACTATGGACATTCCCACATGAGGAATAGTGATTTTGTAGTCAATATTATATTCTTGTATTTAGATGTATTATCACGAGCCAATTTTGGTGCTATATTTATTAGGTAAATCATTTATTTTGTGTAACGGGAGTTTACATACTTATTTGGTTCTGTGATTGCAAAAGTTAGGTTAAGTTTGTCTGGGCCCTGTGCCACTGAGAATAAATAGGTCAAATTAAATGATTTTGTAGGCCAAAATGTTCAGACTGATTAGTTAAAATAATAGTATGTTATATTTAATGTGTTTTATTACACAGATGTTATGATAAACGATTGAGGTCTTAAAACTTTGAAGTTATTTAATTTAAGTTTTCTGCAATTTTGAAGATTAAATTGGTTCACAATTTTGGTAATATTTTGAGCTCGGATAAATTTTGAGTAATATTTGCAGTGTGAAATGAGATTTTAGAATTTTATTAATTTAAAGCCTGTTTTGGAAATATTTTGTTTTGAGCTATTGATTATCAGTGACTATCATCTCTCGAATGTACCTTGTATAGGTCGTCGCTTTGGCTGACCTGTCGTTACTGAACTGCCGCTGTGGACCCGCCATGCCTGATGCACTGACCTGCAACACCCGATCTGCTGACCTGACACTCCTGAACCACTGGGTCGCGCTGAAACCAATCGTACCAGCACCGGCGGGAGATGCAGGGACCTTTGAGCGGCTGGCGTATGTGACTCGCTCTTGAGGACCAGCTACTGCTGTATGAATGGACCCCTGCCTACAAACTCGATGGTATTGCAACGGTGGACCGTGAGTTCAAAACTTCTCTTTTGTATTTAAACTTCACTATCGGGCTTGAACTCAGTTCGAGTGGCAACGGAACTTTTGTGTGGTGTGTTCCTGATGACCATCTTTTTCTTCTAGTCTACAACTCAAGGAACTTCAACGTCATCCTCTCAGCTCTTTCAAATATAGTCAATTTAGGAATATTTAGTTTAAATTGGTTTTTATTTTGTAAACAAACAAAAAATAGAAATAAATTCTAAAATCTCATTTAAATCAATTTAGGACCTCAATTATAAATTTGAGATGTAGTAAATCAAGGTGTATCCTATTTCTTGTTTAGTGTAAATTGTTAAAACTCATATTGAGTTTTGATTATTATTCTGAGTGATGTTTATTTTTAGCTGAATAAAAGAGTTTTATTTTGTTCTCATGAAATGTGTGGTTAATTGACAGCCTACTGTTTAAGCATTGTAAGGTTGTTGAAATATATGTTTTGGAGTGCAGCTCCTTCCTGAGTTGCTGGCGCCCTTCAAAAATTTATTTGAGTAGAGATTTTTTTTTGTTAAGAAGATTGTGGCCTATTATGTTAGTACAGTTTTGTTTACTCGGCCAAGCCTATTTCGCCTCAATTTGACTGAACAGTTCAATGTATTTTGCTTTTGGCCTAACTTGTGTAAATCCACGACCCAGCTACGCACCTAACCCTAGCCAGGTTTCCGTGTAACATGGTAAAAAGACTAAAATAAGTTTCTTTAATATTTACCAAGTTGTCTGTGTTGTTAAATTATGAAACTGTATTGTATTATTGTTATGAGGTATGTTCTACTGCAAGTATAGTCCGTATTTACCATATACGTGCAGCCACATAAAACAACTAACATATAAGTACCAACAAATGGAGGTAGTACAATAACTTGGTAAATATAAAATTGTGTGCAAGTAGGGTATAACAGTAATTCCTCAACAATTTAAACACTGAAATTAAAAGTAAAAGAAAGTTTTAGCGAGTGATATTACTAAGTATTTGTTAAGCTTCGAAGCGTTAAAATAGCGAAACCGCAAAACTTATCCCATAAATTGCTTTTTGATTGAAACAACCGTAATGATATTTTTATGTCTTCCAAAATGAAAACTGGTTTCACATTATAAAGGACTGTTCATGAGATTGCATCATAGTTCTCTATTAAAAGCGCATTTTCTATAAGTATAGAAACTGCACAGAGTTTTAATTTTTATCTAAAAATTAACTAATATTAACTTACTGTTTGCTCTACATGTATTGGCCTAAACCACAAATCCAACTGACACACACAAAATTGAGCACACTTGCAATTGGTGATTTATTATTTTGATTTATTTTATATAAAATATTATATCTATTAAATTATACTCAAATATTTCCTTTTATCTTTTCTCTGAATAAAACTAATAAAAAGTTGCTTAAATATTGTGATGTTCATAACAATTTTATAACTCGTTCTTTTATAGGTTATCAGAGATTTAAGCTTGTTCTTTAAACGCATAACTGAACCTTTAATTTTTTTATGTATAGCGTATGTTGTAGCATTATACATCCTGACAAAATAGATTTTACGATAAATTATTTAACATCATATATTTTTTAAATAGAATAAAACGTCAACTTTTTAAATACTAAGAATTTAAGGGCTATGTTAGGTTTAGTCAACTTTTGGTCAATTTACTCGGCTAAATTTAGTGTTTAGAATTCTCGGCCATTTTCTCAGATTTACCATTTATTTTACAGAAAAATTACTGCGAAATTCGAGAAGCTGCAAAACGATGGTGTATTTTGCAAAACTGTAATTTCCAAATTTCAATTTCACTTATTTGAGTTATTTAACCCAGGATAACCTTATCTCTGCCGTCCGTTACGATTGGCTAAGTTGCTTGTCCGGTGTTCTAAATACATATAAGGTACCTGCACGGAATCAGGTACATAGACGGTCAATATGTTAATACTAGTCACATTGACTCGAACTGCGATCATGCCTAAATTACGACATATGTGCTCTGAACTAACCGTGATAGCAAATAAATAAATAGACAGTATATGAGAAATATAATACAGTTACTAAATAGTAGGAAAGTAAGACTGAAAATATACTGTATTGTAAAAATTGAAAAATCAAATTATGTACTGTAAAATCCAACGCAAAACTCTTATAATTCGTAAATTTATTTTAGAACTTCAAATTCTACTGCAGTTATATGCTTATGTATAGGTAAAATGACTTATTCCGGTAAACCTTGTCTTCAAATGCGCAGTTTTATCTCGAATTATGTAAAATCTGTTAGCTTACAAATTACCAATGACAAGAGTGCTATTTTATGTGTTTTAAAACTTTTACATCCAAGAACAGTACAGTTTTAAGATTTATATTGACTATTTTGTTAAGAACTGCACGATATGAGGGATATTTTTACCTTGTTTACTTGATAATTGTTAAGACAATTTCAAGTTTAATAAATAATAACAATGAGCGTCTGAACGCGCGTCAAACGATTCGTTATAAAGTGTGTCCCCACGACATTCACGCTAATCACAATATAACGACCAATATCAACGTGCGTCAGACGAACGTCACGGTATAACGGTTATCGTCAACGCGCGTCACGGTATTTGAATTAGACCCGTCGAAATGCAAGGCGCATATGTCACGAACTATTGGTTGGAAAAAGAGTTGCAAAGCAGAAATGTCGACTTAAATTATAAAATCAAGTTAAAAGTAGATAAACTTAGAACAACACCCAACAAACATATGGAGCGAATCATATTTTGTGTTTAATATTTTAATTTTTTTTACAAAAAGTAAGAAAAGTGCAAATTACAAACAATACAAGGTAATTTACAATTTAATTCAGGTAGCTGAAACTGGGTAGCTAAAAGCATAGCCATGTGATTTTCTTACTTTTATGAAATAAAATGCCTAAACCACCTGAGAAAAGTAGAAAATATCATACAATTCACATAATATTTTACTCGTTGATAGCAAAATATCTCAAATGTTTATTAAAATGTATCATAATTAACTAAATAACCTTTTTAACTCTGTAAAATTAAAGTGACAACAAACATACAATCTTTGCAAATTCCAGTTAATTTCACACAATATTTTACCAAGTATGCCCTAAATCATCGCTATTGGAGATATTTTTATCATTAATTTTGTAAAATGTTTGTCGGAAATAAGTATTTATAGGTAATTAATTCTTGTAACTGTAAACTTCAAAAAATATCCTTTGAAACTGAACATTTTAGGTTCAAAGTAAAGAAAAATATAAATATGCTCTGTATATGACCGCGACATTGACCTCTGACCTCGAGATAACAGGCTCTAGACAAGTTGACGCTGTGAATTGGTCGATATTTATTGAATTTTAACATAAAAATTGTATTAAAATGGAAATATAGCTTATAAATTTGTTTTTTTCAAATTTGAACTTGATATTGCCAATACAGTCATGAAAATGGTCGAATTTGAGGGTAAAATGACGCTTTTGGAGCGGTTTTGAGTTAAAAAAATACCATTTAAAACTGATCATTTTTAAGTTAAAATTATAGACAAATATAATTATGTACTGTCTATCACCGTGAAATTGGCCACTCACCTCAAGATAACAGGCTCTAGACAGGTTGACGCTGTGAATTGGCCGATATTTATTGAATTTTAACATGAAAATTGTGTAATACGAAGATTTAACTTTAAATTTTATTTTTTTTATAGCTGAAACTGGGTAGCTGAAAGCATGGTGATGTGATTATCTTACCTATATGATGTTTAAAGAACTACTTAAATGGAAAAGTACTGTTTTAATAATATTGTATGACGAAAAACATATATTCACGAGCATTACTACAAATGGTATGATTATGGTATGTGAAGTTTTGTAAAATATGCTATTTTTTTGTAAAATATCCTATTTGGTATCACAACAACGTAAGCCGTAGTACCTTGATCCGCAATGGGGCTGCCAGTTATCACTCTCATGGGTGGAGCATTGGTGTGAGATAACGAACGCAAAAAGTAAATGGCGTCTTTATAAACCAATTAAAATCAGAGATAAACAAGTGATCTTTGACATGGGAGGAGCTTGACACGAAGGTAACAACCCACAGACAGACGGACATTGTGAGTCAGCTGTTGTTTTATTGATTCAAGACCACACCAATTGTATTTTAAACGAAATATCGCTTTTGCATTTATTTTTTTCGAATTTAAAGCTTTTATTGTTAATGTAGAGGTGAAAACGCTCGTTTAGAAAATAAAACATACCTTATGTTAGGTTCGGAGTCGTTTTTAGTGGTAAAACTTTGCAAAAATGAGGTTTGCGAATTTAATCCAGGTCACGTGACTCACCCTTCGTACTCGCCCTTCGTACTTTTGGTCGTGAAACCTACTGATTATATCTACTCTTGTCCAACTGATTACAGAAAGAATGGTCCCTACCAAATTTGAAGTTAATCGGACAAAAAATACATCCACTAGAGTGCAAACACACACACATTATATATTATATATATATATATTATACATATATATTATATATATCAAATATGTCTATATATATATATATATATATATATATATATATATCAAATTTTGAACAATCCCCCAAAACGTGTTCAGGGGGTCACGTTAGGAACTTCTATGGTGGTCCAGGGCTTAAGTTTCACCGTGCGGGTCATGCTAATAGTTGACTTTCCAAAGTAAATTCACTAATAAGGCGGATTGAGGGACTATGAGAGTGTACGAGGTGCAAGAGGTATACGAGTTCAAAGGTCAAAGATGAACGAGCTCATCGATAAGAAGCGCAAGCGGTGTATGAGTGATGTACGAGGGCAAAGGTTGAACTGCAAAAACGACCCCGAAACTGCGTTTTATTCTTATTTAAACGTCACTTTCGACTTAAATAATTAATTTTATATTTTAAAACTAAATTTTGAGATCAATTTACTCTCGGCGGATGTTGCCTATCTCACGCCGCACGCTGTTATCATTCAGACGCGATCAAGGTCATCGATGAGAGGTATGAGTGGTATGAGTAGTGTACGAGTGTCGTCAAGAGGGCGAAAGTCAAATTAATCGCGAAAACGACCTCTAAACTGCGTTTTATTCTTATATTATCGTTCGAATTTGATAATTTATAACTGAATTTTACAGGTGTAGTACAGAAGGTTCACTTTTTGGTAACTTTAATCGCTTATATCTCAAAAACGGTAAGATATATCGCAAAAAATATCGAAATTTTTCGGAGAAAATAGAAGAGCAACGTTTACCTATAAGGTCTATATGATGACGTAACTTTAATTCCTATGGGATGCGTTTTCAGCAGGACTTAAATATTGACCTTTGCCCGATGCTTAATATATCCGTTATTTTTAAAGATATCGATTTGAGATTTGGTATTCGTGTTCGCAGTGACTTATAGTACATGTTAATATGTGAAAATCCCGGATTAGTGGATAAACCTGCGCGCTACATGCATTAATCCAGATTTTACAAATTGGCCTCGCGTGTGGTTATTTATCAGCGGATTTGTATGAAATTTGGTATGTATGTTAAGGGCACTAAACGCTATCGACCCACGTGTAGGGATTTTTAAAATTATATTTATATGTGACTTGGATTTTTTTCTCGATTCGTCTAAAACGCTTTTTTTCGCTCGAAATTTGGCCTTTGACCTCTCAAATCGGCTTCAACGTTGCTTATTTCTGCGAATATCAATCAAAACTAAGTTTCATTGAAAATAACCTTACATTTAGTATACTTTTGGCGCGAGAGGTTCGAGGTTTCTGGGCGCTCGTGACAGCTGTAATTGGGCAATTTTGAGCTAAAACGGCTTAAAAATGGCCGCATTTTCCCTGAAATTTCATGTTTTTAACCCAATTTTGCCATGCTAAATTTTTCTGGATTAAATTCTGGAGTTATGAGAGGTGCGACACCGGATAAATTCTAGGCGCCCGCAACAGCTGTAAATGAGCATTTTTTTCCAAAACAACGTCAATTTGGCCTATTTTTCCTTAAAATTTCTTGTTTTAACCCCATTTTGACATGTTAATTCTTCTAGATTAAATTTACATAACGTCATCGAGAATCCCCAGAGCGGCCGTGACAGTCAACTGACCAAATATATCTTTCCAATTCATCGTTAGGTATTTTGTGAGAGACAACTCAATTACACCACTATAATACAGCAAATATTTGTTGATTTTCTAGGAGTCTGTTATCTCGCGGCACTCGCCGTTATCATGCGGCTGCAGGTTTAGGTCAATGTCGCTGGGTTATTCCATTGTATGAAACCATCGCAAAACCGCTATTGTTCACTCGCACTAATCCAGCACTAACTTTCAAGAGATTGATGATTCAAAGGCATGAACGATTCGTTCCCCCGTCCTACAGTGGAGTATAACCAAAACAGTACTGGTTTATGTAACCCTCATTTTTACCTTCATTGTATGAAACCCCCGCAAAAACGCATCTAAACAAGGGTGGGGCGCGATTTACGTCCCCCCTTTGAAAAGCTCGTGATAGCTAAACAGCATAAAAAACATCGTGTGAGGTCAATCACGCTCATACAACATGTGAATGTTGAAAGTGATATTGACATTAGAAGTCGGACTCAATTTTTGTTTTGTTTATTGCAAATTGAAAAATATGGTTTAATATGCAAATTGACGTGAATTGATGCAAAATATGGTGTGACCCAATTCTCGTTAGACCTGATCTGACATAAGTTGAAGGGGGTGGTATCAATACAATAAAAAAACGCATGTACAAACGGGTAGGGCGCGATTCACGTCCCCCCTTTGAAAAGCTCGTGATAGCTAAACAACATGAAAATCGACCTGTGGAATCAATCATACTCATATAACATGTGAATGTTGAAAGTGAAATTGACATTAGAAGTCTGGCCCCAAATTAGATCCTATCTTCTGATACCTGTGTTGTATCATGAAGGCAAAATAGTCTATACAAAAAATAAAAATTTCTAATCAAACTTGTCTTTTAATCAGACCCGGTAAAATTGCCGGTTCGTGAATTAGGTCTTATATAGGGTGCTTAAGGTATTTCACCTGCAAATGTATATTGATCATTGATTGACAACGCATGTCACCCACACCGTCAGATCGGATCACACCGTACAACGAACGTGGTTACCGAGTGTCACGTTATACCGACCATCGTTGACGCACGTCACCATCTTCAGACGCTTACGCCGCGCGCCGTTATCATCTGCTTGCGGGCATAGGTCAATGTCGCGGTGATATCCAAGTCATTGTTGCCAGCGTTTCGTAATCTCATTGTTTCTGTTTATAGCAAATAAATCAATAAAATTCAAATTGTACCTTTTAAAATCAGTCTTGTACTCACTATTATCGATTTAATAAATAATGTTGGCCTATATATTTCTTCCTATCTGATGACAGTCCCAAATTAGTTCTCCGGAACACACGTTTGTCCTCCATCACCTTTTCCATTTTGTCCTCATTACTCATATCATCTTTTTCTGGCAATGTTACAGGTAACCCCATGCCAAATTTCTGTTTTTCCCATATTGCTGTAACTGTAGCCAAAGCTGAAGGTCTCTCATAAAGACTGGCATCAGGTGCAATAACGCGTTCAAATGCCTTTTCCTCTAGTATTTTATCTGCTTCCCATCTATCATCTGCTCTTTTGTGTTTACTATACCATATATCGAGTTCTTTTGCTGCTTCATCAAGAGGATTTACACCTTTATCACCTCTAGCTAAGCGCTCTTGGAGTTTCGTCCCGGGTCCTAACAAATTCATACCCAGTGCGTGAAATTCAATGGGTAATTTGTTGATAATATCGTTTAAAATTCCAGATCCTTCTACTATTTTCTCGGATAAGCAGCCAAACATTGTGCCAAATACATCAGACCATTTGAAAGGTTGTTTGAGAGTGTTCAAGATAAAATCAAGAATATGATTTGCGCATTCTTTGGTGTCATTTTTGCCTATTATTAAATCAATAACGTATTTCGCAGAAGGTTTTGGTAGAGCAAGCACACATCGAATAATGTACTTGTGTCTTTTTGGTTTTGGTATTAATTCTACCAGTCGATCGTAAATAAATTGAGCAATACCCAACTTTTCATTATGGAAGATGTTATTGCCAGCTCTCTCTTCTGCCTGTAGGAAATAGAATCTTTTGATAACGTCTGCATATTGTCTTATATATTTATATTCAACAGGATTGTTTATTTCTTCAAGCAAACCGGATCCCATAGCTCTCACAAATTCAAGAGTTCTACTATTTTTCAAGCCATATCCCGTTGGTTTCCCGCGTAAATTCCCCAATCAAAGCTCTTCCCACATAGGTTTAATCACTTTTTCCACTTAAACCCTTGACTGGATTTGGGACGTCCGAACGAAGGATCGTTGCTTTGAAATATGGCACCAGAGTAGATTAAAATCGTTTTATAAGCATCTCCATCACTTTTCGTATATTGTTCACTCCCGACATATCCTAACTGTGTTAAAAGTCTCCATAGGCCTGGAGTACCGGTATATCTTTGGTTTGTCTTGTCGATAATTATATCATCATTTGTAATAGTGACACTGGAATTTCCTACTTTAAGTTTTTGCTCTCCGATATCATAGTTAAGACCAAATGTTCCATCATTAGCTTTGGATAAACATTGTCTCACCAAGGTGCCCAACTTGGTACCGCTTCTTTGAACGATAGCTTGAATCGATTTATCAAAACGGATATGCCATCCTTATCGGACAACGGTGTGCTAGCGGGCTCTACTATCGTTTCCTCCTCAATAATGCCCTTTTGTTGTGGTGAATTCTGTTGTGGAATCATTGTTTCTTTTTCGAAAACGTCTTGCTCTGGTAAATTTTCATCATTTCCCGGTATTATTGTACCTTTTTCAATGACTTTACGAGTGGGCGTACTCATTGCACGTGGTCTAAATAAAACGGGTCTGTTATGTTTACTTCGCAGTTCTTTTATCTCTTCACCTTTCTTTTTTAATTCATTTGTCAGTTTTTCCAACGCATTGACAACTGGTTCGTGATGCCTTTCGATCCCTCGTTTCTCATTGAATTCTTGAGTGCGATATTCTTCCGCTTCTGCTATTAGCTTGTCTTGTAATTTATCTATTCGGTTTGTTTCATCCACTGTTAAAGGTGTTTTATCGGGTAAAGGTAAAAGTATCATTTGGTTTTTAGGTTTTACGGGTAATAAAGGTGGGTGTTTTCTAAGAAACTTTTTCCTCTCTTCCGCTTGTTCTCTTTGAAATCCCCCACTATCCCCACGCCATTTCTCTTGCCATTTTTCAATTTGTCTTGCCACTTAAGGTGTCATTTCGTCAGGCCAGATTTCATCTAGCATTTTGTGTTTTTTAACTAAAATATTAACTATATCGCTATCACTAGAACTTCTTTTCACCATATCTAAATATATATTTTGAAATTTTATATTTGTATATTTTTAACAAACTTAAACTTCACTGATGATAAATATAATTGGAAATTAGAAGTTTAATGAAAAATATTAAAGAGGATCTGGACGTGCATCAAACAATCCGTTATAAAGTGTATCCGTACGACACTCACGCAAGTCACGGATGTCACGGTATAACGACCATCGTCAACAACGCTCAGTAACCGCGATCATTGTACGGTGTGATCTACCTGACGATGTGCGTGACGTGCGTTGTCAATTACCATTATACATTTGTAGGTGAAAGACCTTAAGCACCCTATAAAAGGCCCAAATACATGTATAATTTATACTACATATTGGCGGGCATGTATAATTTAGACTACATATTGGCTGGCCATGAATTTCAAATTCATGTATAATTTATACTAAATATTAGTGAATCTGATTTGAAGACAAGTTTGATTACAAATTCTTATATTTTATGATGATAATACATATTTTAAGTGACATTGATAATTCAAAAGGGATGAACAGATCGTTCAGGTAAACCGAAATAGTATACCTTATGAAAGGTGAACCAAAACAGTTTATCTTATGTAAGGTGAAACAAATTGGTTGACCCGGTTAATTTACCGAGTCTGATTAAAAGACAAGTTTGATTAAAAACTTTTATTTGTTGTATAGACTATTTTGCCTTCATGATACAACAAAAGTATCAGAAGAGGGGATCTAATTTGGGGCCCGACTTCTAATGTCAATATCACTTTCAACATTCACATGCTGTATGAGTATGATTGACCTCACAGGATAATTTGTATGTTGTTTAACTACCACGAGCTTTTCAAAGGGGGGACGTGAATCGCGCCCCCCCTTTTGTACATGCGTTTTTGTATCGTATTGATACCACCCCCTTCAACTTATATCGGATTCAGGTCTAACCCGAATTGGGTGACACCATATTTCGCATCAATTCGCGTCAATTTGCATATTAAACCATATTTTTCAATTTGCAATAAACAAAACAAAAACTGAGTCCGACTTCTAATGTCAATATCACTTTTAAAATTCACATGTTGTATGAGTATGATTGACCTCAAACGATGATTTTTATTTGTTTAGGTGTCACGAGCTTTTCAAAGGGGGGACGTAAATCACACCCCACCCTTGATTAGATGCGTTTTTGCGGTGATTCCATACAATGAAGGTAAAAATGAGGGTTACATAAACCAGTACGGTTTTGGTTATGGTACACTGTAGGACGGGGGAACGAATCGTTCATGCCTTTAAATCATCAATCTCTTGAAAGTTAGTGCTGGATTAGTGCGGGTGAACAATAGCGGTTTTGCGATGGTTTCATACAATGGAATAACCCAGCGACATTGACCTAAACCTGCAGCCGCATGATAACGGCGAGTGCCGCGAGATAACAGACTCCTAGTGAATATACAAATATTTGCTGTATTATGGTGGTGAAATTGAGTTTTGCTTAAAAAATACCTAACGATGCTTCGAATTGGAAATATATATTCGGTCAGTTGACTGTCGCGGGCACTCTGGGGATTCTCGATGACGTTATGTTAATTTAATCCAGAAAATTTAACATGTCAAAATTCGGTTAAAACAAGAAGTTTTAAGGGAAAATAGACCAATTAAACGTTGTTTTGGTAAAAAAATGCTCATTTACAGCTGTTGCGGATGCCCAGAAACCTTGAACCTCTCGCGCAAAAAGTATACTAATTATAGCGTAATATTCAATGAAACCTAGTTTTGATTGATATTCGCAGAAATAAGCAATGTTAAAGCCGATTTGAAAGGTGAAAGGCCAATTTCTAGCAAAAAATCAAGCGTTTTAGACGAATCGAGAAGAAAAATTTGCATATGAATATTATTTTTAAAATCTCTACAGGTGGGTCGATAGCGTTTAGTACCCTTAACATACATACCAAATTTCATACAAATCCGCCGATAAATAACCAAACGCGAGGCCACTTTGTAAAGTCTGGATTAACGCATGTAGCACGCAGGTTTATCCACTAATCTGGGATTTTCACATATTACCATATACTAGAAGTCACTGCGAACCCGCAAACCAAATCTCAAATCGATATCTTTAAAAATAACGGATATATTAAGCATCGGGCAAAGGTCAATATTTAAGTCCGGCTGAAAACGCATCCCATAGGAATGTAAGTTACGTCATCATATAGACCATATAGGTAAACAGTTCCCTTCCATTTTCTCTTACAAATTTCGTTATTTTTGCGATATCTCATACCGTTTTCGAGATATAAGCGATTAAAGTTTCTAGAAAGTGAACCGTTCCGTACTACTACTGTAAAATTCAGTTTTAAATTACAAAAATCGAACGATACTATAATAATAAAACGTAGTTTTGAGGCCGTTTTCACAGTTTGACCTTTGCCCTCGTGACGTCACTCGTCCACCACTCATACCTCTCATCAATGACCATGACCGTGGCCTAATTGATAACGGTGCGCTGCGAGATAACAGGCTCTGGTCGGGCGCTATGATTAATTTTGAAATATAAAATGAATTATTTAAGTCAAAACTGACGTTTAAATAAAAAAAAATCGTAGTTTCAAGATCGTTTTTGCGATGAATTTGACCTTTGCCCTCGTGACGTCACTTGTACATCACTCATACCTGTCATACCTCTCATCGGTGACCTTGACTGCGGCTGAATGATAACAGCGTGCGGCGTGAGATAGCAACATCCGCCAATAGTAAATTAATCTCAAAATTTAGTTTTCAAATAAAAAGGAATTATTTAAGTCGAAAGTGACGTTTAAATAAGATTAAACGCAGTTTCAGGGTAGTTTTTGCAGTTCCACCTTTGCCCTCGTACATCACTCATACACCGCTTGCGCCTCTCATCGATGAGCTCGTAGCTCTTTGACCTTTGACCTCGTACACTTCGTACACCCTCTTAGTCCCTCAACCTGCCTTATTATACTACTGCTCTCGGTAGTTAAATAATATAGAACTATCTTTTCCTAGCGCTTATTTGTTTTCAAAATAAAAAGGAGCAGAACAAATTTACCTTTTCAACTTTGTAACTACATTATAAATAAACGTTCAAACAAAGGTTTACAACTATTTTACTTTATTGGATTAATTATTTTATACCTAAGGATTTCGTGTAATTGAAATATAAGTTTTTTATGTTCATACAATACAATTTGATGGCATTCAACCTTTAAACCAAACCTATAATAAATAATTATTACAGCTCTAAGAAGTGTAAATTAAATAATAAACAAAAAGCAATTGAAAATACTATGATATTGCAATTGATTACAGTACAATAGTACGTTTTGAAAAGTATTTATAACATAATATTATAAACAAATTCATGGTTTGACTTCAAAGCAATGTGGAAAATAGATTGTAAAACTATCAATTTTAGTTTTTATATTCCAGTTAGATTTATATATTTAATTGTCACACCAGTCTTATACATCAAATGCCATTAGTTACCTTATATCAATTTAATATTTCAATTTGTACATAAATTACTGCCAATCTAACTTCTGTTACCCCTAAAGTGTTAGACCCTCACAAATATAAATGCCATATTGCTATGAGTGCTACACTGGCGAGTGATTCAGCAGCTGCCGCAAAAATATGACTCATCCACCAACCACGTGTTCGTCAGTCACTGACGTGGCATTGATAGATAGTAGCAGTTGATTTGTAAATTGTTAAACTAGTATTATTTTTAAATAATATATAGTAATATTTTAATAAGTAAGACTTTGGTTTATTAATTTACCTTTTCAAAACTTCAGTACCTCTTTCGTTACAAAATTTCTGGTCAACAAAAATTATTATACATTCAACATATCCATTTGACCTCGTACACATCGTACACCCTTGTAGTCCCTCAACCCGCTTTATTATACTACTACCGGGTGTCCCACAAAGAGGTCGCTATTTTTTAATTAATGTATAATTTCAGGTTTTAAATCGTAATTAAAAAACATTATTAAACAACCTTATTATATAAAACAAAAAATGTTTTATCAATTTGAGATTCATAAGAGCAAAACACTGTGTAGAATACGATAACACAACAAAATTTAAAAAAATATACATATACCGGGTGTCCCACGAAGAGGTCGCTATTTTTGAATTAATATACAAGACATATTGAACACACTATAAAATTGAAACTCTACACTTATAATAAATACATGTGTAAAAAATACCCCCGAAACTCATTTGATTCTGATTAATCAGAACAAATTGGCAGAAAATCAAAATAATGGTGCGTTTTCGTTAAAGTAATTTTATTTGCAAAACCATTTCAAATTCATTTTACAATTTTTTTTTGTTTCACTAAGTACTAAATAAAATAAAGAAATTAAAGACCAAGGAAAGTGGTAAAGCATGAATGAAATTGATTTAATTCCTAACCCTTCATTCGAACTGATCTCCATCAATCGTTATGAAATGAAAACAACGAAACAAAAATGAGTCATAAGAGTTTTTGAAAAATTCCCGAGGTATCAACAACAGTTACTCATTAATCAACCTCATTAATTCAACGTCTGTCGCATTGTCCTGGGATGCTTATTGAAGTAAAAGGTTTATTCTCACAACATTTCGACAGATGATGAAATAATGAGGTTGATTGAAGGGGAACTGTTGTTGATACCTCGGAAATTAAAAAACGCTTATGACTCATTTTTGTTTCTTTGCCATCAGTGCATAGCGAATGAAGGGTTAAATTTCATTTATGATTTACTACTTTCCTATCTCTTTAACTTCTCAAATTTTATTTATTACTTAATAAAATTTTAAAAATCAAGAACTAATTTGAAATGGTTTTGCAAATAAAATTACTTTAACGAAAACGTACAATTTTTTTCTGATTAATCAGATTCAAATGAGACTCTGGAGTATTTTTTTACATACGTATTTATTATAACTGAAGAGTTTCAGGTTTGTAGCCTGTTCAATACATCTCGTATATTAATTCAAAAATAGCAACCTCTTCGTGGGACACCCAGTTTATATATATATATATATATATATATATTATATTTACGTGCTATCGTATTCTATTTCATGGTTCGTGTATATTACGTTTTGGAGGCTCTGTCATCTAAGACATTTCCCCAAGAGGTAAATTATAAATCATACATTTAATTGTTTATTATTAGATAGCATGGACTTTAAACTGCTAAACTATAACAACGAAAATGTATCGCTCAATTTTCGTTGCATGTTAAAAAAAATACCCCCGTCGCAGCAAACCTGCATACTCAGCGAATTTCCAATGGCTATATAACATAACACATTAAACACTTAACAGGATTCATAAATAATATATTCACAAACAAGCAATATTTAAAATACTAGGAGTACGCTCTTATATCGTGTATAAGGATTGAGCTCACAGTTAAAAATACAAAAAAAAATGTTTCAATTGACAATATACCTCATGGGCCCTCCATTATAACTGCAGCTTGACAATGACATACAAATCCAGAACATGACAAACAATGAGGCCTGAAATCTGTCAATCAGTCAGACAAAGTGCATATGAAGTAGTTACTCACCCCTCAGTCTCACTGAGAGCTGTATCATCTAGGCTCTCATAATAATATTAGCCGAAGATTTTGATAAAATATAATAAGTTGGCGGCAATAAAGGTCCCCAATCAGTGAGAGCACGTGGTTTAAAAGTAGTTAAGTTTATTTACACTTTGGTTCCACTGGAGGACCCATCAGGATATTTCTTTTATTGTAGCTTAATATTGCTGTAAAAATCTATAAGTATAAATACAGACCTTGATGAACAATACGTTTTAAAATCAGTCGATTGGTTTTGAATGCCTAAATATTTTAAACTCTAACCCAGAGGTTTTAATGTAACACATTAACCTTACTGGGGGGAGGGGGGCTGTGCCCTCCAGGCCTCCCATTGCTATTGTAGCTTGATACGGTTGTTCAAATACATAGGTAACCTATAAATGCAGAACTTAAAAAACAATAAGGCTTAAATCATTCAATTTGTTTTTAAGAAGAATAAATTGCCTCATTTCAAAAAGAAAGGAAAAGTAGTATCTTATGTTAAATATAATCTAGGAAGAAATTAAAACTCTTTGACCCACTTCTTAGAATCCACGAGTCATTGTGTCAAGGTCCAAGATTTTGTATACATCTTAATATATAAATACCCCCGTAGCAGCAAACCTGCGTACTCAGCAAATTTACAATGCATATATATGTATCTTAATGCCACATAAAGCCACATATCAAGTTTCATCAATATACATTCAAAAATAAACGATTTATGACATTTTAATTATTCTCCATAAGAATAACATGGCGGCTGAGTGTGCAGGTTTGCTGAAGCAAGAAACTCCAAAAATGGGGTTTTATACAAATATCAATATAACTCAAGTAGGTAAAGCCACATACCAAAAGTGAATAATTTATGTTCATAATTAAGGGAGATAACATGTTACTTATTCTCCATAAGAATAACATGGGACTGAGTACACAGGTTTGCTGCTACGGGAACTATTGGCCGAACAATGTTTTTTAGTGCAAATATCAATAGACCACAACGATATGAAGTAATATACCAAGTTTCATCAGCAAAAGTATATAAATAAGCGAGATATACAATGTATCTTATTCTCCGTAAGAATAACATTGGACAACATACTGGGTTTAGCACTTTCGATATCTCTGTAACCATTTGACGTAGAGCAATGATAAAAAAACTAAATTGTGCGTCCTTCTAAGCTGATACCAATGGAAAAAACTAAAATTTGAATTTTTCAACAATTATATGTAAAAAGCTCAAAAAACCCACTTTTGTGATAAAAAATCCCCCCCAAGATACCTCTTCGGATAGGTCGATCCGTCCGGTTTTCGAACTTAAAGTCATAAATGCTGCTTTACACGTTTATACCAAATTTTGTCATAATCGGATGAATTTTACGACAGTCATCGTGCTCACAGACACACACACACACAGACACACACACACACACACACACACACACACACACACACACACACACACACACACACACACACACACACACACACACACACACACACATATATATATATATATACCTCTCTCTCTCTCTCTCTCTATATATATATATATATATATATATACAGTTTTTGAACAAATGGTTTTTTTGGCATCTGGGGACCTCAAAATGAAAAGTTATCACGGTCATGGGCCTAGGTCTTTCCATGCCGACTACGGTAATAGCTTCTTCCCTGTATGGGAAATTCGCTCAAATGGATCTCGATTTCCCTTGGTCACGCCATTACTTGAGAATTAGTGGACCAAATTGAATAATTATTTCTTGTTGAGTTTGTTTATGTCAGGACAAGGTTCTTATAAAAGACAATTTTTAATCGGACCTAAGAGCTCTGCCCCACAGGCCTTCAAAGTTCCTATTGATTTGATCTAAGTTAGCTACACCAAGCAGCTGTAAACATACTTGAAAGGCATATACTGTACATATGTTGATTACAGAAATAAAAAGCTACTTGAATGGAAACTCTCATTTTGGAAATAAAAAGAGTACTTGAATGGCAACTCAAACTCTTTTTTTTATATTCAAGTGAGCATAGCGCATGAGCTAATCCGGGAAGCGAGTGAGCGAAGCGAACATGCTTATCTTGAAAATGAACGAGTATTTGAAATAAAACAAATCCAATGACATTAGGACAGGACTGTTGGGCCAGCTAGTTATATATATTAATGATTACAGACGCTGTGTACCATTTAAGTATCCAAAAACATAATGATCACATCCTTTTTAAGTAACGGTGTATTATAATCCCACTTATGTTTTATATTATTGACTATCTCAAGTTTAAGTTATGCAAAATTTCTTTGCAGTACAAAATAATACGGGGACTTCTGCTTGAAACAATAGTTATTTGTGTATTAAGGGAGTAAAGTGCAACTTTGTTCCCTAAGGGAAATTGTTGGCGCCCGACGCCGTAGGCCAGGGCGATAAATTTACACACAACATTTTTCCCACACCTCAAAAGCCACAGGTATTGATAAGTATTCACATTCACAATCGCTTTCCATTTTGATTGCGTAATGCGTAATAACTAAACTCGGAACGTTAATTGCAGCTGGAGCAAAATATCAATCAGCTGATCCGATTCCCTTATAGCTGAAGCATTAATGATTGCAGCGAAATGTCAGCTGATTCTGTTCCGGGAGACAAAGTAGCACTATACTCCTTCAATAAAAGGAGTAAAATTTGACTTTACTAAGTAGGTGGGGGGAAACAAAATTTATTATACAAGATAGGAATGACGTTTCCTTCCATTTTTAAAATGTATTGTATTAGTTCACACATACGCAAAAAGTAAGGGAAAACTTAGTAAACAAATTTCTGGATCAGCCTGGAAGGACAAGTCCTGCACAGTCCATTAACACATATATAATTCGAATTTCTGGTAAATAGTTCAACTAAATTTGATCAAAATGTTAAACAGGAGCATCTCTTTTACTTGTTAAACATTAAAAGTAATTTTTCACTGAGAAAAACATATTTTCTGGAAATCTCTGTAGGACAGGAGCTTCAATTTCAGATCAAAACTGTTTAAATCGGTCCTTTAGTTTTTGTTAGTGTATTTACAAAAGGAATGTTGTTGATATTTAAACATGTGCTCTTATGAGAGCCAAAAATAAAAATAAATTTATCATTAGAAACAACACATCTAAACTAAACAAAGATATTGATGACATTAGTGTATGTCAAAACCTATTATAAGTTATATAGGTTAAGCTATTATAACCTATATAAGTATTATATTTAATAGATTTTGCTAGTAATGTACCGTAAGAGATTTATTGAAAGTTGAACAATATTTGTTATGGGAATAATAAACGCAAACATTGTTCGTTAAAAACACCTACAAAAAAGAAATGTAATTATGACAAACTGCAGGCCAAAACATTTAATTTAATACTAAAACAGTTAAAATTGGCACAGTAATTTTTGCTAATAGATTTACGTAAAGAATTAAAAAAAAATGTTAATCGGGGTGTTTCGGGAGCTAAAAGTATTTTGTATTGAGAAAAATCTATACTTATAATGTAATGGTTGTGCATTTGCATATATGTCCCAGGGGATTTTGAAAACGCCAACTCAAAACTGCTCCGGACCATAATGTTGTAGAGGATCAACAAATTGCAGATAGTTACTTTTTTGTTTTTCCTCAAGACCTCAGGACTCTGCCCCAGTGGCATAAAAAGCCGCCATGTTATTCTTATTGAGAAAATGTTTTGTTCTAACGGCTCCTCAAACTTGCTCAAACCGTAACACGTTGTTGGGGGGACTAAAAGACTGGATATTCTTATCAGTGCTTAGTGTGATTTCCATAAATCCCTTACAATGGTTGTTCCCGGCAAAACATGTTTAAGATGAAAAACATGATTAGTGGAATCAACATTTGTTAGCTGGACAAATTATAAGACAATATCTTTTGAGATCGAATTATAACTGAAATCTAAAAAACCAAAACCAGGGTAGACTTTCATAAGTGGAACGATATAAAAAACCGAATGAAATTGTTCCATAGGGTATAACGATTATTTAGGTTATTCGGTTATGGTTTCAGTTAGGCCTATTAAGGTTTTGGTTATTTAGTTTCAGTTAGACTTACCGTAAAACAGGCTTGACCCGGACACTTTTTTACTATTTTTAGGTTATAGTGCCTTCCCATTAACATGTCACCATAAAAACCAGACCATTTTAAAGTGTGTGTACTATTTACAATATCCATTTACCTTTAGCCTAACTTATATATTATTATGTTGGATGTTATTATAACAAAAATAAATACCCCCGTAGCAGCCAACCTTCGTACTCAGAGAATTTCCATTGCATATATATATATATATATATATATATATATATATATATATGTACCTTAATACCACATAAAGCCAAATACCAAGTTTCAGCAACATACATTTTTAAATAAACGATATATGACAATTTAATTATTCTCCATAAGAATAACATGGCGGCTGAGTATGCAGGGTTGCTGAAGCAAGTAACACAAAAAATGGGGTTTTATACAAATATCAATATAACTCAAGAAGGTAAAGCCACATACCAAGTTTCATTAATTTATGTTAATAATTAAGGTAGATAACACGTTACTTATTCTACATAAGAATAACATGGAAGCTGAGTATGTAGGTTTGCTGCTACGTGAACTATCAGCCGAAAAATGTTTCTTAGTGCAAATATCAATATACCACAACGATATGAAGCAATATACCAAGTTTCATCAGGAAAGTTCATAAATAACCGAGAAAAACAATTTTTCTTATTCTCCATAAGAATAACATCGGATAACGTACCGTCTTTAGCACTTTCAATATCTCTGTAACCATTAGACGTAGAGCAATGATTAATACCCCCGTAGCAGCAAACCTGCGTACTCAGCGAATTTCCAATGCATATATATTATGTATCTTAATACCACATAAAGTCACATATCAAGTTTCATCAATATACATTCATAAATAAACGATTTATGACTTTTTAATTATTCTCCATAAGAATAACATGGCGGCTGAGTATGGAGGTTTGCTGAAGCAAGGAACATAAAAAATGGGGTTTTATACAAATATCAATATAACTCATGTAGGTAAAGCCACATACCAAATTTCATTAATTTATTTTCATAATAAAGGGAGATAACACGTTACTTATTCTCCATAAGAATAACATGGGGCTGAGTACGCAGGTTTGCTGCTACGGGAGCCTTTGGTAAAAAATAGTTTTTTTGAGCAAATATCAATGGTCCACAACCAGATGAAGCCGTATACCAAGTTTCGTCAGTATACTTTCACAAATAAGCGAGATATAAAATTTTTATTTTCCTCCATAAGAATAACATTAGACAACGTACTGTGTGTAGCACTTTCAATATCTCGGTACCCAATTGGCGTAGAGAAATGATCAAAATACCAAATTGTGTGTTTTTTTAAGGTGAATCCAATGGGAAAACTAAAATTTGACTATTTCCAAACTTATATGTAAAAAATTCGAAAACCCATTTTTGGGTACAAACCCCCCCCCCAAAATACCCCTTTGGATAGAGCGATCTGGCTGGTTTTCGAATTTAAAGTCATAAATATTACTTTACACGTTTATACCAAATTTCATCAAAATCAGATAATTTTTACGAGAGTTATCGTGCTCACGGACACACACACACATACATATATATATATATATATATATATACACTTTCGAACGAATGGTGTTTTTGGGGTCTGGGGACCTCAAAACGAAAAGTTATCATGGTCCCGGGCCTATGTCTTACCATGCCGACTACGGTAATAGCTTCTTCCCTATAGGGGAAATTCGCTAAAACACCAAATTGTGCGTATTTTTAAGCTGATTCCAATGGGATAAACTAAAATTTTGACTTTTTTCAATGATTATTTGTAAAAAACGAAAAAAACTTACTTTTAGGTTACAACCCCCCCCCCCCCAAAAAAATACCCCTTCGGATAGGTCGATCTGTCTGGTTTTTGACCTTAAAGTCATAAATGCTGCTTTAAACAATTATCCCAAATTTTGTCAAAAATCGTACTATTTTTACGAAAGTTATCGTGCTCATGGACAAATATATATAGGTATTTACAGTTTTGAACGAATGGTGTTTTTTTGGCATCTGTGGACCTCAAAATGAAAAGTTATCATGGTCCCGGGCCTAGGTCTTACCATGCCGATTACAGTAATAGCTTCTTCCCTATAGGAGAAATTCGCTAATCCCTAAAGGGTAAATTCGCTAAAAATAAATAAAAGTGTCCGGCAAAAAAATCAATAACTTATAAAATATAGACAAAACAGCTAGGATAAACTGAAAAATACCTGAAACTCATTCCATTGTAATATTAAAATAAAATTACGGCCACTGTATAGTCCCGACACAGACTTGCTTGCTACGTTGAGAAATACACTCGCTATTGGCCAAATACAACGGCTAATTCATGTACTTCAGAACTTGCCATTAAATTAAAACATGTTGGCAATATTGGCAAAATATGTACGTACCACTAACTGTTTGTACGTTGTATTCAGCTGTTCAATTGTTAATCATCAAAAGTTCACATTTCTGATCCCATTCATGGCCACGACGCCTGTACCTTCCACAAAAAAAAAACCCTCAAGTGCGAGGCCTTCGTAAGCGCGAGGCCTTTGTGCGTCTGCACCTGTCGCACCACCCTAAAGATGGCACTGGGTGCTTATCACGGATAGACTTTCATAAGCGGAACAATATAAATAACCAAATGAAATTGTTTGATACAGTATACGGATTAGTTTGATATTTTTATCGATTTCAAAATATTTTATCGTTTGTATCTTGGTTATTACACATTATGTTTGGTTTGTTTTTCAACTAACATTTGCTATCCAGACAAATTCCAAGATACCTATTACACATCATGTTTGGTTTGTTTTTCAACTAACATTTGCTATCCAGAAAAATTCCAAGATACCTAAACTGAAACATAACATAACCGAAGCCTAAATAACCGATTAACCTACATAATCGAAATACCGTATCGAACAATTTCATTCGGTTGTCATATCGTTCCGCTTATGAAAGTCTACCCCTTATCACATTAAGTAGATACCTTGGGTTAGGTAAGGCTTATTAACGGTTTGATCTGTTGGATTCATTTTAGTATGTTTGGCCATTCCAAGTAGGCTTACAGTTTGCCTCAGCGAAGTTTCTCACGGAAAACAAGTGGACATTTAGTAACTCGCAAATATAAATATAAGCTAGGACTATCATAAAATTCCCCCTGTATAGCCTACCAAGACCGACTTATGGTTAGAATACATTTACAGAAAGGCTAAAATTAAAATATGATGATTGACCAACTTGGGATGGTTGAGAAACAACAAAAGTGATGGCCTACCTAAATTAGCCTAATGAAAGGTAAATAGTCAAAGGATACTGTTTGTTATGGTGATTAAAACTTTGTAGACAATATTTCAAGTTTATTAATAACATAAAAAGTTAGTTTTTAGTCCCACCTTGTGTTATAATCATCCATGTTATGGCTACAACTGTAGGCTAATATACAAAACCTGAGTATTATTCGAACACAAACTATCTGCACAACAAAACAGCACAAATACAAAACCACCAAGATGTATGGTTGTTTTTTAGTAGTGCTGTATAATGTTGGTATTCTCGCCGATAACACTTTTATCGTATTAAATTTAACTTGAACCACAGTGCTTCACATAAGTTACGTGTGTGGAACTCACAAGGAAACATCGGTTGCAGAAGGTTTACATTTGATTATTGCTACGGTATAACATAAATTAAATTATTATTGAACTCAAAATAAAGTCACTTTTCGAATTTCTAACAGAAAGGTGTAGGTACGTGGAGCCATTAGAACAAATTAAATAAATAAACTGGTCATAACTTAACCTCTAAGCTTAACACAAAAATCAAACAACAAAACAAAATGACATGACAGCAGCTGAGCTGATGTATTTTGACAGTTCAAACAACACGGTACTACTAAGCTAAAACATGTACTGAAATAATGTCCAATGAAAAAACTAATAATTATTAAAATGTAATAATAATTCGTTAATTATAGTTTATTTAAAGCATTAAACCATCAAAACGTTACCCTAACAATTTCATGACAATCCATCAAACCGTTAAAAAGTAGATAGCGTCACACTACTTCGAATTCCAAACTGAGTATAAGGACTCACAACGTTCATCCAATTAAATATATTTTACAGGGTGAACGTATAGTATTTAAGTTTTTATGACAGTCTTGATAAAAACGAGGATGGTATTTATACTCTGATTGTTACGGGAGTGCGGCTGGCAAAAGGGTGGGCTCTACTCACACACACGCAGGCCTTACACACACAGACGCAGGGGATTAGGACGGACCACTGACCTGCCGCCTGAGTCATCACTGGCTCATAGCAATTTGACTATCATTTTTTTAAATTTTACCTTCGTTGTAAAATCTATTAATGCTTTTGACTTTAGCTCAAAATGATACCAAACAATATATATTTTGCTTAAAAAATGTAGAAGTTACGAACATTTCAATACTAGAAGTTACGAATATTTTCATATTAACTATCATAACCGCGGGATTCCTTTCACAAAGGACTTGAGAAAACCTGAGTTCTATCAACTTGTATACGTCTGAATAAACCGCCGATGCCAACCTATGAAATAGACGATAAGGCTGCCAACGACGATAAACGTTTCTGACCAATCTGACTTTTTACTATCCCCATTCAGTAAACTATTTTTGTCATAATCATTTCGTGTTTGGACTCATTTGTCATGGAATTAAACAACAAATTTAGTGACACAAAGCTTTTTACTGTATACCTAACTTGAAATGAATTGCGATTTTGAGGTATCATACAGCAGGTGTTATATTTCTAGGTAGTGAAGGGGATCGGGGCTTTCAGGCAATTAGGACGGTGGTGAGTGTGCGTCAGTGTGCGTGCGTGAGTTGGGTCCCTCGCAGGTAGAGCGGAGCTCCAGCCGCACTCCCTTAACAATCAGACTATATACTCTGATTGTTACGGGAGTGCGGCTGGCAGAAGGGTGGGCTCTACTCACACACACGCAGGCCTCTCACACACACAGACGCAGGGGATTAGGACGGACCACTGACCTGCCGCCTGAGTCATCACTGGCTCACAGAAATTTGACTACCAATTTTTTTAAATTTTACCTTAGTTGTAAAATCTATTAATGCTTTTGACTTTAGCTCAAAATGATAAGTAAAATGATACCAAACAATATATATTTTGCTTAAAAAATTTAGAAGTTACGAACATTTCAATACTAGAAGTTACGAATATTTTCATATTAACTATCATAACCGCGGGATTCCTTTCACAAAGGACTTGAGAAAACCTGAGGTCTATCAACTTGTACGTCTGCATAAACCGCCGATGCCAACCTATGAAATCGACGATAAGGCTGCCAACGACGATAAACGTTTCTAACCAATCTGACTTTTTACTATCCCCATTCAGTAAACTATTTTTTGTCATAATCATTTCGTGTTTGGACTCATTTTTCATGGAATTAAACAACAAATTTAGTGACACAAAGCTTTTTAATGTATATCTAACTTGAAATGAATTGCGATTTTGAGGTATCATACAGCAGGTGTTATATTTCTAGGTAGTGAAGGGGATCGGGGCTTTCAGGCAATTAGGACGGTGGTGAGTATGCGTGCGTGAGTTGGGTCCATCGCAGGTAGAGCCGAGCTCCAGCCGCACTCCCTTACCAATCAGACTATAAACCATAATTGACAATACACTCTTTATCTTATTGAATGTTGTATTTAAAATTATGTCTTAACAAATTGTAAATGATTACATTAGGCTTCTTGAGTTTTTTGTCACATGGAATCGTCAACACAAGCCGTTGAACTGTTTATTTGGTGTAGGCAGTATATTTCTTGAACGATAAGCTGTTTTTTAGTCTTAAAAAAGTTTATTGCTGTTGCTGATTGTTTAATTGTAATTTTAATATTTTTCCTATCGAACTAATGTTTAAACATATGGACGCAGCAGTGAACTCGCTAGGTTGAAGGCAAATGAAAATTATTTGTATTCGGCCAAATCAATAAATGCCGTCCCGCACTTCTCGCGAATACGCCCGAACACATATACGGCCGAACTCCGAATGTTCGGAGTAATCCCGAGAAGTGTGGGAGCTGCACAAACTCTTTGGCAACAGTACACTATCGCCGAATGATTCGCTCAAATGCTCCACCGAGTAATCGGAACGAGTCGTGACAACAATTTTTGCACCAAATTAAACGAATGTGCACAATGAAGTAACCAGTACACGCTCGCCCAATACCATGCAATACCATGCTCGCCCATTCGCTTCCGCTTGTCACATTTAATTCAAGCCAAAAACCAGACAAAAACGGAGCACAGGCAAACACGAATCATGGTGAGGTGAACTGTCCCGAACATAAAGGAGCACACTGAGTAAACTATCACGCTCGCTTTTGTTGGGCCATTGTGTACTGGTAGCAAGAATATGGGACGGAATGTTCAGTGAACATTCGGGAGGATGTCCGGTTGAATGTTTAGGCCTTGTCGCGAGATGTGTGGGACAGACTTAACCTACATACGATCTTTGCTTAACAATCACTTCGCGTTTGCAATGTTTTGGTTTGGCACGTAACAGATGATTCTCACAAGCGATTTTTTTTTAGTCAATAGTCTAAGAATAAATATCAATCGCTTCCCCCCCTTAAAAAACCGGTTTAAACCACTTTTACCAATAACACCCAGGCTTAACGAAGATCCGCACGAGGTCTAGGGTAGTTCTGGTAATGCAATTATCATTTTTGTAGGAAAATAAATTTATATTAAACTTCAGTTTTCAATCTGAAAAAAAGGAAATAGGCTAGTCCCAGAATATGGTGAAAAACTAATGTGCCACATTAAGTTTTAATAACATATCATCATAGTAAAAAGCACGATGTATAGGTAGCTATAGTTTGTTCTTTTTTCTGTTCTTACAAATGTTAATTGTAAAGTATTTGTAAAGTTGCATTGGTGATAGCCGCCAAATAAAAAACCAAAACATTAATTTTATTTGGTAACTTACCGTAATTTTTATAAGCGAGATAATAATTGTTTTAACAAATTAAGACTTTCCACTGTTAATGAGTGGAAATTATAATGTATATAATTACATATATTAGCGTTTAATCACTTTCATCACATATTTCCTTTCGGTTATAAGTTATAATTTTGTCGTCTGGAGTCTGGACTGGCCAAAGTCCCATAGTGCACCGCTCGGACTGCATTTTTTTACATAGAGTACGGTACCAATAAAGTTATTTATTATAATAGTATTTAAAATAATAATGCATCTTTTAATTAGTAAAAAATAAAATACACGTACAACTTTTAAAAGCTAATAATATTTATACTTTAGTTTTTGTGTTTCAAGGTACGAAAAGAAGTATTTTTTTCCTAGTCAACATGAACATGAATAACTATAGTTCTGTAGTGAATCTATGGCAATACTTACGTTACTCTATAGTTGAAACAAAGACGTTGGCTAAATATCAACGATTCAAGTACCACTAAAATGGCTCCCAATGTTAATCTTAAGGGATAAAAAATAGATTTGTTTTAAAGATAATTTTATTATCACTTAACCAAATATTCCCAATAACGAACTCGACCGAGATTTCGTACTATAGAATCTATCTCTAAAGTTTGAAGTGGATCTGTAGAGGCGTTTTTAAGTTATTTATGTCACAGACACGCCAGTTCGAGTTGATTCTCTTACCAGTGTAAGCAGTAAAGTTATGTATAAGGATTTCGTTTCACTCAATCCAATTAATTATTAAGAATAACATTGGGGATGAGTACGCAGGTTTGCTGCAACAAGGAACACAAAATAATGTTTTTTTTATGAAAATATCAATAGAACTCATCTTAGTGAAGTCACACCCCAAGTTTCATCCATATACATTCATAAATAAGCCATATATATATATATCATTTTAATTATTTTCCATAAGAATAACATGGGGACCAAGTACCTAGGTTTGCTGCAACGGGAACCATAGGCGAAAAATTGTTTTTTTGTAAAAACAACAAAAAAACACAATCAGATAAAGCCTTGTACGAAATTTAGTCAGTTTATGTTCATAAATAAGCAAGATATACAATTTTTCTTTTTCTCCATAAGAATAACATTAGACAACGTACTGTGTTTAGCACTTTCAATATCTCAATAACCAATTCACGTGGAGCAATGATCATAGTACCGAATTGTTTTTTTTTTATGTTGAACTTAATGGTAAAAATTAAAATTTGATTTAAATAAAAATAACATGTGGAAACCCCAAAAAAAACATTTTTCGGGTACAAAACCCCCCCAAAACCCCCCTTCGGATGGTGCGATTCGTCTGGTTTTCGAACTCGTTCAAATAAATGGTACTTTATACATTTGTACCAAATTTCATTATAATCAGACCCTTTTTACGAGAGTTATCGTGCTTACGAACACACACACACACACACACACACACACACACACACACACACACACACACACACACACATATATATATATATATATACGTATGGAACCTCGGCACATGTCATTCTGGTCGTGTATATAGCGCGGAACTCTTCACTCCGCTGGCACGTAACACTCTGCCTCTGGCACGTAGCACTCCGATATAGGCACGTGACATTCTGGAATGTGATTTGCCGGGGAGCTGTAGTACCATGGAGTGAAAAGTGACGCTCGGAAGTAAACGGCATTGCTCTTTGAGTGTGGCGCTTTCTTGCGGAGTAAAACATAACTAATGAGGAAGTAGGGGAGGGTATCCCCACCACTCCAATGCCACGACGGAGTGTTATATGCCTTAGAGATATAATATTCTAACTGTATTGCAGATTACCTATAAGCTGATTATGTTTTATAAGCGGTAAAGTAAATGCCTGTGGATTGTGTGATATAACAATTAGTTTTTCTATAAAGTGATCTATGTGCATTAAGGATTCAAATTCATATGTTTATTGTAACGTTAATATTATTAGAATTGATTAAATGGCTGCTTTCGAGCTATCAAATTTGTTTCGCTTCAAAGTAAAGTTATCTTCAGGCTGGAAAGAATGTCTGTCACTTCATTTGAAGGTCATCATCACATAAAAATACATTTAAACACACAGGTAGACACGGACATGACGGATACATTAAATATTTGCAAAAACACTAAAGCTTATTCTCGGAACGGATTGCGATGTTGAGTGTAGACTGCTGATCAACGTGGTCCGTGGTCTGAAGCGTCGCACACCTTATCACATGCGGGTCGCATTCCTTTCACTCTCCCCCTCCAATATCTTGATAGCCGTGTCGTAAATAAAATTCGATTAGTAAGATAGTTTGTCATTTAAAAGATTCGGATGGTCACATTTAACTGCTTTGTAAATTTCAAATTCTTCTAATGTCTGAAACTCTTCTATTGTAATTCTCTGAAACTGATCTTTTGAAAAATGTAGGATGTCCATATATGATATGACTGCCAATATTTTAATAATCATGGTTATGTGAAACCAGATGTTCTACATGAGTAGAGGATTGGGCGGATGTCGTTTTTTTAGGTAAATGGTCTATAAATCGTTTTTTGAAAGATTATGAAACCTGGCCTGTGTAGTAGTTTGAGCAGTCACTACAGCTGATTATCATACACAATTTTTATCATAAATTGGCGTTAATATTTAGGCTACTCATTTAATAAACTACCAAGTATCTTGACCGTTTAAAATTAAACTTTAATATTTGTTTAGCCATTACGCTCTTACATTTATGACTAAGGTATGAACCACATTCTGCCGAAATGTATGTTTTCTGGTTGTTTGTTTAAAGAGGTGTTTTATTCACATGTTTGCCAGTTAATTTAATAACAAGACTGTTATTGTAAACATTTTCGACACTTACTTATTTAATGGTGTTAACTTCTTCGTTATAATCGTTCAAATTCATTGGCAATGAAAGTAACTTGTGAACAAAACTGTTATAATCAGCAATCTTCTGGGATTATGGGTGGTGTATTATATAATTTTAGGTTTTGATATATACATCCCAAATAAAGTGATAAAATAATGTAACATTTTCCTCAATTATCTATTTTCGTTATGCAAGAAGTAAAATTAGTTTAATAATCTGAAACTCGTTCAAAATATTTATTGGTTATGTGCTAATTTGTGATATATATGAAGGTTAGGTATGATTAAAACGCATCAAAGGACTTGTCGCCTGACATCATATTTGCTTTAATCCCTTTAGTTGTTATGCAAACAATTTATACACAAATGATTTATTTGTTATGCAAACAAATAATAACCATATTATTTTGCTGTAAGGTTTTTTATATTATGAAGTGTTAGGTGTTTGGATACATTGTAGGACTGAAGGTCTCAGGGTAAACCGATCAAGATAGATTGTTAAATATTCTGGCGAGATTGTATGAAGGCGAAGATACCCTCTCTAGTCATTAGTGCTGGTGCTAGGATCCTCGATCTAGTATTCTTTGCGCCGATTAGTGTGAGTGCTGAGGCTGTAACTCATATGCTCAGTTTTTGTGATTGCTCAATGATGTAGGAGTAAGGAGTTTAAAAACCAGCCCCTACATTATGAAGAATGGTGATAGTGTAATTCGTCAAATTTTACTATTTTGTGCCTACATTCAAAATAAAAAATATTGTTTGTTAAACTACGCCTATATTTCCACTTTTACGGTGCGGGTATACCACACCAACGCGTCTAAATTTTTAAGGTAAAACATCGACATATTTCATAGCTGAAATTTGTCTTTAGACGTGTAAAATAAAGTACGATAATACAAAACTAAGATAGCCAGTTTAATTTTCGTTTGCCTAACTTGGGGTGCCAATACTCCCAACGGTATTTGGAATGTGGGGTCTCGCGGTCAACAATTGAAAAGGCGGTCATTCTCCCTGCCCCCCCCCCCATTACCACCCAGCAGAAACCTGAAAGGGAAATGAAAGTTTATTATTTGTATACACTAACTGGCGTTTGGATCCTTGGCTACCTGCGAGCTGCCCGGGCCGTCCACCGTCGCGTCGCTTGCTTCATGACCCAGGTGTTTCAGTGATCAGTCTCCTACTGGTGGTAATATTGCACTGTTGAACTTTTTTATGGGACATTTTTAGATTGTTTCCAGAATACTTAAAATGTTCAGGAAGAAATAAGAAAATTAATACCAAACATGACACTAGAAAGTTCGTAAAAACAATTTGCATAGCCATATGTTTATTCAATACTTAATTTCTACTTAAATTTGTTATGAAAGTAAATAAAAATGGCTATGTTGCTAAGCATGTATTTAATTTATTTTCAAACACTGATACTTTTTAACTTGAACAATTGTTGTATTATGTATTCTATCTCTCACAGGAACACCTCTCAAACACTTAGTGTGTGCATCTGACAACATATGGTTACTGGTAGCGTAATAGCTTATAGTTCCTTGATAAAAATTGTTTGCCTATTCATCATAACGGTGAAAACTCTGACAAATTATTTAACAAAAGACTTATTGATACATGATTAAAACGAATAATTTAAGGTATACATACGATAGTGTGCAAATCCTAGCTATTTACATTTTAACATACTTATATTTATATTTATACATCTATTACTATTGATTGGCTCACAGCGGTTAATATTTTTTCTGGGATGTAAGTGATCCACATCCTAACATTAGTTCTGTTTCCAAAGGATATCAGTTCCTAGTTAGTGTTAGCCAAAGTAACGTAGAGCGTATTATAATATATATAGTGTATTACTAGTCTCAAACAAAACTAATCGTGTCGTGTTTGGTATTAAATTTCTAATTTTCTCCTGAACCTTTTAACAATGCTGAAAACAATCTAAAATTGTGCCCCATAACAAAGTTAAACCGTGCAGTGTTAACGCCATGCGCCAGGTGGTTACTCATCACTGAAACACCTTTGTCAGTAAGTGAGCTCCGGGGCTCAAGGGGACGGCTGATATCAAATTGCACCGGCGCCGGCGGACGAAGGAATTTGCAGGGGTCAAAATATTCCTCCGCTCAAAAATAGTTTTATTGCGGCTGATATCCAATTGCACCGGCGGTCAAAGGAATTTGCAAGGGTCAAAGCATTCCTCAGTCCGAAAAGTGTCTTATTGCACCGATGTGGTGGTCAAAATCTACCCTCCCCACTCAAACCCTACGCCACTTCTCCCCGCTGTTTCCTTTCCCCACCTCACTACATATATCTTCAAACATAGTGCTATGCTTCCTCATGTATTTGTAACTAACTTTATAAGTGTTTAAAAATTTCTCATGAATTCCAACGTGAACCACATCATTCATTGCATCAACATACAATTTAGCGACACACTCCCTATTAACGCACCTACACTTCTGTCCTTGCTTGGTTAGATCACTATTGTAAAATTTATGATTATTAAAAATTAACAATTCCCGCCCCTTCTCGCTTAACATTACTAGCGTTCCCGACACAATGTCACTCATTCTGCTGAAAAATATGACAACCGATTGAAGTGGGTAAGCAGGAGCAGAGTGGTTTGGTTAACAACCGGCTCATGGCTCATATTCTATATTTTAACCTAGTCTTATACTTAGTTGATTAAAGAAAAATCTTCTTGAATAATTTTAATTGACCGCCGGTGCAATTGGAACACCCCCCCCCCCCCAAAAAAAGGCGCCGGTGCAATTGGACACATTAGTTTGGGGCTGATCCCTGACCGCCGGTGCAATTGGACATCTGCGTTTATTGCACCGGTTATCAAAATTTACCCTCCCCACTCAAACCCTACCCCCCTTTTCCCACTGTTTCTCTTACCCACCCCCCTACATTTATATTCAAACATAATGTCATGCTTCCTCATTAATTTGTATCTAGGTTTATAAGTGTTTAACAATTTCTTAATGGAATATTTTATAAACATTTGCCGATGGTTCCTTGCTACATGAAAAGAAACTGTCTTGTCGATGTTTATGGTTATGACATCCATCGGGCATCACATCATTTCTTGTTTCAAAAATATAATTTAGCAACACACTTCCTCTTAACGCACCTCCATTAACGTCCTTGTTTGGTTAAATCACTTTTGTAAAATTTATGATTATTAAAAATTAACAATTTCCTCCTCTTCTCACTTAACATCACTAGCGTTCCCGACACAATCTCACTCATTCTACTGCAAAATATGACAACCTATATACTGAAGTGGATAAGCAGGAGCAGAGGGTTTTAGTTACCGAGCGGCTCATCCCTCATGTCAGAACAAAGGGGTTGGAATGTGGCACGGCCAACTTGGGGTTCTTGTACTGAGCTTCCCTGTAATATCCCCATCAATAGTTTTAAACTTGGCTATTTCTTTTTTATAATAGTTATTTCTAAAAACCTCCATATTATAATCCAGCCATATAGTCAGTTTAATAAAAAAATCTTTGAATAATTTGAATTGACCGCTGCACCAGTGCAATTAGAACACCCCCAAAAGTGATACCGGACACATCAGTTTGGGGCTGATCCCTGACCACCGGTGCAATTGGACATCTGCGGGGAGAACGGCCCGGGCTGTTCGCATGTATCCAAGAGTCCAGACGCCAAGTTAGGTATACACATAAATAGTTTCTGGGGGATTTTGGATTCGAAAAGGAGGCAAAATAAAACTATTTTGAAGAAAGTTAATGTGCACTTGATCTATCCGGATGGTTAGTCAAGTACTGTAAACACTGGCACAATATTGACAATATAGTCAGGAAGTTCGCTCGGCGCTCACACTATGTGGCACTCGCACTACGCGGCGCTCGCTCCACGTAACCGGGACCAACAGTCCCGGAAACATGTACAAATGGATGGAACTCAGGTCTCTACCTCAATCTCCTAAATCAAAATTAGTTTCGCGTATACAGTCAAGACTCGTGTTATAGTATTTTTATATTATACTGAAACTTGACGTTTTTTGCAAGTAATAAACTATCAGTGGAAATAGAATAATGAAACTTATTGAACACATTCAAAACGCATTTGAAAACACTCTAAGAAATAAATATAATGTTACACTAACGAAACTATAACATGGTATACTCATATAAATAACTTTGGTGATTAAAATAGTCATACCAACACCCAATCAGAATTGATTGATACAGAACAGAATTTGTTTTTCGGTTTTATCGCCCAATTTAGTAATATCAACCGGAAATATACGTGTTTTTATTTTATTTTCGAAATGTGTCTATTCCACGGCATCAATTTTATATTTTTCTTCATACCTGCATAGTACTTATTGTGTTTTCCTTAAACAGTGGTCTTATTATGCGATTTTATCATTTTAATACAGTTGTAGAGCAAATAAATGTAGTTTTAGATAGACTAACTGCAGTTGTTAATTCAGGCTGTTATTGACCTCTCTAAACAAATTTTAGGACATTTTTTCTTGGGTAAAAAACAAACAAGAAACTTCTCATAAACATGGGGACTATATCGCTCCGTTTCCCTTCTGAGGGCCTTAATGCCTGTTTGAATCACATTTTTACAAATTTGAAATAACTGCCGTTTTGAAACGGTTAAAAGCTAAAAAAAAGTCGAATTCAATACAGAATATTCCTAAACTATTATAATTCACGTTACAAGTTTCAAGTCAGTACCTCAAGTATATGATGTTTTGATTAAAAACGCGTAGAGACAAACAGACGGGAAACTGATTAAGATCAACCCCAAGTTTATGTGACATTTTGTTTTGGTTTGGCCCAAGAATCAATTTCCCAAATACTTTCCAGAAAGTTCAATCACACCTGTATAATTATTATAAAATATTATATGATGTGCACTTTGATTCATTGACAACATTATCAGATAGTTATTGACGACTTTTACGTTCCACGTGAATCGACCTATGAAATAACACATGTTTAAAACCCCGAAACCACTATAAAGACGCATTTACACCGGAGTTACCAACAAATGTTTTTTGTTAGCAACAGAAGTTAATAACAAAAGTTACTAACAAACATTTTAACAACTTTTCGTTTTGAGACTTTTAAATTTTACCAAACTTTGTGCACGTACATTTTTCCCGCCCTCGCCTAGGTCACATTGCTTGGAAAATCTCGAATGTAGGAAGATGTAGTTCTCGCTGCAGCTGTTTTTGTTATTTTGGCGAAACAGAGGTGGTAGGTATAGTAGCAGTGATATGCTATGAGGTCTAGAAAAATGTGAAGTCCGTCGATCCTTGGTGTGGAAAGCTGCATTGTGACGGTAGTTTTAAAAACAATTTACGAATTTTAAGCAGTGATTTTGGATATTTGATACTAGTGTTAGGAGACAAGTTCGTTAAACAAGACACTAATTATAGAAAATCAATTCTTGTGTAGGGAAAACTTGCAGTGACTTTGGGTTTTTTAGCGACCGGAGACTTGTACACAAGTTTAATTTACTTGTTTAAGATTTCGAAAATCAACAATTTCTTTGTTTTTAACTTATGAGAAATATCTGCTGCTGTGATTTGAACAATTTGAAAGATTGGTATTATTATTTTTGACATCTGGGGACCTCAAAACGAAAAGTTATTATGGCCCCGGGCCTAGGTATTACCATTCCGAATACGGTAATAGCTTCTTCCATATAGGGGAAATTTGCTAAAACAGAAAACCAAAAACAAAATACTGGAATACAGATCCACAGCCTCAGCTTAAAAGGAAGGGTAAAAGTTGCTAATATCCAATACGTTCGGTAACATTTTCTGCTAACAAATGTTATAAACATTTGAAAAGATCAAAGAATGTTACCAGATTTTACCGAGGGGATATACCAACTGCACCGTGCGGTCAGAAAATTCCTAATTAACCTCACCAGCTGCACCGCGCGGTCAAAAGGGTCCCTCCTCGGGCACTATACAAACTGTGCCGCGTGGTCGCTGTGTGATGCTGAATAATATGACAAATTATACTAATGTACTTTATTCTGGATTATATGTATGAATATTATCATTAAGCTAGAATGGTTTTTATTAAATCAATTTTGTCCAAATGGAACAAGTCCCGAATTTTGGATAAATAAGGTCAATTAACACTTCACGACTAATAAATGTCTTACAACTAAACAAAGTATTTATTGGTATTGTAATACGTTCTTAAGGTCTCCCTGGTCAGTATGGAAGAGTTTAGACAATTTTTAGATAACTATTACGAATATATCAAGGTAAAATGATTAATTAATAGAAATTTACACCAATATAGGTTTTTTAAATTGTGTGTAATTTTTCTAAATGATGTTTAAATGTAAAACTTAATATACATTGGGATTGAGGCACTGAGGCTTTTATATCTGTGTCGCCTCAGCCATGGTTATTTTTATATATCATTCAAAATCCGGTGAAAATGCATTTTTTACGATTGATAATATATATCACTAGATGTCTTCTTGTCTTCACGGATTTAAACTACCGTTTTATGGCTAAGACTGTTAAAATGTGTGTGTTAATTTTATATGGTAAGGGAGAGTATATTTTTATCACATGAAAAACTTCATAGTTTTTCATGTGATGAAAAATAGCAAATAGCAAGCGTAATATTACGATCGTTCGTTACGATTTTATTTAAGTAAGTGTTTAAACTAAGTCACGACACAACTGTTTTATTTCTGGTTGTTTAACTTTGTGAGTTATTTGCTGGAGATATTACTGACCAATCAAGGATTTCCGGCCCAATCCTCGGTTTAAAGGGGCTCAAGCGTTTCCCAGCGCAGTTGGCATAGTCCTTTTTCTGGAATGAGGGGTGTCTTCAGAATGGCTGATATCCAATTGCACCGGCGGTCGATGGAATTTGCAAGGGTCAAAACATTCCTCCGTCCGAAAAGTCTCTAGTTGCACCGGTGGTCAAAATCTACCCACCCCACTTATCCCCGCTGCAAATTCCTTCGACCGCAGGAGCCGGTGCAATTGGAAGGCTTTCTCCCTTCCCCACCCCACTACATTTATCTTCAAACATAGTGGCATGCTTTCTTATGTATTTGTAACTAGGTTTATAAGTGTTTAACAATTTCGTAATGGAATATTTTATCAAACGAGGCTATACCTTTACTCTAACCTAACCTAACCTAACCTAACCTAACCTAACCTAACCTAATCTACTGTACTGGGCATCCGGTCTTGTTAGCACTTTCTTTTATGTAATAGTTATTTCTACAACCTCTATATTTTAACCTTTAGTCTTATACTTAGTTGAATAAAAAAAATCGTCTTAATTTAGATTGACAGCCGGTGCAATTGGAACACCCCCCAAAAGGGGCTCCGGTGCAACTGGACACAAAAATCGTCTTAATTTAGATTGACAGCCGGTGCAATTGGAACACCCCCAAAAAGGGGCTCCGGTGCAACTGGACACATCAGTTTGGGGCTGATCCCTGACCACCGGTGCAACTGGACATCTCCCTTCAGAATTCCTATGAACACGCGGCGCAGCTGCTAGTAACCCCTTACCGACACTCAAAGGATAACAAAATTTGTGTTGTTAACACGGTACTTTTGTTGATAACATGTTACCAACAAATTAAAAGATGTTTTCTCAAATGTTAGCAACATGTGTTGCTAACTCCGGAGTAAACGCGGCTTAAGCTACTATAACCACTACAAGATCATACATTTTTACACTTCGAGTCACACACCGGGAATGGCAAATAAACAATGTCTACCTTTCAGGTCAACGCATATTTTGAGAAATTCCACTCTTTTTTTATAAACTAGTTGGATACACGTGTTAGCTTTGGGTAAAAGTACCTGTCAGTGACATATTTTAAAAAATTCCTTTAAAGATAATAAGTATCCTGTTTACATATTTTAAGCACTTCAACCTAAAATATATATTAATATAATAATGAATAAAACAAAGTATACAATGCACAATAAAGATATTGACCAATTTACTGTTTTATTACAAATTACACTCGTGTCAAATTACATTAAAAAGAGCCTCGTCCAAGCACATGCATCTTCAGTTAATAAAAAGATAATTACATTCACCAGATTCATGTTTGTTTACATATTATGGAATATGTCTAGATTTATTAAATCACGAAATATAAACACATTTGGTTAATATATTGTTAAGATTAAATTTTTAGCTTATGTTCATAAAAAGGGACATTTTGTTTATATTTCTGCCAACTAACAAGCCTCCTACTCTAATTACTCCAAATATACAGTTGACCTCTTTCAAATCAACACTTCATGCATGGAAACCGACTTCAGTAGTTTCAGTAGTTCAGTAGTTTCTTAGACTTGCCTACTTGCGTGTTAATTTTAAGATCAATTGCTAGTGTAGTAGGATGTAGGGATGTGTGAAGTAGTAATATTCATGGAGAGTATTTAATAAAAAAGTCCTATAAACTCTGAAATATAATTTAAAGAGAATTTTTGTTCATAGAATATATAATATGTACTACTATAATTTTGTTCAATAACAAATCAATAATGCGTGATCTGATGTACTATCAGATAAAGCAAGTCAGAATAACTGGACAGAGGGGTCTTTAAAATAGAAAGTTACCCCTTACATCGAAATTTAACGAAGTTACGTACTTATGATTTTTTCAAAATCAAACCCTAAAGAGTTGCTTTGAAATAGCGGGATTGTCAGTCAGTCCTTCTTAAACGCATCAACGTACCGCCGAGCAAACCTTCCGAGAAGCTGTAGCGGTGAGTCAGAGACAACCCTTTGTGGGGCGTGTTGGGAAAGCGGAATAATATGCTTGGGCCGCGACGGCTACCTGTTATATGGACTGGATGGCACACATGGGTCGTCTGTTAGGACGGGTCTACATTATGCGATTTTCCCAGTCCTGGTAAAACTTAGCGTCATCTATGCACGACTTGAGCATATGGTTTTAAATGGAAGTGTCTGGACTGTGCGGGTAAAAACACATCAGCCCATCGGCCAGGGAAAGCGGACCGCAGTGCGACGAGCTTAGAACTAAAACTAAGGTGACCAGATCTGCAGAAGCCCAAAGCGGACATCGTTAATTTACTGGGAATAGGGGGGGGGGGGTATGGAATACTGAAATAACCCATTGGGATCCGGGCCACTTCCCCGGAATATTTTAGAAAATTAGATGCGGTATTGTGAGTTTTGGTCCTCAGATTACTTAGTATTTTGTAACAACAGGTTTTGTAATCATACTCATAAAATTATACTACTATACAGTTCAAATTTATTAAATATAAAACATAAGTTAAAATTAATGAAGTACAAATAAGCTAATTATCTTAGAGTTAGCCAACCATAATCTTACAAATAATGTATGAAATCCCTGTGATATGCTAACTTGTAAAAGTACAATATCGTACAAATTACTGGTATTTGTCAGAAGAGTGAATTTGTTTAATTAACTTAGAATTTACTTTAATTTTATTATATAACTGAAAACATCTTAAATTTACATTGTACTTCAGCAAAAACATAGATTTTACCCTCCCTATTTTTATTTGTGACTTGTTTTTAGTCAACATGTTGTTCATTAGAGTGAAAACTCTCTCCACTGGTGCATTTGTACCAGGGAGAGAATGAACTAACTCAGCTATAAGCTTAAGGTTAGAACATGGTACTTGTTTTGTTTCAAAAACTTTGAACACTTCTACCCAACGCTGGTCGACAGGAGTCTTGAGCTCTTGCCACTGCTTGACCTTTCTTGAGAAACATACTTAGTTAAGCAGCTGAACTCATCAAATATCGTGCTATCAACAATTCCAACTGAACTTCTGTTGTTTAATTTTTTCATTAATTTCTCGGTTCCTGTAAAAAATAACCTGATTCAAATTTCTCAATTCAGCTTCTACAATATACAATTAATTTTGAGATTTATAATTCAAGTTTTTTTGTTCATTTGAATGTATCCGTTTTTATTAAAACGTTTAAAAATAAGTATAATTTTGTTGGAGTAGTTAAACAAAACTATAGGTAATAAAGAGTTGTAATTTTTACCTGAAACAGCATTTTCCCAAACTGGAGCTTCTTTTAGACAGAGCCAACCAAGTTCTTCAAGCTCCTCGAAATGGCAGACCCATTACTTAAATTTCACACTAGTATCGTAAAACTCGACGACAGCACTCACCACACTTAACTGACCACTGCCTTCAAGTTTTTTAATTGTAGACCGTAATAAAAGAGGCATGAAAGAAGTTTTCTTCCTTTCTTCATACTTTTTTGTCAAATCAGAGAGAACGACGGCTACTTCAACAGCATTTATGTGTTGACCTTAGACTTGTAAAACAACCTGATGAAAGATGGCCACTTGACTGTGTACAAAGTACAACCAGAGCTCCGCTGTTGGGTTTTCAAAACAATTTTAAGGATTTTGGGCACACACACTTTTCATTGGACAAAAAGTATGATTTCAATTGCTCAAAGAGCTTTATAAGTCTCTCAACTGGAGAGCATTAGAGCTAACCACCGAGTTTTGCTGCAGCCGACCAGCTTATGGTACTCAACACTGGCTCCCTCATACAACTCTTTAAATTGCTCAACAAGCACAGTATAATATATAATATAATATAAAATTGTGCGTACAACTTCACAATTATTGTCTCAACATCTATTGGGAGTCCATCTGGAGCTGTTTTTATGGTATTATTAATTATTTGCGCCGCACAACCAATGCCAATGATGTCATCATTGAGTGCTTGTTTAACTTTTAAAAACACATTTTGCTGTCCCCTACGAGCTGAACCACCAAAGTTGGTGTTGGTGTTATTGGAAATACATCCGACTATTTTATCTGTCAGATTTTTGTCTTTAATAACATTCAATAAATAATCACTAATCAAATCTGACGTCTCGCCCGGAACTGATTGTATTTCCAGAAGCTTGACTTGAGCACCCTCAACTGAGTCAAAATAACGCACTAAAATAGGAAAGAGTTTCAAGTCTTTGGGATTTGAAGCGTCAGTGAAAACGGATACGAACTTTTCTTTCTCTAGATTTACGTTTAATTCATCTAAGATGTGTGAGGCCAAACGTAAGCTGGAACTTTACTGCTAGGAAAAATACCTATATTCGTCGTTCTGAAAACATCAACTACTGGGGTGGTAAACATGAAGTATTAGTCTTGTGGTCATCATCCCTTGAGTCACTGGACGTGCGAGGGTCAGTGTCCTCCTACTTGCGGTCGGTCCTATTTGCGGTCAGTCCTATTTGCGGTCAAGTGTAATTTTATAAGGGATGATCAAAGATCTGGAGGTGGAAGGGTTTCCAGTTTGCGGTCACATCTTGAGAGATAGTTAATTACTTCTTCTTCCCGTTCTTAGAATACCTAGCCACTAAATATATAACAGAATGATTTTACCATAATAACAAATCAAGTCTATAGAGCAGCAAGGATTCTAAATGTTGTATAAATTCTGAGACTCATATCTTCAAGTTCTTAGTTGTCAACAAAGCCACTTTTATATTATCAGACAGATTTTTCTCAACTTACAAATCAAGTCTGATAATATTATAAATAACCGTTTATTACAGTGGACAGTGGAATCTTGGTTACGTTTTGGGGAAAACTAGTTTTGCATAAGGGGTTGTTTTGCCAGTAAACAAGGGGGGGCATGGTGTCGAGTCACCCACCCCTATTCAGGTGTACATACCTGCTGTATGCGTCATTCCCCCATCCCCCTGGCCCGCTTGTTCTGCGGGACTTGGTTTCTGGTCACTTACCCCTACATTTGTACATACCTGTTGTATGCGTCATCCCTCTGGCTCCCTTGTTGTGAGGCTCACTATATGGTGTTCAAATATGTGACCGAAAATTGGACAAATATAATTTGATTAGCCCACTACATTTTTGGGGTGACCGCAAACTGGACGATTTTGCCTTTGACCGCAAATAGGACTGACCGCAAGTGGGATACAACCCGAGGGTCAATGTATAATGTATCCGGACAATGGTTTCAACGTATTCCGAAGGTATTTTATACCTACACCTACACCCTCCCCTCGCCTATAGTCTGTCGCCTCGGCTCACCAGGTCCAAGTTCCAGCTTACGTTTTGTGGGCTGAACTTAAAAATTATACAGTGTATATTTGTTATAGTAAACAAAAGTTTCATTTAGAGGTTTAGCAGGAATTCTTAAAAAGGTTTTGTTAAATATATGTGGAGAGATTGATCCAACAGTAATATTAGCGAAACACATGATTATGCTCGGGTGGGGCAGGATAGAGACCTCGCTTCTATGAATTTTAGAGGGGGAGTCTTTGTCTAATATGCGCCGCTACGCTGGGGTTGACGGATAAATAACTGTACATAGCTCTCACATTATACACCGGTTTCAAATCAGACATAATTATGGCTGGCAGTTAAGAAATATCCAAAACAGATTTACCTGAGGTAATTGGAGGCGTGAAACAATAGAGTTAGTTCTCGTCGGAAGAAAAACTAGCAAATATGCCATCGAATTACGAAAGAGGAACCACTGATGGAGAATGGATACCTGAATGACTTTTGTTACACAACGTACCCTACGGATAAAGTGAACTATTTTTGAGGCATCAAAAGGAATACAGGCGTCTGGGTGCATACACTCTTATTGAACAGGGTGTTAGATTGCAATCCAATTTACAAGTACCAAATGTAAATTTTAAATGAACAATTCAAGTGCATATAAGTTGGCATTATTTTGTTTACTGTTATTGTGAGGTAATAAAATTAAAGTTATTATTAGATTGTTCAAAATGTCTAAAAAGAGTAGACTATTCCATAAACGCTTATCGTAGTAATATTGAACACATAGTCTAATAAATATTACATTTTTTAAGTTATAGGAATTTGTTTAAGCAAATGCAAAAAGCGATTAAAAATATATAATTTAACTCAGATGTTTATATGATTGTTTCTGGAGGGTGTTGTTTAGAATAACACTATAATAGTAGTATATATTATTTGAAAAAAATATGTTATTCAAATATAGTATTTGTATAAATTGCATATTCCCTCTAAAAAAGAATACTTGAAACGGCATTTCGGTTTTTATTTTGTCGGTATCCTCTGAGTGAATAGATTAACTGGGGTTTATTTGATCATCGCCACGTTTGTTCTCGTTAAAACCGGAATTTTCATGTCAGGGAACTTTGTTTAATGAGGTATTGCAATTTGTTAATAGAAACCAAAGACATAAATATGAGCGCATTTACATTATGAGATATAATCTCGATACAAGTTTGGCGATTAGTCAACGTTCTTAAACTTAAGACATTAGTTTCTTAATCCTTTTTTCTAATAGTTTAGTAGAGGATTATGAAGATTGTTTTTCGCATCAATTGGATTGTTTGGCCTTGGCACCAGCCTCAGTATTTTATAAGCCGTTATTTCTTAACCAATGGTGGTCTATGTTAATTATTTGAATTAATTCAATCCTGCCACGTTTTATAAACACTTTCTTTAAACTTTTCGATTTTTTAAATAACTAACTGCAAATGAACGTAATTATTTCCGTAACCGAAGTGGTTGAGTTAGTACTTAATTCAAAACATGATTATGTGTACTGATGCTCATTATTAAGAAGGCACACCACCAAAAAGGTACTTTCGTGGAAACTGCTGACTAACTTTATAGTTTCAGATAATTATGCACTCGGCTTAATAAATATCATACTGATTGAAAAGTTATGCTGACTGACAAATGTATTTTTTTGAACGATTGAGATAAAAATTTGTGGGAAGGAGGTTTGACTTAATTTTTTATGGGTGGTTGTGGTCACAACTTTCTCATGACTAAATAATAATTATAAAATAGGTTAAAATTGTTTAATTTAAACCAATAAAGAAGTCTCTAATTTTTTTAACGTTTAATAAATCATAATCATGAGCTAATTAAGTAAAACTAAACCTTATTTTAAAATACATACATAAAAACATTTGTTTCTGTTTTAGTACTTCTGAACAACATATAGTGTTAAATACATTATTTAAAAATTATTTTACTCTTTCATAATTTCTCTTTGGATCGATATTTATTCGTATTTTTCGTTCCAAAGTGACAATATTTCAGCGACGGCGTGGCTGAAACAACATGGGCCAGCATCGGTCAGGGGCGAAGACGGGAATTCCTCCCGCATACCCCTGCAAGCGACGTTATAGTTCTCTTGAGGTTCGAAAAAGACATAAGTCTATGTGCAATGCTGCAATGATCTAAAGGAAATTGGTCAACGACAGGGATCTTTTCAGCTTTCAACTCAATTGATAAAATGATCCATACGAAAAAAGTTAGGAGTGAGTATGGTTTCTTGGCTTTGAGGGGGCAAAATAATTAGGCATTTTCTTCCTATCTGACTCTGGAGAAGTTCTCGGTAGCTTTGGCGTTTTTACTTTCATAACAATTGTGCTCCTTGAAACATATCAACCAATTATGAATAGTTGTTGCTATCGACACTTCTTCACTATACACATAAGTCTGAAGTTGCACTATACCGTCAATGCTTTTACATGTTATGAATTTTAAGTATGGTTAAATTTTATTTTCACTTTTGAAAATTAATAATATAGTAGCAAGACAAAATTATTCGACAATATTGTATTTGTATGTAGAGTAAGAGGCATGTAAGTTGGCACAAACAGAAATAAACAAACTATTACCTTTTTGCGAACTTAAGCTTAAAATCCAGTACTAAAAACATACTTGGCCATGTGTTTTGTTTCTTGATCGAATTTTCAAGCACCAGCTGTTGGTGCAGTTTCACCTGCAAAGTTAATTGCGACATTTTTAACTTTGCATTTACTTTACTTTAACATTCGGGACTAGTAAGCAAGAAGTGGTGGAAATGAACAGTACACTCGTGTGCAAACTTACATGCATCTTACTCTACAATGTTCTGAAAATGTCGAAAACAAAGATTTTACCGAGACTAAGATCAAAACAAATTTTATCGGCCGTGATACGGCGATTTTAAAAGACACCCGAGATACATATTATTGGCCTAAAATAGCTGTATATTCCCATTTTGCCGTCTAAAACGTCAATCGGACCGCATTTTTAGCCTGAAAACGGTCAAACTGTGTTTTTAGACAAATTTACCGACCGGGTGTGTGTTATCAGCCAAAATCGATAATTTTATTGGCAATTTTACAGCAATATTACTAGCCAAAAACTACGACCGCAAAGTTTTTTATCGGCCGTAATTAAGTACCAACCGTATTTAATGCCGGAAATGTACTTAATCGCTCAAAAACGGCAATCGGACCGCATTTTCTCGGTAATAAATAAAGCCGGGTCGTGTTATATATACAAAAGCGAAGTCCGAAACGCATTTTATCGGGCAAAATCAGAGATTTGGCTGTGTTTTATCGGTAAAAACATAAATTTTGCCGCAACTTGGAGGTCAAAATCACCAAAATGACTGAATTTTTAAAGTATAATGGACTGGACCACGTTTTATTGGCCTCAAGTGGCAAGCGAGCCACACATTATCCAAGGAAATAGCAATATATAATAGTATATAACAACCGTTTTCCTAGCATTTAAAGTCCGAAATCGACGGCCGCAACTTGTTTATTGACCGAAATTGACGACCGAGCCTCAATATATGCCAAAAATCACAATCTAACCGTGATTTATCATAAAAATTGGCAATCGGACCACATTTCCCCAACGAAAAATAAAGCCGGATCCCGTTTTATAGGCCCGAACGACAACCGGAACGTATTTTTTACGAATACAGTCGGCGATTCGACCCCGATCTATCGCCAAAGAACTCCTATGTTTTCCTAATCGGATAGATCAAAAACAGGAATTTAGTTGCATTTAATGGCCCGAAATGACGATCGGCAACGTTTCTTACTGTTTGAAAATGACAACCAAAACTTTCTTATTGACTGGGAACGACAGCGAAGTAAACCATGTCGGGATAGACCATGCTCGCGCCCATAGTCGGAATAAACCAAAATTCGGTCCAGTCGGGCTCAAGGTCACATCTCAAAGTGTAGAACTCGCTCGCAGCGCTCAGTACAGCGTCTTATGGGTAATTGGCGACGCGTCCTCAGTCCTCAGTTAAAGAGGTTTTCGGCGTAAGGGATTTTTTATAGTAAAATGGGTTTCAGAATCGTATTACTGAATAAATTCGTTGTCTTTTGGTACTAAATTCAAATGTATTTAACCTCTAATTATGACTAAAAACACGTGTAAGTTTCAATATTAGTATACAGATCTCGATGTTCACGTACCCAACCTGGATTTTCATCGAAATTAATTTACGACTCAATGGGTCCCATATTTTACCTACTTGATACATGAGTCAACTCTTTTCGTGAAAACAACTATATAATAACAATTGTACGGCTTTTAAAGAGGCTTAGTTTTGAATTTTGACACAATAAATTTGATTCCATACTATCGCATTTATATTTTTGGTAAAAAAGTTTATTCAAAACTAAATATCTTTCGTATTCGAGTTCCTTGACATTTTCCTCAACTTTTAACGACAATATCATTTTTATATGATTGGTTATTACAGTATTGGCTCACATAGAGGCTTAGTTCTGAGTTTCAACGTAAAACCATAGTTCATTCATAATTTTGATTAAATATTTAGCTACACATATTTACTTACGACTTTGTATTTCAGTTCCCCGATCTATTCCTTATTTATTCACACAAAATCAAATTATATGTCTATTTGAATAGTTGTTAGGGAGGTATAACTTAAGTTTATGTAAACAGATGTTGATTTTCTTCTATTTCAATGTTCACGATTAAAATCGTAAAATGTGACCATCAAATTAAAGATTATAAACCTGAAAACATGTAACATTTAAATAAAATATAATTTAACGATGTAATAAATAACTACTAGAACTAGAAGGAAAAATGTTTAAGTGAGTCAGCTTTTAAAGGGAGAAGGGTTTAAATAAAAGGCAAAGTTATGTTTAAATAAAATCCAATACATATCGAGTTAATGACTCCTGTATTTTAACTTATAAAATGGAGAAATAAAGTATTTAGTGGGGAATTTTTGCTTCACGACTACATTATTACAAAACAAATATGTTTATTCTTTCATAACATTTTACTATGTAGAACAAATAAGTCTCATATTATTTTTCATTTAATTTAATTACATATTCATTTATAATATTTAATATGTAATGTTTAATCATGAGTCAGATTACATCTCGATAAATGTTTTTTTTATCATAATTGAAAGCTGTGTTAAGTAACAATAATCTCAATATAATATGGAGTAAAATGTATCTTTATATATTTACTTTTTATAAAAATCTAAGTAAAATGAGGAGCGATTATTCTGATGTGGTAGTAGGGCGTGGGGCCGTGGTCCCCGACAACGACGACGGCACGCGTAGAACTGAACATAGCCGTGATTTATATCGGATTATTGAAGAAACTAGAAGGTATATCGAAAATGTTTTCGAATAAATTTTGAAGATCAACTAATTAGCTACAACTTTCTCGCTCGAAGTTTGTTTTTACCTCAGGAATAAAAAACTTTCTCGCTTACTGACTTTTTATGTCATGTTCTTACAACCTTCTAATATTTTAATTATTACAAATTACACATAATTTTAAACTAAAATATATTGATACTGTTAGATGCGGACATTCACGCAGAAAAGGAATATATAAGTTTCATTGTAGTTTTATTATTATTAAGATGTACAGGAGCGTGTAATCTACAACGCGCTCACTGCTCGGGATTACTCAGATTTGCCGTGTCCTACAATTTGGGTCTAGCCTGACAATGTGCGGACCGTTTTCTGTCCATTTGGCGAGCTCTCCATGGTTTCTACCTCGCTGGGGAACGACAACCGAGCCGCATGAACGAGAATGTCCGAAAAATACGCTTTAAAACTAAATCAACGAATTTTCGCAGAGATTCCCGTAAAATTATCCGATTTTCCAGGAATTTCCGGTCTGTGAACTCTCTGTAATAGTATTACAGGCATATGAATCTGACTGACGTCGCATCAATCAGACGGCAAGTCGAGATGACACTGCCGGGCAGACGTAGCGCTGACGCTGGTGCGGGGGTACGCGCGCAACTCCAATCTTTTGCCTTGGGGGGGGGAATTTCCCCCATTTCCCCCCATGGATACGCGCCTGATGTTGTACAGTTCTTTCTTATATACTGGGTGGCTGAAAAACTGAATAATTCTTATGATTTGTATTTACAACGTAAAAAGTATTGCCGCTGACAAAGGACAGTGATAGGGCTGAAGAGTGGGCGCGCGGCGGTCAAAATGAACATTCCCGTTGGAAGCCTCCCCTAACCGCCGCGCCGGCACCGCACTAGAACAGTGCTCCCGAGGCACAGTTCCGCAGGTATGTTGGTCAGGTCCCAATCCTTTGATGCGACTGTGCCTTTGTTGGGAGCGGCCACGCGCCACCATTGTCACCCCCCTTCTGTTCTAAGAAACACTACGTCCCACTGTCCTACTACGATTTGCAATAAATTGTTCCGTTAGGCCTACCAAACTAAAAGATGGCCCATAATATTTGTCCAAAGGAGACGAATAATACAAAATTTTAATCACAGTTCTACGATGTCTCGATACTGATTTACTTCTAAAGTAGACGAACATAACATTTGAATCAGGGATCCTAGAAAATAAACCGTAAGGTCCATAAAGACATTATGTCATTGGATCGAAAATAAAAACGTCACTTTTGATTTTACTTTACTTGCTTATGTCAAAAGGTCCATGTGTTCCCCGTTATCTCTGCAAACAAGAATATTCGTACATACATATAAACAGAACCATATCAGTACATTTGTTAACATTCGATCCGCTGAGCCATCTTTTGAAGTTTATGGTTCTTTCAGTTTATTATCTATTATCCGTGATAATAATCACAGTTCTATTATCCCACTATCGAAATATCAGGTAACATAGTTATTTATAAAAAAATATTGCAGGCAAATTTGGGAAACCCGTTGTCTATGAGTCTTTTTATAGTATCCACCGTGAAGCCACAAAATAGGCCGAAGATAGAGATGACGAGTTGCTGCCAAATAACATGTGTGTAAAAACGTCAATCAGAGGGAACATTCAGTTTAAAGCAAAGTAAGATTACAGCAAAAACGGGGATGGCCACTGATTAACCTAATAGTTTTATTTTAAATTAAAAACACTGTTTTATAAATACAGATTTTCCAACGAGTTGTAGGGTTCCTGGTTATCAGTCGGGATTGTAACAACGAAAACAATTATTTGTTCAAAATTCACGGTTGGTAATGGCGAGTTTATGTTATTTAAATAATTATTGAAGACATTTTCCATCACTTATTATAGTTAGTAATATATATACGTAATAAGTAGTGGACAATTTCCGCAACAATTCCTTAAATAACAACGTAAACAATACTCTACTTATAATCTTCCTAGAATTTCACTAAAATAAATCTACCTGAATTAGTAAATTACAGATTACTTTAATTCTTAAACTGTTAAAATACCAACCGGCCGTAATTTTTCCGCTTTGGAATGATTTTCAACTATCTTCTAATTTGAACTATTGAAGTACAAACAATACGTACCTTAATATAGAATAGACTGTATATTTTAGCTTTAAAAAAACTTTAAATCCATAAACCTTGTTTCTAGGGTTTATAAATATGTTATTAATTACTAAGAGATGATTATCCAAACATTTTACCTGTCAAACCGTATATGTATGAATAATAAATACATCACAGAGTAGCAGCTAAAAAAAGTAACAACTCCGAAAAATATGTTATAGCAGGTAAATTTAGAACAAGGAAGTATATTATAGTCCGGTCATATTTTTAAAGACAAAATCACTATGATAAAAAGAAAATAAACTGTTTAAGAAGATATTTTAAAGTAAGTATTTAAGATTTGACTGTTAATTTAAAACCTTTGAATAATCGACTAATTAAAATATTTATATTTATTATAGTTAAGTGATATAACTGTCCGTTGAACGATTTTAAGATTACAGTTTCGGTCTCACATTTCTCGGAGAAACTCCCCCCCATTTCCTTAAACTTTAGATTAGGTATAAATTCAATATTATAAAGTTTTGTGCTAAAACCCTTTATTTTGGAGTTAGTCTTGAAAAAGAGAATACATTTTCGAGACCTATCGTTATAAAAACAGTTTCGTGATCGTTATAAGCAGTTATCATTGGTAACGGTGCTAGTACGTAATGTATAACCAGTTTTATTTAACTATACATTCTATATACTTAAACATGTAAATTCCATAAACTAAGATGGAGGTCATTATAAAGTGTCTAAATATGCAAAATGGAGCAAGCACAATCGGTTGGTTCATCCTTACGCACCTTTATGTAGGCTTAAGAACTAGAACTTGATTAGGAAAATCGTTGTGAAGGACGTCTTGCTTGAATGGGCGATGAATTGTCTTTGATTATTCTTCTCTGACTTCACAGGAGAGGAAACGGGTGTGCGGTTGGGGGTTATCGCTACTGTGGTAGTAGATCCTTTTTCCAACTAACTGGTTGACTCATCTTCCCCTTTATCCTAGTATTGGTCCACAGCGACCGTTGAAGCTGTTAGAATTTTTTAAGGGTTATTATTATTGCAAAACCATTGTTTCGTGGAAGGACACTCTGTTATATGCCACCACACTGACAGCACCGAGTGAGGAGTGTATGAACTCCACTGTGCAATAAATATTGTTATCGTTTTAGCCAGCTATTACGATTATAACAATTAACTTTGTCTGTAAACTCTTAAATACGGACATAAAAGAGTCAAATTCGCGATTATGACTATCTGTGTTGGGGTGGTGGCGCTTTCATTAGAAATCGCATTTCGATAAGCTCATACCTACTAATTTGGCTGTGTATATATTGCAATTGTCACCCGCCTAAATTATTTGTTCGGCCGCATTAGAATAACAATACAGTGTCGGATAAACTGGGTGATCAATACACAATTAACAGAGATATTAAATTAGTAAAATAATTGAATAAAACATGTGTACGGCTCATTATGAAATGTTTTAGAAACTTTACATTAATTCTTTAGATTAATGTAAAATGAAGTTTTCCCAAGAAAATTACATATTTGGTATTACAACATCTGACACACATTAACAGTTAAAATTATTCAAAAACGTATTCGGGAATAAGCAAATGCCTACCACAACCTCATTTTGTATTACTCTTTATTTGTATATATTATTATTAATGTTTCAAAAAGATAATACGTACTTCAGTCATAACCCATTCCGTTGGCAAAAATTATATACGGAGTGTAAATGTCCGGAAGGTTGCGTTAACTGTATATCTTGTTAGACTTTACGGAAAGGCGGCAATCGGCAGTCCCTTCCCCTCACGCGCCTCCACCAATGGGAGAACGGTTTCCCCTTCCCTTGGTCAGATTGTGACTTGCCGCTTGTTTGTAATATGGAATGCTATAGCTGGGCATTTTGTAAACATATACAGGAGGAGTGCCTTCTGCCAAAAGTCGTTTATATAGAGATTATATTAGGATATATGAAACCGGCATATTCAAGTTAGTCTATATATCTAGTATAATTTGTTGTACGTAAATCATAACTCATTATAAAAGGTGGGTTTGATAGAATGCTACCTGCCGGGATCTTGTATGGAATGCTATCTGCCGAGGTTCTTTATATATATATATATATATACATAAATAAAAATTTGAACGAATGGTGTTTTTGGCATCTGGGGTCCTCAAAATGAAATGTAATAATGGTCTCGGGCTTAAGGCTTACCATGAGACCTACGATAATAGCTATTCCCTATAGGGGAAATTCGCTAATACTGTCCAATTTTTTGTCTCATTCTCTCAGTTACAAGATACATCGTTTTTATAGATACGACTATAAGCGTGATCCAGTATTGAACATATGACGGAGTGAATTACCATTACCTCAGTTATATTCCTGTAAAACACTTATTTGTTTTAATTTTACATAACGAGGAAAATAAAAAAAATATTTTTTATTCCTATAAAATGTGTTGAATTTGTAACATGTAAAATACTTATAGAACATGCACTACTATTTTAAGTTGGTTACTGTAATAGCAACACAATTTGTTGTGATTTAATTAAAGCTTGAAAAGTTTGTATTTACATTTAACTTATGTCTATATGTCAGAGGGCATTTAAGAGCAACAGTATGTTTGAACCTTGTGCAGTATTATGCAACTATTCAAACATGAATTTGTGAAAACGGTTGTGTTAAAATTAATTTTCTTAAAATATGTTAAACATTTGGATGTCGATTAAAGTTTAAGTACCTGGTGTTTTCTAAATAGTAGATCTTTGAGTTTGGTCTGGTAGTTGTGATTGGTGATTTAACTAGAGTAGAGGCAATATGGGGAGTCTGGGACAGCTGAAAAATAATTGTTTTTTAATCAGAAGTGACGTTTGAGTGACGTGGTGATGACGTATGTGTGACGAGAGGGTGTGATGACGTCACGGCGATGACGTATTGGTGTGACGATACACATACGTCATTGGATGTGAGGTAATGTGAAAGCGGGTGGATTTATATTCGTTAAGAAACGGTTTAAAGTCGAGAGAGAGGTTTGAAAATGAATTTGGTGGTTGCTGAGTGTCAAACGATTGAACAAACTGGTGACCTGTAAAAAGGCCGTTTGTTACATGTATGTAAAATCTTTTGGTGTGACGAACGACATACGTTATTGGATGTGGGGTAAAGTGAAAACGGATGGATTAATATTTGTTCCGAAACTGATATAAGTCGTGGGAGTGATTTGAAAATGAATTTGGCGGTTGCTGAGTGTCAAACGAATGAAACATCTGGTGGCCTTGAAAAAGGCCGTTTGTCACATGTCCTTAAAATCTGTAATTTACACAAATATTGCATAAATCTCAGTTGATAGACCTCTTCTGTTGATCTCAGCCTTCAGCGCAGCGAGATATTCCATCCGCCGAGATATCGCCGGCCACTGCTCTGGAAGCATCGTCGGTTGGGCAATGTATGACATGATCGCCTTTATCTCATTGAAGTGATTTTCTTGTAGTTCGTCCTCAGACATAGTTGAAATTGCTCTCATTCTCTCCCCATGCTCCGCAATCAGGGTGATCTCCACCAACTCTTCGTCGCCGATGTCTTTGGACCACAGAGTAGATGCAGACATGTTGGCGGATCGGTGTCAGACGAGAGGATGGTAGTGAGGATCAGACAGACATGATTTTATTACTTGTTTATGCTTAGTCATCACGAAACACTGACAAGTAATTGGCTAAAAAATATCCAATTAAATGTAACCATTTTATAGAAAAAACCTAGAGTCATTGTTACTCTCAAGTGGGTGGGTGGTTACGGACATGTAGAAACAAGTTCAAGGTCATCGAAAGTGGTTTTTAAAAAAAGATTTGATAATTTATTTGTCAAAAATTACAAAGATTTAATCAAGGTTTACATAACTTATCTTTACAGCAAACTAGGTATATTGTATTAAACATTTTTTCCTTCTTTGTACTTTGGAGGTTCTTGTGGTTGGCTTTCTTCTTCGTACTTTGGAGGTTCTTGTAGTTTGGTTTCTTCTGTATTTTCGGATGTGGCATTCGGAGACCATTCAGTGGGTGATTCAGTCGTCTCCGAATCGCAGAAGGTTGTGCTGTCGAATTCAACAGTAATCTTCATTACCATCGGAGGATGTTCCGTCATCAAATGCAGGAGTGTTTCGTGAAGTATTCCCAAATCCACTTTGTCTTGCATCACCAGATGAAACTTCATTATGTTGATGGGTTAAGTTCGTTCTTGACGGTACGAGAGCTGATGGAGAAATGATAGCTGACCACTAGTACGGGTTCTATTTATGTCAGAATAAAATGGTGGGGGTAAGTCCGACACTTTCAAAACTATGTCAAGGTCACAGTGATGAGTTTTTTAAAAATATAATTACATAATACCTAAGTAAAAATAATACATAATTAAAAAGGTAAAATAATCAGAGATTACAATGGAATTTTACGCTATGTACAAAACTATTTTACAAAGTATTGTTAACATGGATTGTTATTTCTGTAGAGTTGTTTCCAGAAGGTCCATGGGAAACTAAATACAATACGCCGGGCTTGACAGAATCCAAATCTTCGTTCATAAGAACATTAACAAATCTTTTCGGGAGGTAAACTTGGAATTTAGGTTTATCTTCTTCTTTGTAGGGTGAATCTCCAAGAACAGCTATAACTGCTTCACCAACTGATGTATCCAACTTTTTCATCGAATGCACAGCATAATGTTTTTTCTCTTGAAGTTCGCTACATCTTTTTGTTGCTAGGAGATCGGATTTTGAATGTTGGTTGAATTTGTCTGCAAGAGATTGTAGTGGAGAAGGTGATGCCATTGTGGAGAAGCTGATATGATTCTTTTGCTAGGTGTTGTATTCTGTAAGAGATCTTGTGTCCAACTGATATTACGGAGGTACGTGCATGGGTATATGTGGATTTCCCCCTCCACCGGATATAAATCGGCCTACTCTGTATGCTCGTGACAATGCACAATTTGCAGTTTTATGCTGAGGGCTTTTTACTCCGATGCAAAAACCATTTAATTCCGTTGCAAATTCCTTATCCAACACAATATCCGTCACATTTGAAGTACTGTACATTCTGATCCACTTTGATTTTTCATCCCCAGTAGTGTAGATTTCGTCATACTGTTGACAATAATGGTACATTATGCTATCCAGCTCTTTGTATTGTGTAAATCCTTCGTCCCAGGAGATGTGATGAAGATACTTCATTAACCATTTATTGGTTCTAGAGCTTTTGCTATTTAACTTCTTAAAAGGAAAAGGCGGCTTAAAAAGAAAATAGTTAATGACATTAGTAGATATGTCAAAAAAAGCTAGTTCTTTTATGATAGATTTGTCTTGGTTGTTCCTGAAAGCTTGAAATTCTACTACGCACTTTTTGGACATTCTAATATTATAATTAAAACAAATTGGTTTGTCCATTCCGTATCAATGTAATTTTGGTTCTATGAAACATTTCTCACTGCAGCAGTATGTATTTATTTTTGCAACTGTTAACTGATGGGAAGCTTGCAATCAACTGCACTCATATAGCCCCAATATTGTCATATATATATATATATATATATATATATATATATATATATATATATATATATATATACGGTGAAAATAAGAATAACATGTGGAAACCTGAATTGTTTCAAGGTCACGTAAATTAGTTTTTAAAAATGTTTAAGTGCTCCCAGCATGAGCACTTTGTTGATGCAATCTACCGTATAAACAGTCAGAGTTTGCTAACATTCATTCGCATTTAGTGTATCTCTCTTCTACACATGTACCGTTACATTTCATACATTGATATTTCAATTGTAGTGTTGACGTGTTGACTTGAAAATATTCATGTAGAACTTTTTGTTCGTAGTCCGCAAATTCATTTTTGTTATCCTCGTAACACTTTCGACAAATCCTAAGACTATCTTTTTCATAGAAACATATTAAAGCCGTCGCACAATTTTTATAATGTTCATTCATAATTTCTTCAGCTATACTTTTTGGTAGTTGGCTTACAATTTTTTTTAAATCATTCGTATCCTGATATTCTTTGAGTAACGCTTGTTTCCACAGGTTATACTCCTCCATTTTGCGTTGAATCTACGAGAGCGCATGAAGTTGGTTTTCACTGGGCAAGAGCTGGAGTTGTTCTGAGATGGGGTGGGTGGTGTGACAGCTATTTATACTAATGCAAACCTTCATTTCCTAAAAATTAACACTCTATTGCAGTAACCATAGCATTCACATATTCTACATGCTATTCCGTCTTGTTATTACTTTTGACTCTACTTCTATATCCACATCCCAACTCTTCCTGTTTGCACAATATTGTAGTAGACATTCACAAAGACCTTTGCGACATTTGTTACAATATTTTATTATATCGCTATACAGTCCAAATTTCACACACATTTTAGGACAACTTGTATAACAGTGTTGGGATTTGTACAATGTGAACGTTTCTCGTGTTGGAGTTGGAAGTTTATATGTTTTACATCGACATTTACAAATACCATAACTTTCACATATTTCACAGGCTAATCTGTCTACCTCTAGTTTCGGTCGCACAAAACACTTGTTTTCACAGCAGTATCTTTCCATTTTATGAAGTTTACTTAAGCAAGTAATAAACAAGACTGAGTAGGATAGGTACTGTTTGGAAGCCTGGAATCAACTGCACTCACACAGCGTGAGTATTTTCATATGTATATAGTCAGCGAAAAGAAGAATAACATATGCAAACCTGAACTGTTTCAAGGTCACGTAAATCTTTTTTTAAAAAGTTTTAGTGCTCCCAACATGAGCACTTGCTTGACGCAATCATTCAAATAATTTTACACTTTTTGTTTATTTGAAATATTCTCCGGCAATTCCTTTGTTGGAGAAACTTTAATTTTGGTTCCTTCACTTCGAAGTTTATTAAAAAAGAATCCGGTCCTTCTGTAGAACGACACCTCTTGAGGCAATCTGTTGTATATAGAATGATCTATCGGGCCATAGATCAGTGGTAAAACTGGATGTGTGTTCACCGAACTGTTGAGGTAATCAAAAATAAGTGGAGCATATGTGACGAGTTGCTGAATGTATCTGATTATTACTGGTGTTAGATTCGACAGGACTTGAAATTCTTCCAAAGTTAAAAGGATTTTCTTATTGTGTTTAGAAAGATCTCTAAATCTCACAAATTGAGTACCTCGAAGTCTGATGTTGTCGATTTCTAAATCGGATTCGTTAAATCCAATTGCAGTTTTTCGTCCTGTCAAGTTGTTGTATAAGTAGGCTTCAATGATAGATACGTGTTTAGTAAATTTATCCCACATGTATATCGTAAGCAGCAATGAGGCTTTCCCGCAATGGTTAATTAGCACAGCAGGATTAAAGTTCAAAGATTTGAAAACACCAACAGTAACAGTTTTATCCATGTTTAAATTCAATGGATACATTGCGCGTAAAAATACATCAAATATCACATCCATATTTTGTTCATCATATTCATTTTCACGTCTTTTCCTTTTCCTCTGATCATTTCCTTCGAAAGTTATAAATCCTGAGAGTCCAGCCTTAATCTCCTCAGTAGTTGTTGTGTCCTTTTCTGCGGACTCTTCTACATTTTCAGCTGGTGTTGTATTAGTTTTAACATCATCATTATTATTATTATAAGGTGGAATTGTGTCTTTGACAATTGGAAAAGAAGTGGTTTCCGTTGTTTTTACAGAGTCCTCACTAGGATTACCAGGAGGAATTGTGTCTTTGTCAATTGGAAAAGAAGTAGTTTCCGTTGTTTTTGCAGAGTCCTCACTAGGTTTTGTGTTTTCAGGTAAGTCTTGATTCGACATTTTAGATGCAGCTGTCACCTCTGTTGATGCAGACTCGAGCGTTACATCTTCAAGAAAATTAGATGGCATACTGTCCATTTTAACTATCAATGTTGTCTTGCTGTCTGCAGGTGGTATACTGATGACCTCTCGCAGAAGAATCTCCCTTTTATAAACTTGTGGCGGGGGTAAATATATGTAGGTGCTGAATAATGTGGTAAAAACATCTATATTATTCTTCTAACCACGCCTGTTAGAGGGGTGTACGTTACGATTGTATCATGTAGTATCAAACAATACGCTGTTGTTTGGTCTGGAATATTCTCTTCCAACTCAAACTCGATGCGAATATCTACTGTTGATGATTTAATTGATTCGTTTTGTTTTGAACAGTCTATGACTGCAATTGGTGCGAGACTCTTGAATGTTTCAGGGTTGAGGAGAGGCGAGTTCGTCCTTCCATAGTATGACGATTGAAACCTTGCATACATATCGTATAAAATACCATATCTGTCCTTAGAAAACATTACATTAAGACTGTCATAGGGAAAGAATTGTGAGTTTAAAAACAACTTAATATTTGAAAGTTTACAATGATCAAAGCTACTGGCATTAGCAGTAATATTAGATCTTTTATTTGTTTGCAGAGCAAAAATAACATATCTAGGCTTTTCTAAATTACTCGAAGTCTTCACAGCCCACGTTTGACGTTGAGTTTTAGGCAAGACAGGCCATTCATGCATTTCCCAGCTTCTAAAAGGAACCACAATATCCCTATCAGAGTCCAGAATCCGTAATAGACTTACTCGTCGTTCATCGGCCAACCGTACATGAGGTACTCTCCAAACTATTTTATCTAACTTCAATTTCCATTCAAGTGTTGTGGGAGTTGTTCCGCTATCAGCTTGTATAATATCCACATCAGAGGATGATCGCAGTAAAACCAATTCTTGTTTGACATTAATTATTATTCTTCTGTAGTCTTCAGCGAATCCTAGTAAGAGCCGCAACGGAACGCAAAAGTCGAAATAACCACTTGAATTAGGTACTATTTTGGTCGTAGTTGGTAATATCCATCCGGCTGTTTTTAAAGCGTTCGTTTCATTAGGTGATAAAGAAACCAACCCTTTAAGCGTACTGCTTATACCGACTTTTTTAGTCGAATCTACTACAATGCCAGATATTTCGTACCGGATTTCTTCAAACAAAAAGGCCATTGGATTATTTATGAATGGTACTTTTGATGTTGTATTTTCATCTTTTTCCAAAACCCTTCCTTCAATATAAATATAGCTTTCAGACGGTAAAGTATATGCATCTTGATGTTGTATTGGAATTCGGATCTCATCATTATTTCCTAATTTCGATGAAGCGTAAGTGTTGTGAGTGTGAAGCTCCTTCTCCCACAACGTTTCGTCGAAAACCGCTCCATGTTCAATACGATGTCTGAAATATGAGTGGAGTTTAATGGAAGATATATCAGATTATGAGGTTTTTCAATTATCTTAAATCCAGGTGGAACGGTTGGATAAAACGAATGTAAAATATGTTGGTTCGATCCATCTTTATAAGCCCCTTGAACTATGTTACACGTGATATTTATAGTATTAACTTTAATTATGTTCACAGTTTTTGGACTTGTATGGTAGATATTTGGTTCAAGAACCGACTTGTATAATGGGAAACCAAGTAAAGGACCAATCGATGCTGGTAGAGTGAAATCCATATAAAACTTGCATTTTATTTCACTTCTTAAATTGTTATTATTCGCTCTTAGTTCAATTACGTCCTTTCCTAACTTATTTTGAAGTTCTCTGTTTATGTCAGCTATTTCATAAGCACCAGTTTTAATCTCAACAAATTCACGTACATCAGCCAGACCTTCAGTATTTTTCTTTCTCACGTAGTTAAATTTATTATTAACACCTTCTATTATGTTTGGGATTGAGTTGTAAGTAGTAAAATTCAAAAGTGCAATTTCCCACTGTCTATCATCTCTCAGGTGTAATGGTGGAAATAATGTACTTCGTAAAGTTGATGTTGAACCACTAACTGTTACAGTACAAGATGACATCTTACAGTTGACTGACACTTGTGGCTAGAAATTCCAAACATAAATGTCCACATACTGACGTGTCTTCTCTTTGTTTTCTATCATAATTGAAAACTACGTTAGGTACTGCACCGAAATACACTTGTAACTCTTTAGGAGGTGGAAGATTCCCAAAACTGTCGAAATAAAAAACAGAATCAAATATTTTCTTATAACGAACCCAATGTGTCCCAGCACCATTAGCATAATCAAGGTTTACAATTGCGGTTTCATTTTTCCAGATTATTCTTGGCAATCCGTTTCGCATGAACACCCCTCTGAAAAAAGGGATTCTTAAACATGATGCATACCGTTCAAGTTCCTCGTTGTTCAAAGGTTTATTCGGCAAAATTAATTTGTTTTTATTTAATATGCACGGTATGGTCTTAGGTATAATCCTCTTCCGTTTACCTTTTTTTGAACATTTTGAACACTTTTTTCGCTTACGATTAACTCTCTTATTAGTATTCCTTCTTTTACTAGTGCCCCCACCGGAAATATTTCTTCTGCGACGTGTGTTTGTTTTTCTTCTCCTCGATCCTCCTCCAACTGCTGTTTTGGCTTTCATGGCTGCAGTTACTGCTAATGCAGCTGCTCGTTCACCAACACTTGCGTCACTTGATTTTACTCTCTGCCAAGCTTTTTCAGCAAGAGCTCTATCTGCAATTGATCTTCTTTCCGAATCTGAGTAATTTGAATATGCAATATCGTGTGCTCTGCAAGCTTCGGCCAAATTTGTTTATTCCAGGATCTCCTCGTACCAAACGCTTTCGCAATTTCGTACCTGGACCACAATATTGATAACCTCCAGGCAAATGTAGCTCAATTGGAAGTGCGTCAACAGCTGTGTTTATTAATGCACCTGTAGGTAAAGTGGAAAATGCTTATTTAAAAAGAGACACTGCGCTACTAGTGAGTCCTTGTCCTCTTTTCATGAGTGATAGTTCACTACTGAACGTCTTCCTTCCATGTATGATAATATATTTTTGTTTTAACACCTTACTTCATTAGATTACTCTAACGTCTGGCAGTGATAATGACTCTTCTGTATCACTGTTTGTATCATATATTGCGTTTACACTGTTTGAAGGTGTTCCCCGACTTTCCTTATTCGAAGAGGTGAAAAGAATCGCCATAGACTGTAATTTGTCGATTGTTTGGTAAATATCTTGTTTTAATTGCTTTATTTCTTCCAAAACAAATCGCCTATTCACAGCATCTGTATCTTTTTCTGCAATTTCCACATGTATAATTATTTTATATTTAGCATCAAACATGGTGTCATTTGTCTCGCAATTTAATGTAAATGTACGAATTGTTCCAAGGTTTACTGCTTCATCTTTGTTAATAGGATCTGCAATATTGCACAAACGTTTCCTTCTTAGATCATAGTTTCCGTCTCGAGTCAACTGAAAACCTTCTCCAGGTGGACCTTTCAAAACCTCTCGAACCAAAGAGCTCTCATGACGACCGAACTTATCAACACTCATCTTTAGACTGAATACTTAAGCTATGTATCCCCGACCTTTTAACTCTTCCGTTAAAGCAATCATTTCGTTATCCATTCCGTTATGCCCAGCCTGTATAGATTCATATATTAATCGCATTCTGTCAACCAGCTTATTCACATTATTATAGTATATAATATTTTTATCATACACCGATTTCATCGACATTCCTTTACCCTTAGCCTTCGGACGTTTTCCTCTAATACTAGAAAACAGCTTTGAAATAACTTCTCTATACTTCTCCGATCTATTTCTATGAATAGGTGTATTATGTGAATAACCTTTTCTATTGGAGTTGGTTAAAATACATATGTTTTTAAAATCATTCAAATCCTTCTTAGTATATTTTTTTGGAGAGGGTTTAAAGATCAATTCAAACAGTCCAGCGGCACCCTTAAAAGTTTGGTCTTTAACTGTTATATTATCTTTGTCATCTATCTCTAGCATACTATCCCCCATACGAAGACCGTCTTTTTCCAAGCGTGCTCCATACACGTGGTATTTACTCGATTTATGTGCACCATGTAGCATTTTTAGTATATAATTTCGTGAAAGAGGTCCTTTTTTGCCAATTTCTTTACTTAAAATACTAATATTTGTGGGGGATTCTGTTGGTTCTAAAGTATCTGTTTCACCTTCAATGTCGGATTAACTTTCTTCTTCATCTTCTTTATCTTCTTCTTCTTCTTCTTCTTCTTCTTCTTCTTCTTCTTCTTCTCCTGAACGACTCGTTCTGCTAAATGATTCTGACCCAGATTCTGATCCGTATGTTCCTGAAGTTTCATCTTGTTTAACAATCTTTTTATCTCGTTCTTTTACTTCTTGATCTAGTAGAGTCGATTTGGTCATTTTATCATTTATTTTATTCAGGGGTTCGACAATGGGCTTGAAGGTTTCCTCCAAATATTTATTTCTAGCCATCAATCCTTCTTTTAGTAGCAGGTTTTTCTTCCGTATTGAGTCACTTAGCACTTTTATTTCACTAAGCAACTCCTCCTGGTTCGACATTATTAGTTCCGACTGTTCTCAACGCCTTCACCACAAATACTGAATTTGTTATAGGCAGAAGTCAATGTAATAAAACAAATCCATCGAACCCTATTCTGTAACGACCATTAGTCATAGATCTTTCTTTATCTATAACTAAAAACCCATATTTTTCTTTCCAAGCTTTCCCACACACATCTCGAAATTTTTCAAATGACATATCTGCACCAACATGATCGTTGTATATATGTTTGAGATTTTTTCCATCCTGCTTGAAAACAATTAAAAAGTTTACGTTTTCTCTAATTAATTGTTTCGGGATTTTACTATATGTTTGACCTATGTAAATAGAGTCAATATGATTATGTTTACCCATAGAGAAGTATGTTCTTATCCTATCATGATTTTCAGAGGAAACATCGTCAAAAATAAAAACTGAATACGGTTCAGCATTGTTAGGCTCTATAATCTCACTACTTGCGTCAAATTTATGCAATGAAACATCGGGTACATCATGCAAAATCTTTTCCAATAAAAATATTTTGGTTGATTCAGAGATTTGGAAAAAATATAAACATTATTGAAACTTAAGCCGTTTGGTTTTGTTATTAAATTAAAAAACAACGTTGGTTTTTCCACAGTTTGAAGGCCCACTAATAATACACCTCATTGTGTTAGGCAATAAACAGCCATGTTTACTTACCTCATTATCAAAAATATCCGGTGTCAAACAATCAATATTGTTAATATCAAGTCTTTCATTCTGGCAGATAATTTCCATAATTTATTTACTGCATAAACAGTCTTCTCAAATGTTGTCCCGTTACTGATTTTTTATTTCAAAGTAGGTCCTTTTTGTCTATCCAAGTATCTTCGCTCTTGTCAAATCCCAACCATCTCACTAAAAGTTTATTACCTCTTTTTTCTTAATATCTTTTCAACCAAATAAACATTGCCAGTCTTGGATTTTAACAACTCATGTCCGTAAAACCCTCCCTGCAGTATCTCTCCTTTAACATCCTTTAAAATATAAGTTTCAGGAATAGTAGGCTGTACTCGATGCACTGTGAAAACCTCGTTTGTCCAATTCGGAAGGTAACCTTTGGTAAAGATCTGTTTATATTTACATATCCTCACATTGTCTCCTATTGCAAATTTTTTGGGTGGTTTCTTATCTAATATTGGTTTGGTACTTTTCTTTATGCGTTTCAAAACTTTAGATTCATTTGCTTTATTCACCTGATTTGGTTTCATACCTATTGTACGATGTTTTTTATCATTGTAATCTTTTATTAAAGTAGGATGAATATCATACCATACATAGGTGCCTCTTTCTGAAAATTTCTTGTACATTGAAGTTTTCAAAGTGCGATTGAAACGTTCTACAATAGCGGCTTTCTTTTCACTATAAGTTGAATAATGATTTATTTTATTTTTCCTCATTAGATCAGAAAAATCTTTGTTAAAAAATTCTGTACCATCGTCTGTCTGCAGGTTTTTTATACGTTTCCCTATCGCCTGAAGTACTTCTTTCATTGCTTCTGTAATAGACGATCCACTTTTGTTTTTCAGTGGAATTGCACTGGCTACTTTTGTAAAACAATCAATAACCGTTAAAATGTACCTAAAACCTTTATTAATCCTACTGTACGGTTTCATTTCTACAAGGTCAGCTTGATATAGGTCATGAATGCCTTTCACGACCGTTGATCTTCTAGGAAAATTTCTTCGAACTGGTTTGTGAAGTTCTTCAACGATGGATTTTCTCTCGTCCATCGGTTCGCTTTATCCTCCAATCGTTTAGTAACTGAACTATAAAACTGTTTCATTTATTAAAAAAGGCTAAATGTTAAATAAGTAATGTAGTTTTTGCTAATTTAAAAAATTGCTTATTCTGAACACACGAAAACTGGGTCAAGGCCACTGAAGTGGCTTTTTAAAAACTTTATTTAACATATACTTAATTAATTAGCATTTTATTGATCTTCCACCAGTTTACTTCTCAGGATGATGATGCACTTAATCAATTTATGCTAATGAATAATGTCCATAAGGAAGTGTGTGGATGTTGTTTTGAAGGATCACACGTTTGTCGTCTTTGTCTGCCAATGACTTCTTTTTCACAGTTATACTATATAAATTATGATTGAAGCTCCGGATTGTGTTAAAAGATGCACTGTACCCAACTCTTCTGAATAAACAGTTGTAGTAATGTTCAAATTTCATTTTTTTTTCATTATTTACATCTTTTTTATTCCTTTTGCCTTCTTGATAATCCCTGCTTCATCCTCATCCGCTGCAACTGTTGATGTGACATTCGCTGTTCTATCTGTCATTAATTTTAACGCGTACATCTTCGACATGAGGGCGACAATTTCTTCAAGTGGTACTCCGCAAGTTTCATCCTTGAACTTTCCTAAAACCTTCTTGTTAACAGAGTTACCGTATGTCGGGTGGTTGACTGGGTAGTCGGAGAAGTCAAAATCATTCCTGTGAGGAAACACTCTAAGGTCATCATACATGTCAAGTGTCTTGATCCAATATACGATCCCGTCAGTGTCCATGTAGCTAATTCCAATTCGATCTCGTCCATAAAAGGCAACCATCTTGTTGTAGTGGAAGTCGTACATATGGGTCTTTGAAATATCAAGTATACACATTCCTACATAAAGAGGTCGATCCATGACAACATTTGTTTTGTTCATGCATACAGCTACAAGATTTTCGTTTATTATGATAGATGTTTTGAAGTTAGGCTTTTGAACTAATTTTAACATTTTCTTTTCATCAGAAACAAGTTTCAAATTCATGTGATTCCTTTTGTTTTCAAGACATTTCCCATAGACGGCGTTATTCATCACTTTGTAAAATTCGTTGTGAAAACTTGATGTGGAAGCTGCTCTTCTTGAAGTATTCGATTCTATATACGGTTTTAGCCAGGTCTTTTGTGTAAATTGAAGCACTCGGTTGATTTTAACAATTTTGATTCCTAGTTCAATTGCTTGTTGTACAATCCAATAATGTGCAATGTAATTAGATTTATTTTCAAGTGTTGTCATCAACTTTGAATATTTGCCTCCTGGAGGAACCTCGGACCTTGGTAATAGAGGAAGGTCATAATGATGGTCGTGAAGGTGCTGAGGATACTCGAAGTCAAAGTCCAATATGTATCCGATATCGCTGAACTTCGGGATGCTCATAATGTCTCCTAAAACATTAGAATCAACCCAGCAAAATCCGCCAAAAGGTAATGGCATTGACATGGCGTATCCATAAAGGTTATTGGCGTCGAAGTAGCCTAGGTAGACTGATTCTTTAGTGGAGTTATAATTTTGAAGATGTTTGTTATTGGCTTTGACATATCGTGTGACCGATTGTGTGAGCCCTCCTCTAACACCAGCTTCAACCATAAGAACCATGTCAATATCAGTTAAAAGATGGAGTTCGCATTTAGTTTCCTTCATCATAGCTTGCCAAGCCAGCCCCGGAGATGTGAAGTAATAGAAACAATCCAGTCCGTAAGCTAACAAACAGGAATTTCTAAATTCCTCCATTACATCACAAAGGAGAGTTACATCAAGTTTCACATAAAAATCATTATAATCTCCGAGCGTCGACATATTAAGTTCCTTCCATACCTTGACAGCATGCTCATAATCTTCTGGATCTACTGGAGATTCATTGAGTTTACTGTAAAACATTTCTGGTGGAGGTAACGCAGTCTCGTCAAATCGAGCAAGGGAATCTATGTAGTCGTACGGGAACACTCCTTTTCTTAATACGAGCTCCATCTTATCTTCTGGAACCAGCTTCCTCGTTTCAATTAAGTCATCTCTTTCCAGATTCTTAGAGAGTGTCATCAAACTGAATGGCACAAACCTTAAGGAATCTATAAACCTTAATTTTATATTTTTTACTTTCTTTGAAAAACTAATAAATTTTTCTGTCGTTTGAGCCAATACGTCAATTTGTCCTTTGTCTCGTCCAAGTTCTGGAATAATAAAGTGTGCGTCGTATCCACTTAAATTGTGTAATACAACCGGTATAAAGTTAGGTAGCTTAAAGTTGATATTGCAGGCGTTACAAGCTGCTCCTCTATAGGCTCCTGTCAAATGATCATGGTCACGCACTTTGATGTTGTCCTCAGAAAACTCCTGTTTACACAAGTAACAAATGTCCTCCATTTGATGACATAGTTCTTGAAGGTCAGTGAGATTTTCCATAGGAACAATGTAACTGTAGAGGGTAGATACTTTTTCAGCAATATCATATAGATCATCAACAAATCGTGTTGCAGCTTGCTCCCCACGGTAAAGCTTTGGCTCCGTTGGAATATCGTAGTGCCGAAGATGCTCGTATGAAAGTGTTGATTTTACCAAAAGACAATAGCTGTTTGGCTCGTGTTTTTGGTATTTCCTACTGTCTGCTGCGTCAGGATCCACATTTTCCACTGGTATCAATGACGATTCAAAATCTGCGTAAATTACAATTGGGATGCGATACTGGTGATGGATATTTCTAAACTTTAGAATAGAACTATTCAGAGTTGGAAGGATAACTTTTGCTGCTGCATGATTTCCACAAAGTTTAGAGTGTTCCGTCAGCAAACTACGACCTCCTCTATTTATAGAGATATTTTTAAAACAGAAACATCTTTTACACACTGTTATTGGTGACTTTCTTTTGGTGAGCTGATAGTGAATGAGCTTAGTGAAATCTTTTATGTACACATAATGTGAAACAGTTTCATCTTTTAGTAACAGTAAATCAGTATGGTCAGTCAATTCACGTGGTACCACTTTTAACGGGTACACATTGTTTCTTCTGTCCAGTCCAAACACGTTAACAGATACACCTGCATTACGTTTTTTCAAAACTTCCTATATCAGACAATGACACTGGGTAGTTTAATCCATTAAATTTATATCTACCATTTAGTTCTTGATATCTTCTATTCGGTCGTTCAGGATGTTGGACACCTTCATGAACAAGAAATTTCGCCAACATGGAATATCTGAAACATTCATTATCATTGTTTTGAACATTAATACATGATTTATTATCTTTAATCTTTGCTGGCAATGGAATAAAACTGCTGCCACGTTCACCGTATCCACGTTTATGAACTCGTAAATCCAGGTTGTTTACATTGAGCAAGGACCATCCGGATCCACGAGCTTCATGTTCAGTTATTTTAAGCACCAATTCTTGTAAACATTCATCAACTATTTCATCTAAATTTGACGTCTCCATGATAGTTCGGTTTCTAGAAAGAAACCCTCTGTTGGATATTTCTCCTTCTACATTATTAAATGTTGTGTCCAATAGTAATCCAAATTTAATGAAATTCAAACGGTTAAGTTCATAATTTAATTTTGCAATTATAACATCTTTAACGAGGGTCAGAAATATTTGTAGTTCAAGTGTATTGATGTTATTTATTCTGTAATGTCGAACGACAGATCTGTCAAACGCCTCCACTAAAATGTTGACTCCCAACGTTGCATCTTCGTTCGCAGTCCCTCTGGAAGTAGAGGGTGAGGATTCATCTTCAGGATCCACTGAGTTTTGTTTGCTAGGAGGTGCATATGCAATTACGCTTGGTCTGCTCTGCCGTGTAGAGTCTTCAGTGTCAGCAAGGAAGTGTAAGAAATCGGGATGGTCTTCACAATCGGATAATGCATTATTAGTAGCATTATGGTAAATTTCACAGCGATATATATATATATATAAATCCTCATTTATGAAATCTTCATTACAACGTTGACAATAGTACATTGTGATTGAATAAATTTCTCAGTGTGTTATAGACTGCTCCAAAAGTAGTATTGAGAGCCATTTTTCACATGTTCTAGTTTTATAGCAAATGCTGACCTCAGCATTGAATTACTATTGGTTTATATTTTTGCTAACATCATCACTTTCATTGCCATTGGTTCATTCATTTAAAAAGTAAACATAAATGAAATTATAAATTAGTATTGCTATAAGCTTACTAACCACAACATAATTATGGAGCAGCCTATACAGGTCCCAGATATATCCTCCACAACACCACCTTTTCAATTATCATTAACACCCACGGAAAGACAAGAAAGTGATGATCAACCAGTACAGGTTAACGTTGTATCAAGCAGAACAACTATCCAATCCAGAGAAGTAATGGCTGCATTAGAAAGATTAGTAGGGGCAGATTATCTATCAGATGATGACATCATTGTTGAACAATAAACCCTTTATACAGTTAAAAAACACATCCAAACAGCCGTTTTAACGGCTACCATTTTTTCATTCGTTTATTATACTCTGCTTGTGGCTTTTTTAGTTTAAGGAAAAAAAACATTGCGAATTCGGCTGAGTTTTAAAACGATTGAAACAATTGGTGGCCTTGAAAAAGGCCGTTTGAAACAGACTTCTCTAATTAGTCGCTCAGGTATGCAACGCCATCATCGTCTTCCTCACCACTGGAACTATCGAATAGTCTCCGCCTTGCATCGGGAACATCACGTAGGACAGGAGTCCTGTTGTCATCCTCATCTTCGGACAGGAGATAAAATTCAATACTGTCGGCGACTGACTCCGGATAATCCTCGTGAAGAACAAATGCTATTGCATCTTCTATGTCAGAGACATCTAGTGATGATGTGTTGTCATCGGAGTTGGTCAGGTCTTCGGAGTCGCTAGTATCTTCAATCTCCTCCACATCTTCCTGTAAGACATTTTCAATTATTTCTCCAATTTGCTTCCAGTGGTGAGGGATGTCTAGTGGTGCCATGATGGTAGATAGGATATGAATGACCGGTGACTACTATTTACCTTTATTTATAGGGGAATTTTGTGATGAGCAAGCAAAAATAAACAACGAATAAGAGCATTAGGTTTTAGTCAGTAAAAAAAGTGCTAATTTATGGTAGAAAAACCGTAAACATAGGTTTTGATCTCAAAAAATGTGTATATATATATATATATATATATATATATATATATATATATATATATAGAGAGAGAGAGAGAGAGAGAGAGAGAGAGAAAGAGATACACTTGTGCATACTTAATATCATAAATTTCAATTGTTAGTTGAGGTAAAATTAAGAAACCACCATGTGTTTTGTACAACTAAAAATTTTAAAAACCATGTGTTAATTGGCAATTATTAATTTCATTATTAGTAGAAACATTAATAATCGAAAAGATAAATAATTGGTATGGTTCAAATAAGACGCTTAGCTTAGTTAAAACGAGTGAAATTCATGGTGGCCTTGAAAAAGGCCGTTTGTAGTTGCCCTCAGAAGGTGGAGTTTGAGATGGCGTTGTGGGTCTGCAGGATACGTCCTCAAGAAACGATGACGGTGAGAGTCACCCTTTGGCCAAGCCGCAGTAAACGCTTCAGGTCTTTGATAACGTTGGTCTTGAAGGGTAAGTCATCTTCCAGAGGAGTAGGCGCCATCCAGAACCCTACGTCGGACGTTGTCAATTTAATAGTAGTCGCTCGGCAGTCGGCCCTGATACTGTCTAGAGCCTCAGAAACTCTCCACTAGTCGCATTCTTGAGTTATCTCCGTCGTCCAATAAATCGGAACACGGAGGTAGAATGTTTTCAGCCACAGAGGAAAGCGTTTAACCCTTCTCGCTGTTTGGTGGTGAACAATCTCGTAGACCATGTTGTCAGGTAAACGTCGCAGATGGATGTGATCAACTCTACAGAACGCCTCTATTTATAGTAATAACTACTGCATATTCAGCAGTATCTTATCTTAACTGCTGACAATGCTTTTCAGCAGTCTCTTATCTTAACTGCTGACAATGCTTTTCAGCAGTCTCTTATCTTAACTGCTGACAATGCTTTTATTATTTTCAAGGTCAACCTAACAAACAAACAAACAAAATCTTGTTTTGAATGCAAAGAATCGATGAAACTAGAGTTGTAAATATTAATTCAGGCTGCAGCTTGTATTATCGGTTCATTTCATCTTATAATATAATTCGTTTGTAAAATGCAACACAGTTAGCTCAATTTGAGTACTAAAACGAGAGATGTAAATATTAATTCAGTCTGCAGCTTGCATTATCAGTTTATTTCATCTCATAATATACTTTGTTTGTGAAAAACAACAGAGTTAGCACACTGTGAGTACTATAACGAGTGAATCAATTGCTGGCCTTTAACAAGGCCGTATTTGAATTCTCCGCCAAGGTTTACGACTGGTCTCGACCGTTGTTGACTGTAAGAAAAGCTACGCAATGTAGGTTAATTATGCTGTAGGATTGTGCATAATATACTTTGTTTGTGAAATACAACAGAGTTAGCACACTGTGAGTACTATAACGAGTTAATCAGTTGCTGGCCTTTAAAAAGGCCGTTTTTGAATTCTCCACCAAGGTTTACGACTGGTCTCGACCGTTGTTGACTGTAAGGAAAGCTACGCAATGTAGGTTAATTATGTTGTAGGATTGTGCATAATATACTATGTTTGTGAAATACAACAGAGTTAGCACACTGTGAGTACTATAACGAGTTAATCAATTTTTGGCCTTTAAAAAGGCCGTTTTGAATTCTCCACCAAGGTTTACGACTGGTCTCGACCATTGTTGACTGGAAGGAAAGCTACGCAATGTAGGTTAATTATGTTGTAGGATTTTACATAATATACTTTGTTTGTGAAAGACAACAGAGTTAGCACACTGTGAGTACTATAACGAGTGAAACAATTAGTGACCTTGAAAAAGGCCGTTTCTGAGCTGCTGATCCAATCTAGACGCACTCCCACATCGCCTTTGCCAGTTCGCCTTTGCCCGCCCTTTGAAATACTAAGTATGACCCAGTCTTGGGTATTGGTTGCAAATATCCAGGCAGTCTTACCTTTAGGATTCTTCCGCTGTTTTCCAAAATTACTTTGCGCTCTTTAATTTGTAGGAGTTTATATTTTTTGGAAACTTTCAATCTTCGGAATTTTCCCTCCTGAGCTATAGTTTCAAAGTCAAAACTAGATGCTGGCGGCTTTTTCTCTGCAGGTTTGTGTTTAGCGCAGAACTTTTCTCCTATTTTGCAGAAGACTGCACACACTTCACCCTTCTTCGGCCCTCTCTTAAATTGGTGGGTACACTTGGGCGCATTTCTTACCCGTGGTGTCTTCTTCAATGATATTCTTGGTGTGCTGGAGGATGAAGTTGCCTTCGGTACGAAGGGGTCATGTTTTGAAATGAATTTCCTATTATCTTCATCCGATGACTCTGCTGTCGGTGCTCCAAAGTGCAGGGGACTTGGCGGCGAAACCACGCTTGTGGATGTAGAAGGTGCGTCCGGCGGATCGAAGATAGACTTCACCTTGTTCTCAGCCAGGATGGATTCTACAGCTGCAGAAGTCTCAGAAGAGTCCATGACTTGGAGATCAGATCAGCAATCAGCTCAGTGGAGGAATGAGGAAACATCGCACTACTCTCTCATTATATAGGCGTTGCTGACACAGCACTCTTCTCCTATTGGTCAGTTGAATTTAAGTACTAAAAATGGTGGCCTTGATAAAGGCCGTTTTTATGTTCCAATCTTATCATAAGAAGAAGGGTCCAAGACCGACTGTGCCTCTACGTTAGAAACTTGCAAATGTTTGTGTTTGAAAGCAATTTTATGTTTTACTCAAAGCTATGACACTTAAGCACCATAACATTTGTTTTTAGGTACATTAAACAAACTGTGTTGACTGAATAACGAACAAAATTCTCGGTCAAAATATATTATTTAGAGTCGGCAACTACGTATCTCCAATCTTAGCCCGACTGTAACTCTATGTTAGAAACGTGGAATTGTTTGTGTTTGCAAACACAACTCATTTTATTCTTTACTCCAAGCTATGGCTGTTAAGCCCCATAACATTTATTTTAAGCGCACTAAATAAACTGTGTTGACCGAATAATGAACAAAGTTCTCGGTCAAAATATATTATTTAGAGTCGGCAACTACGTACCGTACAGATTACCAACACCCAGTATGTCATGGGACTTATAATAAAACTTTGCAAATGCATGAGTTCAAAAACGATTGAAAAATCTGGTGGCCTTTAAAAAGGCCGTTTTTGAGATGATCTAGCGATGGACCCATTCGGCCTTCCCTCTGGGATACGAAGGGTCCTCCCCCGGCCCGTGAATCTCCAGATGCGTCGACTTCCACGGCCACTCCATTCTCCTTGGCAGGCGAACTCTCGTCAGCTCCAAGGAACCAACCTCCCGCAGAGTAGCCTCACCATCCTGGCGTACGAAAAATAGCAATTCGTACAGGCCGGGTTTCATCCGCCACAACCGTCGATTCTGTTCGCCATGGCGTAGTTGCCCAAGTGGAGTGTAGAAGCGCCGCTCCAGCCTCTGAAGCTTTCGCCGTGGAGTAGCCGCAACACAATCCATTACAGTGACAGGATTGCTCCTTGCCACTGGTCTCGGAGTTGGACAGTCCAAAGCGAAGTGAACACGCCTCTGCGAGGCTCCTGGACGTTGACGAGGCGGCCGGAGTGAGGATATCGGTGCTAGTGGAGCCCGTCGCTCAATCATCTCAGCGAAGATTTCTTCCACCGTAGTTTCCATCTTCTCTCCTCAGCGCAAGCAGGATGTCCTGAGCCCCACTAATCATTGGTCTCTAAGGTGGGACAATACGTACCGTATAGGATACGCTGCAGGTCTCCTGTTGGTGCGCACTAATAACACTGACTCAGCGTTTTATTTAGTGGCCTTTAGAAAGGCCATTTTAATTATTTAATGTCCCAGTCCAAGCGCTTACCCATTTGAACAAACTGTGTTGACAGAGGAACGATTAAAATTCTCGGTCAAACCATATTTGTTGAAGTCGGTAACTAAGTACCGTACCGTACAAAATACCAACAAACTTTATTGAAACCTCATGGGACTTATAATAAAACTTCATTACAGCAGGAGTAAGACTGGGGGTAAAACAAAATATATGTTTTACGCTACTGAGTGTCAAACGATTGAAATTTTTGGTGGCCTTTAAAAATGCCGTTTTTATCAGTGTCATTGTTTACAGTGACACCCATTGGACGGTGACACGCCGACGTCGTTGCCCATCTTCCGGCTTCCCGACCTCCAAGTAGGTCTTTAATGTCTCGTACGGTGGCTCAATCACTCCATTCGGCAGGTAACTTCTAAAGACAAAGTTGCGGTGGCGCAACAAAAGCTCCCGCGAAGGCTTGTCCCATCCGAGCAGACAATAAAGTCCCGGCTGCAGTTTCCACAGGCGGTGGAGCTTGAACCCAGGGAATGCCGGTTCGAAGCTCGGCCGACGAATCTCCCTCGGCTCATCGATAACAGGGATCTGGGCCGTATAGTTCTTCTCAGGTTCCAGATCCCTCGTCTTGTCCGAGAGAATTTCTCTAAGTAAAGAGAACGGTTCCCGGGCACAAGTCGATATGTTTACCCGTCGAGGCATTACATCGACGGGTCTACTCTTTGACGCTGGTGTTGGAGCCGGGCGTTGACGAGGCTGCCCTGTCACGGACTCGCTCTTTGGGGCTGGGATTGGAGCTGGACGTTGACGAGGCTGCCGGAGTGATGACCGAGGTGTGACACTGTGGGGCCTGGAGCTGGAAAGCTGGAACGATGGTTCCCGACGAGGCATGTCAACCATCTTAGGCCGGGTCTGCTTCCTGAACATGATGCAGTTGCGTCCGTAACGAAAGGGTGAGCAAAAGTGATTCGCTTAAGAACAGCGGTATACTCACTAGCACAAGCCGGCTTCTCATTGGTCAAACAGTTCAACCAATGAGGTGAGGTTATTTTCTGCTGACTCAGCGGAAAAGTTCATAAAACCGGGACGCTCGTTCCACTCGAATCATTCGGCATGCAGACACGGGACCAGTCCAGAGCAGCTCCAGAGAAGCGGGGCACAGCGGAGATCATCGGAGAGAAGCTGAACATCCACGGAGGTCTCCTAGCACCGCAATCCCTGCAGTGGTACCCCGGGCTTGGAACTTCTGTGATATAGCGAGCACCACATATGTAGGTCTCACTTGCTATCGGCCGGCATCTCTACGCTGATCTCCGCCGGGTCCCGAGGTGGAGTCAACACCTTCTGCGTCGCACAAGGCCTGAGACAAGTCCCCCTGTGTGGTCAGCACTGCTCCGGGCGTTGGGTGAACAGTGCGGTGGGCAATGGATCTGGATCGTTAAACTCAGCGCCGATCTCTTATTCTTCTCTGTACAATCCTTTTCTGTCTTGCATGGCTTCGCTGGTTTTCCACTAACACTAACACAATTTGTTGATTTGTACAAGTTAAACTCTGTCCCTTACCCTATTCCCATCACAACCCCAAAAACAAACCCGGGTGGTTCGCGCAGTGTGGAGTTCTGCGGTCCACCCATACCCTAAGCAGTTCAATCGGTCGGCATGGGCAAACCGCCACGAATGAACTGACCCTTCTTGACTGGTCGGTAGGGCAATCCGCCACAGTCAAGATCCTTTTTTTTTAAAGTATTGAAATGACCTTGAACACGTTTGAACATGTTTGGAGAATATAAATTATAATTATTTAAAGTCCCCTAAAACATTCATAGCGACAACTGAATAACTATTCTTTGTTACCGCAAAAGTTGTAAAATTGAGACTTATTAAAACGGCCTTTATAAAGGCCACTAAACTGAAGTTGGATAAATGACAAAGTCCATAAAATGTTGAATACTCCTCCTGTAAAAGAGGTAACAAGATGTGAGGCTGAGACTTGTAAAGGAATCGTCTAAGACTGTGAAAGTAAAAATAATTGAGCCTTTTAAAAATGGCCTTTGTAAAGGCCACCAAAATAATTGATGTTAAATGACTAAGTCCTGAGAATCTGGATTGAAATGTACGCAATGTAGGTTTAGTATGATGTATGGTTGCTAGGCTGATTCACAACGAATGATATAAGTGGTGGCCTTGATAAAGGCCGTTTGTAGAAGGAGTGGAGTCCTGGATTTAGTGTGGGGGGATGGAAGCGACGACCCGAAGAATTTGTCGTAGTTGTAGTTGTCGGCGTAGGCTAGCGTCGACTGTGTCCAAGTGTTGATGTTGGAGGATGAGGTGGAAGTGATCTCCGCTACTAACTTCGATAATCATCTGATCGGCAAGGTGTCGGTAGCGGTCCAAGATGTCCATGAGTTGGATGATCTGTCGGTAAGTGAAGATGTCTCGCTTTATTTGAATCGTCGCTCTCCCCACAGGAGTAGTTGCAGCCGTCGGTCTAGTTTGGCAGAACTTAAACTGTTTCCTGCGACGTCTGTGACCCTCTTGGTCCGAATAGTCCTCGTCAGAAGAGTCAGCAGGGCGTTTGATCGGTTGTAAGTTGCGAGCCATGGTTGCGTTGCGGCTAAGATCAGGAGTGTGAATGGATCGTAACGCGCGATTCTGTGCTAAGCTGTAAATGTGGCGGGGGTTAATAGTGGAGGGGGACTCTATGGCGTGGGATGGGGAGCGAAGCAAGGGGGGGGTCCGGGGGCGCAGCCCCCAGCGGGGGTCTGGGGGCGGAGCCCCCAGAAAAAATGTTTATCTTATCTAAGATCTAGATCTAAGATAAGATAAGATAAGATAAGATAAGATAACACAAACCGACTTAAATGGACGGTTGGCCATTTCAAGTCGAAACCAACTTAAATGGACGGTTGGCCATTTCAAGTCACAAACCGACTTAAATGGACGGTTGGCCATTTCAAGTCGCAAACCGACGTAACTAAACCGTTTCTTAACGAATATAAATCCACCCGCTTTCACATTACCTCACATCCAATGACGTGTGTGTATCGTCACACCAATACGTCATCGCCGTGACGTCATCACACCCTCTCGTCACACATACGTCATCACCACGTCACTCAAACGTCACTTCTGATTAAAAACCCATTATTTTTCAGCTGTCCCAGACTCCCCATATTGACTCTACTAACTAGATATTAATTTAGTTTTATGCTTTCATTTAAATTTTTTTTCCTCCTTATGGGAAGTAAGTATTATGGCCATTTTGTTCTAAAAAAGGTTGCAGTGGCAATCGTAACCTTGGGTTTTAATTTTCTGTATACTATAATTCCAAAAGTAAGTTATTCTATTAAAAATGAGAAGCAATTGATTGAAATTTTATGATTTTTTAGATCTTAAGTTACAAATAACAAAATAAATTAATGCAATTTTTATATATCTTAAGAGCCTGCGAGTGGCAAGATCTAATAGCATAATCTGACGTACAGAGAGCTGAATTTGACATGTTATTAGGCCTACACTCAGTTACAGCTATCACGTTTTGGAAAAAATTTCATAAATTCAAATAGTATGTAACGTTGTTAAGTAGGTAAATTTACTAATATATTTTATTACTAATGTTCTGTTACATCTTTACTTTAAAACATTAGGTTTTATTTAGAATTCTAACAGCTTATAAAATTGTACTGCATACCGTAGTTAAACATATTTTTAAATAAATGTTTGTTGTATGACTTTCTATCTCAACTTTATGTAAGTACACTAAGCAATAAGCTCTTAGTTTATGTCGCAATCGTAAAAATAATCAGGTTTCTTTGTAAAATCCTTGGTCATTAAATGGTGCTCAACAAGTCAATATACATATAATCTAGAAAATAAAGAATGTTGTAATTTTTTTTATATTATAGGGTATAAGTTGAATTGGTTTCCGTATAATAATGTGTAAAAATAGAACATGTAAATTTTTCACTACGTCGTATAATAAACATAAATATGTATTTAAGACTGGTAAAAATAACACGTTAATCAACCACATGTGTTCTCTTTACTAATGGGATTGTTTTAGAACTTAGCAGTTATCTACGGAAGAAAGGTTGAGAGAGGACCGAACCATTTAATGATGTCATTAACATTGGTCGGAACAGCTTAAAGCTCAAACTGGTGTCTTTGGCTCTTTATCTCAACTGAATTTTACATAATCTTTTAAGAATCTTACCAAATGTTCTCCTGATGCTTTTATTTGTTTTGATATAAAAACTACAAATTTCCAAAAAATTACTTTGCCTGAAACCAGATTACTTTAAAATTGTAAATTTGGTTTGAAATAGAGAAGCCAGCATATATTTTGTAAATAATTTTCTTATTAACATTATATGTGAAAATATGCCTAAGAACTGGGTCATGTAATCACTTGTTTCTACTATAGTCATAATCGTTTATTACACGTACAAATTTAATAGACAAAATCGTAAAATAAGTTATTATCACAGGGAGTAAAGTAAGTTAAGGAATTAACCTGTGTAAGAAAACTCAACTGAGGTTAATAGCGCCACTATGCACTGCAACTGACGGACATATTACCCCTGTAACTTTGCCCATAAACGTTGGCGCGTCGTCACGTCACAAAACAAAATCTTGTTTAATAACCTTAAGATTAACGTAGAAAAATATCAAGTGCATATTTAGCTAAAGTGAATTAAGTATATATTAGGGTAGCTGCTATAAAAATTACCATACGATCAGTGTTTTTATTTTATCATGTAATGTTGTCCATGATGTATCTATTTATACTAAATTGATCTCATGTGAGATGCGTGGAAAATTAAGAAATACAACTAGTTACATGTCTCTTTATATTTCACAAAGCTTCACATTGTGTACACAAAACTATCTGGTTTAAATTACCATAACAATTTTAACTAATTCATATTTTATCTCCTGTATGTTGAACTTTGGTTAATATCATTCCCCTTAATTTTTAAATCCCCCAACTACTCACTGTTTGTTTATGGCTTTCATAGATTCATTTTCAGCGGAAATTCAATATATATTTCTAATAAGACTTGATAAGAATTAAAAGATATATTAGAAGTAATAAATTAGAAATTACTTATTAGAAAACAAAAAGTCGCATTACAATGTCGAAACACGTTAAAGATTTTAGTGTTACAAAAAATACATCGTTAAATTTTGGTTTACATTTTCTAAATGATTGTGTCTTGATATAGTAGTATATAATAAATGCGTTATATTTGATATATTTAACTTTACATTTTTAGCGGCCGCCATTTTTTAACGAAATATTGTAGAAACATTTATTTTTTAAGAAATTTGTATGCTAAGATGGGTAACATTCATAAGATATTTCTAGACTTTAAATATGTTTTAGATATTTAGACTTTTGTAAAAACCACATAAAAAACAACAGACAGATAACAGTTAGAGTTAGGACTTGCAATGTGTTTCATTTTGTTTTTGTTTTGAGCTGCTCATAACATGTTAAAGTTTGGCCCCTACAAAACAACTTGTTGGGTCAACCTGTATACAGGGTATCACAAAAATACGTAGCGCGCTATGCAGAACCGGATTATACATTAAAAAAACAAGTCAAAAATGTATACTAACATTTCTGCGATATCAGATTAGTTTAGGCGTAATACGCCATTTCGTATTTTTTGTAATAATTAATAATTCAAAAACCCTTGGAGATATTTTTATGAAACTTAGTATAAACTTTAAGTTTCTGGCTTATAACATTTTCCAAAAATATTATTTATTAAACTTATCAAATTTCAAAAAGGTGGCATTTAAATATTTAAAAGTCAAATTCCATAAAAACTAGCAACTAAAACAAAGTGTTACAAGTAATAAAATTTAAAGCACTTTGTAATCAAAATCCAATGACATTTTTACTGTAAAAATCCGTTAATAAATAAAAAGTTATGATATTTTTTATAATAAATTTCAAAATGGCGGGCCATATAAAAATTTCAAAGTCGAATTCCTTGAAAACTAATAACTAAAACAAATTTGTATAAGGCATAAAATTTAAAGCACTTTGTAATCCAAATCCAATGAATTTTTTACTGTAAAAATCGGTTAATAAATACAAAGTTATGGTATTTTTTTATAATTAATTTCAAAATGGCAGCCATATAACATTTTCAAAGTCAAATTACCTAGTACATTTTACCATCTAATTGCAAGTCCTTTAAATTTTATGTCTTGTAAAATTTTGTTTTAGTTGCTAGTTTTCAAGGAATTTGACTTTGAAATATTTAAATGGCCGCCATTTTGAAAGTTGATAAGTTTAATGCAAATTATTTTTTTAAAATATTAAAAGCCAGAAAATTAAAGTACATGCCAAGTTTCATAAAATTATCTCCAAGGGTTTTTGAATTATTTTCAACAAAATACAAAATGGCGAATTACGCCTAAACTAATCCGAAATCGCAAAAATGTTACTATACATTTTTGACTTGTTTTTGTATGTAGAATCTGGTTCTGCATAGCGCGCCACGCATTTTTTATTAAAGCGAAAAACTAAACTACTTCAAAATCAATAACTTCTAATCTTTTAGGCCATGACCTTTAATTTGGGTTCCCTCCTATCTATCATCGAGTGATATAAAATACATTTAAAAACACTATTACTTGGAGTGTTAAAGGTAATATGAGCACTTAAAATAATCGTCAATATTCCTAAAAACAATTGTTTTTGGTTATTCAGTGAAATATATTTACTTATTCATGACTTCTGTCAAACATATTATACAAATTGTACTAATGACTCATTTAAACAGAGGAATAATTTTACCTTATAACATGCGCTATCGGCGATGTGAAACTAAATAAATACGAGTAAAATTTTAATGAAGTAATCATCTCGGAATCGCTTGATCAATATCAGGCTACTTACAATATGGTTTGGAAGAAGTCGAAACGAAGTATTTAGCATAAATAAGAAAGGTTTAGTAAACATAATTATAATAATGACAACTGCCACCTAAATACAAATGTATCAATATTTGTATGAATACTAACTCAAAGTTATGGGAACAATGCTGAAGTAAAAATCCCAATATCTATGGATAGCACAAGTGCGTTTGAATGTTTCCGTCCACTATTGTTATTCTACTTCATCACTGGCCAGTTATTAGTGGAGAATGGGTTTGCTCAACATTATAACCTAAATAAAACCCGTCTCCAGTTCATCTCCGTGTTGGTTTGCTTGGTTTGGTTTATGTGTTATGTACTCTCAACAACATATTTTACGTTTTTAAGTACCCAGTTGGCTATTTTACAAGAATTATTGGGAATAGTCTTGTCAACCAGTGAAGGGCTGTTTTTGTTCTTGTGGCTATTTCTTTCAGGAAACTTAATTGTTAGTTTGAACATCATAGACAAAATGCAACGATCACTATCAAAATTCACAGGTCAACCAGTTTCTAACTCAACTGATGTTCTACTATTCACAGTTGCTCTTTTGATCGGACTGCACAGTCTCATGTATTACTCGGAGAAAATATTTTACATTGATGCACCAGTTTGGGTTTTGGTAATTTTTACCTATGTAGATTGTTCAGCTCAGCGTCAAATGCTGATCATCAGCGTATTTATTTTTTTATGTAGTACTGTGATAAGAGATTTTAGGAGATATTGGAGCCTCAATTTACACACAATTGCATCAAATGACTACTATTCGTTGGTGAATTACTGCCACCTTGTACTGGCTCAAACCAAGTTTTTAAAAGAAATTAATAAATCATGTCACAAATTAATCTTACTTTTTCTTACAGCTCGAGTGTATTTTTGTACTTTGTTTATTCCTGGTTGTGTACTGGGTGATGATTCGTTGTACTGTTATTCGTTGGGATTATCAACATGGACAGCAGTCACTTTAATGTTAATAGTTTGTTTTAATAAAACAGCAGCTGAAGTAAGTATTATTTAATTTAAAATGTACAATTTATCTTTCTTACTTCTCAATAAATAATATTTGACCTAATCAACATTCAACTGTTTGTTTTTGGATTATTGTAAGGTGCTATAGCTATTTTATTTGGTTACACAACACTTAATTGAACTATAATGTTTCAGTTTAACCAATTGGCTCGAGAAGTGATGACTTTGAAAACCAAAAGATTCAGCAAAAGAAATACAAAAAACGTAAGATTTAGGTTAACATCTTTGTTAATTTTAATCTACTGTAACTCATTTAAAACTTATTTCAAACAACAGTATTGATCATAATAAGTAAATTGTTACTCAACTGATACTCAATTGATACTCAATTTTATTTTATGTATTTATTAGTATTATTTACATCACTATAATAAATACAAACTAGGAATACGCTCTTTTTCACGTATGAGGATGATCGGACCTTTAGTAATCCAAAGTTTAATATATTATGTAGAAATGATGAATAACTTATCACGCAATACCTTTTCAAAGATACAACGAATTTTCTTAACAGGAAAGAAATTATTACTTTAGTGCTCATGGCAGCTTCTAACTCAGTCAATCACAAAGTTTCATTTAAGGACTTCATGTATATCAAATACATATTTAGTTCAATTGTTATATTATATTTTACTGGAGTACTTCAAACACTCTCTATATGCAGTGAGTAAAAGTACAGGCGTGTCTTTGAGTACTGTAATTTAGTACGCGAATACTTTGTACTTGAGTATAAACATCATTTGTGTTTATGCAAGAGGCATGGTGGTTCCCGCGTGGTGGCAACAAATTACAGCTTACTTGGCCGCGAAGGATAGATTTTGATTTTTCAATAGTTTAAATGTTACTTTAGTGATGCAGAAAGAATCACCTCCTAAACATCCCTCGTCTGTGTGTTACTATTTACATACGATAGAGAACTGTATCGTAAGAACTGTATCGTACGGTAAATAAAAATAGTTCATGATCCGGGTTGAAAAATATTTTTTAAGGACATTTTATTTGGGTTAAGTATTTTACCACACAAATTATTTAATAGAGACTTAGAGGCCAAATATGAGTAAGGTTTAATTTTAGTTACCTATTTATTTTAATGCTTATCTAATGAAATTAGTGGTGAACTTGAAGTATTTTTAAAGTCGTATTTAAAGACCGAACATAACCGAAACCATAGCCGAATAACCTAAATAATAGCTATAGTGTATCAACAAATTTCATTCGGTTTTTAATATTATCGCTTATGAAAGTGTACCTGAACGGAAAGTTTCTGATTAAAACTAAACCTATTTGTGAATTCTGCATTAAAAAATCTTTTAGAAAAAATAAAACAGGCTATATATGTGATTGGTCCAATACTTTCTATTTCAACCAGTTATGACGATGCAACAGTTAAAAACTGTTAACACACTGTGGTGGTCAGGATAAGATTAACGAGGTGTAAATAATTATAGAGCTCTTGTCTCGTGTTAAAGTAGTTAAGCTTCACTGGAGGACTTTTTTTTAAAACAAAATATCTAGCCAAAGAGTAATAAAAACTAGCATAAACATAAGTTGTGAAGAGGGAATTTGATTGGTTATCATATTTGTTGCCATGGAGACCGGAGGGTATAGAGGGTCAAAATGGCAGTCCGTATGTAAGCACAGTTATTTTACACCAGACAAGACCTCTATATATATATAGCTCGTTGGATAAGATAGGATTTGCTATTTAAAAATAAAGTAACAAAACCTAACCTAACAGCCGCAGCACATTGTACATGATGGGTCGTTAAAAACAAACAAAACCATTCACCATCGGATGTCACTCTTACTACTCTTGGCACCAAATTAATGAGTAATACGCTATGATTGACGCCATTCTGTACTATTTTTATTGCATTGAATAAAGATGATTTGATTTGATATAAAATATAGAAAAAATAGCAAGGATAAACTGAAAAATACTTGAAACTCATTCCGTTGTAATATCAAAATAACATTATCAAGTTCTTGAACCGCTTATGAAACTCAAGACTCAACTGTAGGCTTAGGCTAGGTAATAACTAGGAGTACGCTCTTTTATCGCATAATAGACTGAGCTCACAGTTAATAATACAAACAAAAATGTTTTAATTCACAATATACACCATAGGCACCCATTGTAACTGCAGCTTGACAATGCCGTTCAAATACAGAACATGAGAAACAAACAATGAGGTCTGAAATCAGTCTATCAGATCAAAAGTGCATTTGAAGTAGTTGTCACTCACCCCTCACTCTCACTTGGGGCTGTATCACCTAGACCTCCTTTATTATATTAGTTGAAGATTTTGTTAGAAGCACAATATTTTGAAGATAATGTAGGACCACAATCAGTATTACCAAGTGGTATTTACAATTTGGTCTACACTGGAGGGCTACACATACCAGGACCCACACTGTTACTGTTATTTTATTGCAGCTTAATATTGATGTTAAATATATCTTAATACAGTTGGTGTGTACAGTAAGGTTTAAAATCAGTCAATCGGTCATAACGCCTAAATAGTTAAAACTCTGGTCAAGAGGTTTTAATGTAGCACTTTGGTCTTTCTGGGAGGCTATGCCCCCCAGGCTCCCATTGTTATTGTAGCTTGATATTGATGTTCAAATAGGAGCGGCTCTATTACACATCATATCGATGGACCATGGACCCTCTTGTAAAAATTAAAAAAATACAAGAGGGTCTACGGCCCATCGAACCGTTTTAAGTGAATAAAAATTACATTTACTATTTGGGTCTATGGACCATTGACCCTCAATGAGTTCTTTTTAATATATACAAATTCTTTATGATGCACCATCGACTCCATAAATTATTATTTTAAAAATGGGCAACCTATAGTTCTCAAAGTATTAAAAATTAAGTGGCTCTATTACACGTCATATTTATGAACCATAGACCCTCTCACATTTATAAAATAAGAACGGTTCGATGTTCCATCGATTTTATGTGTAATAAAGGCTTCACTTAAATCTTTGATTTATTTGATGTAGGTTCGATGGGCCACCGAACCATCTTGCTTACATATATAAAAAATAAATAAAAGGTCTGATGGACCATCGGACCAAAAATTAAACAATTCATTTGTAACTATAAATTGGTTCGATGGCCCATAGAGCCAATTCTTTATTAAATTGTATTATAGATCGCACTAGGGCGATGGTATATCGAACCAAAGCATATTTTTATTTAAGGTTTGATGGCCCATCGATATGATGTGTAATAGACGCAGTCCCGTTCAAATACATATAAATGCAGAACTTCAAAGCAATGATTATTAAATCTGTCAATCCGCTTTAAAGAAGATGAAATTGCCTTATTTAAAAAAAAGAAAAGTAGTATCTGATGTTATAAAATAAGATTCAAGATTTTATTGGTCGTTTGGCATACAGAAATTGATGCATTAGACAGCGTCATAAAAGTAACTTACAATTGCATATACATTCATGAAATGTGTTATACTGTATATATAAAATCTTAATACTATATAAAATCAAATTAAAACAAAAAGACAGCATAACTGTTCATTCACATCCTAAGAGGTACACAGTGTGGATACAATGAAAGTTCAACAGAAATTAACTGATTTGCTAATATTAAAACATAAATAAATCTCTGTATGAAAACAACAGCATTAAATTACTTAACAAGTATAAACTAAATAGAGTTCACAATGACCTTTAAAATTACATAACTATATTAATATAATATAGGAACTAAATCTCTTTGCCCACTTGTTTGCCAGTGATTATTTCAAGGTGCAACATTTATTATACGTATAATATATACGTATATATATATATTATATTATAATATATATATTATATATTATATATATATATATATATATATATATATATATATATATATATATATATATATATATATATATACGTGAATAGTTCAGTTTAATAGTCCCCTGTGTAGCATTTAAGTTTCTAAAAACAAAATGATCGCATCCTTTTTAAGAAAAGGTGTATAATGATTATTCTTATGTTTAATAATACTTCACTACTGTACCTCAAGTTTAATTTATGATCATTGTTTTGCTGTAAAATAATAAACAGGGAATTAACCTGGAACAGACAATTTGTATCACAAAATATATTAATGACTTTTCCTTCCATTTTTAAGATATATTGTAATAGTTCACACGTGTAAAATAATAGTTAAAAACATATATGTACATAGCAAACAAATTTCATAATTGGTTTTGAAGGAAGAGTTCTGCAATCTATTAAAACATAAACTATTAATATTTCTGTTAACTAGTCCAACTAAATTCGATCGGAATGTTAAATAGGATCAGCTCTTAAGGTGTTAAATTTGAAAAGTAATTTTTTAATGAGAAAAACATATTGAGTGAAAATAAAAGTATGGTACCAATAAACCTCTCTAGGACAGGACCTTCGATTTAAGACCAAAACTATTGAAATTGGTCCAGTAGTTTTTGATAGTGGATTTACAAAAGGAATGTTGTTGAGATTTGTCATTTGGTATTGAGAACAACAAATCTCAACTAAAGGAAGGTATTATGACATAAGCGCGGATCAAAACTATAAATTTAATTCAAAAACTTTTTTATATTTTGTTCCAGTAGTTTTTGCTAGTGGATGTATATGTGATTTGTTGAAAATTGAACACGATCTGTTATGGGAACTATTAAATCAGTAGTTTTGCAACAAAAAATCACATACAAAATGTTGTTGACAAACCTATATGCCAAAACCATCATAATAGACACCCTACTAAATCCGTTAAAATTTGACCAGTAGTTTGTTCCAGTAGGACCGGTAAATTTATATAAGGAATTTTGATGAAGTGTTAACCGGGCTTTTACGAATGCTCAAAGTAATAAGAAAAATATTTTAACAAAAGAATAATAATAATAGACTAATAATATTTATTCCGTGGCAATTTTTAATAATGTATTGGAATTTACAACAAAAAAATAAATTTAGGGGAAATCTTTAAACCAAGTAAGGTAGGTCTGAGTCCTATCTTTCCCTTCCTGGCGGGGTGCGGCCCTTTTTTGGGAACCATTTCAGCATTTGTCTACATGAGATGAGAAACCGTCCAATCTCTTCTCAGAATGGCCGGCCAATGATGAAAACCAAGGCCTCCCAAAGGTGAGCTGCAATAATGGCTACTGGTGTCTCACTCGTTTGCAATATTTTTACATTTATTTATTACATTTTTGTACATTTTAATATTGAAAATAAGAAAATTACATAAATAACATATAATGCGTAAAATGGACCTAGACCTTCAAGTTAATGCATAAACCATTGAATCGGTTCAGTATATATCTCTGGCAGATTATGAATGGTATTTGGTTGTAAAATTAATATGAGCTCTTAAGGAAGCTATAATTTCATCATTTTGTGAAAACAAATCTACCCTGAAGTGAAGAGTTTTAGTTCATCATGTGATCGACCAGATATCTTTAAATTTGCATCATCATCATCGTACAAATATAAACTACTTGATGGTGAAAAAACCAAACAGTGTTTTACATTTTTCAAGTACGGTAGCAGAGAAAAAGAAGAGGGCCAAGATGTGAACCTTGGGTTACTCCCATTTTTACACGATTTTTTTAAGGGATCTGTTGAAAACTTAACTTGATCCCTTGTTATAAACTTAAAATTCATGGTAATTCAGGACTATTAGTGTATCAACTTTAAATTTATTTATACTCCTATATAAAGCTTTCTAATATAAAATAAATTAAAGAAGAGAGAAAACTGGACGTCGCACACATAGTTGATCTTGCAGCATCTTGCATATCCAGGCGCCGCTTCTTATCGCTGCCCAGTCTTGTTTAACTTATTTTTCATACTCAAATATATAACCTGTCATACTTTATATTAGTATGTGTATGTAAATATAACATCGGCAAATTTTCCAAAGCAATCAAAATGAAATTACACCCCCACATCACCGTGCGGAGTTATGTTAGATTAGATTAAAACACACTAATGGCTTGTAGGCCTTCAGTTCACAACAGATTGTTAGGTAATTTGGTTAACTACCGACTATCGCATTATGAACTATAAATGATCGTAATAGTTTAGACGTAGTCGACTAGCGTTTAGACGATCCACTGCTTGATGAATTGTAGCTTTCTCATTATTTGACATGCTACAGTAGACCAGTAGATACAGCATTAAACTCACGATCATGCGGTCTCCTGTTCAAATCTTACATTTGTAAATTACTTTTGAAGTTTCACTTTTTTAATTTTATTTTGTTTTGTTCGGCTATCTGGCTTGTAGAGGCTACAGCCTGAAACCCTCTGTTGATGTTTTATAGAAATTACTTTTTACTAGATAATAAATCAACACTTATGTTCATATTTCACATATGATTATCTTATAAATATATGATAACCAGCTGATGTACCCGTTCTTCGCACAGGGCTTTTATTTACCCGTTCTGTAGTCACGGAAATGCAAATTGCATTTTAGTTAGCTTGAAACAGCTGTGTGTTTTCACCCAGTCAACACGAATATATTATCAACGTGATACTTACGTTACTCTATAGTTGAAACATAGACGTTGGCTAAATATCAACGACTCAATTACTACTAAGGGCCGAACCCAAATACGATCCGTAAATGGTATTAAACATTTCGTTTTGATTGAAAATAACAAAAGAAAATATGAATTTTTTTAACGTCTTATGATTCTTATTATATTTGTCTTCTATAACATCACCCTAAATCCAAAATCATTATACGTTTTTATCCCAATAATACCAAATGTGTTTTTAGTAGTAATAAAGAAGGCTAAGAATAGTTTTCAGACTCGGTTACTCTTTGAATTACGCATAGACGTCGGTTCAAATATACTCAAGCACCACTAAAACTGCTTCCAATGTATTTCTTAATGGGGAAAAAACTAAATTAGTCCAGTCATTTTAAGGCAAAAAAGCACTCGGAAAAAGAAAACAATCGTATAGTTCTGGAAATTGTTTTAAAATGTTCTTTGAGGTTTCCTTTTTAACATACTAAAAAGCATCGGTGGTAGGTGGTCGGCAAAATGCCGCTATCTTGGATTTTAGGCCCCATTTTTTAGTTTTTCTAAAATATCTTAGAAAATATCAACTTTTAATGAACCCCATTGCATTTAAAAGTGAAAGGAAATTAGTTTATCTATAAAATCATTCCTTACGATTTAACATTTCAATTTATCGAGAGGCAAAATCTTATCTTTAAGCTCTAAATTTCAAATCCAGAGTTGAAAACAGTTTCTATTTCTTTAATTAATACAAAAATCAATAAAACCTAATTGGTTTATTTAGCGTTGGCTAGTACCAAATGCGACTTCCTTCGCGTGATTTTTCTTGGCTACCATTTATTTATTTTTTAAACTTTTTATTTAACATGCACGCAATACAACATTGTGAAAAAAGAAGGAACAAAATTAAACCTTTTATTCTCGTTTTTTTCCATTGTTAAAAATAGTTACCATGGAAACTTAAATGAAATCATTACCCCACATATACCGTATAAACTATTATTATATATATTATTCATAAATAAATAAACAATCATATTACCAATATAGGTTTTGCTAGTACAAAGAATACCACACAAATAATTGTAACTGTTGATGTAAATATGGTTTCTTAATATTATCGAGGAGTGTTTCACTTCTGTTATTGTACTTATGTATAATTTTGATTGATCTAGTTTTTTTTCTTCTTATAATCGAAAACTTGGGATTGTTGCTCGTAACCCGATTAGCAATCCAGTGGTTTCAAAGTTCAATTTTGTATTGTTCATTATAAAATACATTAGTAGGGAAATATATTTTGTTTTTCTCAAAATGTACATCTTTGGGCGGGTTTTCATTGCCTTCAAATCTAATACCAAGATATATGACCTTTGTTTTTCTTCCTGTCCAACATAATAATGACACTACGTCGAATGGAATCTTTTTTTTCAGTAGCCTTAATTTTTTCATTTACATCGTATATGACTTCGATCTTAATTCAACGGCGATCAGTGATATAATTCTATTTTGGCGGACATTTCTCAGGAGGCTCCAATGTGGGCACTGACCAAGGGCATTCGGCAATGATTCTACAATGTATGTCTCGGTTGTAGAACAATGCCTACACCGGTTATCGGCCCTGGACCCACCCTAAATTCCTTTCACTAGAGCAACAATCCTGACCATTTTTATATACTTTACATATCTCTAGTTGTTACTGGTCATCAGACCAAGGATTTAGAGGTGACTGCATTTGTTCAGTCAAATTCCCTTCTGCAATGGTTAAATGATAATGGTCTTTTTGTAAATACTGACAAGACAGGGATGATTGATTTTCAAATTCGTAATCGGGCAGACATAGTTTCGAATCTGCTAATTTCTGAAAATACTGTTTCATCCACTGATACAGTAAATTTTCTTGGTCTTTTTATTGATTCGAGATTAAGTTGTTCTAACAACATCAGTAAATTGGCTAGTAAGTCAGTTCGTTAATTTATGGAATACGGAAGTTATCATTTTACACTAATTCTGATGTACTGCTCACAGCTTACTATGGTTACTTTTATTCTCATCTCGTTTACGCTGTACCCATTTGGGGATCGGAAAAGACTAGTATGAGATACATCTTTACTCTTCAAAAGAAGATAATCAGAATTGGTTTTGGACTCAAGCAGCTACAATCATGGAAGGAGACTTTTCGTCAGTGTGGCCTATTGACTTTTCCTTCCATATGTATTTCTGAAACGCTAATATTTGTTATGAAAAACCGTGGGCTTTTTGAGTCCAGAATCTCTACAGTATATTCTCTTTGCCATAGTTTAATCTCCCAATTCCAAAACATAGAACTACATATTTTTAAAACAATGTTTATTATCGCTCTGTCAAACCTTTTAATGCGTTGCCTGATTGCCTTAAGGTGGAGATGCCGCATGATGAATTTAGGAGGAATCTTAAGACCTATTTGTTGAAAGGGGCGTTTTACAGTGTCCATGACTACATAAGGAATTTATAATTTAGAAGTGTTTGTGACGTTATTTTCGGGATGTAAACAATACCGCCTACATATTAAATTTATTTGGGACAGCTCAACGGAGGCCAGGATTCTTATCGCAGCAAATACACGAAATTTAGAGTTGGCTCAGTTCAACAAGATTGCCTCCGTGGCATATCTTACGTTCATCACAGACAAAGGTCTTTAACCAGCCAATTATGACTCCCAGGTTACCTGCAACGGCAACTGCACACTAATTCTGAGAGTGTATCGTTTATCCGTTACGAAAATTTACAATGTTATTCTCAAGACAGCAGGTCAAACGATATTTTCCAGGTTGCTTGGATCAGCAACACGTATACTGGAAAAATCTGGGTAAAATCTAAAATACGACACTCAGGCACAAGAAAGTTTTTTTTTTTCTTAGCATAAACAAAACTTCAGTCAAAACCCTGGTTGCCTATTACAGCAACTTGGCGATACTGAGCAAGGAAAAGTCAAACATACGGCCAACAAGTTAGAATTTAATTGAAGCTCGGCCTAAATAATCCTACAGTACTGATTGACCCTTATCCCAGGTTGCCTGGGACGGCAACTTAACGAAACTGGGACAGGATCAAACAAGTATGAAACCAAAACGTCAAATCAGATTTAAACTAAGATAACTCTTCGTTCAATTTCGAATTTCAATGTTCCGCGGTTGCTTGAAACAGCAACTCAGCGGTATAGGTTCTTATTGAAAAATCATAGTAAAACAATTTCTAAATAATTCACAACTGTGCAAACCGTTAATAAATTATAATCCCAGGTTGCCTGGGACGGCAACTTAATGAAACTGGGATTTAAACTACAATGAACTTACCGGATACAGGTCGAATCCTGTCTGAACTATCTTATCACTTCATGTAACCCCGAACGTCGACGGTCCCAGGTTGCTTTGACAGCAACTCAAAATGATTCCGGGTTACCGAATTCAAACCGTGGTTGGCGACGTAGATTTAAATACGAAAATCGCTTCTAATTTCACCCCGGGAAAACGATTATCCCAGGTTGCCTGGGACAGCAACTTAACGAAACTGGGACAGGATCAAACAAGTATGAAACCAAAATAATAATAATTACACAAAGAAAATCACACGAATCCAAAGTTAAAGGATAAGATTCCCAGGTTGCTTTAACAGCAACGCGTAAGACTGGGAAAGTAATCTGACTGTCTAGTCAGATTCAAAGGTCGAATCTCGGCAGAAATATCGTTCAGCGCAAACTACCGGGCAGGTTTCGTCCGGTCCCAGGTTGATTTGACAGCAACTCAAAAAGCTGGGTAATCAAATCGAAAATAAACTAATGCAAATAAAATAAAATTGTACTTTTTAGCACAAATAATAAAGCAACTAGGCCTACCGTCGTAACGTCGAAGACTACGGGAGCCCAATTATACGAATACAAGTACGAATAGCGGGTGGATACCTGTCGTGTGTGCTTCGTTCGGTGGTCGGAGTAGAAGTGAGCTGTAGCTGTAGAGATGGGCGTTATTTAACATAACAGGATGAATAACAGTGTTGCGGCCGTGGAAACGTTATCGCGGCAACACGTTGCGGAGAACTCCCTGTTATTCTAATAACGTTTCTACATCCGTTGCAGAAAAGCCGCACGGACAACGGGACAACATACAATGCCGTTTCCGAAACGTTACCAGAACAACGATAACTTCGGCAACGAACTGAATAATTATTACTGTTATAAGTTTCAAAACGGGCTTTAAATTGCAATTTTTGTTCGATAATTCTCAGTGGCTGCTACTGAGAATTCCTCGATACTGTAATCAAGTTTTGGTTTGAAGTGTTATGGATCTTTACTATAATAAAAAAATATGCTACAAATTATTTACACTAATAACCAGTTAGTTGTTATTCATTCTTTAGCAATAGTTAAATTGATTTATGGGTAATTAATTAGAGATTGTTCTAAGCAGACGGTGTCGAAATAGTTTTTAAATAATTAATTTAAGAATTGTATCAGGTAAAAGGTAACACCAACACCATGGAGTGAATCATGCTGCAATAACCTAGCACAGTAATGTACGTTTAAATAACGTCCTGTCTGTATAACGCCCTACTTACAATTTTGAACAACCGACAACGACAACGTCGACAACTGAACGCCGCAACGCCGGCCGACGGACAACGGTTTTTTAGCGGCAACGAGTTGGCAATCGTTATTCAAATAACAGGTTGCCGCAACACGTTATTGGATAGCTGCGTTATCGTTACAACCGTTGCCGGAAAACAACGATAATTCCCATCTCTAGTGAGCTGCCCAGGGCCCAGACGCCGCAGCGGCACGCGGCACTCGCCCAGGGGTGGCCAGTGCGCATGCGCCGGTTCCCCTACTGTCCCCACTCGACGCGAGGGACTGGAGGTGGAAACGAGAGAGAGCGAGCGCTCGAGCAGGAAGAGAGAGAGTGTGGTGGCCGCCGACTGCTCGGTCAATCTGTAAACAAAACTACTCTGCCTTGTTTCCGTAAGATAACCAAACAAAACGAACTCGGAATAAAATATTCCAGCGAAAAAATAATACTGTTACATGTTGACTATGTTGTTGTTGTAATAGGTACATTTTGTAAATGACTCATGCTATTGCTTGAACAAGTTTTAAGGCAATAAAGGAATTATCGATTGATTGAATTCTTGTAGGCTACTCTGAATCAGTGAGACCCTTAATTTCTGGCATTCTTCTATTATAGAAGTACACTATTGGAACATTACTAAGATTTTTCTATATGTCTTAAAGAGCACTAGTTTTCAAATTAAAAATTTGAAATTTTAACCGAATTCCTTTTAGGCTTATTTTTAAGTCTGGTTCAAAACAGTTTAGGTGTATTTTTTTAAGTACCATTTAAAAATACATATTTATAATATATTAAATATATGAACCATCTTCCTTCTTAAGAACCATACATATATTGATGTTTTGTATAAACGCTTCCCACGATGATTTTATACCCAATCCGTTGTACAGTTTGGGGGAATTTATCGCACTGTTTGGTATGTCATTTGGCAGTTCTGATACTTCTTTAGCTGTGAACGTATTACCAAGTCAACATCGTGTAAAAACCATTGACCAGATTTATTCAAAGAGCACACTGTAAGAGAAATATCACAGTAGGCCTAATATAGTCGTCAAGAATATATAATTTTTCGGCCAATTTTAAGTATGGTAACATTACTCTTTGTTCAATCTTTTCTGTAATCATATACATTTTCCCCCATCAAACACTATATATCGTTAAAATTATTAGCTAACTATCGTATTTTGTCACTCGGTACAATAGACTTTATTTTATTATTATTGAGAGTCAAATTTTCTGATTTTAACGGCCACGACTAATGTTTATTACATTCGTCTCATTTACATTTAGGGTTAATCTGATGTTTCTTAAGAGATTGTTGTTCGTCATATCATATAAGGATAAAATTGCTTCTTTATTTTTTCCTATCAGGACAAAATCGTCTGAAAAGCTTAGTAAGGACGAACCTGGAAACATTTTATCGAATTTAAAACCATGATCCTCCGAAATACGATCATAAACAACTCATCCGATATATGTTAACTGACGAACTATAGAGAGTAGGAGAAAAAGGTGTCTCTTGTAATGCTCCACTTTTTATTATTATATTTTTCGTTTTCCTTTGCTTGTGTTTTATTAGAGTTATTCAAGCATTTTATATTATTTTTAAGAACTCGGATAGTTGCAAAGTCCAGTGGAGCGAAGCCCCGAAATCATAGGACTTTGATTATTGGCTATAAAACTACCTAGGGTTAACATGAATAACCATACAAAGGTTAATTTATTTAAGATTGTAATAAACTTTGTTAATTTACTTATTTTATGAATAACATATATATAATAATAATTTATACGCTATGTGGAGTAATGATTTAATTCAAGTTTCCATGGTAACAATACTTTTAACAGTGGGAAAAAACGAGGATAAAAGGTTTAATTTTGTTCCTTCTTTTTTCACAATGGTGTATTGCGTGCATGTTAAATAAAAAGTTTAAAAAATAAATAAATGGTAGTCAAGAAAAATCACCCGAACGAAGTCGCGTTTGGTACCAGCCAGTACTAAATAAACCAATTACGTTTTATTGATTTTTGTATTAATGAAAGAAATAAAAACTGTTTTCAACTATGGATTTGAAATTTCGAGCTTAAAGATAAGATTTTGCTTCTCGATAAATTGAAATGTTATTATTATACGTCAAATAAAATAGCAATTATCTCGTTATCAGTTAAAGAATAAAAATGGTAGGAAAAGATTTTATAGATAAACTAATTTCCCTTCACCTTTAAATGCAATATGGTTCACTAAAAGTTGAGTTTCCAAGATATTTTGGAAAAACAAAAGAAAATGGGCCTAAAATCCAAGATGGTGGCATGTTGCCGACCACCCACTACCGGGGCTTTTTAGTATGTTAAAAAGGAAACCTCAAAGAACATATTAAAACAATTTCCAGAACTATAAGGTTTATTCATTTTCCCAGCTGGGACTAATGACTGGGCTAAATTTTATTTTAAGATATTTCGTTAATTACTGAACAGAATTCTTCCAAAATCAAACTTCGATCTAAAAATTACGGTAAAAATCTACTGTAAAAGTTTGGAGTCTACATGTGATTGCGTACGAAAGTTATCGTCTCCCGATCAAATAACGAAAGTCATTCCCCCAGACCAATCTATAGAGAGTGGAGTCTAGTATATGGATTCCTCCACTTCGTTCCGATCATCCAATTTCTTGTTCCTGGCTACTCCGGCCACCCCATTCTGCATGTTGTGCTAGTGGTCAAAACGCATGGATAATATCAACAATATGAGTAAGCATAAAAAAGAGACGGGCAAAGAAAATGCCACAAATCCACAATTGCTGAGAGTCCCGCTATCACGGCGTAGCAGCTTGGCAAGCAGCATGGGCAGTGAGTTCAGACACCCCATGGCGCTTGACCTAGACTTCTGTGAGAAGGACTGGGAGTGGGTCCTCCAAATCCGAAAGGAAGCGGACGAATTATTATCCCAGGTGGATGCCCTTCTAAAGGGCATGGCCAAGGCGTGCACGGACCAGGAGAATGTCAACATGACGGTGAAGGACGGTATTCCCCACATAGTCGATCTGTTTGGTAGCCTGGAAGACCTGCATAAAAATATGACCAGGGTCAGGACTCTCTCCGTAAGACCCTAGACTCAGTTAAAGAGGCAAGAGCATGCCGAAAAAGGTACCGGTCGCGGATCCAAAGACGCCTGTTAAAGGATGCCGTCCTTGCGGCCGGTGCTTCAGGCAAGTGGGAGTGGAGCCCGAGCGAGAGCTCAGGTGACCAGCCCAGGGTGTAAAAAGAAGAAACGTTGAACGTTGAAAGTTGAAAGCAAAGTCTGTCTTCGTCAGGGTGGCCGGTCGACAAACTTACGCGGTTGTTCTGGGGAAGATCAGTAAGAAAATCGATCTGGGCACCTGCGCTGCAAAGGTAGTCTGTGCGAGACCAACTCCAAAGGGCTGGGGGACTCCTCCAGCTGGGGAAGGTCTCGAATAGAAAAGCCTTCGCTGTGATTCTTGAAGCCGCCGTTGAACTGACGGGTAGGGTCGTCGCCCCAACAAACGGATTTCTGTAGAGGTGAGGGACCTCGACCCTCCAATGAGGCTTCCAAAGTCGTGGAGACATTGTAGAAGGTTTTTGGTGGGCCCAGCTCCACAGGAAAGGTCACTGTAAGCCCGCTAAACAAGGAGAAATTGAAGATTGTGGTCCTTGACCTCTCTGAACAGGAGGCCGCCAAGCTAATCAAGCTCGGCCATCTTCGGGTGAGTTTTGTCAGCTGCGCGGTACGAGTGAGGGCAGTATTTCTACGGTGGTTCAAGTTTCTGGGCTACTTGTATTGCATCAAAGGGCCTCACTGCGTCCTTTTCAGTGAGCCCTAGCCAGGGGAAAAGGCTGACCACATAGCTGGGAAAAAAGGGCTTGCCGAGTTTTTTGGCTTGTCCTGGAAAAGGCGAAAAATGAAGAAAGGTGACTGCCAAAATCATCGCCATCAAAGAAAAGGAACTAGTTCCTTTCTTCCAGCACTATGGACCTCAGCACGCCGGACAGCAGCAGGGTCTGTCTCCCCGAAGTAACGTAACATACAATTTCGGGGAGAGAAAACCCTGATATGGGTGTAGGTTTAGTGGGTAGGGCTTCGGCGAGTCCCACACTGCATCCGTAAACGGATTTCTACCTCCTTAAAAAAATAAGGAAATAAAAATTTAACCATGAAGGAATGACAATGTACATTTATTAAGTAGTTGTTATATTTTCATTTCGGGTTGTTACAGGTAAGAGTTTTACTTGCGGCTGTTGGTTGTGGGGAAAAAGACCTTCAGCATCTAGGTTTCATCAGAATCTCACCTAGATTAGTCTTTGAGGTAAGATAATGACCTTGTTCTTTGTGTATTTCTATTTCTTAATTGTGTTTTAGCTAGTGGATGATGAAAAATCACCATATTCATATGTTCAATATTAAAACTACAAATTACCAAACTGTCATTGTTCCCGTTACTATTCACAATTTTACTATGTACTCAAATATAACTACTTACATTTAAAACTTTTTATATCTAAAGTCAACATTAATCAAATTTACCTAAACATCATATTTTATATTTATAATTAAGTGGTAAAGTTCGGGCCACGGTGCTTGGCACCTAGTAAAGGCGAGAAACAACTCAAATTTCTCGTAAAGTAAAGCAGATAATGGCAAAAATAACCAAAACCAATGTTTCAAAATTAAATAAAGTAATTTTTCTTGCTGTTGAAAAAATTATACTGTAACACTAACGGTACTAAACCAAATAGAGGCGAAAAGTCATTCCAGAGCATACGCTAACCACGTGCCAAGCACTGTGACCCGAACTGTAATGTTTCTTAGAGATTACTTTTAACCACATACCATATTAAAAATATATATTCTATACTTATAAAAGGCAAAGCCCTCAGTCACTGACTCACTTTACCTAGAGAGTTGAAATTGTGTACACTGATTCTTTAGACATAAAATAGGAAAAATAAATTGTTTTCATTCTGATCTGACCTTAGGGCTCCACCAGAGACCCCAAAAAAGTTCCCATTTATTCCTTATGGACATTCATTTTTATTATTGATATTTTGAAAATACAAACAGCTGATATTGATTCGTAGTAGCAATGACTACTGTAGTCATTGCTATTACCGTAGTCGGCATGGTAAGACCAGTAAGACCTAGGCCCGGGGCCATGATAACTTTTCTTTTTGAGGTCCCCAGACCCCAAAAACACCATTCGTTCGAAACTGTGTATATATATATATATATGTCCGTGAGCACGATAACTCTCGTAAAAATGATCCGATTTTGATGAAATTTGGTGTAAACGTGTAAAGCAACATATAAGACTTTAGTTTGAAAACCAGCCATATCGCTCTATCCGAAGGGGTATATTGGGGGGTTTTGTACCCCAAAAATGTGTTTTTGAATTTTTTACATATCATTTTTGAAAAAGTCAAATATTGGTTTTCACCATTGGATTCAGCTTAAAAACACACAATTTGGTATTTTGATCATTCCTCTACGTCAATTGGTTACCGAGATATTGAAAGTGCTAAACACAGTACGTTGTTTAATGTTATTCTTATGGAGGAAAGGAAAAATGTTATATCTCGCTTATTTATGAACGTATACTGACGAAACTTGGTATAAAGCTTCAACTGGTTGTGGTATATTGATATTTGCTTAAAGAAAATTTCAAAAGGCTCCCATAGCAGCAAACCAGCGTACTTAGCCCCCATGTTATTCTTATGGAGAATAATTAAATGCTATGTCTCCCTTAATTAAGAACATAAATTAATAAAAACTGGTATACGACTTCACCTAGTTGAGTTATATTGATATTAGCATAAAATCCCATTTTTTGTGTTCCTTTTTGCAGAAAACCTGCGTAATCAGCCCCAATGTTATTCTTATGGAGAATAATACAAATTTTATATAACGCTTATTTGTGAATATATTTTTATGAAACTTGGTCAGTGGCTTTATGTAGTATTGAGATATTTATATCTCCATTGTAAACTCGCTGAGTATGCAGGTTTGCTGCGACGGGGTATTTTCATTTGTAGGGCGAAGCCTGTTGTGCTAATTTATAATAAATTTGGAATACATAATTTCTTTGAGACGCTGTATTTCAGTACGAGTAATATAAAAATGAATATATTTTAAGCAGATTTTAACAAAGTAAATATTTAATTGATAATATGTATTAACTGTCATCTATAATAATATTTAATTAAAATAATTGCACAAAGGGAAAACATGAACTTTATTATTATTTAATAGGTAAAAATATTAAAAAAAATTATAGTTTTAAACATTTTGTAGGGGCCGTTGAAATAAATGTTTTTTAGCGAAATTCCCCTATAGGAATGAAGCTATTACCGTAGGTGGCATGGTAAGAACTAAGCCCAAGACCATGATAACTTTTCATTTCGAGGTCCCCAGATGCCAAAAACACCATTCGTTCAAATTTAAATATATATGTATATGTGTGTGTGTGTGTGTGTGTGTGTTCTCGTAAGCACGATGACACTTGTAAAAAAGGTCTGATCTTAATGAAATTTGCCACAAATGTGTAAAGTACCATTTATTTGAACCAGTTCGAAAACCTAACGAATCGCACAATGCGAAGGGGGGTTTTTTACCCCTAAAATCTTTTTTTGGGTTTTCACATGCATTTTTTTAATAAATTTTAATATTTACCATTGAATTCATCATAAAAAACAAACAATTTGGTATTTTAATCATTGCTCTATGTCAATTGGTTAGTGAGATATTAAAAGTGCTAAACACAGTACGTTGTCTTATGTTATTCTTAAGGAGAAAAGGAACAAAATTATATCACGCTTATTTATGAACATAAACTGACGAAACTTGGTATATGGCTGGTATGCAGCCTAATATGGTTCTGGTTTATTGTTTTTTGCACAAAAAACTTTTCGCCTATAGTTCCCGTAGCAGTAAACCTAGGTACTCTGTCCCCATGTTATTCTTATGGAGAACAATTAAAATGTTATATATCGCTTATTTATGAATGTATATGTATGAAACTTGGAATGTGATTTCGATAGATAAGATCTATTGATTTTTTCATAAAAACCCATAATTATGTGTTCCTTGTTGCAGCAAACCTGTTTAGCATCCCACATGTTATTCTTATAAGGAATAATAAAATTGGTATGTATTGCTAATTTATGAATGTATACCGATGAAACTTGGTATGTGGCTTCACCTAGTTGAGTTATAATGATATTTACATTAAAACTCATATTTTGTGTTCCTTGTTGCAGCATACCTGCTTACTAAGCCCCCATGTTATTCTTATGGAGAATAATTAAAATGTTATATATCGCTTATTTTTATGAATGAATATTGATGAAACTTGGTAAGTGGCTTCACCTAGTTTAATTCTATTTATATTTGCCCAAACAATTGCAACAGCAAAAAACAGAAAAAACCAAACAATTTGGTATTTTGATCATTGCTCTACGTCAATTGATTACTGAGATATTGTAAGTGCTGAACACAGTACGCTGTCAAGTACATTGTCTAATGCTATTCTTATGTAGAAAAATAAATGTTATATCTCGCTTACTTATGAATATAAACTGACGAAACTTGGTATATGGCTTCATCTGGTTGTGGTTTGCTGTTGTTTGCACAAAAATCTAAATTTTCACTTATGGTTCCCATAGCAGCAAACCTAGGTACTCGATCCCCATGTTATTGTTATGAGAATAATTAAAGTGTTACATATCGCTTATTTATAAATGTATATGGATGAAAATTGGTATATAACTTTACTTAGATGAGTTTTATTGAGATTCGTCTAAAAACCCATTATTTTGTGTTCCTTGTTGCAGCAAACCAGCGTACTCATCCCTAATGTTATTCTTATTGAGAATAGTTAAAATTGTATTTATCGCTTATTGTGAATATATTTTTATGAAACTAGGTATGCGGATTTATGTCGTATCAAGACATTGGAAATTCGTTGATTACGCAGGTTTGCTGCGATGGGGGTATTTTACTTTATTAAAAACTCACAAGTCTGTTGCAAACTATTGTAAAAACGATATATTTGTTTCAGTTTATCTTAATTGATATCAACTGCGTCATGATCTTGGCGCAGAATATTTCACACCTCAGACATTTCATGGAATGAGACATGCAACTCAAGCACTATCGTACGAAGTGGCCAAACAACAAACGGGTCCTATTATGTGGAGAAACAGAACCAGGCGCTCATGTTGAAGTAGTTTTCACAGCTGTACCATGTGACAGTGAAATGTATTTTTTAATCTGTATTCAGTAAATTTGGAGGTTATACAAGGTTATTAAAGCCCAGAAATGTGAAATTATTAGTTCATTTGAGATCATACAAATGCACATTAACAATTGTTAGAAATTTGTTTTTAATAAGACTGTTTAGTCTTGTGAATGAAGATCTCAGATAGTAAAAAACTTATGGTATTACTATATTTCAAGCTATTTGTGAAAACTATAGTCTTGGCAGATCAATCATTTGTAACGAAAGTAAATACAAATTATTATTAATTTTCTTTGATTCCTTAAATAATTGTAAGTTTATTTTTATAGTTTGTTGTATTTGCTTTCATTATGGATACAGTAGAATTTTATCTATGTAAAAAAGAATCTGTATCAGAAATTTAATATATTTGAACTGCGAGGGGTTTCTATGTAATTCAGTATTCGTTTCATTAATTCTGTATTTTTTTCATCGAGACATTGCTATGGTTAAGATATAATGGTGTTACCATATGTATAAATGTGACATAAAGCTTTCTATAAATTTAAGTTTGTCGTATTAATAGATTTTCTGAAACAAAATTGCACAATCAGGACTACAAAACACAATGTCTGTGAATTATTAAAATAATATGCATATTATCCAACAGATATGTCTAACCTACATACACAAATTAAATAAGACGCAAAATCAGGAGAGGCGAGAGAGTGTATCATATAGCTTATATGAGACGTAGACATCATAATTTATATTTGTAATCACTTGTAGTATTATTTTAAACTCCCCGAACCTTGTCCGGCCCTATTAGCTTAGATTTTACATTTATTCCTGTATAGTTTTTAGTATCGGATCATGCCCGCTTTTCTTTCCATTCCATTTTCCAGTTAATCAAGGCTTATGTAACCGTAAGTGTACAGCTCTGTAATGGAAAACTTCACTGGTAACCTGTAAGATAGGTTTTGGGTGGTAGAAAAATGTGAGCATAGTTTTAATTAAAAAAGTACTTTAATATTGTGCTAATCATAAAAATAAAGTGTTATGTTCTATCTGAAATCTATATTATTCCGACAGTCTTTTAAAATGTCCCTATGCATGTATATCTTGCCATATAGTTTCTATAATGAGATAGTAAACATTACAACATTAAATTTATAGTAGTCAAATAATTTTTAAAACTACGTTTTAAAGCTTGCGAATTAATATAATTCTTATTTTAATAATCTAATCTGAAATATTTCATGAAATAGATAGTCTAATAGCTAAGATATTTCACAATTACTATGGTTTTTCATTCTAATTTTGACTCGAGGATTTTAAAATATAAATAAAATCGTCTCGAATTAATAGTTAAATAATTAAGTTTGGTTAATACGGGCTTAATAAGTGACTCATGGTACTAGCGGTCTGCGCATGGTTGTGCAACAGAAACCTAATGCGTCTGTCTGTGGCGCATTGGCCGTTTGACAGACGTACGAAAACAAAATGCGTACATGTTAGGCATTTACAAAGTTTAAAAGGACGAGAATAGCATCAGAGTTCATTGTTTTGAGATATTGGTTTACTTTGGAAGATATATTGGTTAAAAATCTTCTCAATATTGTTGAATGTAAGAATGGTTTTGATTTTGAGTAGCTATGAGTTTTACTAGACATACAATCCCAATCTCGAGTACGTTGAATAATCTTAAAATATGTTTCCAGACCTGTAGGCTATGTGTAAATGTACCTTTTAAAATACATGTCTTTCCTTCAATGTTTAATGTCATAAAAGGCAATAAAATTGGTCTTCTGCAAGTTTACTCAATTATTTTCATATTAGCAAATTTCACAAAATATATATTAAAAAAAAAAATATTCATTAATGGATAGTTGGTGTACTCGATATCGTGTATATGTGTGAATGTATATTTATAAGTCAATCATGCATTTTATTATTTTATCTTCTTTTGTATTATCGCTGTAAATTAAGTTAACATCATTTTAGGCGATGCCATAAATTATTTATTGATTGGCGATGGCGGACTAAACTGGTTCTTGGAACTTGGATTCCAAAACCGCTTTTAAAAGACATATTTTATGCTACAATCAAAATCCCTTAATTCGAAGCGAGTGACATACAAATGTGTTAGGCCATGTTTGTAAGAAACCTGATCGAATTAAAGTAATCGGATGTTTACCCTTCCCAAGAGACTAGACCGTTTTGTTCGGCATAAAGTTGACCTTCATATATTTTGTAGTTCAGTCTCTGGAAGCTGAAAAACTATCAGGAAATAATCAACCAAAGAGTAGTAACTATATATTGACTCCCGTTAACGTAAACAACATTTAAAAAAAAAACACAAACAACAACTTTGTAGTTAGGTTAAAAATGAATGTTTAAAAGCTAATCTTATCAAGGGTTTATTAAGTTATAAGACTGTCCTAAAGAGGTTGGGTAATAATTGAAATGTAGCCGTGCTAGTCACAAGAGATTCGAGGCTTACGTCTAGCACTAGAGAAGCTACAAGAAAAGTGGCCAGGACCGCCGATCTATAAACGCCTTCTCTCAGAAGCAGACACATGTTTCCATGGTCCTCTTTACCCTCCTAAACACGCCTGAGCTCAGCTAAGAATACCTAAACTTATATAGGTTAAAGAAGTAAAACGATATTTAAAGAGCTTTCTTTGCTCTATTATTTACATCTACAGTAACAACAACTTGGTCCATGTGTTTAATTGAATGTTTTGGTTTGTGTTTCAATGTACCTATTTTTGAATATGATAAAAGGATTGCAAGTACATTATTTTTAATATAATACCTTTCTTTGTTTTTGGCTTGAAGTTTTGATAATTTTTTGTATTGAATAATTTCGCAAATTTATTGAATACAAAATTATGTAAAATATGATTTCCAACTGATTGCACAGTTATACTGTGTTAAAGGTACATAACTTTACAATTGAACGTTTGCTAAATTCTGAAACTGCTTTATTAAACAATGGTAAATGGTTTATTAAGCAAAACCTCTGGTGCACGGGCAGCTACAAATTTAATCTTTCAAAACTTCTGTTTAACTAAGCTTGTTGCAGTTCACACGTATTAGTAATAGGTATTTGAATAGGGTTAAGACGATATACTATTGATAGAAACAAATAAATAATAAACCTTCATCAAGTACCTACTCCTAGAAACGTGAAGTTAGGTATATACATTCTGTCAAGTAGAATGTGCACTGGCTACCCATTTTTGGATTTCACACAAAAGATGGAACATACAATTTAGTGTATATTTTCAAATCCCACTCAGTTTAATCTTGTGTCTGAATGTGTTTTAAGTAAATTTTGACAAAAATGTTAAATATATTTCCCGAAATGTGTCTTGCGATAGTATTTATAAGAATATGTTATAATATCTAATAACACACCTCATCAACAGTTCCGGATTTTTTTTTTATAAACTGTCACCTTGACACCTAATTTTCAGACCTTTCTACATCAGTTTATTTTAGTAGCTAGGCGAAATATCTTGTATCAGTTGTATACATAATAGTATCCCGTAGTTCTGGGTACAATTATTGTTCAGCATAATTGTTATTATTCCATGTCAACTAAAGCTTGAATCACATTTTATTTTTTCAAAGGCTTATTGACATTTTTCTGTTCAGGTGATTTTAAAGCCAAGGTTAGTTATAGTTAATATAGTTTCAGAATTAAATAAAAACATTATATTTCATAATTTAGAAGAATTTACAAATTGTTACACTATCTTAATATATACTAAGCTGCGTCATAGAAAGTTCATAAACAAATTTACGTCGGAGAGGGTCAGAATTTATTTTTTGATTAACTGCCCATTTAAATATTGCCGAGGAGTGATCGGATATATGCAGTACGAATGTTAAAAAAAAACTTACGATTACAATGGCACCTCGGAAAACTTTAATTAATTAACTTAAAACGTAAGCTCCAAGATGTAAGGAACAAAAACCACCTTTTTACATAAATCTAAATATTTAAATCGTGTTGCATTAACACATATTATCCAAGCAGTGCAATAGTTATAAGTAGAATATATGTTGCAGTTCTCACCGTTTTGTGATAATTAAATCGCCGATAACAGTAAAATACCTTTGTATTATCAAGATGGAAATTTCATGCTTTTGAAATATTAATTTGTTTTTAAATAGCCTGAGGTGAGTTGTTTAATGCAATCAATTATTGATAAATATTGTCACCGCGACAGATCTGAAGCATTTATTACGTCAATGGGTTTTGTGACGAGTTTTTTGTCCCAGTATTGACTGCACAACTTTTCGTTAAAATAATCATTCTATTAATATATAAATATAATCTAGCATCTTTATTTTGTTGTATTGAGGACCTTTGCAGTATCGATACAATTTACCAATCTTACATTTATCAACTGATATACATTTTACAATCATAAAAAATAACAGAAAATGACACCATTTTATGTTTGCCAAAAATCTCCTTATAAAATATTTATGTTGGACATCAAACTGACCTGTCAATCGTTAAATACAGTGTAAATTATTTAGTTTTTATTAAGTTGTTTTACTATGCATTTAAATGGTCTGAGCTTTAAAGTTATATATTCACTCTTATGATTAAGGGAACATTTTGAAAACTCTTTAGGTTACAGGGAAAAGGTTAATTTTAATCAAATAAGCGAATGCGTGGAACAAATATAAACATATCACTCCATATACAACAAGCGTTAAGCAATGGTTGGTGTAAATGGATTATCTAAGCACATGCACATTTTTACTAGATGAGACACAAAGATAGTAAATATATTATATATAGAAATTTCTACGTACAATGATCAACCTCAATGATAATTTTAAAACATTATTTAAGCCAAATTCAAATTGTTTTAGATAAATATGTCTATATTATGGACATAATTTATTGATTTTTGTTCAGCGGTTTTCAACCTCCAAAATCAATATTCAAGTTCAATACCAACAAAAGTTATTAATATTTAAATGTATCTTGTGCAGTTTTGAAAATAGTTTATCTTTACAGCTTCATTTCTAAGCTTTAATGTTAAACTTATGAAAAATATAAATAAATTGAATTGCGCATGTATCGAAACAAGAGGCTTTGTCGATACATTACTAAACACAGCACGACAGTGAAAAGAGTTTGTTAAAGCAACTTTCTTTAATAAGTACTAACATTGTAATACAAAATATGAATTTATAACTTTATCCTGGGTGGTTAATCCAATGAGACATTTTTTTTCTTTAGTTAGAACAAAAGAATCACCTTGTTATTCTTTAAAATTAAACCATTGTAAAAGTAAAATGCTCAATATTAAATATTGCTCATTTGATTGTATTGACCATGACAAATGTTGTACTTCAAAACCTAACAGGTTTATAAACGTAAACCATCTATTCATTCAAAACCTTTTATGATGAAATAAGAGTCGTTAATTTATTTATTAGAGGTTTTTTAAATCAACTGTCCGTTGCCATACGCCAAAAAACTTGAACGGTAACTTGAACTGAAGACAGCGAGGTAACGTAAACGGAAATAGTTACAAGGGTAAGCCAATGGTGACTTATCGTGAAAGATATTATATCAGTCAGCCGGGATCGAACCTAAGCTTGACCACAGCTTACTTTAAAGGCCAGCAGTTTGTTTTAGTTTAGTTTAAAGACCACAGATTAGTTTTCCAGCAGTTAAGGGATTAAATTTAATAAAGCCAGATTCATAAAATAGATGTAAAATATTTAGTTATTTTTGTTTTTACTTTTTACTGATCAAATTCAATTTTTTCTCCCTTGTTGCTTGAAAACATTTTAGTATTAAATAAAAATTTGCAAAACCCTTATTATTCATCATATAAATCTATCTGTTTTAATCTGTTAGTATATAAAGTCATTTGCCATCTATCCAGCAAGAGATAATGTTTAGTTTTAGCCATCAAGAGAGTGAGCAAAACCCCTATCCCAAATAATTCTTAATTTTGTCTCAACCTTTTGTATTTTCCTATCAACTCTTCTTATTTATTTCCTTAATCCTTCATATGTTAACTTTATTATGACCTGACTTTTGTTTAAATTTTATTATTTTATTATTTGTTCCCAAAAACCAATACAAATAATGTAGGTTCTTTTATTAACACTTAAAGGCACAAGTATTTCAATTTACAGACTTAAATTCAGTGAAGATTAGTGCTGGACATCGAGGTGAAAATCAATTGACATTGTAAAAAATTCAGGTAACCACCCACACCTACAGGACTCAATTTACAACTGGTGAGTTATAGCTAACAGGAATGTACATTATGGACTAACAAGAGAACAATATACTACTAAATCAATGGACATTAAAAAGTGAATGCGTTTGAATGTTTTTACTTGTGCCTATGAATCTCTTTTCTTGTTAATAAATATGTTATCGTCTTTTCTTAACTTACCATGTTTCCTTTCTTTCAATTTTGGGTGTTTTCACTCTGGTCCTCCAATTTATATTTATTTAATATTTTCATTACCTTTACTCCACAATAGATAATAATAACAAAACTAATGTCAATATCACTGTAAATTGATATTTCTGATTTAAAAGCGTTTTATTTATGTTTTTGGTAACATAAACCATTTTAAAAGCACATACAAATGTAGCATTATCGCATGTATTAAGTATATTTATTACAATAGAGATTAAGATAAGATTAGGTTGGCTCTTTAAAATTTGATTAATTTTTAACTTAATGATAGTAATTTTTTTATTATTAGACCAAAGGTAATACTAATATTTCCAATCAATTATATATATATATATATATATTCTAATTAGTACAGGAATTTCATGTTACATTAGATATACACCAGATATAATTACATTATATATGTATATACAGGTTTATAGTTGTGAAACAATATGTTTTATCTAGAAGGATATATGAACCATACTTAGCATGTATTATAAACGAGTATATAGTCTTTGTAGTTTTATAAAATATACAAATGTACGTTATTAACGACCTTTCATATAAAATAGGACAATATATTTGAATGAAAAACAATAATAGTCATTGGGTTTATTTGTTATGCTGAGAAGAAAAAGTTGTGCTACCTTTTACTCGTATTAACTTTATTTAATTACACCGTCATTGTGCGTTATTCAATGAAAAACACTTTGGTTGGTTACATAAAGAGATGGAAAGTAATAAATATAATGTAATTTAAATAGAATGGATCTTACCAATCGTCAACAAAGCTTTTATTCTTGTTATCCGCATATGATGTACCGTAATACAAACATTTGCGCTGCTAGACTCCACCAGTGGCACTTTGTAAAGATTTATTTTGATATGACTTTGTGAATTCGCCCCAAAGCCTTTTCTCTACATTTTTATTTCAGTTCCTTCCAATCTCAAAACTATGATTACTTCCAGAAAAGTTCCAAAAAATATCACAAATTATTGATATGTATTTATGTATCGCATGTGCTTAACAACACTGTTTATCAATCAACTTAATTTAAAACAATAACCCCATTCCTCAATTGCATTGCATATTTAATTAAATTGGCAATGAGGATAGTTAAAAGTTATATAGCTTAAACGTTTTGTTGAACAGTGTACATTTTGTATAAAGTTAAATATTCTTGTAATTTAATTTAATTATTGTAAAATACACAATTCTTATTAGCTGGAGAATTGTTTAACAGGGTTAGTAGAACGAGGTAGAGGTTGTTTAATTAATTCAACAGTTGTAAGAAACATTGGGTTTAATGAAGACAAAACGAGGTACCAATTACGGGTTAGATTATCTTTGAATCGTAGCAGCACTATTATCCTACCTTTCATCGTACTTGTGTCCTGGATAATAAATTTGTAATGCTTTAATCTTAGTAGAAGTAATATATATATATATAATTAAAGTTTTACTATTTAATTTTAGTACAATAACAGCTTTGTGAATGAAAGTGGCTTTTCTTCATAGATGCAACACCTTCAGAGAGAATTAAGAAAGTAATGTTGCAGCTTCATAATCAACAAACACTTGCAAACCTATTTTTAGATCAACTGTAAACCTTTAAAATAGTTTTATATTATGACTTAAAGGCTTGATATTTTTTTTTTATTACATTCGATCTGATTTGTTTTTAATTAGCTGTGCTGACACTACTTTGTCAGATACAGTTTAATGCTTTTATTTTAAGGTAAAACTGTTTTTAAATTACATATTTAAATCTTCTAATAATACATCTTTTTACAAACGTAAACTTTTATAGATTATTTTATGGATACTACTAATATTTCAATAAAATTTTCAACGAAAGTATAATGATCATACCAACACCAAACTAACTATGAATCTATCATCCTTAAACTGAATCATGACAAAGTCTTTTTTTAAGTTATTATTAATTAATGTATTTTAATTTAATCATAACTTAAATATTTTATGTGATTCTTATTTGCATTTTGTAGTAGCTACTGGTAGCTACTAGGTCTTCAGATGAGACTTACTTTGTAATATATTTTTTAATAGTGCGATTCCATATTTCTCATACTTAAATGGCGGAAAGATTATTTTAACGTACAACAATAATAAAGTAATTTTGGGCTTTCTGCCTTAACCCATTTTTATATTAATTCAAAGTTGATATAAATAATGACTATTTGATACAAGTTTTAATTTATATCATTCAAGTTTTTCTTATATTTTAGTTCTATATATTTTAAATTACATGAGAAATTCAAGAACGAACAATAGTCATAATAATTATTAATATTTTCTCCAAAACAATGCAGTAGTACATTATTAATCTACATAAGTAATATAGAAAAGTGTAATACAGTTGCTTTTCAAATGCCAGTAGTGACTGATAAAAATATACCTTGAATATCCCCTTTGAACCAAATAAAAAAAATTAATAATTAAAAACTATTTTAAATAACATTCTCAATTCTACGTTTATTACATATATTACTCGGGCTGTGCCCCTACTGATCGCTTATTGCGGTGAGGCAGCGGGGCCTCATTTATGACGTTGTAAATTGATGACTTGTAAGGGTCGATGGACAAAGAATTAGAACAGCTTATCTGTGAAGCCTTCTGGAAAGATTAGGCCAGCCAATAACGATAAGGAAGCCAATAAGGGACACCGTTTCGATGAAGAAACGGAGGTTTATAAGGGACTTCAACGATGTATCTGGTGTATTCGTATACAGGACGGAGGATGTACATCTACTGTACTTTTAAGTTGTGTTTGTTTCAGAACTCTATTCTCTTCTTGTCACACCATAATATTAAGTCATCTATTTGGCAATCAACAGTGATATATTTACAATCCATCGTTATTATTTTTATAAATTATAAACTTAGTACTGTATTTCGTACCTTAGCTGTTTGGCTGTTTGTAATTTTAGTTTACATTAGTATACAAGGTTCTTTCCTTGCACATCTATTTTAATTAACCACCCCCAAGCTTGCAGTGGTTTAGTGTTCAAAAAAATGTAGGTCATCCTTAATAGTAGTTCCTATTACTAGGCATAAAATTAACCATATTAGTATTCAGAACATGTTTATTGTACATAAATAAATAAAAATTATTTTCCCACTATCATAAAATAGGTATAAATAAATGCGTATAACTATTCCCAACTCTTAAAAGTATAACTCTTAAAAGTAACTCTTCTCCAAATATTGTCAAAAGTAAAGGGTAGCTCTGTCATTTTATAATTTTGTAACATGTTGTATTACAAAACACTAGAATACATTTATATATAAATATATAATTCATAAATGTAAACACGTGAACATTAAGTTAGTCTACTAATAATATTAATTGTTATGTTGGTTTACTTGTGCTAAACATTAACATTAATCGAAGTATAATCTCATCATCAGAGAATACTTTAATTCAGCGTAATTCCTTATTTTATTCCGAACAGAACACCTAATCCTGTATCAATTACATGAGTAATATTTGGGACACTAATTTACCACTTGAACGAACTATTCTGTGTATTATGTCTGGTCAGCATTCACATTCGTGACAGTAATTTTGCATAAAAATCTGTTTATCATTTCCAAATCATTAATCATTCCACGCAACTACGTTGTGAGTGTTGCGTTAATCATTGTTCCGTTGTTAACTCAACTCATGAATACGAATTTAGTACATAGCCTTTATATTTTTAGAAGCGACTGTATTAGCTGTTACAAACTTAAGTACAAAATTAATAATATTGATGTAGCCTATTGTAAATGTATTTTTTATTTATTTCATAATTTATTATTTTTGGTAGAAGCCTATATCTCCATTTCTATAGTATTAAGAATGGATAATCCGTAGGCGTGTTAACGGGTGTTATTACGCACATTCGGAAGGGACTAATGCCTAAAACTGCAAGAAACTAATACTATTGTCGCCTTTAGCGAATTTCTCCTATAGGGAAGAAGCTATTACCGTGGGTCTCATGATAAGACTTAAGCCCGAGACCATGATAACTTTTCATTTTGAGGTCCCCAGATGCCAAAAGCACCATTCTTTCAAATTGTTATATTTGTATATATATATATATATATATATATGTGTTTATATATGTATATATGTATATATATATGTGTGTGTGTGTGTGTGTGTGTGTGTGTGTGTGTCTGTCTGTGTCCGTAAGCTCGATAACTCTCGTAAAAAAGGTCCGATCTTAATGACGTTTGGTACATATGTGTAAAGCACCATTTATTTGAACGAGTTCGAAAACCAGACGAATCGCACCATCCGAAGGTGGGCTTTTGGGGGGTTTTGTACCCCAAAAATGGGTTTTTGGGGTTTCCACATGTAATTTTTATTTAAATAAAATTTTAATTTTTACAATTAAATTCAGCATAAAAAACAAACAATTTGGTATTTTGATCATTGCTCTACGTCAATTGGTTATTGAGATATTGAAAGTCCTAAACACAGTACGTTGTCTCATGTTATTCTTATGGAGAAAAAGAAAGATTGTATATCTCGCGTATTTATGAACATAAACTGACAAAATTTGGTATATGGCTTCATATGGTTGTGGTTCATCGTTTTTTGCACAAAAAAAATTTCTCCTATGGTTCCCGTAGCAGCAAACCTAGGTACTTGGTCCCCACTTTATTCTTATAGAAAATAATTAAAATGTTATATATCGCTTATTTATGAATTTATGGATGCAACTTCACTAATATGTGACTTTACTAAGATGAGTTCTATTGATATTTGTATAAAAACCCATTATTTTTTGTTCCTTGTTGCATCAAACCTGCGAACTCATCCCCAATGTTATTCTTATAGAGAATAATTAATATTTTAAATATTGCTTGTTTGTGAAAATATTTCTTATGAATCCTGTCAAGTGTTTTAATGTGTTATTTTATATATTCATTGGAAATTCGCTGAGTTTGCAGGTTTGCTGCGACGGGGGTATTAATAATTTCTCTTACCTTCTTACAGTCATAGTGTGAGCAAAGTCATGATAAATAAAGAACGATTTTAGTTGAAGACTTGTTTGTTTTTGGGGCAGCATTCACCTCAATTGACTTGGAGAACGCTGGTCTTGTAATTTTACAAAAAATAACAATACAATTTAAGATTGAGAGTACCTTTGTGGTTATTTGTGTGTACGTGTTAGTTGTTTTATGTATTTTAATGTGAACATTTTGGATTTGGTGCCAAAAAAAAAAAAAAATTCATCAAAAACCTCACCTAAACCCATGCCACTCACGAGAAAAGATTTACATAAGTAAACATTGTTTTAATTAATTATTTATATTTTTTAAGATTAGGTGTGTAAATATGTTACCTACTATTTTAGTGGGAATCCTAGTATCGTTTTCAAACGTTCTCTAATCACTTAAATATTAATTTACTAATCTAGGTCGGGTATCGAAACATGACATTTTATTGTGTAACTAAGTGGCTTGTTTGAAAAAGTTCATTTGTCCCATAATCGGTTAACACTATTAAATACTAGATGTCATTAGCAAAGCTACAATAATCCTCAAAGTCTAAAAGTAACGAATACAAAATGATTTTATGTTAGGACTAACACAGATATGACAAAGCATTCCTTTAGTTCATATGGTGGAGTACTAATAGAAATACGTATGGTTCAGCCATCATGGCTTTCAGCCATTATGTTTTTATAAATACGTTATATTGTTAATGGTAGTGCTATAGTATTGTTTTATTGTAAAACTATGCTATGCACTTTACATTTACTGTTATCACAAATATACCAATACACAAAGAAATAAACAATTGTATGGGTTACAATTTTGTGTGATGATGATTAAACAAAATAGTGATGATAAACTTAAACAGATATTTTTTTTAATATCTCAAGTGAAGACTAAGCGGTTATTGCAGCTGAGGTCTTCAGTCAAGTGTAAATAAGTTATGTTGTATTACAAGACAAAACTATGCCTGACATGACTCCAGTGCTACTAAGGCCACGGTGGACGGCTCTAGTGTTGACGGATTGATGATATTCTGAACCTCCCCCCCAGTGTCACCGCCCCAAGGGTGCAATCTAACCCTCCCTCCCCGCCACACCATACGCCTTAAACCCACCCCCAGGTCATGTTTAGCTAACTTTCAATCATCCTTCCCCGTTACTAATTGGCTTTTGAGAAAGGAATTTATAAAATAACTAAACTCTGAGTAATTAGAGAGTTTTTAAATATAACTATTTTTTAGTTTTATTTCTGAGTACTTATTTATACTAAAGTTGTGAATTTAACACCATAAAAAAACCTTGAATTTACACTTAAGATACACCAGGAAAGCCATGGAAAAAATGCAGTACACTGGGGCTATAATCACTTGTTAACCGATTTGTTTAATGATATTTAAAATAATAAAGTTCTATTGTTCTCAGTATGGGCCTGTATACAACATCAAGGCATTTTTTAATCTGGACAAACAAATATAATAATATTTTTAGCTCTAAACTACAGTGTTAAAATTAAGAATAAACTATTTTCAACAAATCAAACATATTCATTTGTATTTATCTTCAGTTTAATTTGTTTACGTGTATAGTGCTATTATACAGAATATCAATAATCTATAAAGAGTTTATTTACTATTTGCATACCGAATTACTACAAACCAAACCCCTTTTGTTGGTTTGCAAACAAAGCTATTTAGATGCTTTGCCCAGCTGTTTAAGCTACATTATAATCGTATTAAACCTATCAGGCCTACCACAAACAAATCGATTACAGCTTTAATTATGTATTCAATTCCCACATTCGCAATATAACGACCTCATGTTCATTTTATACTTATTGGTGCATTTACTTGTGTGTTGTTAGTAGATTACATAAACAAAGTTATTTTGTTGACATATCATATTCGTTAACAATAATATAACATAAATTACTTTACTACTCTTTTGTACTGGAAGATACTGTTATATTGACCAATAAGTTGATTTTTAATAAATTATACTATTTTGGCGTACTAAAATTCTGCAAAAAAGTCCAACCATTTTATAGAACCACCAGTTAAAATCTATTGTTAATTTTGAACAGTTATTGAGTTTAATAATAATGTATAGTAAAGAATATACATAATATGTTATTCAGTAGAACACGCGAAATGAAGTTGTTACGTGAAATTTACTTTCCAAAGATATTATTTAATCTTACTCTCTGTGTTGCACATTTTTTTATTTATACAATATTTTCCTTATTTCTTCAACATTGAGACACCAAGAAACAGCAACAAAATTTTCGCTGATCAGTCTAAAAGCATATTTTAAATATTTAAAATAACTAAATTCGTCAGAGTTAGTGGTAAACTAGATTTGGTTACTTTAGACTTAATTTGACATACTTAATTTGTATAATCTGGCACGAAAAAGATCTCAAGACCTATAAATGCGAATATTAAGGGTGTTGCGGAATCATTGAAAGAGAGTAGATCCTACAGTTTTATCGCCAGTTATTTTATAATCCAGATACATTAATTGTTTACGAAATCCTCTCCATGTTCTTGATGCAGGAGTCAGAGTATAGTGTGCAGTGTCAGAAGCTGTTGGTTATTATACTGTCACTTTGGGCTTCTGACGTCACTCACATTCATACCCATCACTTATAATGACTCATAATGATTGGGTAATATATATTAGTTATCGTGTTAAAAAATCGTGGGTTTGAAAATTAACTCCCTAATTTCAGTTAAAACAAAATATCTCCTAAGTGACACATACAATTTTAGTTTCTCTATTTCTATTCACTAACGGTTAAAGCTACCTCAGACACACTCCGGACTTTATTTCTTGTAGTTGTCAGAGCTCTTTACAAAACGTATTTACTTGATGCGTTGAGCCCTCACTTTTCCTGAAATGTGTTCAGGATGGGAAGGCTCAGTTTTGTATGCTTCTCAATAGTAGCATCTCTTAATACTCTTTGTTATGTACTCTTAAGAAAAGTGGTCGATACTTAACATTTGTATAAAATTCACCACTTTTTGGCAAGGAATCATTCGAGCAGTTGTCTTAGTCAATCAGTCACACCTGGTATGCTGGTGGAATACCATTTTGAATTTTGTAGAGCAGCCAATGATAAAGTTTATGAGTCAGTTATGGGAAAATATCTCATTAAATGTACTTATAAATACAGTTTTTTTATATTTTAAAGCTAAATTATTTCTTGAAACTAGGGAGTTTTTTTTATAAATACCCAAATTTGTTACAGTTTTAGATCAATTTAGATCAACCATGGTTTGAAACTGAACGAAACAAAGTTATATTTACAAATCAATAAATATCAACAAGAGTAGGGTTGGCACCCCATGAGGTCTAACATTGCGCTTATGGGCTTAAAATCTGGCTTCTGATTGGTCTAATTAGGTCACGTGATCCAAGATGGCGGCGCCCATGGTGGCGTTCCCGCCAAATTTGCGCACCAAAAAAAAATTGGCCTAACCTCACTTTTCTTCCCGCCACTTTTTTCCCTCCAAAGTGTTACCAACTTAGCAGAGCTAATTATATGTACCATATATAATTATATGTACCATATATAATTATATGTACCATATATAACGCCACAGTGTATAATATATATATATATATATATATATGTACCATAATAGTGTATAATATACCATCACCAGAAAATACTCTGTTAAAAATTAATTTTAGTTAATACAGAGAAACTCAACTTTATCCGTGTCAAGATAGTGGTTGCCTCACCACGGCACATCCTGTGCGGTTACATGTAACCGCGAGCGGCAGCCGCCACTCGTACAATGAACGTCTTTGAATCCGTGATACACCACTCATCATGAATAGACCATTGAAGAGTGGCAGTAAAAATTGTATTATAAATACGTCTGGTCTTCAGTCTACAGTTATGTTTTGTTGAGGTGCGCAGTGCTCGCCCCACTCCTCTACTCTACACTTGGTAAGTAAAAAATCAAATTCATTTTAAATAAACTATCTTTATTTCTTTAAAACCAATTAAATACTAATACAATTCTAACTTCTCAAACAAAACAATTTTCTAAAAACAATATTAATACAGAATGACTTTTAATCCTCACTTGTTAAATAATAATCACATCTTTTAATAACAAACATAAAACGACTCTACTTGTTGACTTATTATTGTACAAAAAACAATTTCAAATAAAATGGACTTACTTTAAGTTTAAACAAAATAATTATACCTCTAAAAACAATATTAATACAGAATGACTTTTAATCCTCACTTGTTAAATAATAATCACATCTTTTAATAACAAACATAAAACGACTCTACTTGTTGACTTATTATTGTACAAAAAACAATTTCAAATAAAATGGACTTACTTTAAGTTTAAACAAAATAATTATACCTCTAAAAACAATATTAATACAGAATGACTTTTAATCCTCACTTGTTAAATAATAATCACATCTTTTAATAACAAACATAAAACGACTCTACTTGTTGACTTATTATTGTACAAAAAACAATTTCAAATAAAATGGACTTACTTTAAGTTTAAACAAAATAATTATACCTCTAAAAACAATATTAATACAGAATGACTTTTAATCCTCACTTGTTAAATAATAATCACATCTTTTAATAACAAACATAAAACGACTCTACTTGTTGACTTATTATTGTACAAAAAACAATTTCAAATAAAATGGACTTACTTTAAGTTTAAACAAAATAATTATACCTCTAAAACAGACATAAAATGATTTTAACCTTTAATAATAACCTAAAAATACATAAAATAACTACTGTTCAAAAAAGATCCTTAGCCTACTTACAATTCTAAGCCGGCAGAAGGGGCAGCTATAAATCCGCATACTGCACTGGGGACATAGAGTGTGGTGACAGGGCTGCAGAACAATACAGGGTAGGCCGTCATTACAATTTGGCACTCAATGTGCCTACCCCGCTCCATGTCTGGGTCAGGTCCTCTCTCGGTCAGGGAGTCCATCACAGGGCCGCTGGTTCCCAGGATGTTCTCCAGAGTCTGACGGATCTCATCCCATACATGGGTTATTACAGCTGCCACATCCGGAGGTGTTGAGTCCTCTAGGACGTTCGATGCGAGGTTCAGCACGCCACGCAGCTCGTGTCTCACGTAGGAGAGGCGGGAGAACATTACTCCAGTCTCAGACGAAACAGCCCCTGCCCCGTTCCGCAATCGCTCCTGAAATCATAAAGTATCTTTAATATATCTGTATATTATACTGAATCCCTAAAGAAACAAGTGTTATTATTATTATTCTGTAAAGCCTGTACAAATTGACGAGTGGATATCTAGTTTAATCATAATTACCCACCTCTTCAAATATTCGCCTTCGCAGTTGTAGAATAGCATCCTCCCTTCTGCAGTCGACACAGGTCCCTGGCTCAACTGCTGGCATCCTCTCCTCACACTGTAGGTTCATTGGTTCTGCCGGTGCTGCTGCTGCTGCTGCCTCTCCATTAACCAGTCTCTGAATAGTTAAAAAAACCTGTTAGTATATGATATGTTAATTATAAACAAGGTTTATTTACTCAAACAATAACAAATATAATAATCAATACAGCTACCCTACCTCAATATCAGTTGTGCGACCTGACTCCCACTCGTAGACAAACCGTGCCTCCCGGCCATACCCCCTGGTAAAGGGGAACCTTGCAGGCTGCCATGCTTCACCACCATTCTAAAATCATTTAAAAATTACTAAATACAGCTTTACAATCCCAGGCACAAAAAGTAGTCCATTTAAACCTATGTATACTAACCATAGTAGAAATAAGACGCCAATAACGGCCGTTTACCCGCTGCTCGCGTACGTGAATACAGGTCCCGGTTACACTCGATGGCTCAACTTCGTCGATCATCTGATCCACATAATATTCCGCAACGTTCTGAAAAAAATATAAATATATATAATCACTGTATTAAATCAAACCCTACTTAGTTATCCCGACTAAAATACACTACAACTTACTTGCGGGAGATGATAAAAGTTGCGGGGTGTAGGATGATCATTCCGAGCTCCAAAATAACTCAGTATCTCCCCCCGCGCATTGTAAAAGAATTGTTGCTCTGGAATAGTCTGAAACAAGATAAAAGGCAGCATCTGTTAGGTTACTTATAAACAAGCCTAATTTAATAAACCTTCTAGTATTAAGTGAGAATGTATTAAACCTACCAATAGATCAGCACGCCTTGCAGGACCCGTAATTGGTTCACTACCACCAACACCGGGCCTCTCAAATCTCGCCACTAGTGCAGCCACTCTCCGAGACAAGGCAACTCTTCTAGGGGGAAACTCGAAAACATCCTCATCATCTCCTGTCATGTTCCGTCCCTGTAAATAATTTTTATATTATTATTAAAACTTAAAATGTATATTACACATTAATACTAATTACTAAACCTTATGTTAATACTTACAAGATGATTCTGCCGAAAGTCACGTCTCGAAGCCGTCATCCAGCCAGGCAACTCCCTAGACCGATCTCGCCGGGTAGTCTCCTCCCGTCCACCCCTGAATGACGGGAGCTCCATCGGCTGTGACTCTGGGGTTGGAGTGCCGGGGCGTGCAACTGGAGAGCGATCCCTAGCCTGAAAACAAAAGGTACATAAACTATATATATATATATATATATTTGATATACTAACATATTAGTTATATTTTAAAGTAAACATTCTACCTTAATAAAAAGATAGTAAATTTGACTTACATTCTCCACACTCTGCCTAGCTCTGTTGTCAATGTATACCATGTTCCTTGGTGTACGCCTAATTGGAGACGCAGGCCTCTCCCACTGAAAGAATAATAGAGTTTGAGAAAACAATACTGCAAGTATGGGGGAGCGAAAATCTCCCCCTAACCCATAGCTAAGTATCAGACTAGTAAACTAAGCTACACAAAAAATAAAACTTACAGTTCCCAATGCTCGCATGCTAGCCTCTATAAGCTCAGGAGCTATGTCATACTGCAACAGACAAATAAAATAAAATTTAGACTTACATTCTCCAATTCCTGCCGGATTGCCTCACGATCCTCTTGGCTCAGTATCTGCCCTGAGCCGTTCTGCAACAAAAAATTAATAAGTAAAACATGTCTTTCTAACTTAAGTTAAAACAAGCCCGCTATAAAAAACTACTAACCCTGAAACTATTCCTGGTCACCACTGCACCAGACTGCAGGAAGGTCCTACTGGTCTCAATTACAAATTCCCCCTGGCTCGAACGGCCAGAATGTCTTAACATTTGAGTTAAGCGGCCACTGTACTCTTCCTAAAATCAAAGAAAAATAAAACTGAATACACACCTATTATAAAAACTAATCCTAAACTAAAGTCTTACCTACTGTAATTTACTAACCTGAGATAGAGGTCGCAGCTCGGGTAAACTCGCTGCAGAGCTACTGGCCTATAAATCAAACAAATAAAATATATTACTATACAAATACAACAAATAAGAGACATATATTAAATATTATATTTACTTAAATAACAACGTCAAATAAAAGCAATGCTTACCTGAGAAAGGTTGTGGAGGTCAGAAATATTGCTCAGGGAAACTGCAGTCCCGCTCTGAAAATAAATAAATTTATAAAATATAACTAATAACAACACACCTATTAAAACCAAATAATTCCACAACAATACAATACTTACGGCTCTAATAGACAGGATATCCAGGTCTTCAGCAAAGAACATGTCCTGACTTAGTGTCTGAGCTGGTGGAGGGTTGCTGCCAGAGGCCTAAAAATAAACAACAATCTATTACTAACTATATGACCTGTAAAAACGACGGGTCTGAAAAAAGTCTAAAGAAATCAATGTGAGTTTAAAAAATAAACTAATAAAAACTAACCTGCTCAGTTGAAGGAGGAATATTTTCCTCATCGCTGTTTCCTGCCGCCAGGCGAAGACAGACGAGGACAAACAATTGCAAAAACACTATAGCCATTATAAAAATCACTGTGTTCATAGCGACATAACAAAATAAAGCCTGAACCCCGTATATATACTAAATTCCCTCCATATGCTCTGCCTACCCAGCCAATAACAATCCATCCGCCCCACACATCCAACCAATCACATCCAAGACGACTGTTGCTCCGCCCAACAGGACAGCCAATCAGGTTACGCGAGGTCTCGCTAGCCGCGCCCCACACACACTCTGCTCCTCTCTCACTTCATGATGAACACTCCGCCTAGCCTAACTCAAATTTGCCTTAGGCATTATTGTCTAAAATTCAAATTTCTACAGCAAATTCAAAATTTAAACGTGCCATTTTTAATCAAACAATCACTAATTGAAGAGCACAAAAGTAAATGTTATAAAGCAAGTTACTTTATCTGTGGGCGGAGCTATTGCAGTAACTGTTACTCGGTGGGTACAATTATTAATAAGGTTAACTTTTTGTTGTTGTTTGTGTGACTGTGTATAATTCTTCTTTTTGTTTTACAGATCTACGAACTAGCGCCGCACAGTTTCGAGCCTTACGCTTACATTGACGGCTGGTGGCTGGGGACCAAAAACCTAGGCTACTGCCTGCACCGGCCGTACATCCGGTCCCAAAACTGCTTCGAGTGCGGGATGTTTCAAGAAATCTCGGCGTCCCGAGAATGTTGCTGTTAAGGTAAGATATGTTTATTTCCCAGCCATTTACTTTAGAGTCCGGTAAAATATATTATCGGGCTACAATTATGATTTGGCCGTAATGTTTTTAATTTCTCGGTCAAATGTTTCCAAGTCCGCTGGAACTGTTTAACGGGGGATATAATTAATTTGACAGTAATATTTTTAATTTCCCGGTCAAGTACCCCTCCCTGCGCTATCGCGGAAGTGGTTGGCGATTAGCAAGCGCTGCTCACCTCTCGCGTCAGTTACAGTCATGCAGCCTGTGTATGAGTTGTGCGATTCTTGCAGTAAACAAACTTACTGTGTTAGGTTGTGGAGGAGCCATAAGGGATTCCTCTATGCCTTATGCTGTGTATGTGCGGGGCTACCTTCCGAGCAGTGGGATCGGCGTAACCCACCGAGGTTTTGTGGGCATTACTACCCGTAAGTAATTTGTATTATAAATAATCTAGACTGTAGCCTGTCCAAAACCCTTTTTAAAACTTTAGAGTCCGAAAAAAATACTTTACCAGGAGCTACAATTTTGATTTGACCGTAATGTTTTTAATTTCTCGGTCAAATGTTTCCAAGTCCGCTGGAACTGTTTAACGGGGGATATAATTAATTTGACAGTAATATTTTAAATTTCTTGGTCATTTACTTTAGAGTCCGGTAAAAATACTTTACCGGGAGAATATTTTGTTTAGACTGTAATGTTTTCCGTCAAATATTTATAACTCCGGTGAAATAATTTTGAACGCTCCCGTTTCCACACCACGGTAAGCCGTTAGGCTAGGCCGTAGGAGCGTCGGCGCGTTCTTTTTGGTTACCCAGAGCTTCCCCTGGAGGCCTAACCTCTGGGGTGAGAGGCCCCAACCATCGCCTCTCACAGTGGTAGCCACTCCATAACAAAATGCTACCTCCTTTTATTTTTTATTTTTACTTTTATACTTTTTTGTATTTTACTTTTATACTTTTTTTTTGTTGCGCCTTTCCATCCACTTTTCCCTGACAGTCAGAGGATTACAACAAACGGTTTCACGGTTTTTTAGGCCAACCTCCCCACACCCCTGGACTTACAAAGGGTTTAGCCCTGCCTTGGGTGAGCGACTGCCGGGCCTTATTTTTTATTAGGCCCCACTCGAAAATATTTTTCGAGCGTAGTACTTCGCGGACATCAAGGCGCAGTTTTCATTTTTATTTCCATGTACAATACAATCTACAAGTTCATAACTATCGCTACTATTTACAATATTAATCTCTTTAACATTAGGGTGAAATTCCCGAAGGAACTGAGCCTTTTCAAGACCCTTTGTATAAATAGTTTCAAAAGGTTTACAGAGTGAGCTTAAAAGCTCCTCACTGTACTCTACCTCGCCATCGTCCCACTTAATGTGGTGATAATGACGGGTAAACCAACGGGCTGTCCTTTGCATTTTACTATTTAAACAATCAAAGCTGTATGGAGGTCGGAACACAATCTGTGTTCTATACGACCTCCCAACTATAGCAAGTTCTTTAATAATAAATCTATTATTGTTACTCCGGAAAGCTTGAAACTCCACTATAGCTTCCATAATAAGACTTCCTGATATAAACGGTCAGCTACGTGAGGCGGTAATTGATCCGTACAGGTTTCAGCATCGGTTAATACTTGATTAATAAAAACTTTAATAATATCCTCTATATAAAATAATTCTAAAAGAGAGCGACCAATTAAAGGAATATATTTTACAAGTTGATCCCACTCGTTACGGTTGAGAGCCAAGGAGTGCTCGCCGTCAGAGACACAAGCGTACTGCTGACCAAAAATACTGCTAAGCTTTATATTAGCCCCCGTGTCTATAGTAATCAAACACTGATAATTCCCCAAGAAAGCCAAAGTTATTTCATTGAACCTGTCAACTAGCTGACAGAACGAGTCGTAACTCCAAAATACAACACCTTTTCTCCCCTTAATTAATACACCCAAACTATTATCTCGATTTTTAAAAATACCCGACACGACACATTTGGTGAGTTCTGGGTCCAAGAAATGTACTGACTTTAAAAATACTCCGGTCATTAAATTTATAGGCTCAACCAATCGGGGGATAGGCACAGCGTCTGCCTCCGGCGAAGTCATCTCTGCTACTGACCATCTTCAGTTTGTAATATTCAACGTACAGATGTATCTTTTACCCCTTCCCCACCCCACCCCACCACAAGGGGGGCGATTCGCCCCCCTTGTACATACATTCCAAGTGTTGGACCCGGAGGGTCCACTGTTTAGAAATAACATTGGAAATTTTCTCTTGTGTAAGTTTAATACGCCTTGAAAATCTGGCTCTGTCCCGTGTCAGTTGTTCCCAATCTGATTTCCTACCTTCTTCTGGCAAACTGTATATTTTTGTAACTACCGGGCTGGAGAAACTAACTCGAGATTTTCCTGACATCTCCGGTTATCGGTGTGTATGTGTAGTGACAGTCGTGTAGAATTAAACAATATGCCCAAGTATTGGCTGGGATGGCGGTTTTAGCTTGAATCTCAAGCCTGACGTCCACTGGCCCTGTTTTAATTGTATCGTCCTGTTTTGAACAGTCAATTACATAAAGGGGGCACTTTGCTTTAAAATCATCAAAGTTTAATATAGGTGAACCAATTCTTCCGTAATACGAGTTTTGGAAAGTAGCAAACATGTCATAGAACAAGGCGGTGTTCCCGCGAAGGTTATCGTATGGGTAAAAGTTTGAGTTTAAATAAAGTTTTACATCAGTTAGGTCGCAGGCATCAAATTGTGACATATCCTTTACCATGTCGTTCTTTCTGCCTGTCTGGAAGGCCAGAACAATATACCGAGGTTTTTCCGTTTGGTTAGATGTTTTAAGTGTCCAAGATAATGTTTCAGTATTCGGAAGGTTCGGGTATTCAATCATTTCCCATTGCCGGAATGGGAGATGGATCGTGGGATCTTTCTCAATAAACTTGTACAATTTTAATTTTTGAGCGTCATTTACTGTTATATGAGGCATACGCCAGTATATTTTATCAATTTTTAATTCTAAAGTCCCGTCCTCCGGTGTTTTTACAGCGTTATTATCTGTAGCTGAGCGTAAGAGTATAAGTTCCTGTTTAACGTTTACCAACACCCTCCTATAGTCTTCAGCGAAACCTAGCAATGGTTTTAGAGGTATAGAATATATAAAATCTGTCACTCTTTCAGAGTTACCGGGGCCTAGCCAGCAGGCGTTCTTGAGAGTGGTTGTTTCTTCCGAGCGAATGGATAGAATATTTTTTAAAGTAGTAGTAATACCGACATTTTTTGTTCTGTCAATTTCCTTGCCACAAATCTCGTACCGAATTTCTTCAAACAAGAAAGACATTGCGTTATTTACAAAGGATACGTTCAGAGCAGACCCATCTGCCTTTTTAGCGCTAACTTTACCGTGAATCACGATAAAACTTTCAAAAGGTGCGGTAATTATGTCCTGCTGTAATATTGGTATTCTAATTTCATCATTATTATTATAAGTTGTACTTGCATACGGCTGATGTGAGTGCAACTCCATACCTGTTATCAAGTCATCGTATACAGCCTGGCTGTCTATCGCTAGTAGCGCCATTTTGTATTATTTTAAAACCGAGAGAACGGAGAAACTTTATATTCTTACAACTTAACGTCTTGACTTTCTGAACACTACTGACCTGTTGCCTCGCCGGCATTCCCCTAAATAGTAGCCCCATTACTGCGCCTGAGATGTAGTCTAACAGAAATTCTTTCTCCGCGAAAGTTAACAAGATTACCGTCCTGGTCTCTTAGAGACACTGTCAAGTTGTTGATCCTTTGACTGATGACGGGTAAATAAATGACATTCCTCGGTAATTCTATTATTTTATAGCCCGGTGGTTCGGCAGGGTAGAACTCGTGTATAACATGACCCTCGATTCCGTTTAGGTACGACCCACGTGTGACATTACAGTCCACACGTATAGAGTTGACTTTAATTATATCTACAGGTAGTTCCGAAACATGTTGAATATTAGCCGCGTATATTTGTTTTTTTGTAACCCAAGAGTGTTCCCAATGATTGCTCTTTAGTAAAGTCAATTTTCTCAGAACAACATATCGTAGCTTTCAAAGTGTTGTTATTTGGTTTTAATGTAAACTGGATTTCTTTCGGTAGCTGGGATTTAATGTATTTTTCAATGTCCTCAATTTCGTAAGAACCTTCAGGGATTATAATAATTTTATCATCACCGTAGTAAAACTTATCATTAATGTCCTTCTCAATGTTTGGTATAGAGTTATAAGTGGTCAGTTCAATTAAACCAAGTTCCCATTCACCCTTGCTAACATCTACGGGAAACGCTAGCTCGTGGGATAAAACACTAGTTGCTCCCGTGAGACAGAACATTACAACGGAGAAACTTTAAGCACAAATGTCCGCAAACAACTGAGTCAAACTTCTGTTGTCTCTTGTAATTATAGTATAGCTCACAGCCACTCAAGTATCGTGAGATCTCCTGTGGTGGTCTTAAATTGCCAAAACTGTCATAGTAATAGGCTTTTTTATCAATCTTCTTGTAACAAACCCAGTGAGTACCCTGCCCAGATGTACTGTCCAAGTTAACTATCGCAGATTCATATTTTCTCGGGCGTTTCGGTAAACTGTCTCTCATGTAAACCCCTCTAAAGTTTGGAATTTTTAACAACCTCGCGTATTTGATTAAATCGTAATTTGTAAGTGGTTTTATCGGTATCGAGATGCTTTTTTTTCGTTCTCCTTTTCTTTCTTCTACCTGCACCTTTCTTAGTACCCGCAACTTCCTTTCTATAGGGTCTTAGATACAGTCCTTGGCCTCTGGTACGTTTAGCGGGGCGTTTCTTTTTACGGCCTCCCCCAAATTTTGATTTTGCCTTCATGGCTGTAGTGACTGCCCAAGCAGCGGCTTTCTCACCAACACTAGCGTTACTGGACTTGAATCTCTGCCAAGCGCGTTCCGCCAACTCCTCGTCCGCTTGCCTTCGTCGCTCGTTGTCGGAATACCGGGAGTATGCTATGTCGTGGACCTTACAGGCCTCGTCCAAACCGTTTATTCCTTTTTCACCTCTAGCCAATCTCGCTTTTAATCTCGTGCCAGGTCCACAAAATTGATATCCTCCAGGTAAATGTAATTCGACAGGTAGTAAGTTTATGGCCTTATTAAGAACAGATGAAATAATACCTCCGCCTCGCACGACTGCTGGCTTACGTCTGAGAGGTTTCCTTCTGGTCTTAGCCGTTTTATTGTAAATATTTAATCACCTCGTACAGTCTATTTAACAGTGTTTCACGTATACACGGAATATTTCTCCAGATAGCCGTAATATGTAAGATACTCTATTGACTTGTTGCACGAGGTAAGGGGCGACACAATTAGTAAGAGAACCAACATCTTCGACGGTCCAGAGTAGACTAATCAGTATTCCCCGGTTTAAGTGACATTATATATTCAGCTTCTGTCCTGAGGAGATTGGGGAACAGTATCATCAAATATACCCGTGGGCTAAGGATGAAAATTCTCTTTAATTTGTTTCAAAAGAAGCTCTACTCAGCCCCTCTTCAGTCATAAAGAGATCATAAGTATCAGGCGGAAGAGGTTTAACGTCTTTTTCTTTAGGCTCTTCATCACCTTCTAACCCTTCAGCAAACAAAACTTCCCAGTCTAAGTCATAATTTTCACCCGGCGTGGCAGACCTCCCAGTTTGTTTTTTGTTAATATAATTAAAGAGCATGGTACCAAATTTGTTCAACCGTTTCTCGTGAAATTCTTTATTACTAGTTATTAGACCTTCGCATTTTGACAGTCTGGTCTTGAGACCGGTTAAGTCAAACTGTTGATTAGCGAGGTTAATGGTTATAGGCAATATCTCTTTTTCCAGGTACGACTTGGTAACTGCATCGCTGGGGTCTGTTGGTAAAGCTAAATTAGTTATTTGTTTATTATTAGCGTCATATTTATCGTTGGAGATAGTCATACTTAGTTTTTTTAGTATGCCCAAGTTTACTGCCTCCGAGGGCTCCATGGGGTCAGCTACACTCCATAGTCTTTTATTTTGCATATTGAACCTCTGAACGTCAGAAGGTATAGAGTTATGGTCAACATAATTCTTTGTAGCAGCGTCGAGTGGCTGTAACGGTGTAGCCAATTTACATATTCGTTTATTTTGCATATCATAGTCACCTTGGGGCGTTAAATTGAAACCCTCTCCCTTGGGCCCTTTGACGGCCTCACCTCGGGATTTCCGGCTACTACGTCCAAACTTGTCAATGGTCATTTTAATAATGCTTTAAATCTACTGTTGCCAGCTCCTTTTATATACCCCGCTTCCCTTAGCTCTTCCACAATACTTAGTATTTCATTGCTATGGACTCTGTTTCCAGTCTCTGTTGACATGGCAATGTGTCTTAGTCTACTTACCAATTCGTCGGCGTCGTCCCAGTGTATTATATCACGGGATTTAGCATTTTTCCACGCTAGACCCTTGCCCACTCTTGCCGGGAATAAGTCTTTAATAATTCTTCTGTACTTTAGATTGTTGTCCCTTCTAATTTGATTGTGGAATTTGTATCCTTTCTTGTGAGCGTTGGTGGCGATAATAATACTCTTATAGGTATTAAGATCGTCTTTATTGTATATATCCTCGTCAGGGGTTCTCTTAAATATGAGCTCATACAAACCTTCGGTAGGACTATATCTTGTGTTGTTTATTAGTATAGTTCCATCGTTGTCAAAGTCTAACACCTTATCTCCCATCATTAAAGTACTGCCTTCGTATCTAGGACCGTAGTCATGATCAATTACTCGGACCTTACCGCTAGCATCTTTTAAAAGCAGTGTCATATACCTCACCGTCATGGGGTTACTAAACTCATTTTCCATATATTGGGACGCTGTTTCCAGTCCCAAAGGGGTCGATACAATTTGCTTTAACCCGCTGGTTTCAGGTGTAGATACACTCTGAGGAATAAATTCAGCTTCTCCTTCATCATCTGTCGTATCGTATTCCATTGGCTCTTCTTTAAAGGTTTCGGGTTCTGTTTTTATGTCGGCTGTGTTTGTTGTCGTTTTTCTAAGTTCTTGAATAATTGGTTTATACTGTTTCTCAAGCATAATATCACTTTCCTCAGATCCTTCCTTAAACATTTTATACTTTCTCTTAATGGCATTACGCAGCTCTATGAGCCGGTTTGTCAGTTGCTGTTTCCTGCTCCGCTTCATAGTCATAAATGATAGATTTCAATTAGCGCATCTAGATTTAAGGCATTTCGACTTGCCTGAAAAACAAGGCACGCCTCTTATGCCTCCGTATGTACTCGATAATATCCAACAGTGAAACACCAGCGCTAAAGTCCATACCTCTGTAGTACCTCTGTTCTCTAGCATTAAACCTGGGAATCACATAACGACCGGTAAAACTCCTGAATACAAAAGTACGTTTCCACCCGTCTCTCCATTGAGGTATCTCTGCTACGGTGTATTTATCACTTTCAATTGTGTTTTGCATGAATCGTCTGAGTAACGCCATAGGCCTAGGCTCGTTGTGGTGTTGCAATAAATAAGAATTTAAAAGCCAGAATTCATCAGGGTTAGCTCCTGTAAACGCTTTCCATTGGTCAAATAGCACTCTGTTTGTGATAGTGTACACGCCGTTGTTTAGACTTAGGCCGAATCTCTCACACTGTAACGGGAGTGTAGGAAATGCTGCTCTTAAAAACTCTGTAGTGTATAATCCTTGGCATAGATTATTAACACCGTTATAAGGTTTATTTCTATTACCCCTTGGGATACTGTCAGGCACTTTTGCGTACCCGATATTATAACTAATATCGATGTGACATTTTAACCTTAAAGCTTTTTTATAGACTGTCATTGGTGATCTTATGGGAATACTGCGTTCTGTCAGAAGTATACACCGTGAAGCAAATGGGATCTTACATCCGTATTGCAGCATTTCATTACAGATTTGTGTAAAATTAACGCTACCGTGAAGGTTACGTAAAGGCAATACTTGCCCAAAAAACTCGGGGAACGGCCTGAATCTAGATATCATGTTTTGAGGGTCTCGCACGGTACAATTGAACATATCTTCGTGATATATTACAAGTTCCAAAGGTACGTTTTTTTCTTCGCATTTGTTCATAAAACTAAGCCATGTATCTCGGTTATAAGTTCTCTCACTCGCGGATATCATTAATAAAACTACTGGTGGTATCACAGCGGATCTTTTTAGTTTTTTATGTCTCCAGCATCTTTTGTTGAATTCATATCCATGAGGGGGTTTCTTACTGCAGTAGTTTCCACAAAATTTTTTCTTGTCCTTGTAATAGAAAGAGCACAAGTTTGATTTAACATTATGTAGTTTAGCGTTAAAGCCTCTTAGATCGTTGTAAGTGTAGATGCGAACCATTATAGTTCAGTTACAAAACTGTCCACACCTACTCTGTACCTTCCCTTATAAGGATCTAGTGTCTTGTCAATCACTAGGAATCCAAAATTATCACGCCAGGCATGAGTGCATATTTCTTTAAATTTTTCAAATGACATGTCAGTAGTGACATGATCGTTGTAAACATGTCTTAGGTTCCTTTCGTCTTGTTTAAATAAAATAATAAAGTTACAGTTGTCCCTCACCAGCTGTTTGGGTATGGCACTGTATGTCTGCCCTAAATAGAATGTATCTATATTTTTATGTCTTCCCATAGAAAAATAATTACGTATATTGTCATGTTTTTCCAGCGAAATATCGTCAAAAATCATTATAGAGTTTGGTTTGGCTTCGTTTGGGTGTATAACTAAACTATTATCGTCAAATTCATGATACCCAACCTCCTTAGGCATAACCTGTTTAAGTAATTTGTATTTAGGTTGATAGAGGGACTTTGAAAAAACATAGATATTTTCAAATCTTAGGCCCTTTGGGTCAAACAATAAATTGAATAAAACATTGGTCTTCCCAGAGGAACTTGGCCCCGCTATTATGCAACGTATTGAATCTGGCAGTAAAACACCGTGTTTATTCTTTTTAGTCATGCCCGACCCCGAGATGTAATCGTCAAGGTTCACTACAGGAAACCCGACATCCTGCTTCTCAACCCGCATCCTGACTGATTACATTATCATACTCGCAAACCGATATATACATCCTGTGGCCTTCCACGGAAGTCGTGTATCGCAATCACAATGATAACTTGCGGCCTTCCACGGAAGTCGTGACCGGCCTCTATCACACCAAGTCCTTGGCGTCAATCCAACTGTCATGGCTGCTATCATACCCCTTCCACCGTACATACAGCCTGTCTCCTTTCCTTTTTAAAACTCTTTCAACTAAATAAACGTCCCCTGTTTTGGACTTGCTAATTTCTTCTGCATAAAACCCACCTTTTAATATTTCCCCTCGGTTGTCTTGTAATATGTATGTTACTGGTCTTGTCGGTTTAATCGCGTATACTGTAAACGTCTCATTTGTCCAATTGGGCAAGTACCCTTTTTTAAACACTCTTTTTACTTTACTTATTCTAACACTGTCACCTAATTTTAATTTTTGTTTAAGGATTTTATATTTGGGTTTTTTAACTTTATTTATTTTCTTTAGAATGTCTTTGACATGTTTTTGTTTAACATCATTGGGTTTCATACCTATAGTTTTGTGCTTTGTGTTGTTGTAAGATTTTATGATTTGTGGCAAAATACTTAACCATTCGTAACTTCCACGGGCAGTAAATAACTTGTACATTTTTGTCTTGAGAGTTCTGTTGAGTCTTTCCACTATACTAGCTTTAAGTTCTGAATACGTAAAATAGTGGTTGATTTTATACTTTTTCATTAAAGCGTTTACATGTTTATTGAAAAAGTCGGTACCTTGATCTGTTTGAAAGTTTTTCATTTTATACTTGGCTAGAATAGGAGCGAGTGCCTTTGCCACTTCTGGCCCTGACTTGTCTTTTAACGGAACGGCAAAAGCTAGTTTTGAGAAACAGTTAATTATCGTGAGAATATATTTGTAGCCGTTGTTAATCCTCGCAAAGGGCTTCATTTCAACGAGATCAGCCTGGTAAAGGTCCGTTAGCCCCTTAAGGGTAACTTTACGCCTAGTATAGTTTCTCCTGGAAGGTCGATGTAGTTCATTAGCTATAGCGTCCATTGTCAAAATGGTAGGTTTTATTCAGATGTCGCTAGTTTTATACTGAATGTTTGCTTGGATGGGGTTTGAGACCATCCGTGCATGTGCACCCAGGTTAAACATTATTCCGTGCGTGAGCCAATCCAGATTACCTGGTTGATGCCCAGTACAGACTAATGTCCTCTCCCTTTGAGCAAACAAAGGATAGAGATTTTTTAAGACAAACCATGGCTCCTCCACCGCCATGGCCCGTGGAGGCCTTCCAAGAACAAACTAGTTGCCTCCCCCGTTTATCTTTTTTACTTTTATACTTTTTTGTATTTTTTTACCCACCGGGCCGTTCGAGGGAACGGCTCAAGTCCTGCTCGGATCTGGGCCATTCAATCTACTAAGCCCTTCTTTCACCCGAGGTCGGTTCGGTTGAGTTGTCTGGATGTTAACCAGGCTCCTCAATCTACTGGACCCCTCATTCACACATGGGTTGTTCAAAGGAGTAGCCGGGGTGTTGGCCAGGCTCCTCAATCTACTAAACCCCCTTTCAGGTTTACGGGGCTTTTCGTCACCCGCGCCAGAGACCTTCATTCACACACTTACATTCATACAGTGGGACTTAGGCGTTATCCAACACATGTTCAACAATATTTACAAAGTTATGTGAGGTGAGGATGTTGTTATGAGCAGAATCAAAATGCATGCCATAACTCCTCATAACCTCTTTAGCTTTATTTACAACATTTATCCCGTTAGGGACAGATGATTTTATAAAGCAAGGTACAAAACCTTCCTTCTTTGCTTTATTCAAAGCCTTGTGGAATCTTATTTTTTGAGTACGAATACACTTGTACTCACAGACTCCGTATAACTGCAACATTGTGTCTTTAATAAGGATACACAATACGTGGCTAAGGTCTTCCTCTTTAGGAAAAACTGCCAGTTTAGGTGCTTGGTCAGTTAACATTTTATCCATTGTTTCATTTTTACTTTTAAATTCTAAGTTAATGTGGGTGAGCTGTTGGTTGGTTTCCATAACGTTTGTAATTTCTCGCATGAGTTGAGAGTTTTCATTCTTTAACTGATTATTCTCCTGTTTGATTTGATACATTCCATATTTTCTTATGGAAGGCAAGACTTCACTTGTAACCCATCTTTTGAATGCTTTAGCTTCTGGTTTCAAGGAGCGCAAAATAAAAGAATACAAACCAGATTCATTGATGAAGTTAGACTGATATTGGAAGTTAAAGGGGGGTCTATCGATAGACCCCCCTTCAGAGAGTATATTTACAGCCTTACACGTATCTTTTTCATCAACATTTATCCGCAATGCCTGTTTCGTATTTTGATAGCCCAAGATTTTAGCAACATCTTTTGCTTTGAACCAAGGATTATTTTCACTGTCAAACAGTACAGCAACGGGTTGATCATTAAATATATAAGAAGTTAAGTGAGACATTTTTATAGGTTATATTTGTATCGCTGGGAGCTCTTACCTGTGCAGATGCAAGGGGCAGAGTGAAGTTAACTCTTGAGAATAAAAGAGCGCTATAAAGTCTCGACCAATCAGGGCGCAGAACGCCTAATTACAACCAATAGAATGCTTCCTTATTCCAACCAATTACAGAGCTGTATTTTAACAGGTTTCAACTAGTTTTCGGGTTTTTTAAATTTAATTAACACATGGTGCACGTGTTCTTTATTAAATTCATCATAAATCGTAAGGTCAATGCATGGGCGATCTTCCGGGTCGCCCCACTCGTCATCTAGCACAAACGAGTCAGTCAGACATCCTAGGTTTTTTTGACCGCTGTCAAAATAAATGTTATATTCTATTTCATCGTACTTGGAGAATTTAGCTACTTTTTTCATAACCCTTTCTTTAGAAAATCCGCTATTCAGCATTGCCTTGCCACTCAAAAATTCAACTTCTATTCTGTCAAAGTCTGCATTTGATTTTACTTCCAATTTTAATGGCTTTCCTTCAAATTTTATTTTTCGAACAGGTCTTCCGTCACATAATAGATTTATAAAGATCCAACCGATATTTTGTTCCCAATCTTCCTCCCCCTCCATTTCAAAAGGTACAGCAAACAAATTACAATAGCGCAGATCAGAGCTACGTAAGGACACGTCTTACCTCGGCAGGAGCAGCGGCAAAAGTGGCCGAGGCAGAGCGAATTGCCTTAGAATCATTGTAGGATAGGTGGGACCCATTTTGGGCCCCACCTACTTCCGGTGTTGTTTTACTCAAGTCTTTGAGTTTTGTAGCCAAATGGTAAGGTGTCGTGCTCGCCCTCGAGCTTCCTTTTTGGTCCAGTAATTTTGAAAACTTTGGTTTCACTCACTGTTACAATAGTTTTGTCTTTAGTTCTCCTGATTCTATTCTCTTCAATTTCTAGTATCTCTTTTGTTTCACTGAGGACCATTTGTTTAAGAGCTTCAAAGTTTAGCGTTTCGGAGGTTTTTAGGTTGAGGGTGAGACCCTTGATTTTACACATAGATTTTAGTTTTTGTTTGTTGGTTGACCAGACAAGGTATGCATAAGTTTTAGGCCCCCCAGAAACAAACTCTACGATATAAGAGCCAGGCCCGTAGTCACCTGCCAATTCATCTGTCATTTCCCCAAGGTAATCTCCCGTAGGGACCTTGTACAACCCTCCCCGGTAGATATAAATACACGAGTCCGTGTCATAATACAATACTTGGCCTCCAAGAGCATCCAAGTGTTCATACAATTTAAGTCTAGCCTGGGCTGTGGTGTAGGCCGCAATTACAACATTAACATTTGTCAGAGGTTCCCCCACTTCCTCGATATATTCCCAGTTTACAACAACTACTTCCTCATTAACAAGCTGAATCCTATTGACTTGTACTTCTGGACTTATTAACATTTTAAACAAAACTTTAGATTCCCTTACAATTGTTGCTTTAGTTTGGTTCTCCCTCTGTCCAAACTTTCCCCAAAAACTGTTTAGCATTAATTTAGCCAATTGCCTCAAACCCCCGTTCTTACATATTTTGTCTTTGTCTAATTTAATTCCCTCATGTTGGAAATAGTCCCGCACGTACCGGTCCTTGTCTTCCTCTGTCTTACACCAGCTAGGATAGCCTGAGGCTTCCTGCTTCATTTTCAAGAATTTATTAATAAAGTCTGTAAACAATCCTCCTTTTTCATAAGTGGCTACCTCGTACTCCCATAACTCATACATGTCCAAAATCACATAGCCTTTTTCTACAGCTTTTCTAATTTCATCCATCGTCCACGTTCCTACCATTGCCCTTTCACTACTCTCATGTTCACAATCCCCCTGAATCTGATTTTCTCCACAAGTCCTGCATAAAACAAACATCAATTTGTTGTTCATTCTAGCGGGGAGTACAAGGTGATAGAGATCCCGAGGTGGCAGAATCTTACATTTTAACAAACCATCTACATTTAGTCCTCGCTGTCTGCACTCCCTATCTCCCACATAGATTGTGGGGTGGCCCAAAGGATATTTCCCATACTTGCATACATATGGGTAGAGAGAGCAAACATCCACATATTGAATTGATTCTCCCCCTTCACATTTACAATACGTTTTTGCATTGCCCGTTCTGCCTCCAAAGAACGCTTGTCTGGGGTCAAGGGGAAGGTTGTTGAGGATCGGCAGGCTGTTCAAGTGTTTAAGGTTATGTTTCTTTTTTAATGCTCTAAACTTACACTCCCACATTACTATAGTTTCGTAATCATTGATTTTAGACATTGTTTTCAGAGTTCTTTCATATCTTAAATTAAGTGAATCTGAGGGATCCTCCTTCAGAGGAGCCTCTCGATTGTAAGGGAAGCATTTTGGGCAGCCGTGCCAATAACACCCGTGAAACTCATAAATTCTCTCACCATCAAACCCATCTACTTTCTTCCCGTTAATTTTCACTTCTTTACCTCGGCCAGCGTGCTCAATCCTCACTTCCCGTTCCTCCTCTTCCCAGCTTAGCCATTGAAGGGCCGCTGTAGATTGGTTGTCAGTCAGTCTGTACCCGTTTTTAGGAATCAAGCCAATTGTGTCTGGTTTTAGAAAATTGCGGCGGAAGGCCAGGTTACAGGCACTGGCAATAGTTACGGCCTCGAGGAAAGGATCAACGTTACACTCTCGTAAGAGAATACTTCTGAATTTAAGACAGGACTGAGCTAGGATTTCTACGTCTGAAATACAGTACTCTAAGATTTCCTTTTTAAAGTCAAAAATATAGTTACTCGCTACTTGTTCCTCGTACCATTCTTCAAAGGCCTTGTGTGGTTTCTCAAACATCGACTCTGGGCAGTAGTATTTTTTGTCGGGCATAGGGCCTACATAATTTTGGTTCGCCAATGTATTAAAAAGATGCGGGAAGTAGCCCTTCTTTTTCTCGGGAGGCAGGTCAAAGGCTTTAGGGAGCGCAGAGAGGGCCATGGGGAAATAGCTAAGTGAATCAATGAATCTGACATTGTCCTTTTCCATTAAAATAATTTTAGTTCCCCTCATTACCAGCTCAGGCGTGAATTTTGTTTCTTCCATGATATGCTTTAGTAAAAACTGAAAGTCAAAGCCCTGCCCATTGTGGGCAATTACACAGACATTCTTGAACTGTTTACGAACTTGCATCACATACTCCATAAACTGTTTAACCGGGTCAGAGTTGAAGACTCTTGTACGGTTTCTACATGCCATACAAAATTTACCATCGATACAATTAAAGCAAAATTGCTGTGCCACGCACAGGTTAACTTGATGTACTTTTTGTTCAGGGTCAGAGGGGAGAGACTCGTCTTGGCGAGTCTCCAAGTCAAAGAAAATGAAAAGATAGTCTTTAGTTTTAGGTTTTCCTTCATTGGGTTGCATGTAGCATTTATGATTGGGATCTTTGAATGCATTGCAGGGTTTACAAAAAACTTCACCGCATTTGTGAGGTCCTGATCTCTCTTTTAAATTAATCAATTTTCCACAGTCAAGACACTTTTTTACTGTTTTGCATCTATCAACCTTATGGGCGATAAAACAGAGCTGGTTCCGCAAAGTCATGTTACAGTCAGGGCAAACTATTCCCCCATGCTCCTCTTTACAGGGAGGCGAGATGGTTTGGCATTGAGGGCAGATGTTTGAGCATCGGTGCCTAGCTTTGTGGTCAAAAGGGACATGGCAAGCTTCACAGAAATAGTTACAGGCGAAAGCAGCGGTCAAACTGTTGATTACATTATAATGACCATTGTGAAACAGAAGATTTATTTTAAATTTAGGATTTTCAACTCGGCCCTCAAAGTAAATATCACGACCTTTTCTGTCGTAGTTGTAGACTGTGATTTTGTAGTCTTTTAGCAAGTCCTGAAATTTTTCAAGCTCGGGCATGCCTGCGCCCTCCTCTGGCATTTCTACCCTAGCCCTGCAAATAAGTTCCTTGGCCCTAAACGCTTGCCTTTTACCTTTATCTTTTTGAATTGCTATGTATTGGGGGTCTTTAGTCACGTTTGCTATAGCCACCACCAAAGCCCTGGGTAGACACAAGTTGTCTTTATTATTAATAACAACAATACCCCGTCTTGCTTTACACTCTTCATCGAAGGTATTATAAAATCCAGGTCTTTTTTGGGACCCAGAACCTACTGGGAGATTAACTCGGGTACATGTCACTTTAAATGTGTCTGTAGATTTAATAGATTCTGAATTTGACTGGACAATACCCCCGAAAATTTGCCAAAGTATGTCTTCATTAATTTCACCAGCTGGCCGGAAAGCAACAAAACCAGGTTCTTTACTTTTTAAGTTTAGGCTATGTAAAGTAAAGCCGAGCTGATCATTTTCACGGGCCCGCTCTTTCATTTCATTAACAATTTTGGCAAAACCTTGTCTTAGCCAATCAATTTCAGTAGTTTCAGGAAGAGGATTAGTAAATTTAAAAATTGTTCGTGTTCCATAAATACGGAAGTCTCTAACATATGTATCATCAGAGCTGAGAACCTCGACAGGATTTACAGCCATTTTCAAATAAAAGTGAGGTTATTTTACACAGAATAGAATAATACAAAGTGAGGTTATGTAACTCTAAACAATATTATAATACAAATAAAAAAGTGAGGTTATGTTACAAGTAGGCAAACGCTCAAGATTTATCTTTGCAAAACGCAACGAACGGAGAGACACGTCCGATCGCAACGGGAGCAGGGAGCAAAGAGAGAGAGAAAATGCGCGGTAATTGGAGGTGATGGGGTCAGCTGATGCAATAGTGTTGTTTGTTGCGGTCCAATCAGGGCGCAGGACGCCTAATTACAACCAATTGGGTGCCTTTTTATTATAACGGATTACAGAGCAGTATTTTGACAGGTTACAACGAGTTTGCTGACAGAGACTTGTTGCGGATGTTGTGGTTAGATAGTGGATAACCTTGGGTTTTTCCTGTTACAGTTGACGCGCGAAGGCTGTGGCAGGCAGGGTCAGAGGAGAGAGGAGGAGGAGGGAGAAGAAGAAGAAGTAGAAGGAAACTGTCTGGCGACAGACAATGTAGATAGCTTTTAATATATTTATCCAACATATTTCGTGAGTATTATTTCACTTACCTTTCTGGTGATGGTATATTATACACTATTATGGTACATATATATATATATATATATATATATATATATGATTATACACTGTGGCGTTATATATGGTACATATAATTATATATGGTACATATAATTAGCTCTGCTAAGTTGGTAACACTTTGGAGGGAAAAAAGTGGCGGGAAGAAAAGTAAGGTTAGGCCAATTTTTTTTTGGCGCGCAAATTTGGCGGGAACGCCACCATGGGCGCCGCCATCTTGGATCACGTGACCTAATTAGACCAATCAGAAGCCAGATTTTAAGCCCATAAGCGCAATGTTAGACCTCATGGGGTGCCAACCCTACTAACAAGTATGGTTAGAGTTATAATAATTATATAAGGCTCTAGACGTCTAGAGATAATATTTATTTCCAATTTATTCATTAGTTTTTAGACTATCTTCGCAGTGTTATACTATCATATAATATCATAAAATAACAGAATTTTTCCCCCTAAAGGTGAACGTTAATGTAAATCAGAACGATGAATTGCGCAGTGAATTATCAAACCTTATTTTTTCCAAGTAAGTTAATAAACTGCTCATAATTTTCGTTTTGGCAGGTTTTAAAAAAGTGTATGCTTTAATTATTTTCTAGACTTAGTGTTATAGTTAAACACATTCTAATTACATTTCTGTCAAGCACATTTTATTCACTATAAACGTTTAAAATAGAGATAATATATTATGTTTGTTAAAAACTAAAAAAAGCTTTTTCTGATGCTTCTGTGATTCATGCCTAGTTATGTAATAATATTATAAAAAATTTAAGTTTTTTTTTAGTTTATTTTATTGAAGTATCTGTTACTCGTAGTGTATCAATGTGGTCAGTTTTTCTACTCGGATGTAGACTTAGGTACTGAAAAGGTTAAACGACTACATTTTTAATTTGTACCGGACGCGGTAGCTCAGAGGTAAAGTGCCAGACTAGCCAGTCATACATGGCCGGTTCGATCCCGGTCCCGGCCGACTCCTGTGAGATCATGAGTGGTCACCGGCTTGCCCATGTGACTAATGCCGTTACAGTACCTCGCTGTCTTTAGTTCACCGTACAGATCATATGGTGACAGGCAGTTAGGTTAAAAAATAAATAAAAAAATTAAGGTCATAATTACGAATTGGATACCTTACCTACAATTACATTTTACAACTGCTTTTATTAAAATCTAAGGAAATAGGAAGAAAGTAAATAACAGGCTAATAAGGATTAAAATTAAAACTCTAAAGATAAATGTATTCGGAACGGCAAAGTAAATTAGGATTGGCCTCATTTAAATATTCAATGATATAATGTTCAGAAGGAACAAATGTAATCATAATTTATTTAATATATAAATTTATACTTTATATATGTCTTTTTCAAGTTGCGTAAGATTATTGTTTAAAAATAAGGTGCTATAAAACTTATGTATACGGATATTCTCTTAGATTATATGTATCTTTAAACAAGTCATTTCATAGCTAATACAACAACCCATCCCAAATTAAAAGTAATTAATACCCATCACAAATACCCGTCATGGTATTTTTGAACTAAACGAATAACTTTTCTTATTATTTTTTTAAATTTTAACCATCAAAATACGAATTAAATTTCCACTAAACTTGTCTAACATTCAAAATAAAAAAGACTACTAAGTATATTCCAAATTCCTTATAGCAATTAGTAAAAAAGGGAATCTGCATGAAACATGAAACATACTCCATTTATTCATTAAGTCTGTATGTTGGAATCGGTTGAATGCATTTTTGAAAAGCTACTTACTACAACCATTGACTATTTACAACCCACACAGTAGCTTCGCTGGGATATAACATACACCACTGTAAAAGTTCTTACGATCAAAGTAGTGCCCCTTTGAATCTAAGTCCAAAACTGTAATTGGGAGATAAATATAGTTAACTTGAATTACTAGGAATTATAAGCTTGAATATTATTTATAATATAATAAACATATTTAAACCACTCAAAACTTTTATTTGGAAAATTATATTAAATAATATGATGCGAAATAAATAATACCTCCCGTCGAAGCAAACCAGCGTGCTCAGTGAATATTTAATGCACGTATATTTCCTCAGCACCACATAAAGCCACTTACCAAGTGTTATACAAATGTATTTATATATAAGTGATACATCGAGTTTTACGTATTCTTCATAAGAAAAACATTAAAGGCTGAGTACGCAGGTTTGCTGAAACAAGAAAGATAAGGAATATGTTTTTGACAATTATCAATATAACTTAACCAGGAGAAGCTACATACCAAGTTTTATTGATATGATAATAATTAAGGAAAATATAAACCTCACTCATTCCATTAGAATAATATTAGAGCTGAGTGTGCAGGTTTGCTGCTAAGGGGGAAAGCAACAAAAAACAATTTTTTTCTACAAATATTATTATACCAGTCCTAGGTGAAGGCACATGCCAAGTTTCTTTAATATACATTCATAAATAATCGATAAATCAATTTTTACTTATTCTCCATAAGGATGACATTAGACACTGTACTGTGTTTTGTACTTTGAATATATCTGCAACGGTTGGACGTTGATTGAAAATGTAAACACCAAAATGATTGTTTTGTAGAGCTTAAATGATTATTAAAAACAAATGTGAAAGCTAAGAAGCTTATTTCCATAAGATTAACATGGGAAATTTTACTAACACTTTTTTGGATTTCCTCCGAAACCACTTAACCGAGGTTATGATTCAAAATACTATATTAATTGTTTTTTAAGCTGTTTAAAATGGTCAAAATCCAAATTGGGTCTTTTTAAATTTGTTGAGAGAAAATGCAAAAAATGATCTTGGGAAAATTTAAACCCCCCTTCCCACTGTCCGATTTTTTTGGTTTTCAAACTCAAAGTCAGGAATTTCACTTTACACATTTGAGCAAAATGTTATCGAAGTCAGAAGTTTTTAGCGAATTTCCCCTGTAGGGAAGAAGCTATTATCATAGTCGGCATGGTAAGTCCTAGGCCCGGGACCATGGTAAATTTTCGTTATGAGGTCCCCAGATGCCACCATTCGTTAAAAACACCATTCGTTAAAAACTGTATGTATGTATATATATATGTCCGTGGGTGCGATAACTCTCGTAAAAGTCATCCGGTTTCGATCAAATCTGGCATAAACATGTAAAGCAACATTTATGACTGTAAGTGTGAAAACCAGCCAGATCGCTCTATCCAAAGGGGTAAATACGAACAATTTGTTTTTTTTATCATTTCTCTACATCAATTGGTTACAGAGATATTGAAAGTGCTAAACAAAGTACGTTGTCCAATGTTTTTCTTATGGAGAATAAGAAAAATTGTATATCTCGCTTATTTATCAACTTATCCTGACAAAACTTTGTATATTGCTTCATATCGTTGTGGTTTATTGATATTTGCACAAAAAACTATTTTTTTCCGATAGTTCCCATGGCAGCAAAACTGTGTACTCAGCCCCATGTTATTCTTATGGAGAATAATAAAAATGTTATCTCCCTTAATTATTAACATAAATAAATAAAACTTGGTATGTGGCTTTACCTATTTGAGTTACTTATATTTAATTTTTATAAAAACACATTTTTTGTTCCTTGTTTCAGCAAACATGCATACTCAGCCACCATGTTATTCTTATGGAGAAAAATAAAAAATGTGATAAATAGTTTATTTATGAATGTATATTGATGAAACTTGGTATGTGGCTTTATGTGGCATTAAGATACATGTATATGCATTGGAAATTCGCTGAGTAGGCAGGTTTATTCACTACGGGGGTATTTTCTCAAGTTATCGAATTCACCGACACATATATATAAATTTCAATTAATAGTGTTTTTGGCATCCGGGGACCTCAAAAAAAAAAAAAATACCCCCGTCACAGCAAACCTGCGGGATCAGCGTATTTCCAATGCATAATATTTGTCTGAAATCCACATAAAGCCGCAAACCAAATTTCATAAAAATATATTCACATATAAGCGATTTTAATTATTCTCCATAAGAATAACATTGGTAATGAGTATGTAGGTTTGCTGAAACAAGGAACAGAAACAATTGGTTTTTATGCAAATATAAATAGAATTTAACTAGGCGAAGCCACATACTAAGTTTCATCGATATTCAATCATAAATAAGCGATATATGACATTCTAGTTATTCTCCATAAGAATAACATGGGGGCTGAGAAAGCAGGTTTGCTGCAACAAGGAACAGAAAAATGGGTTTTTATATAATTATAAATATAACTCAACCAAGTGAAGCTACATACCATGTTTTATTAAGCTATGTCCATAATTAAGGGAGTAATTACATTTTACTTATTCTCCATAAGAATAACATGGGGGCTGAGTACGCAGGTTTGCTGCTACGGGAATAATAAAAAAAATAAATTTTTTGTGCAAGTATTTTTTGTACCAGTACTACTTGAAGCCACATACCAAGTTTCATCAACATACATTCATAAATAACCGAGATATCAAATTTTATTTATTCTCCATAAGGATGACATTGGACAACGTACTGTGTTTAGCACTTCGAATATCTCTGCAACGGTTGGGCGTAGAATCACAATTTAAACACCAAAATGATTGTTTTGTGGAACTGAATAGATTGGTAAAAGCAAATGTGAAGTTTACATTAAAATAAACTGAGGAAAAGCCAAAAACATTTTTCCCATAAGATTAACATGGGAGATTTTATGAGCAGGTTTTTTAGATTTTCTCCGCAACCACTTAACCTAGGTTATTAATTCAAAATACTAAATTATTTGTTTTTTTAAGCTCTATAACATGGTTAAAACCAAAATCAAGATTTTTTTAAAATTTTATGGTAAAAAATGCAAAAACTGATTTTTGGACAATTTAAAACCCCCATAAACCCTCCTTCCCATGGTCCGATTTTTCTGGTTTTCGAACTTAAAGTCATGAATGTCATTTTACACATTTGAGCCAAATTTCATCAAAATCGGACTTTTTTACTCAAGTTATGGTGTTAACGGACACATATATATATACATATATATAAATTTGAACGAATAGTGTTTTTGGCATCTGGGGACCCCAAAACAAAAAGTTATCATGGTCTCGGGCTTAAGTCTTACCATGAGACCTACGGTAATAGCTTCTTCCCTATAGGGAAAATTCGCCAAAATTATCATGGTCTCGGGTTTAAGTCTCACCATGCCACCTAAGGTAATAGCTTCTTCCATATAGGGGTAATTCACTAAAAACATAAGGAATGTACTTGTCAACGAAAAAATACACGAACAGTAAGCCATTAACTCCAAATGCTCGTATTTATGTAGTGTACAGCATTATTTAGCCCTTAATTAGCTGCAAACACGCAACGACAGAGGTTTCGTATTCTTCTCCAAGTTTCTCTTAACTCATAATATTCGTCACTGGATTTTTTACGATTAGATAAGTTGAGATTCTTCAGAAAATAAGTTTAAAATATTTGTGTCTCTTGGTTAAATTTAGTTTTTGTTTTTGTTTTTAGCTAAAATAAAACAATCTATAATTTTTTTAAATATACGTACGTATTATCTTTATTACTCAATCCGCAGTAATTTGATTTTAGTAATATAGTAGTGAAAATTATTTATACGTCAGGATAAATCATTAAAATTACGACTTCTGCATGTAGAGTAGTATTGCATTTAGATATCAGTGTTATGTAACTGTAGTGAAATATTTGCACTAGGTAGGACAGCTGGTTGTAAACAGCAACCAAAAGAAAGTCTTGATTACCATCGAGAGAGCCTTGCCGGGTTAGCTATCTTCAGCGATTGCCAGCCAGAGAGTGGCCCTAGTTCGAGAATGGGATCGGGGATGGTTGCCCTTTGAAAGAGAAGGGGCTAGATTAATTTTATTTTCTTAGGCTAGGTTACAATTTGGATATGTTTAATCTTTTTTAGATTTGATAATTACATATGTTGTCGGGCTTAACAAATAGAATTTGGTTATTATTTGGATATAATTTTTGAAAGGTGGCCAATTGCTCAGTTAATAATTGTGTGAAAATCTGTTAAGAACTGTGTTTCTTAAAATATAATCCATCTATTATAAGCATATAGCGTGTTTATAAATTCAAGGTGCGTCCTCTAAAATTGATGTTGAAAGACTACGTATTTTATACGCAAGTCTTATCGTTATTTAAAACATTATTCGGTTATTAAGTATTAAGCGGTTGTAAACAAATTTAAAAGCACTATTAATTATTTAGCTTGGAAAATTGAATCCTAGGGGAAAATGAAGAAGTAGGGCATAACTAATTATGAAAACAAACAAAGCCTTGATTGGTTCATTAAGACTAGAAGAAAAGTGTTTGCTTTTCAGTTTGCATTTATTTTTTGTTTACAAAATATTAAACAACTTTAAGAAGGTAAAGTGCAGTTTAATTATAAACAGAATTGTCCAATCGTTATAGAACTTAAGATTATAATTAGGCTTGAAGTTTTGTGAGGAGATGTTAGGATATCTCGTACATGTAATCAATAATTATTGACTACATAACATAAGTATTATTTTGAATGTGTTTAAATTATTTGTTATGTGTAGCCACTAAACTGCTTTAATTCATTTTTTGTATAACTTGTATTCCGCTCATTGTATTTTCTGAAAAGGAGCACTCTCTGTCTTCACTTCTAAAAGGCGTTGTAAGAAATGCCTTTAATCAGGATTCTGAAGGTGTCATTTAAATTATTTTTAGCGAATTTCCCCTATAGGGAAGAAGCTATTACCGTAGTCGGCATGGTAAGACCTAGGCCCGGGACCATGATAACTTTTCGTTTTGAGATCCCCAGACCCCAAAAACACCATTCGTTCGAAACTGTATATATATATATATATATATCTATATATATATGTGTGTCCGTGAGCACGATAACTCTCGTAAAAATTATCCGATTTTGATGAAATTTGGTATAAACGTGTAAAGCAACATTTATGACTTTAAGTTCGAAAACCAGCCAGATCGCTCTATCCGAAGGGGTATTTTGGGGGGGTTTTGTACCCCAAAAATGGGTTTTTCGAATTTTTTACATATAATTTTGGAAATAGTCAAATTTTATTTTTTCCCATTGGGTTCAGCTTAAAAAAACACACAATTTGGTATTTTGATCATTTCTCTACGTCAATTGGTTACCGAGATATTGAAAGTGCTAAACACAGTACGTTGTCCAATGTTATTCTTATGGAGAAAAATAAAAATTTTATATCTCGCTTATTTATGAACGTATACTGACGAAACTTGGTATACGGCTTCATCTGGTTGTGGAACATTGATATTTGCTCAAAAAGACAATTTTTTACCCAAGGCTCCTGTAGCAGCAAACCTGCGCACTCAGCCCCATGTTATTCTTATGGAGAATAAGTAACGTGTTATCTGCCTTCATTATGAAAATAAATTAATGAAATTTGGTATGTGGCTTTACCTACATGAGTTATATTGATATTTGTATAAAACCCCATTTTTTGTGTTCCTTGCTTCAGCAAACCTGCATACTCAGCTGCCATGTTATTCTTATGGAGAATAATTAATATGTCATAAATCGTTTATTTATGAATGTATACTGATGAAACTTGGTATGTGGCTTTATGTGGTATTAATATACATATATATATGCATTGGAAATTTGCTGAGTACGCAGGTTTGCTGCTACGGGGGTATTATCAACTTCAATTGGCCTTTTATTTTCTGTATAAATAAACACATTGTCCTTATAATTGAAAACTTATACAAAAATTGCATACATGATTCAAAAGTTATATATCTTAAGAATTCCAAGTAGCTGAAAGGATTGTTAACTCTCATGTATAAAGTTTAAAATAAAGCGTCACATTTCTGACCACATAGGATTGCTTAAGTGTGTAATTACACAATTAAAAATAGTATCATTTATAAGTTGCTATATCAATAACTTTTAAAATCGAAACATTCCTGCACCCCTTCCGCTTTTGCTGTATTTAAATATATATTTTTAAACAATACTTTGTTTTTATCTTTCTAAGGTTTTCATACATTTACATTTACTGTGTTTAGATTCTAATGTTTGATGGCTGTGTAAGTAAGTTCTTAATACAGTTCTGAAAAATTTATTTTAATTTTTTATTTATAAGTGGCAAATTTACTGATTTAGTCCAGTCTATTAAATAAAACGAGATATACGTATTTTTAAGTGGACGATATAGCTTAAACATATTTAAATATATGATTTTTAATAAACAGTTGTAGTTTGTCAATAGGCGCTTTAAAAAATGAATTGTAGTAGACGTAAAATAATTTTGAAGTAGTGTAAGATAAAAATGGCCGATTGTAATTGAGTATTTACAGTAGAATTTCACCTAACCGAAATTCAGGGTACAACCAATTAATTTCAAATTATAGAAAGTTTGTAATATCATGATTTTGAATTATAGAGGTTAATTTGAATGACATTTGAATTATAGAGGCACAAAATTTTTTGGGAAAAACCCTGCGGAATAATTCAAAACATTTAAAAAACCGTCTATGAAAATGTAATACAGAATATACATTAGTAATAAAATGCCTAATCAATATAAAAATAATAAGTAATATTAAAAGTATTACTCATTTAAATAACGTAAAACATAAAAAATAACTTTAAAAGCTAAAACTAATTTGCTGATAACATTTTAATATAAACTCAGTATTACTTCAGTGATAAGAGAATGTTTGCTGAACGTTGAAAATTTATGTAATACTTTGATGTTTCAGTATATTTTTTGATTGAATGTCAATAAGGTTTTATATAGTGAAATTAAATGATAACAAAATTGCCCCTAAATTCCTTGACTGTTCTAAAAAAGTACGGATAGTTTCAATTGCACGCCGAGCTTTAATTAAAGTGAACATCTTGATGGTTTCCATCGTCATCGCCTGCATATGTCTCGTCTCTCGGCACTCTCGTCTTAGTTCGAATTTCAGAGGCTTACGGTATCACACAGTTCGTACTGTAGAGGTTAACTTCGAATTTTACAGGTACCGTTTCGAATTACGCAACAAAATTCGAATTCTAGAGGCTCGAGGGTAAACATCTTCGAATTTTAGAGGCTACATTATGCGTTAAAACACTTCGAATCATCGGTATATTATTTTTCGAATATTAGAGGTTTTCTGAAGGGAACTGACAAAAGTTACTAAAAGTTATTTTAAAGGTTTTCCAATTATGGAGGTTCTAATTAGTGACGTTCTACTGTATTATGTGCCATGAGCAATGGAAACTTAGCAACCTGGTGCATTAATCAGTGTTGTCGTAAAGTGTTTTAATTACAAGCCTCATGAGTAATAACATCAGTTTTAACTTATAAGCGTCAAACCAATGAGCGAAATGTCGTAGAAAACATGGTTATAGTTAATTGTATTAGGATGGTAAAAGGCGTTAGAAAAAGTAATACATCTGTATAAACTCATTTGTATATAACCTTAGAAGGTAAAACATAATTAGTAATCCCAGAGATGAAACACGAAACACATTATTGTGTAAAACTAACGATACCTAATAGATAAATAAATATTAAACAAACACAACTATGAATGAAACACATTATGATGAATAGTGAATGACTCATTAGTAAAGGAAAATTAATTAAGAATTCAAACAAATTACTGGAGTTGAGTAGCCTATTCAGCTCAATATAAACGAGTTCGAACGCAGAACGCTGACGTGAGGGAAGTGAATTTCCACATAAAAACTTGTAAAACTCAAAATAAGTGTAAAAACATACATTTGTCCAATTTTTTTTGAAATCAAAAAACATTGATTTTTTGGCTGTTCTGACACTCCAGGTTTCATTTACTTGCAAAGCTGGGAATACAATTTTGCGCATTATAAGGTTAGGAGAAGGTCCAGACAGGCTTGAAAGTAGGCGTGAGGTTGCTGGGGATGATAAAAGTACTCTAACAAAGGAATAACAGGCTTTTCTAGTGTAAAACCCCCATAAGACAACGTACTGTGTTTGGTCGATACACATTTACATTAATAACTCGGAAAATATTTATGCTAGAATGACGACAGAGGGCTTAACACTTTCGCCTCTCTAATTCCCATCTTTGTACATGCATTGATTTTACATCTGGGGCTTTTATGACCCTTTTTGGGCCCAAAAACTCGAAATTTGAAAGATTAATCCCCCAAAAAAGGGGTTTAGAGTTTTCCAATTGTTTTGCCCAACGAACTTGTCCAACTGATTACAGAAAGGAACGTCCCTACCAAATTTGAAGTACATCGGACAAAAATGCGACCGCTAGAGTGCAAACACATATATATATATATGTCTATATATATATATATATATATATATGTCTATATATATATATATATATATATACACACATATATATATATAAAATTTTTTGAACGACTCCCCAAAACGTGTTCAGGGGGTTACGCTTGGAACGTCTATGGTGGTCCCGGGCTTAAGTTTCACCGTGCGGGTCATGCTAATAGTTCACTTTCCAAAGGAAATTCACTAATAAACGGTATCAGGAAACTGACACATACTTTCTCCCTTTTAGGCCAACAGGCCAACGTTAATGAATAGATTACTTTTTATTTACTAAATATAGAATACAAAGCACGGTCGAATGTACAGCAAATCTTGTAATCAAGTTGTTTTCAAAAATATACACCCAAATCCCTGTTTAGGAGGCACCATAGAATCCTTCGCTGCACACGTGGTTTTAAGAGGGGAAATGCCCCTATTCCCCCCTCAGGATTATTAAGGGGCAACATATTTCGAATTTCCTCTGTTGGTCAATGTTAACTTGACAAGCATATAAAGTTTGAACTAAATTGATCAACAAATAAGAGAGAAATAGTAATTTTTGTATTCCCCATAAGAATAACATTGGAAAATGTACTGCGTTTACCGCAAAATTGAAATTAAAATTTTCTCCGCAACTAGTAATCGTAAAATAGTAATTCAAAATACCAAATTATTTAATTTTTTGAGCTCTATTTAATGGTGAATAGTAATATTTTTATATTTAGGTTTTTTATGAAAAATAAAAAAACTTAATTTTTGATATTTTAAGTCTTGTATTTTCTGAACCCAATTTTTTCAGAAATTCGGGTGGTGTCATTTTGTTGTAAAACTAAAGATCTACAAACGACTAGAGTTTAATCAAAATCGTTAGAGCCGTTTTTGAGAAATCTTGATTTTTTATGTTTTTCGGCGATTTTTACGGGATAATTACCCTTAAAAATCAAAAATTCAAAAAATGAAAAAACAACTATCGTAGATTATCGGAGATATCGTAGATTAGTGTATTAGAAACATACCAGATCTCATAAGAATCGGACCATTGGTTAGGGCTCTAGCTCTGTACACATTCATAGAGACAGATTGACAGACAGACAGACACACAGACATCACGTAAAAATCACTTTTTTGGGTTCAGGGAGCACCAAAACGAAAATTTCCACTAACAACTCCAATTCGAAAATGTTGACGAAAACAATACTTTCTCCATGTACTACATATAAGGGGGAGAAAGTAAAACTATGAATTTAATGAGGTATTTTTGTAACAATAAATTAACTTTCACGCAACACATAGTACCTGCATAATTTTGTTTGTCAATTTATTACAAACTATAACTTATAGACACGTTGAGAGGGTATTTTTAAATAAAACAATGATTGATAGTCGCTAAACAAATAATGCATCATGGTATTATGTAAATAGGGACATATTAGTATATTGTGGGCTGTAAGTACAAGATTTAAAACATTGTTTTTATTAAATCTTTAGCTTATAAGGGAGGGATGTTCAACCTAGACTGCCGGAGAGAGAACGATGCACCGCAGTAACTATATAATTACCATAGTAGACCGCTAGAAGTAACTACCAGGGTTGGAGTATTGTAGGCATAAATAAGATAATAGCAAGGGTCGGCGATACGTGAGTGTTGCTGTGCCCCTGGCTGCAGTGTATCATTGCAGTGGAAGACGTAAAAAATCCAAATATTATTTGTTGAAACGTAATTTGCTTCAACTAGATATGTTAATTATTTTCGGTGATATGTTTGCCTATGACAGTTTCATGGTTTTTAAACATGATTATGTTTTGTGACGTGACGACGCGTCAACGAGTAGTTTAATGGGCAAGTTATAGAGGTAATATGCCCGTCAGTTGCAGCGCATAATAGCACCATTAACCTCAGCTGAGTGTTTCTTACAACATTCTTTAATTACTTAACTTGCATTATACTCTTTGATAACTTAATTGATGATTTTGTGTATTATTGCATTATACAGTGATTACAAAACTGAGAACCGAGGCTTTGCTCGCAATATAATGTCAATTATTTAAAAATATACGCTGAATTCTGATTGGTAAACAAAATTTATGCCAGGTTCGGTGGAGTTGTTTTGTGAAAGAGGTTCAGTTTTAGATCAAAGAAATAAAAGTGCCACGAAAACGTTGGTAATTTTCTTAAAAGATGATGTAAAATTCAGTTGCGGCCTGAGACAAAGAGCCCATGACACCAGTTAGAGCTGTAAGCTGTTCCGACCAAAGTTAATGACATCATTAAATGGCTCGGTCTTCTCTTAACCTTCCTTCTATAATTAACAACTACTTTCGTTTACAATTCCACTAGCAGAGGGAAAACGTGTGGTTGATTGAAGTGTTGTATTTGTGAGTCCAATTTATATCAAATTTATAGAAAAATATAGACATAAATGAGAAATTTATTTTGATATCCTAGATATGCTATCATTGATATCCTTATTTATTTACCTTTATAATGTTCAAGGAAAACACGATTTAAGATTAAGATTTTAACTGAGAGGTTGTGGGAAGTACTTCCCTTACTTCTTGACCCTTAACATTTTATTATAAGCATAAACCTAAAAGCATCATGACGATTTAATTGTAAACCGTTTGCTTGGTCATCAAATGTTTTTAACATAAATGTGTTGAATATAATTTTAGAAGTAGATCAATTATTTCATTTAAATTATTAATAAAACTTAATAGAATAAACAAAAGTTACAACATATCAGCACTCAAATATATTATTCATCACAATATATTGGCTTATATAATAACCTTGCCTTATTTGACTTAGTGATATGTTTTATGCAAAAAACGTGTTTTTTGTAACTGAATATGTAAAGTGTATACAGGTTTTGTTTGTCCTGGTCACTCGCAGTCTCACAGGGAATAATAATGTCATTCATTTATATTTCTGTATGTAACGATAAGGCTGAAACCTAACAATTACTAAGAATTTTAAAAACTGCATTTAACAAATTTTAAAGACTTTTAAAGAAAAATATTTAAATATTGACTTATGGCTTATCATTTTTGTAAATATAGATAGGGTCTAAAATGTCCTGGTGTTACGAAACCCACTGTAACCTTATATAAAACCCTGCATTTGACTTTACGTAAGAATGAATCAAATGTAAATGGAAATGAGATATAAATTTGCACCCAAATAAATCATAAATTACTACCACAAACTGAACCAGCTTCTGATTATGAAACGACAGCCACTTAAAGTTTAAACCAATGTCAAAACGTTTTTAACATACTTTAAAATCAATAATTTTAGAAGAATGTAAGTAATATTAATATTTAATATTAATACTTGATAATTAAGAGTATACTAATCTATGCAAGTGTAATAAAGTACATATATCTCAAAATCTCAAAGCTGGTTTAAGATATCTATCACTCAGCGAGTTTAAAAAACAAATGGCAAAGAACTAAAATAGGTTGTTTATATTTATTGTTAAAGTTTATGTAGTTTATAATGTTGCATGAATTTTTTACTGTACTTGTACTAAATTCTAGGTATATTAGCTCTGCCATTGGATAATTAATAAATATACAATCATCCTCTCAAATTCTTGTTTGAAAACCCGCATTTTGCAGCATAATATATGTAAAATATTTGTTTGGTAACAAATTACCTATAAATTTATAGCCAAAAGTTAAAAGTTAACCATGGTGTTATTCAATTATACATAGGCGTTATTATTATGGACAATGTAGTGTACGTCTTTCCTTATGTATTTTAAATGTTAATAATTGAATATATTTCATAAAACTAAAACCTATTGCCTTGTTTTTTCTTGTTATTTAAACAAAAAATATTAACAAATGTTTTTAAGGCTAAGTAGGGCAAGTGCAGTTTATTCCAACATTTGTTTTCTGTAATGGCACCTTCTGGAACTTCGATAAAATATAGGTTTTAGAACAAAATTTAAATTTGCATCACTTTTTGTTATATATAATACGAACGTTTGGTGATGAGTTTTCTTTTATATAATTTGTAATTTTCTGGTTTTTATGTTTTTATCAATAAACAGTTGAAGATATGTCGAAATACCTCTCGGGAAACAACTAAAATGGCAGAGCCTCCAAAATATAATATGCACGGACCATCAAACAATCGCTCCGTCATAATAACAGTCACCGTCGCTACGTCTCTCTAAAATTGTTTTTTTTTATTTCAAAACAAGACATATCTAAAGGGTTTTATTATTAATTCTTTATTTGATAACTTGTGACACACACACACACATTTACCAACGAAATTACTACTAAAGAAATCATTTATTTGATAAATTGTGTTAACTTAGCAAACATTAAACATTTAGTTATAATAGTACTTATTTACGTCTGAAACATTTGTATTAACGCAGCATATAAATGCGGATTAAACCAAACAACACTTGAAATAGAAGATAGCAGAAACTATCCTGCGTTTAATATGAATGTTCATTCGTTATAAAATTGAATTATCTTTAGAAGACTCGGAAATGGGCAATCGATAAATATCTACGTTGACTGGACTTTTTACTAGAGTAGAAATATATTCACAAATATGTGTTATCACTCTGAATTAGGTAAATTAATTTGGGATTCGGTTAATTTATACGAGACCACACTTGAAATTTTTACATAGATTCATAAAAGAAAAACATGATTTCAAATAAATAAACGTGAGTATAAATAGCCACAATATTGCCATTTTAAATTTGTTCACGGTTTTAAGATTGTTTAATTGTGACAGAGAAATGTTTAAGCTATTAGGTTTTAAATATTATTCAATTCAATTCAAATGTAATTTATTTAGAAAAACATACAAATACAATTATAAAATCGTGTTAAAATATATATGATACAATATACACAATGAAAAACAAATATATTCTTGTATCTTATGCTAATGAACATTGATTTACCTTTTCGGTTAATATTTGATAATTAAGAGTATACTAATCTATACAAGTGTAATAAAGTAGATATATCTCAAAATCTCAAAGCTGGTTTGAGATATCTATCACTCAGTGAGTTAAAAAAAACAAATGGCAAAGAACTAAAATAGGTTGATCAAAACTAAATTTAAAAATTCAGTCAATTGAGAAACATACAAATAAAAGACAACCACAATAAACTTCAACAACCATCAACATGATACGTTAATAAGCATCTATATATACTTACTATGAGAAAATCGTGTTGGAAAGGTAAATTAACCCACATATAAGTGAGACAATTAAATCTTTACTACCTATATCAGATGTATGAGACAGGATATTGCATTCTGTTTGGTTGAACAACTAGCTCTGCCTCCAAAAGCAATATTATTAATATTTGATTTAACCAATATATGGTTAATCCATGTTGTATATTTCATGGCATTATTTAGAGTATAAAAAGGTGAAGAAATAAAAGGACAATATGTATTTTTTTAAATAGTTTAGCTATACATATTTTTCTAGACGAAAAATGGTGCACAGTATTTTAATTGTATGTATGTATACCGCACATAAATTTTCAGGAATGAATTCGTTATTGTAACCTACCATTATACAACAAGCTAAAACCTCATTCCACTCCATATTTTTGATCTATTGAAGAAAGATGTATATGCTGTATATTTATAAGATGTATAAGTTACACAGATAAGTAATATGCCATTTGGATTTTGTCTAGTGTCCATATTAGGTTTTTTAATAAAAAAGTTTCATGAAATTTACCGTTTCAATTTCATAGTTGTATTATATAGCATGACTCAGATAAATTTTAAATATCTTTTAATTTATTTTTTTTTTGTACTTTAAACCTAAGAATTGTGCGTAGTTAAATTATAAATAAATTTATGATCATCCAGTACAATTTGATCACACTCATCCCTTGCCCATCTGTTATCCTATATTATAGAGGTTAGCTAAAGTTAACTTGAACAAACAAACGAGTACAAAATATCAAACTCGTGAAAATATAGACGATGCAATTTTAATGTGTCCCTAAAACGTGTAAGAAATTATCTGAATTTTTGGTTTAACATAGAATGTCTCTAACTTTAGTTCTGTCGGTACATAACCTGAACAATCAAAACAGTTTATTCTGGTCAGATATATTTCTGCTTTTAGCGAATTTCCTACATAGGGAAGAAGCTATTTCGTTTTATGGTCTTATAATGTCGTATACATTATGTATCCAAGGTTCAATTTACCTTCCCATTGATTATTCGTTATTCTATTTGTGAAATTTTGTATATTTACCTATTTGATATCGCGGTTAGCTTAGAGCGCATATACCGTAGTTAAGACATAATCACAGGTTCGAGACAATGAAATTAATATTAAGATAATGCCAATACTTGCTTATGTCACTAACGTTGTGTTGGTGCCTCAAATATATCTAGATCATCTCACAGGCAAATTTGTCGACCGCAGTGGATGGCTGACATAAAATTATCCTGGACTAAATATATTAAATGAGTCCAATTGTATTGGGGGAATATATTAAACTTCAGCAACGTACACCATTGTTTCGCGGCTTCTAGAATTTCGTAGTTATTTTTCAGCAGCTAACAGATAAACCTGAGGATGTAGCCAAACAATCTAAACACTATATTTTTCCAATGTACTTAACCGGAAGTTGAGTAAACCCGACTTAGACAGGTTGTAGAATGCAAAATAGGACGTTTTATTAGATTTTTACAAACATATGATATTAAACATGTATAGTATCTTGAAACCTAGTATTTTAGGATGAACTATGCAAAATAATGTATATATTGTATTAAGGTCTTAATAGTCTTAAGGTGTATTAATAGTCTTAAAGGTTAATAAGGTTAAAAGTCTTTGTTATATTTTAAAAGCCTTGTTAAGTCTAAAAACCATGACTTTTTAAATTGATCTGAAGATCACAATGTTTAAGCAATATTTCATTCATTACCTTACGGAAGAAATAGAAACAGCCATTTAAATACATTTTAATAGGTATAGCACCCAAAGGTACTTATTAATAATTATTAAGATATCAGTTAAAACTCTGTGCGGTTCCTTTACAAAAAAGGTGATTTTAATCGTGAAATATGATGCAATTGCATTAAAATTCCCTTTAAAATGTGAAATTAGTTCTTACTTTATCTTTTGGAAGACATAAAAGACCATTACTTTGTTTCCATTAAAAAGTAATTTAAGGAAAAAGTTTTGCGGTGACTTTTTATCGCTTAGAAGTTTAGCAAGTATTTAGTGATAACCCTCGCAAACTGTATTTGCGTTTTACTTTAAATGTTTATGTTTCTGAGGTGTTATTGTTATGCTCTACTTTCACACTATTTAAGAACTATAGAATTATTATACTATCTTAAATGTTGCGTATTACTTACTTGTTAGATGTATTCTAAGGCTGTACGTGTATGGACATGCAAAGACCACAGTTGCAATAGTGCAGTTAAATCATTCTAAATCCTCTAAAACTCGATAAATATTAAATACAATTTGATTGCTATCATTTTACAGATGGAAGCCATACTTGAAAATCACTGACCTGAGAACGTGTGAGCCGATACCGATGTTTGTTTGGCCACAATGACTTTCCACCCACTCCGCATCCTACGATAACTTGAAAAAGTACGTGTTATTTCTTACATTAGACCATTTTACTAATAATATTTAGCAAACAAATAATGAATTCACAATAAAAATAGTTTTAGCTTATTACTAATACAAGTTAGTATTCATCGTATCATATACATCTTACATTTGAGGATATTATATAGTTAGGTATAAAGTTAGTTATTTATCCTTTTAAATACAACATTATGTTAACTATGCAGCAATGTATATTTCTCTTTATTATAATTTTCAAGTTTGCAATACAAGCATGAGGTTGTTTATTTTATAGATTTACAGTGCTATGATTTTATATGACAGATTTACAATTTAGTTATTAACCTAAATCAATTATCATGAGAATTAAAGTTTAGCTACGAAAAATGGATATTTGTTGGAGTAAATTCAATGACATTAGCCTGTATAAAACATCTTTTGCAAACCAGAGTATGTTTATTGTAGTTTATATTATTTTACTAGCTGGTCCAAAAGACGTTATCCTGTACTAATGTCGTTGAATTCGTTTTATGTCAAGGACTCGTTCATTTTTAAGATGAGCTCGTTCGCTTTGCTCACTCGCCTATCAAAAAAGTAGTTTGAGTTGTCATTCAAGTAGTTTTTTTATTTCCATAATGAGAGTTGCCATTCAGTAGTTTTTTCTTTCCATAATGAACATATGTTTATGCCTTTCAATTATGTTTAGATATAATCCTTGTTAACAGCTCTTTGGTGTGACTAACTGAACTTTATCAAATCAAAGGGAACTGTGAAGGCCTGTGGGACAGAGACCTTAGGTCGGATTACAAATTCACTTTTATAAGAACCTTGTCCTGACTATAACCAGCACAACAACAAAAATTATTCAATTTGGTGCACTCTTTCTCAAGTGATGGCGGGACCGAGGGAAATAGGCATTCATTTTTATATTAAGATGTTTTTATGTTTGTTATATATTTATTTAACGGTTTAACAATTGTTATTCTTATCATATATATCGTTTTATTTTTATTTGAATTGGCTTTGCTTGAATGTTTTCTGAGCACTGAAATAAACTTATTAGTTATGCAATTTTTTTCATTTTGCTGTCTAATTTTAAAACAATTGTAACATTGGAATAAATTAAATGAATCTCAATATGAATAATTAAGATGTAGTCGATTCTAAATTATTTCCCACAGGCATTATTTTTGATGTTTGACATACAAACCCCAAGCCAAGGGGGCTTGTTTGTTTTAGGCTTGTTTGATTAACCAAGGTAGTTCACCAAAGGTACTCAGAATAAATACGAGCAATACTATAGAGGGGAAATTAACATGAGGAAAAAGACGAATATAAAGATTTGAGACGTATGATGTATGAATTATTTGTATTACAGTTACAAGAAACAACTTTTATTTTATGAAACCTGTAAATTTCCACATATTTTACTTTGAAAATGATGTAGTAAGGACATAATATCCCCTCTAAGTTCGCAAATCAAATATTACTGAAGGCGCACGTGATGTAACCTGAAACATCTTGCAAAGGGGAAAGGGTATTTTCTTTGTTGAAGGACGAGATCAAAGTAAGGTAAAAACTTTTGAAAATATTTGCATGCGTGTCTTAATTATGTTAAGATTATTTTCAATACACTTGCTTAGAACCACGCATAAAACATTTTTAGATTTCTTGTTTTTTCTGGTGACTTACGCCTATAAACCATCAAAAAATAAATACATTTGTGTAAGTAGCAATACTAAACTTAAGGATGCAACACTAAATAGATGACATTTATAAAAGTAGAAAAAATCAAAAGCTTGCAGGTGTATGTATTCTTTTAAAAACGTGAAGGCAATGTAATGTTAAAATAAATAACACGCTCTTTACCAGTTTTAAGATGTTCAAAACTGATATTCTGCAACCTCTCAGAGTTTCAACGTTGATACTACAGGTCACGTGTTTAAATTCTATGCCCGAACCATAGACGAAAGTTTGTTAAATGAAAACCAACCGCGCATAACGCTTCAGTAAGCATCACCCTCCAGAGGCTAACATGTTTTATTTTTGACTTAACTTCAACAGTTTTTCATGTTTTCAGCAACACTTGTTTAGTTTAGTTTATTTTAGATACAGACATTTGTTTAGTTCAAATAATACAACACAACTATACTATCGGATCAAACAGATAACAGTGGGAAAGTGCATCAATTACTTCAAACAATGTGTATTTATGTGCCAATATATTATATCAATACATATGTATTCAGTGCATCAATTTATTTACTTACCATTAAAGCTCTGCAATATCACATATAATGTAAAATGAAGCGATTCAATTAAAAGGAAATTAAATGGTTTTAAAAGCTTCCTTTGACATCTTGCAATTTGAACTAGAATTAATTTTGCTGCGAGGTTGACAGAGCACTTAAATTTTAGAAGCAAGTTTATCACAGTAAACTAATCTCTCATGCATTACTAATTTCTGTACATAAATAAAATGTTAGTGCAAATTATTTATAAACTTTTTAACCTAACTTTATCGAATTGAATACTGAATTAACTTTTAATTCTAATAATAGTGGTTCGGAACTGACCAAAATTAATTACTAAATTACCATTGGAGCCTTGCACCATGGCATGTTCCAAACGACTCTACTGACAAAAGTTATGATCTTTGAGGCAGTTTTTTTTTTATGAATTACTAATAAGTCTAATGTGTTTTAGTTTCTCTCGTTCATACCCAATTCTAAGTTACGCTATAGTAATACAGATAGTGCATTACAGTCATGATTCCTATCTCACATCCCCTTCCATATGTAAAGTATAAAATATCACCCAGCCCTGGCTAATGTCAGGCGAGGGGTGCTTAATATATCACAGCTACATTACATCCGCACGTGTAAACGTTTACTTATGTGAGACTCCAGTGGTGTACGCCAGAGTTCCCTGATATCATTGGAGTGAAAGATAATAACAAATAATTATTAAAATGCCTTAATTATTATAAAGTTAAGGAGGATAACCTTACAATTATCAGTAGAAATTTGAAATAATTTTATGAATAAAGATATAATAAATCAAATTTTTTCTTCAATATTGCACGTTGTTCTGACAAATAAATTGAAATCTTAATTAATTAAAGCTATTTATTTATAAAAACTACAATTCTATAAAAAAACTATATTAACTAAATCTAACGTATACTAACTTAAATGGATTAAAACAGATTATTTTCCTGGGATAGTTATATCATATGAGATATATAAAAAGCCAGCCTTTCTTAGTTGATTCCTCGTCTCAACTAGGCTAGTGTCGGGATGGATCCAAAGGGCTGAAGCCCTCCAGGTTAGGTGATAGGGAAGACTCTATAGTCTCGTCTAGTATAACAAGTGCATACCAAATTGGAAACAAACAAAATCGTTTGCAAATGTATTCTTAATTTCTCCAACCATATTAGAAGGACATATTAGAATCACAAGTTGTTCCGAATATCCGATTTAGAATGTCCGAATATGTGAATTAGATCAGATCCACATTTTGTATGATTATTTAATTAATACGAGATATTTTAATAAAATTTATGGCTTTAAAAACATCTATCATACATATTTATGGTAGTTATTATTATTTATAATGAACTTTTTTGAAATGTATATTATTTAAAGTCTGTATTATGGATCTAGAGAGATATTTCAAAGTCAAAATATAAGTCAGTTTTTACCGGCTTGGTTGATCACTACGAAGGATAATTAATTACTCTTGCTTTAATTCTTTGTCTTTGAGATTGGTTCAAAACAAAAACATCTCCAGCTTTGTGATTTACAGCTTAATGAACCAGCCAGGCTTCGTCTATTCCTCTAATTACCCAGCGTATTAATAAACTCGTTCTCCTTTTTCAACCATTTTAATTGTTATTTAAAATATTTATATTTTGCTGGGGTTTTTATTTGATTTATTATTTTGGACAAAATAAAAATATACCAAATATGATATAATTAATAACAGAACGACAATACTAAACAAAAAATAGAATTTTAGATTTTAACGCAAGATATTTTAAATTTCAATATTTATGAAAAATCTTTAGTCTGAGGATTGATGATTGGAAAACGATTAACAGTAAAAAATTATTCGATAAACCCAATCATAAATTACGTAATATATGTTCAACAGGTACGAGAAGGAAAGCGTTGTTTCAGTATAATCAGCGTTAATTTTGATTTATGTATAACTTTTTGGCTGGAGGTAATGTACTATAGCAACTTCAAATGGCGATCAGATTCACGAATCAACTCCATTCTCTCACGTTGGTTCCTCGAGGCAGTAATCGCGTGTTCCGTTCCTCAATCATCTATCTAGGTTTTATTTATCACCGTTAATTTAGTTTTTATTTATTTCGAGTAAAAGTTCACTTATACATACGTTAACTAACTAATATATTATCTGACTGTTTTATAAATTGGCCTTCTAACTATGGTAAACATAAACAGATATAGTGCTCAACCCGTGCTTTTAATGAAGAATATAGTATCGCTATTAGGCATGGTTGTGGCGGGGTAAAAGAAAACGAACATCAAACTAAACCTGCATTGAAAAGGTAACAACCATCAAATCGCTAAGTATATTATTACTATGCATACACAACTGGAGTTTCAGATAAGTGAACGTAAATGTGCGGATGTAATGTATGTGTGATATATTGCGCACCCCTCGCCTGACAATAGCCAGGGCTGGTGACATTTTATTATTTACATATGGAAGGGGATGTGAGATATGAATTATGACTGTAATGCATTATCTATACTACTATAGCATAACTTAGAATTGGGTGTGAACGAGAGAAACTAAAAAACATTAGACTTATTAGTAATTCATTGAAAACAACTGACTCAAAGGTCATAACTTTTGTTAGTAGAGTCGTTTGGAACATGATATACGCATTATTAAATTTGAGATGATTTGATCGAAACTAGTTTATAATTACCTTACACAAAATTAAATTATAAATACGTATGATTTATTAGCATGGAAGAATGGAAATTTTTCTTGTAAATACTAAATAAATATAGTGCACAGTAATACGCTGCATTTGACTAATGATTCTAAACTAAAACGTAATAATATAAATATACAAATAGTAAATGATACAGGGAAGGTTTTTAGATACAGATATAGTGCCTTGCAGCCAAATATTTACTTTGTGAACGTTTATATTGTCTTAAAATTAATTGTTGTAGCCCCTGAACTGTGCATATTAGACTAAAACACGTACATACCTTGTCAACAACAGTTAAAACTGTAATGAGGAAATCCACTACATGTTTCCACAAAAAAACGGCATTTTTAAAAACTTTAGTATACTAAAAACGTATTGTCCTAACAGGTTATAACAAAATTTAAGAGTTGCACAGTCACAAACACATTTATCAGTAATTTTTCGAAAATGTTATTGTGACTGTGCTACTTTTAAAATTTGACTTATCTTGTTAGATAATATGTTTTTTTGTATACCCCTTGAAAATGTCATATTCATGGTGAGACATGTAGTGGATTGCCTTACTATAATTTAAACTGTTGACGACAAGGTATGAACCTATTTTAGTCTTAAATTATCCGTCTAACATAAGTTAATTAAAGGACATGATATATCAGCAAGTTACGTTTCGTCGTAATTACGTAATAAAGGGCCAAGAAGAGATATATTTTAAGTTGTTAAATAAATACTATTATTTATTTGTGTATTAAGTTTGTATTAAACAAGTTTTAAAACAGTTTATATAAGTTTTAGGGTTTTATGCTTTATGAAAATATATTAAGTAGCAATAAATTTCCAACAGTAGTTTTTTTATGTTTTCATGAAATTAAATAAATCTTTTGTATGACATTAACATGTTTTTATGACTGTAATAATATGATGACGTGTTACTATAAAAAGAATACTGATATAAAATAATAAAAACGGTCTGTTTATAAGTTTTTCTTGTTATGAGAGAACCCATGCAAAATATTGTTCCGTCTATTCAAATTATTTTTTCTAACTTCAGGAGATTTATAAAACAATTCACTAAATACCTAAAAGTGTTTGTTTTTTCAAACGTTTACTTATACAATTATATTTTATAGCTCCAATTATGTTTAAAGAATAAATTAAATCTCTCTCTATTTGTTTGTTATAATATTGTAAAATTAATAATTATAAATATCTTAGCTGGAGTATCAGCTAGTTTTGAAATGTCTAAAACTTTAACGTTTAATGCAAGCATTTTATCGTGAACTAAAAGTATTTTAACGACCTCTTACAGCTAAACCTCTTATAGCTAGTTTATCGTAAAATAAGTAAGAGATTCTAAAAGATAATTGTTTGTCAACTAAACCTTCTAACCCCAAATTAATAATTGTTCAGACACACATGTATCGACTACAGTACTGATTAGTATAGCTTCTACCATATAGACGTAGACATGCACAAAGATGGGTTAAGTAGCCTTTGTATTCCATGTATGTGTATACGTGTATTATAGCATTGACATATGTATGTATATACTGAACACATTCAAGTTTATATAATGTAAAAGTTTTAGCAATTTAAATAATGTAAAAGGTTTAGCAATAATGCAACTTAAAATAAAATATATAAATAAACATTTAACTATAAAATAAGTTAAAAATACATTTGAATAAATGATATCTGGCGATAATAGTAGTAAGGGCCCGCGCTTGAGGCCCAACATAGGATCTTATGGAGAATAGAATAACATGGACTCTTATGGAGAATAGAATAACATGGACTCTTATGGAGAATAGAATAACATGGGCTCTTATGAGGAATGGAATTAGGGTGTAATTGCCTCCCTCTGTGGCTCTTTTGCTACCCTCTGTGGTTGATTATCTAACCCTCTGTGGTTAATTATCCGACCCTCTGTGTTTAATTATCTACCATTTTTTGTAATTGTTTAACCCTCGCGTCCTTCTGTCTGCTCCACTTCCTTCTGCGTATCTAACTGCAGCTCCTGTTATCTCAGTGTACTGTAGCTGGCGGGTGTAACATTTTAAGTAACCCTGTTGGCTGGCATGTTAATCCGCGTTCTGCTCAAGGCTTGACACACCCACTACAATTTCGCACTACTATCGCCTCCAGGCCTGTCACCCAGACGGCATTCATTACCTGTCCCCAGCCGCTACCATTGCCCTGTCGCTACCTCCTGTAACAAATAAACATATTGCATCAGCCACCTCCCCACCACTTTCTATTATATCGCGCGCTTTCTCTCTCTCTCTTTGCTCCCTGCTCCCCTTGCGATCGGACGTGTTTATGCGTTGCTCCGCACTTGACGAAGATAACCCTACATTTCCTAACCTAACTTTCGAGTGTTCCGACGCGGGTTTTTGGTTCGTGTTTGACTTGTCTGTGTTAAGTGCGTTTTATGACTTGCTAGTGTACAGTAACATCAGTTTATTGTTTGACTTGGCTACAGTAATGTTACGTCTTACGTGCTGACTAACCTCACCTCCAGTAACCTCACTTCCTTGTGTCAAGGGCTGTATCATACTTGTGTGTGTTGAGTAACAGTAATATCACTTTCTGTCCTTGTTCCTTATTAAGTAACCTCACCATCTTGTTTTATTAAGTAACCTCACCATCTTGTTTTACTTGGTAGTGCTGTGTTTGTATGTGTTGGCTAACATAACAGTAACCTCAGTTTCTTGTTTCATTTGACTATAGTAGTGTTGTGCTTTGTATTTCATTGTTTGACTTGGCAAGAGTAGTATTTGTATGTGTTGACTAACATATCCTCACTCCCAGTAACCCCAGTTTCTTGTGTCAAGAGTAGTGTTGTGTTTGTATGTGTTGGCTAACCTAACCCCACCCAGTAAACTCAGTTTCTTGTTTGACCTGGCTAGAGTAGTGTTTTGCGTTGTATTTAATTGCTTGATTTGACTATAGCAGTGTTGTGTGTTGTATGTGCCGAGTAACATAACAGTAATCTCATGTTATCATGTACTTGTCTTGTTCATCTCTGACTTATCTATGTTAAGAGCGTTTTATGACTTGCTAGTGTACAGTAACATCAGTTTTGAGAGTTAACATAAACCTCACCTCCTTGTTTAAACAGTAGTGTCGTGTGATTTTTTGCGTTATTTGAATTGCTAAAGTAACCTCACTTTTAACCGTTAAACTTTCCCGTCATGACCTCACTCATTACCCTCCAAAATTTATAACCTTACTGTATTATATTCATATTCCGTGCATGGTGTACTTCATTTGATTTTTGTGTTGCGTTCGTGTTTATTGTCTTGGCTAGAGTAATGCTGTGTGGTGTATCTATCTAATCTGACTTGGTAGTTTACAGTAAAGAAAGTAAACATACCCTCACTTCCTTGTGGCTAAAGTAGTGTTGTGTTGACTAACATAACCTCACTCTCAGTAACCTGATTTTTTGCCCTGGTTGTTTTGTACGGTAAATTCACCTCAGCAACCTCACTTTCTATTCTTGTTATTTTATGCAGTTTTGGTTGCAGCAGTTTTTGTATGTATTGACTAACATAACCTCACTTTACCTAACCTCAATCTTGAGTGTTCCCACGCGGGTGTTTTGTTCGTGTTTGAATTATCTGTGTTAAGTGCGTTGTATGACTTGCTAGCGTACAGTAACTTCACAGTCTCTATTTTACTGGGTAGTGTTGTGTTTGTATGTGCTGAGTAACAGTAATCTCACTTTATATTCTTGTTATTGGTTAGATTAGTGTTTGCTACCTTCATTAGAGTTAACTTTCGATAACTTGTAGTTCTGATTTGACTTGCGTAGTTTATGTTAGTGTTAGTGTTTTTCTGACTTGCGTAGTATTACAGAGGTACTGTGCTCTCCTACATACCATATACCTCTTACGACAAGCTCTAATTCTTCAGTCTGATTCCAGTCATCATACTGACCAGACGTGTTTTGCGCTGCTCTTGCGTAAGTGTTCTATTTCACAGATTATTATTGATTCTGCGTAATTCAGTTATATCCGTGTGAGCTTGACTCTGGGCGGTGTGTTTGCTCGTTTTAAGTGTTAGCACAGTTTAGCTTGTTTTCAGTATTTAATTCTATGTTAAAGGATGGAAGTTTCTAAAAATGACCCTCAAAACCCGGTAAAATTACTTAGTACCGCTCAAACGTATGTTAAAAAATTCAGACTTTACGGGACTAACACTATTTTTAAATTTACTAAACCTCCCAGGGGCATCTCTGAGTTTGATTGGCTAAGAAAAGGTTTTAATCAAATTGTAGAGACATCCAAAGCCGACGCTGAACCTACCGATTATCTCGTTTTTAAATTAAAGTCTATAAATTTAAAAAGTGCAGAACCGGGGTACGTAGATTTGAGGCCTGTCTCAGAAATTACCGGTGATGTCCTTTGGGATATTTTCGGGGGCATAATTCAAAGCAACGCGCAATCTATAACCTCTAGTGACACCTTTAGTGTTGATGTAGCTAGGATTAACGTCCCAGTAGGTAAAGGAAGGGCATGGCCCGACTTTTACAATACCTTTGATGAAGAGTGTAAAGCGAGACGGGGTATTGTAGTAATTAACAATAAAGACAACCTGTGTCTCCCTCGGGCTTTGGTAGTAGGCACCTTCTGCCTGTTATGTGTTCTAGTTTTCTTCTTCTTATGTTATGTTGACTCCCTCTCACCTTCCTTCCTCCACCTTACCCTTTCATCTCCGAATTTTCTTCTTATTATTCCCTTTTTAGTAAAAATATTCCTAAAATCGCTAATATCTCGAAAACGGTAAGTCCTAGAGCAATTCTGATAACAGAATCCGCCTACCACATAGTGTAGGCGCGCGCGAGGGACATTTGCCCACATGACTAAAATATTAACCAAAATGGCGGATCCAAGATGGCCGCCAAAACTAGAAACTTTAATATCTCGAGAATGGCTGAGCCTATTTTTACGAAACTTGATATGTAGGTACTTTTTAACATCCTCTAACTTTCAATTTTGTTGGAGGGTGGAAAAGGGGTTGTTTAGGGGATGATGGAGGGGTGTAAAACTTTAAAAATCAATATCTTAAGAACGGCTTGGCCGATTTTAATGAAATTTGGTATGCATGTCTCTGTTAACCTCCGCTACGATTTAAAAAACTTAAACTCTGTACTGCGGGAAAGTATCAAAATAAATGAAGGGGCAGTAATTTAAAATTGAATATCTTAAGAACGGCTAAGTCGATTTCAATGAAACTTGGTATGTATGTACCTAATAACCTCCACTACGATTTACAAAAACTTAAACTCTGTACTGTGGACAAGTATAAAAATAAATGAAGGGGCAGTAATTTAAAATTAAATATCTTAAGAACGGCTAAGCCGATTTCAATGAAACTTGGTATGTATGTCCCTGTTAACCTCCTCTACGATTTAAAAAACTTAAACTCTGTACTCCTCTACATTAAAAACCTAAATACTGTACTGCAGGTAAGCATCGAAACAATTGCAGGAGCTCTACTTTGAAATGTAATTTATTGAGACCGGCAGGACCGACTTACATGAAACTTGGAATGTATGTACACCTCCTCCTCCTCTACATCTTACCAAAATCTAAACTCTGTACTGTGGATAAGTATCAAGACAGTTGAAGGGGCAGAAATTCAATATCTTAAGACAATTGTAATGGAAATATGCACTTGTTAACCATCGCTACAATTTAAACTCTTTAAATAATAAACATCACAAAAACTGGACAGGACCATATCTTAAGCTCTGTTGTACTAGTTTTTTCAGGGTGTTTGCTTCTATTTGTTGTGTAAAATTAAGTGAGTAAAGGCTTGGTTTATTCAATATGGGTTAGGGGGAGAGTTTACCGCTCCCCCGTACTTACGATATTGTTTTCTCTACATCATCCAATGCCTCAGCTACTCTTAAATCATGCCACTGACATGGTTGAACAGTTTATACAAACACTCACATACAAGAAAACTAGCTCTGTGTTAAAATTAGTGAATAAAGACCAGGTTCGTTAAGAAAGATTGTTTGGGAATGAAAGTGCAAGGGGGGCGTTTCGCCCCCCTGTACTTCCAGTGTTTTTTGCGGTGTTTTCTCTAACATGGAACGGATTGCGTGCTTTGTATCTTGATAAACCAAGATTTGAGCAGTCTCTTTAGTTCAGTTACAGTTGTCAAATACTTGTGATTGAAAAATATTAAACATTCAAGAAGACTGGTTACAAACCAACACAAAATAAATTATACTTTGACTGACTGTTTAACGAGAAGTTACTGAAGGTAAAGGGGGGGTGTATCGATACACCCCCCCCTTCAGAGAGTATATTTACGGAGTTTTAGCTGTTACAATTAAAGTAAATATTGTTCAAATATATTGACTTTTTAGCTGTTCTAGTGGGGTATGTATCTGCCTTGTTTATTAGATAAATAAACCAATAGCTGGGCTTTAGTTGTTGTGCATGGGGTAGTGTATGTAAACTAAAGGAATATTTAGAACTTTATACTTATGATAGCAGGATTACTTTGGGCAACTTTACATGTATTGAACTGTTTAGAAATCTCAAGGTTATTTTAACTGAAAGGAGATAAGAGGCTTGTAAAAACTAGCAGAAATGGACAGACAATAAAACTATACCCCCACTCCACCGGAAGTAGTTGGGACCCAAATTGGGTCCCAACTCAATTATCATGTTTCTAAGTGTTGGACCCTCAGGACCCACTGTTTAAGAATTAAAACTAATGCAGAAGAGACAGGTGACAGTAGGGTATTTTGTAAAGTAAAAAAAATGCAGAGTTGTCTTTTTGTTGTAGTTGTATTTATCAAATCAATTACTGAAAACGCTGTTACGAAACACCAACAAAAAAGAAATATATCATTTCACTGAATTTAATAGTAAAAGGATTGTAACCAACATCAATATTGGAGAGTTGGTCATAAATTACACACCATGGGTACATATCAGAAGACGACCAACAGTGAAATACGATCTTTAGTATGGTAAATTATATGTTATTTTCTCCTCGGTAATTTATTTATGATTCCCATGAAACCAGGGGCAACATTTACCTTTGACGATGTAATTCCTTAGTCATATGCGTCCAAGTTTTGTAAAACGACGGTCGTTCTACAGTTTAAGGGTGTGATTTCTTAGTTGAACGTTTCCGAGTCCGTTGAAGTCACTTCATTGGGGGTTACATATAACTTGACCGTAATGTCTTAAATATCTCGGCCAAACGTCTCCACGTCCACTGAAAATACTTTATCGGGGGTTACATTTAACTTGACCGTAGTGTCTTAAATATATCGGCCAAACGTCTCCACGTCCGCTGAAAATACTTTACCGGGGGTTGCATTTTACTTGACCGTTGTGTTTTAACTTTCTCGGTCATTTACTCCTGCCTCCGATGAACGTACTTTATAATGTGTTACATTTTACTTTAACGGAGATCTTTCAAATTGTTCCGTCATTTATTTTACAGACCGGTGAAAACTGTTTACCGGGGATGCATTTTACTTGACCGTTGTGTTTTAACTTTCTCGGTCATTTACTCTTGCCACCGATGAAAGTACTTGGTCGGGAACTATATTTAACTTGACCAAACCTTCTTAAATTTCCCGGCCAAACCGGTGAAATAATTTTGAACGCTCACGTTTCCACACCACGGTAAGCCGTTAGGCTAGGCCGTAGGAGCGTCGGCGCGTTCTTTTTGGTTACCCAGAGCATCGCCAGGAGCCCTAAACCTCTGGGGTGAGAGGCCCCAACCATCGCCTCTCACTGTGGTAGCCACTCCATAACAAATTGCTACCTCCTTTTTATATATTTTTTGTTTTTATTTTGTACTTTTTGTTACTTTTTGTATTTATTTTTTTATTTTATTTTTTACAAGTCCCACCGTACGGACTGTTCAAAGGAATAGCCTGGGAGTTAGCCAGGCACCTCAATGTACATAGTCCTTTCATTCACACCGGGTTGTTCAAAGGAGTAGCCTGGGTGTTACCCAGGCGTCTCAATCTACTAAACCCTTCATCACATTCAGGTTTACGGGGCTTTTCGTCACCCACGCCAGTGACCTTCATACAGGTTTACGGGGCTTTTCGTCACCCGCACCAGGGACCTTCATTCACACACACACACACACATACACACACACACATACACACACATACATACAGTGGGAACTTGTGATTTTAAAGAAGAAAATACATTTAAACTGAACTTTCATCTTTTATATTTGTGTAAGTAAGGTAAAACTTCTCCGGCAACAGACTTCTTACTAACAGTCTTGCTTCAGGAGTAGCTGATTTTAACATAAGAACATAATCCGGCTTCGTTTATAAAAACCGTTGTTTTCTCAATCGGTCCAACGCCCTGTTTTTGGGCGTCAGAAAAACAACTAACAGGTAATTTATCACTGTCATCTACATGTTTCCGAACTGCACTCCAGCCATTAACATGCTTTAGAGCAGTAGCTAAGTATTTAGCTTTAAACCATGGCTTTCCTTCACTATCAAACAGAACCAATACCGGCTTGTTATTGAATGTATAGTATTTAGCAGTCATTTCACAATTTACTCAATAGTACAGGCAATAGGAGCGCAAAAGAACGTCTGATCAGTACCACGACTTGGAGCAGAATGATGTAACTGTACTAGTGACAAGTGGTATATACAAGAGTAACGCTGCTCCGTAGAGAAAGGTACTCCCTTTATCGAAGGTAGCAACATGGAATTGAGACAAGTGTTACTTCAAGACGTAAAACACCAGATAGTTTCTCAACGTTGCAAAATATTTCTTCAAAGTGATCATCAAAAACTGACGGTGTTAAATTCCCTAAAGGAAAGAATGGTATATTTCCCGAAACATCGCCATGCTTTATTGATACTCCGATGTTGGTGTTTGATGAGTGGTTCTCCGTTATTTTATCTACTATGTACTCCGAGAACATCAAAGGCCATTCTAATACGTCTAATGGCCCAGTAAGAAAGAACTCATACTCTGAGGATGTAATGCGTAATTTAGAATTTTCATTTAACTTTCTTTTAGATATAAACTTTAAAAACACCGCTTGAATAGCGGGTGTAATATATTCAACAGACATTTTACAAGTAGAGACAAACAGTAACAGCACAGGCACGTTTGTTCAGTACCGCGTCTCAGAGCAGAATGAGGTAATAGAGCTGATGTTTAGAGGTATATGCACTCAGTACCCGTGTGAGTGACAGCTCCATTAAGCAACTCTTTGTTTTTTAAAGCCGAAAGGCAAGGTGTCGTGATCACCATTAAATTTTCTCTTGGGTCCTGTAATCTTAAACTTTTTAATTTCACTTACTGTAACGACTTCTCGTCTCTTTGTTCTCCTGATTCTACTCTCTTCAATTTCTAGTATTTCAGCAGCTTCACTGAGGACCATCTTTTTCAGATCTTCAAAGTTTAACGTTTCGGAAGTCTTCATATTGAGGGTGAGGCCCTTGATTTTACACACAGATTCTAGCTTTTGCTTTTTGGTTGACCAGACAAGGTACGCGTAAGTTTCTGGCCCCCCAGAAACGAATTCAACGATTAAAGATCCAGGCCCGTAATCACCTGCCAATTCATCTGTCATTTCCCCGAGGTAATCTCCCGTAGGAACCCTATACAAACCTCCCCTGTAGAAATAGATACAGCTTTCCGTGTCGTAGTAGAGGACCTGACCGCCCAGGGCCTCTAGATGTTCATACAGTTTAAGTCTGGCATGAGCAGTGGTGTAGGCTGCAATTACAACATTTACAGTTTTTAGAGCCTCACTGGCATCATCAACATTCTGCCAATTAACTAATAAAACCTCTTGGTTAATTACTTCAACAAACTTTACTTTTGTTCCTGGTTGAGTTAACGATTTGAATAGTTCCTTAGAGTCTCTCACGATTGCAGTTTTTGTCATGTTTTCTCGTTGACCAAACTTTCCCCAGAATGAATTTAACATTAATTTAGCTACTGACCTGAGTCCTCCATTTTTAGCAATTTTTTCTTTGTCCAGTTGAATACCCTCACGCTCAAAGAAATCAGAAACATACTTTTCTTTATCCTCCTCTGTTTTTTACCAAGCGGGATACCCTGAAGCTTCCTGCTTTACTTTCAAGAATTTATTAATAAAATCGGTAAAAAGTCCTCCTTTCTCGTATGTGGCTACCTCATACTCCCACAACTCATACATGTCCAAAATCACATAGCCTTTTTCCACAGCTTTTCTAATTTCATCCATGGTCCATGTTCCTACCATTGCCCTTTCCTCACTATCATGAAAACATTCCCCTTGGTTTAGAGTCTCCCCACAGGTTCTACACAACACAAACATCAATTTATTATTCATTTTAGGGGGGAGTACGGGATGATACAAGTTGTAAGGAGGTAGAATCTTACATTTTAACAAGCCCTCTACCTCAAGACCCCTCTCTCGGCACTCATGTCCGACATAAATAGTAGGGTGTCCAACGGGATACTAACAATATTTATTTACAAACGGATAAAGGGAACAGACATCAACATACTGGATTGTTTCTCCCTCTTCACATTTACAATACGTTTTAGTATTACCCATCCTACCTCCAAAGAAGGAATCTCTAGGATTAAGTGGAAGTGTGTTTAGAACGGACAATTGGTTCAAGTTATTGAGTTTTTTGTCTTTCTTCAAAGCTCTAAACTCACACTCCCATATTTCTACAACTTCATAGCTATTAAATTTTGCCATTTTGGACTTGGTTCTCTCATACCTCAAGTGAAGCGAGTCTGAAGGATCCTCCGGCAGAGGTTCTTCTCTGCTATACGAGTAGCATTGGGGGCAACCGTGCCAGTAACACCCGTTAAACTCGTAAATTCTCTCACCGTCAAACCCTTCTACTTTCATTCCTTTAATTTTAACTTCTTTACCACGCCCCGCATGTTGAATCTTTACTCCACGTTTCTCCTCCTCCCACGTTAACCACTGTAAAGCAACGGCTGACTGATTGTTTGCAAGTCGGTACCCTGATTTTGGTATAAGTCCAATAGTATTTTCTTTTAAGAAGTTACGGCGGAAGGCCAAGTTACACGCACTGGCTATTGTGATAGCCTCGAGAAAAGGATCAACATTACACTGTTCAAGAAGTAAGGCTTGAAATTGTGTACACGCTTGGGCTAGGATTTCTACGTCAGAGATACAATACTCTAAGATTTCCTTTTTAAAATCAAACACGTAATCTTCAGCGACTCGTTCATCGTACCAGCTTTCAAAGGCCTTGTGTGGTTTCTCAAACATACTTTCGGGACAGTAGTACTTTTTGTCGGGCATAGGGCCTACATAATCTTGGTTTGCCAGAGTGTTAAACAAGTGGGGAAAGTAGCCCTTCTTTTTCTCGGGAGGCAGATCAAAAGCCTTAGGGAGTGCAGCGAGGGCCATGGGAAAGTAGCTAAGTGAGTCCACAAACCTTACGTTGGCTACTTCAATCAAAATAGCTTTAGTTCCCCGAGGAGTGATGTTTGGGGTAAATTTAGTCTCTTCCATGATGTACTGTAAAATGAATTGAAAGTCAAAACCTTGCCCGTTGGGGGCAATTACACAAACATCTTTAAATGTTTTTCGAATTTCCATCACACAGTCCATGAAGTGTTTTACCGGTTATTTTTCAAATACCCTTTGCCGTTCCGAGCAAGTTTCACACTCACCCCCATTAATACATTTAAAGCAGTACTGTTGAGAAACGCACAAGTTGACTTTATGTAATTTTTGCTCGGGGTCAGAGGGGAGGGACTCATCTTGACGAGTCTCCAGGTCAAAGAAAATAAACAAAAAATCACGGTCCTTCGGTGTTCTCCTATCTACCCTCATGAAACACTGATACGCGGGGTCTTTGAACGCATCACAGGGCTTACAATAAACTTCTCCGCATACATGAGCTGTCTACGTTTTTTTGGATGAATCATTTTCTTACAGTCACGGCAGAGTTTTACAGTTTTACAAACTTGCCCTTGATGGGCTACTAAACACCGCTCATTTTTGAAGGAACGGTTGCAAAAACGACATGTGATGCCTCCGTGTTCTAGTTTATAGGGCGGGGAGATGGTATAACAGGAGGTGCATCTGTTAGAGCATCGGTGCTCTGCTTTGTGGTCAAAAGGGACGTGGTAGGCTTCACAAAAGAAATGACAAACAAACGCGGCAGTTAAGTTAGTTATAACGTTGTAATGCCCGTTGTGAAAAAGCAAGTTAATTTTTTTAATTTAGCGTCTTCATTACCTCCCTCAAAGTAAACATCCCGGCCTTTTTTGTCATAGTTATAGACGGTAATTTTGTATTTTTTAAGATGGGACTGGAATTTTTCAAGCTCAGGGATTCCTGCACCCTCCTCCGGCATTTCTACACGGGCTTTTGCTATGAGCTTATTAGCTCTGAAAGTTTGTCTCTTACCTTTATCTTTTCGAATAGTGTTATACTGGGGATGATGTTTTGCAAGTGCTTTGCCTACTACCAAAGCCCGAGGGAGACACAGGTTGTCTTTATTGTTAATTACTACAATACCCCGTCTCGCTTAACACTCTTCATCAAAGGTATTGTAAAAGTCGGCCTTGCCCTTCCTTTACCTACTGGGACGTTAATCCTAGCTACATCAACACTAAAGGTGTCACTAGAGGTTATAGATTGCGCGTTGCTTTGAATTATGCCCCCGAAAATATCCCAAAGGACATCACCGGTAATTTCTGAGACATGCCTCAAATCTACGTACCCCGGTTCTGCACTTTTTGAATTTATAGACTTTAATTTAAACCCGAGATAATTGGTAGATTCAGCGTCGGCTTTGGATGTCTCTACAATTTGATTAAAACCTTTTCTTAGCCAATCAAACTCAGAGATGCCCGTGGGAGGTTTAGTAAATTTAAAAAAATAGTGTTAGTCCCGTAAAGTCTGAATTTTTTAACATACGTTTGAGCGGTACTAAGTAATTTTACCGGGTTTTGAGGGTCATTTTTAGAAACTTCCATCCTTTAACATAGAATTAAATACTGAAAACAAGCTAAACTGTGCTAACACTTAAAACGAGCAAACACACCGCCCAGAGTCAAGCTCACACGGATACAACTGAATTACGCAGAATCAATAATAATCTGTGAAATAGAACACCTACGCAAGAGCAGCGCAAAACACGTCTGGTCAGTATGATGACTGGAATCAGACTGAAGAATTAGAGCTTGTCGTAAGAGGTATATGGTATGTAGGAGAGCACAGTACCTCTGTATTACTACGCAAGTCAGAAAAACACTAACACATAAACTACGCAAGTCAAATCAGAACTACAAGTTATCGAAAGTTAACTCTAATGAAGGTAGCAAACACTAATCTAACCAATAACAAGAATATAAAGTGAGATTACTGTTACTCAGCACATACAAACACAACACTACCCAGTAAAATAGAGACTGTGAAGTTACTGTACGCTAGCAAGTCATACAACGCACTTAACACAGATAATTAAAACACGAACAAAACACCCGCTTGGGACTCAAGATTGAGGTTAGGAAAAGTGAGGTTATGTTAGTCAATACATACAAAAACTGCTGCAACCAAAACTGCATAAAATAACAAGAATAGAAAGTGAGGTTGCTGAGGTGAATTTACCGTACAAAACAACCAGGGCAAAAAATCAGGTTACTGAGAGTGAGGTTATGTTAGTCAACACAACACTACTTTAGCCACAAGGAAGTGAGGGTATGTTTACTTTCTTTACTGTAAACTACCAAGTCAGATTAGATAGATACACCAAACAGCATTACTCTAGCCAAGACAATAAACACGAACGCAACACAAAAATCAAATGAAGTACACCATGCACGGAATATTAATGTACAGTAAGGTTATACAGTAAGGTTATAAATTTTGGAGGGTAATGAGTGAGGTTATGACGGGAAAGTTTGACGGTTAAAAGTGAGGTTACTTTAGCAATTCAAATAACGCAAGAAATCACACGACACTACTCTTTAAACAAGGAAGTGAGGTTTATGTTAACTCTCAAAACTGATGTTACTGTACACTAGCAAGTCATAAAACGCTCTTAACATAGATAAGTCAGAGATGAACAAGACAAGTACATGATAACGTGAGATTACTGTTATGTTACTCAGCACATACAACACACAACACTACTATAGTCAAATCAAACAATTAATGCAAATAGTGGTTTTATATTACCTTTCCGTCACCAGTTCTGTGAAAGGTAATTGAAAACCACTATTTGCATAAGTCTTACCAGTTCAGGGGCAATTATCAAATATGAACGAACAATTAAATACAACGCAAAACACTACTCTAGCCAGGTCAAACAAGAAACTGAGTTTACTGGGTGGGGTTAGGTTAGCCAACACATACAAACACAACACTACTCTTGACACAAGAAACTGGGGTTACTGGGAGTGAGGATATGTTAGTCAACACATACAAATACTACTCTTGCCAAGTCAAACAATGAAATACAAAGCACAACACTACTATTGTCAAATGAAACAAGAAACTGAGGTTACTGTCATGTTAGCCAACACATACAAACACAGCACTACCAAGTAAAACAAGATGGTGAGGTTACTTAATAAAACAAGATGGTGAGGTTACTTAATAAAGAACAAGGACAGAAAGTGATATTACTGTTAGTCAACACACACAAGTATGATACAGCCCTTGACACAAGGAAGTGAGGTTATGGTATCTCTCAAAGGTTACTGGAGGTGAGGTTAGGCAGCACGTAAGATGTAACATTACTGTAGCCAAGTCAAACAATAAACTGATGTTACTGTACACTAGCAAGTCATAAAACGCACTTAACACAGACAAGTCAAACACGAACAAAACACCCGCGTGGGAACACTCGAAAGTGAGGTTAGGAAAAGTAGGGTTATCTTCGTCAAGTGCGGAGCAACGCATAAACACGTCCGATCGCAAGGGGACAGGGAGCAAAGAGAGAGAGAGAAAGCGCGCGATATAATAGAAAGTGGTGGGGAGGTGGCTGATGCAATATGTTTATTTGTTACAGGAGGTAGCGACAGGGCAATCGTAGCGGCTGGGGACAGGTAGTGAATGCCGTCTGGGTGACAGGCCTGGAGGCGATAGTAGTGCGAAATTGTAGTGGGTGTGTCAAGCCTTGAGCAAAACGCGGATTAACATGCCAGCCAACAGGGTTACTTAAAATGTTACACCCGCCAGCTACAGTACACTGAGATAACAGGAGCTGCAGTTAGATACGCAGAAGGAAGTGGAGCAGACAGAAGGACGCGAGGGTTAAACAATTACAAAAAATGGTAGATAATTAAACACAGAGGGTCAGATAATTAACCACAGAGGGTTAGATAATCAACCACAGAGGGTAGCAAAAGAGCCACAGAGGGAGGCAATTACACCCTAATTCCATTCCTCATAAGAGCCCATGTTATTCTATTCTCCATAAGTGTCCATGTTATTCTATTCTCCATAAGAGTCCATGTTATTCTATTCTCCATAAGACCCTATGTTGGGCCTCAAGCGCGGGCCCTTACTACTGATAATATCGGAAAAGTAAAATTTTTTTCTCAAATTCGTTATCTTATTGCGATTAATACTTTTATTTCCAAGATGGTTTTAAGTTTTACACTTATTTACTTGATGTGCGCAAATATATAGTTCACAGTCTGGTTTGTTTATGACATTTTTATCCAGAATGTCTTCAAAGTCTAGAGGGAATATTTATTGGCAAGAAATTATTTTCATGAAGCCTCAAACCCAGTTGCAATTATACAGTCAAGAGGCCAGAGAATGACAATCAATAACCTCGTCTGTAGTGAGGCTGTGATGAACTGTGCATTACCTTAGCTTATTTTCCCACATACATTTACGCTAGAAATGGATCTGTATTCTCAGGATATATACTAGTGTTGCACCAGCTGGCGGGAAAAAATAAATTAAATTTGTATATAAACTATTAAGGAATACAATGAATATTGTGGAACAACGTGAAATGATTATTGTTTTGAATAGGCTCTTGATTCCAAAACTAAAGATTAACAACTTTGTATTAATAATTATTACAAAACATTTGGGGAATAGAAAAAGGCACCACAAGCAGATGGTGTGGGGGCACAAAAGTGAATGGTAGACTTATAACTAATTTGGAGTCGCCACCTTTGTGGCGAGCGGAGACTGTCCCATGCTGTCCCTGTACCGCCGTTGCACCTAATCATATAATTCCTTGAACTCCATACAAATGAACTCAACTTGGAGCGAAAGAGCGGCATATCCTTTCGGCCACGGGTCAAACGGTAGGATGTTAAAAAATTCAGCCACATCCAGGAAATCCTGCTTTATGGAGACATCTTTTAAAAGCATCTTCTCCCACTCCTGGATCAGCTCTCCATTGAGCTCGTCACCCACAAAATAGCAACTGCAGCGCTGCCAAAGTATCCTGCACCTCGCCATCCTCTACGCAGTCGTGTGGAAGTTGGTTTCTTCATCCTCTTCATAGTCGTCGTCTCTCGAGCCACCCAGCGAAGGTGAAGGTTTAGTGGCTGGGGCGAGGCTGGTGACGTTGTGACATGTGAGGGGCCAGAAATGGTGGAGTTGGCCTGAGGGTCTGTGGCTGGTGCAGGAAGCACCTCAAGTGAAAGTGGCGGCTCCTCCCATTTGGATTTAGCCTGAGGGGCAGAGCAGGTGAGGCAGGGACTTAAGCAGCAGAGAGCAACTCAGGTGACGGTGGTGGACTCTAATGACGGATGGCAGGGGGGCTCTGAGTTGGTGAAAGGGGGGTGGAGATCGTCAGCCTCTTGGTTTGTTCAAACTTGACGTGAGACTGGGTCTTGGTCTGAGGCTGGGGAGCGTTAGGGACTCGCAGAAGTTCAGATATGAGTTCAGAAGATGTAAGTGATCCGCTGGAAAGTGGGCTCATATGGGGGTGCCAACCACCTCAGCGTGGAACCTCAGACGATCTCGGCCAGGCTGGTGGGGGGATGATCGCTCCTCGGCTGCTGGGGGGGGGGCTGCTTGGCTGGTGAAACATGGAGCAGTCGCGTACCTCCTGGAAAAATAGTCATTAAACTCGTGAAATAAGTACGAAATTATGATATGCACAGTGGAATACTTTATTTAACACCAATACGGTTTCCAGCATAAAGCCAAAGCCATCATAAATTCTTAGATGTAAACATTTCTATAATAACACACGATTATTTGATGAGGACCCACAGCCTGATTAATAAAAATTCAACATTATGTATAAAGGATAATATAAAATAACCGTGGTTGTTTTGTATTGTTCCAAACACCCTCCCTCAACAAAAACAATATTCAAATCACCCAATACCAAGGCCCTCCCTTAGTTCTACGACCAATCGATCTTGTTCATCCAACTCCAACGTTTTCTGACCAAATCTTCAATGGCTTTGAAACTTGAATAAACAAACTTTTCTCTGAACTATGCTGCTCCTTGATCTAATTATTCAGAGATGTATAATTGTTACTACACTTCTTATTGAATTTTTAACCATGTGAAAGTAACTTCTCCTCCCTTTTGGACATTTCCCTAACAACATTTTCCAAACGGTTTATTATTTTCTTTATCTCTTGCATTTTTAGATTTCCTTTAACATCATTAACGTCTTTTACTAGTTCTTCACTGTTCTCATCAGTTTTTAACCTATTATTGTCATGACGCTCTGTTTTGTTTAACTTCAATAAATTCATCTCTGTCTCAAGTTATTTTATTTTCTTATTTTTGTCTGAAACCTCCTACTCCATTTCAGTTCTATTCTGCACACTATTTTCAACACAATTCTTAAATCAGTGATTTCACCTTGAAACTCTTTAAATTTTTTTTCTAAAGATCGTTTAGAGTTTTTACTCTTCTTTAGCTCTTTTTTATTGGTATCAATGAAACGAACATTCTCTGATCGCTCTAAAATAGTCCAGGTATTATTATCTTGTAAATTCTTCAATTCCTCCGTTACTGCTTGTTTCCATTTCCATGTTTTTTCCTTTTACTGCCTGATTGTAGGTTACTGTATCATCAGTTACTGAAAATACAATAGATACAGCTTTATGATCTTCAAATCTCTGAGGTCATCTAAGATTTCTTCTATCCCTCAAAACTCAAATATTTTCTTCAACTTCTTCATATTCATATTCTGCTTTTTGCTCATCATCATTTCTCTCTACTTCTTTTCCATTATCTACTTCTTGCACATCATCATCATCATTTATCACTGTATCTTTAACTTGTAGTTCCTTGAGCCTTGTTTCTTCAAAGTTATCTCTCTCATTTTCGACAACTTTCTGTATTCTTAAAAACTCATTTCCAGAATCAACAGGATTGAGAAAAGAACTCTGAATCTGATCACAGTCTTTATATTCAACGCCCTCAGTAGGATCAAACACAACATTACAGCATATTATTAATGTTCTCTCGCTAGGTATGTAAACACGATAACCTTTAGTTGTGTCGCTATAACCTACAAAAACACCAGGTTTAGATTTATTACTCCATTTATGTCTTTTGACCTTAGGTAATGGACATAAGCTTTTGATCCAAATACCTTAAACCATTTTATATCAAAAACCTTACCAAACCGTAACTGATTGGGAGTTTTACCTTCACTTGGAGTTGTGCAAGTCTTATGAATGGCAAAGACGATTCACGTGAACGTTGGATCGACGAGATCACAGTCAAAACAACTAACCTAATACCGAATAACTTATCTGCTTTAAAGTGGGTTGGGCCCAAAACCAGTAATTAAATACGTGAAATCAGTACGAAATTATGATAAAAACAGTGGAATATTTTATTTAACAACAATACAGTTTCCATGATAAAACCATAATAAATTGATAGATGTAGACATTTCAATCATAACACACGGTTATTTGTTGTAGGCCCACAGTCTGATAAATAATTATTCAACATTGTGTATAAAGGATTATATAAAATAACCGGGGCTGTTTTTATTGTTCCAAACAAAAATGACAGGGACTACACAGTCATGATATCGGGCCGCCTCCAAATCACTCCCGCCGTTCACCCTCGTCACGGCCCGGGCACAGGTGGTCAGTCTGAGCCCAGACTTGAGTAGACCCCTGAGCTCTCCAAGGAGAAGCCCAAGTGAATCCTCAGTGCCAAGGTTGACCGGGGAGAAGGACTGGGCAACGGTCTTCAGCATTGGGCTGAGGAGTATGGTGCAAGATGAAGTTAAAAATTACAAACGGACTAACAGCAACAGGACGGGAGAGAAAAAAAAAATTACCGCGGGACGATGAAGTTAAAAAAGCAAATGGAAGTGAGACAGAATTGAACTTGAGAGTCAAAGATGATAGTCAATGTGACTTGAGGCTCAGGTGAAATGTGAGACTAAACCTGAGAGAGAGGCTCAGGTAAACTTGGACTCAGGTGAAACTGGTGAGTGAAGCTCATGTTAAACTTTGAAACATTTTGAAAAAGGGAAAAGCAAAATGAAGTGACGAGTGTAGAGTCTTGAGAGCGAAATGGGCAAATTGGGAATCACAGCAGTGCAGACGGGAGATCAACTTTCAACCCATATTGAACACTCCCACGGAGGTCTTCCTAGGCTCGACGCCTTATGAGAGAACTGATGCCTCAAACAGTCCCACCTGGGTCTACGTTACCAATAGGTGCGTCTCACCACCTACCGGAGAATACCAGAGTCCACTACTCGCTTCACTACACTTTGATCTTAGCCAACAGGCCGAGAAGCGATATCCGTGATGAACTTTGCGTTACGTTAGCTTATTTTCCCGATACGTTAACGCTGAAAATGTATCTTTATTCTCGGTATATATATTAGTGTTGCACCAGCTGGTAGGAAAAAATAATCTAAATTTGTATATAAAATATTATGGAATACAATGAATATTGTGGAATAACGTGAAATGATTCTTGTTTTAAATAGTTTCTTGCTTCCAAAACTAAAGATAACACACTCACCACCTGTCCCACCCTCTTTCAGCTTTCGCAGTTCGAGCATTAGTAAGCTTAATATAATGCCGGGGTATTGTTTGTCACAAGCATATGACCAAAGGATTGTATGCTCACAATTGCATTGTAACAAGTTTACTAAGTGAGGTAGGTCTTATACTACTACTATACATGTACACGTATACATAAGCCCAAATGATCGTATATATATTTCAGTAGTAATACTGGCATACAAGGAGGATCACAATGGGTGACAGACTAGTTACAGTGTATCGTTTAGAATAACATTGGGGGTGAGTATCGATTTAACAAGTACTTCAGGAACAATTTATTTTCGGTACTGTCTGTATACCGTGAAAGGTCTTACGATATGTACTATGTTTACTGTGTGATAGGAACACTTTAACATTTACACTACGGTTAGGAAGGAAGGTGGTTGTGCACAGAAGTCCGATTCCATACTACCTTACTTATTGTTAGGCAAATGGCCCAATGGATTTCTCCTTGTTAGTAGTTTTAAGGATGTGTAAAAATACATTGATAACATACTGACTTTTAGTTTAGTTGCTAATATTTGTAGAGTAGTCACCAAAAGTATAATACAAAATATGGGTTTAAAACTTAGTCATTGTAACTATACAATTATTTTGAGGATAGCCAATTACAATTATTTTGTATAACATCTTTCTTTAATTGTGGTATACTTTCCACGTGGATAACAATAGATTTTTTTATGGTACACGGATTTAAATGTTCCGGTTTATTGTAAAATATACAGATGAGCTTTAAGTTTAAGTAAAATCAGTTTCGAAGCTCTTCATTAATATATGTTGCATTTGATTCTTCCCTATACAGTAACACGCTAGAGAGCTTCCACTAGCACGGAAGCATTTAAGCGCTAAGAAGATTATTTCTTAAAGCCTTAAAGCAACGGATGAGTTGAGTTCTCTTTAGATACAACTACAAAATCAGTATTCTTTCCCTCGTATAAATAACTCAACAATTGCCATATAAGTTCATTCATAATGTTTTGTAATATTCAAAACGGTCTTGACAAAATATTGAAACGCTGGTTTTTACCGTCTTATGTTTATGCCTACATTTTGTGCTTGTGGGTACAGTCCTAAAAGTGATCAAAGGCTTAACAATATATATAAAAGATGTAAAATACGTTTTTAAACATATTTCGTAGTTACAGTAACACATAATATATGAATAAAATAGTTGTAAAACAATAATAAATTGTTAGTATAATAAAAGGAAAAAACCAAAGTTTCTCTCTATTTTTTTTGTTTTTTTTTTGCTAACAGTTGCTAAAAAAAGTTCCCCTCTGCCATAACATTAAAGAGAGGCTTATGACGTCCAGGCTGGTATTTGCTGATTAAGCATTCTATTTGACTAAACCAGGGAATCACTGATTAATCAAGACGTTAACGTTGTGAGCCTACTCTTTGACTAACAGCCTCCTAATACATATGAAAGCCTAAACTGAATATAAATAATACAAAGTTTGAACAAAAAATATTTCAACAAGAAGTTAAAAATCGTTTGGTGCCTGAACTTATATTATGGATAGGACGTTCTCTCTTAACTCATTAAGGGAAATGGATATCGACATGGGTTTCTTTTTTGAAATTCATTGTTGGTAAAGGTGAGTTTATGTTATTCAAGAAACTATTGTGGTCATTTTCCTTCAATTATACTAATATACAAACTATTAGTTTCATCATTTTAGTAAGCTATTGGAAGAACGGTTTTACTATGTCCAATGAGAAAAAAAGTATTTTTAGCGAATTTCCCCTATAGGGAAGAAGCTATTACCGTAGTCGGCATGGTAAGACCTAGGCCCGGGACCATGATAACTTTTCGTTTTGAGGTCCCCAGACCCCAAAAACACCATTCGTTCGAAACTGTATATATATATATATATATATATATATATATATATATATATATATATATATATATATATATATATGTGTGTCCGTGGGTGCGAAAACTCTCGTGAAAAAAAGGTCCGATTTTGATGAAATTTGGTACAAACGTGTAAAGCAGCATTTATGACTTTAAGTTCGAAAACCAGACGGATCGACCTATCCGAAGGGGTGTTTTGGGGGGGTTTTGTACCCCAAAAATGGGTTTTTTGAGTTTTTTACAGACAATTTTTTAAAAGGTAAAATTTTATTTTTTCCATTGGAACCAGCTTAAAAAGACGCACAATTTGATGTTTTAATCATTGCTCTACGTCAATTGGTTACTGAGATATTGAAAGTGCTAAACACAGTACGTTGTCCAATGTTATTCTTATGGAGGATAAGAAAAATTGTATATCTTGCTTATTTATCAACATATCCTGATGAAACTTGGTATATTGCTTCATTTCATTATGGTCTATTGATATTTGCACAAAAACCCATTTTTTGCCCCATAGTTCCCGTAGCAGCAAACCTGCATACTCAGCCCCATGTTATTCTTATGGAGAATAATTAACCTGTTATCTCCTTTAATTATGAACATAAATTAATAGAACTTGGTATGTGGCTTTACCTAGTTGAGTTATATTGATATTTGTATAAAAGCCCATTTGTAGTGTTCCTTACTTCAGCAAACCTGCATACTCAGCCGCCATGTTATTCTGATGGAGAATAATTAAAATGTCATAAATAGTTTTTTTATGAATGTATATTGATGAAACTTGGTATGTCGCTTTATGTGGTATTAAGATAAATTAATATTCATTGGAAATTCGCTGAGTATGCAGGTTTGCTGCTACGGGGGTATTTTATTTTATACCAACTTATGGTACTCTGTACGACCTCGGCCTTGCTTATTAAGGCTATCTGTAAAGAAAATTTATGTTAAGTAAATTTAAATTTACATTTCGCATACCAAGCCTACAAGTAAAAGTTTATTATGTTATTTAAAAACCCTTAAACATACTTCAATATTAAGTGCACATATTTTATAGTAAATCGATGTAATATCGACGCTTGGTTATTTATAAAAAGTTGGTAAAATTATAAAAATCATATTTACTTTGTTTAAGTTGCAGTTATGATTAGGTTTTTCTTTTCCAGAGTTTCTATGCATTACATACTCAAAATAACAGTAAGGCCACTCCGTTTAATGTAAAACCATATGTAATTTTAAGAAGAATTGAAACAATTGCGATGTATCAGTTAAAAATTGAAACTAAAATATTGTTGGTAATAAATTTTGTATACATAGATCGTTTTGTTACTAGGCCAGACGGTCCCAGTTACACGGGAAGATCCGTCGAGTGCGAAACACGTTTGTTTGTTTGTCTTTGGAGAAAATTTTGTACACAAAAAAATCGTCGATGGTCAAAAATAAATATTGGAAATGTTATAGTCAATAAGGCGTGGGGAATTTTTTACATTTTCATTTATTCAAGAAACTATTGTGGTCATTTTCCTTCATTTTTTAGGAAAAACAATCATTGAATATTGGAAAATGTCCGCAAAAATGTTTTAAATTACAAGGAAAACCATTTCTGTTTAAGAAATTAAACCATCACCACAGCTAACTAGCGTCATACTATGAGAAAACTGTCACCTGCTGGCTGGCATCAGCTGGTTTTCCCCACCCCCTACCAACATCATCCCACATCAATGGATGACGTCATTGATCTACCCTTTGTTTATTCTGCGTGATCAATCTGTCCTATTCTCCTACTTTTTGAATCATCGGAAACATGAACTATTCGTGCTCAGTTTATTTTATTACTGTGCGCATATTTCGTTTTATTAAAATACCTTATATTTATAAAGTTGTTTCACTCAATTTTACACGCTTTTGTGTTAGTAATATCTTATTATAATATGTAAATATGTTTATAACGATCTAAGTTTGTCATCAAACTAGAAAGTAATTCTAAAGTTATATTTGTTATGTTACATTACTATTCAGATAAATATGACTAATTATTTTTGCCAAAACCTCATTAGCTATTTTTAGATTTCTATTTAATTAGCGACTCGGTAACATTTTGCTCGAAGTATAACAAACTAAACCCTAAAAATATATATTAACCAGTACTAAAATATTGTAATCTTTATGAAATATAGAAAAGTTACATCTAATGATCACAAGGCTGGTCCAAATAGAAATGAGTTTGCACGCAGCACGCTGACGTGAGGAAAGTGAATTTCCACATACAAAACTTTTAAAACTCAAAACCAAAGTAAAAACATACATTTATTCCAATTTTATTGAAATCTGAAAACATTGATTATTTGGCTATTTGATGCTCCTGGTTTCATTTACCTGCAATGCTAGGAATACAATTTTGCGCATTATACGGATAAGAGAAGGTCCAGTCAGGCTTGAAAGTAGGCGTAATGTTGCTGGGGATGATACAAATACACCATAAAATGAATAACACGCTTTTCTAATGAAAACCCCATAAGACAACGTACTGTGTTTAGCCGATATACATTTTATTTAATAGCTCGGTAAATATTTATGCTAGAATGACGACAGAGGGCTTAAAACTTTCGCTTCACTAATTCCCATCTTAATATAAGCATTAATTTTAGATCCGGGGCTATTCTGACCATTTTTGGGCCCAAAAACTCTAAATTTGAAAGAATAGTCCCCAAAAAAGTGGGTTAGAGTTTTTCGATTGTTTTGCCCAACGAACTGGTCCAACTGATTATAAAAAGGAACACTCCTACCAAATTTGAAGTAAATCGGAAAAATATTGCTACCGCTAGAGTGCATACACACACAAACACACACACACACACACACACACACACACACACACACACACACACACACACACACACATATATATATATATATATATATATATATATATATATATATACATATATATATAATTTTGAACGACACCCCAAAACGTGTTGAGGGGGTCACGTTAGGAACGTCTATGGTGGTCCCGGGCTTAAGTTTCACCGTGCGGGTGTTGCTTATAGTTCACTTTTCCATAGGAAATTCAATAATAAGGACATCATAATCGCTAAGACATGTCACCCTGTGTCATTTGTTTTCTGTAGCTAATGCACATGACTTACTTTCTCCCTCTTATACATATGGAGAAAGTATTGTTTTCGTCAAAATTTTCGAATTTAAATTGTTAGTGGAAATATTCGGTTTGATGCTCCCTAAATCCAAAAAAGTGATTTTTACGTGATGTCTGTGTGTCTGTCTGTCTGTCAGTCTGTATGGATGTGTACAGAGCTATAGCCCTAACCAATGGTCCGATTTTTATGAAATTTCGTGTGTAGGTACTAATCCACGATATCTTCCGGTGTTGTTTGAATTTTTTTTAATTTTTAATTTTTAAAGGTAAAAAACCCCCCCAAAACCCCCAAAACCGTAAAAAAACATAAAAAATCAAAATTTCTCAAAAACGGCTCTAACGATTTCATTAAACTTAATTCGTTTGTAGAGCTTTAGCTTTTCAACAAAATGATACCACCCACATCTATGTAAAAATTTGGGTTCAGAAATTACAAAACTTAAAACATAAAGAATTCAGTTTTTTGGATTTTTCATTAAAAATCATAAATACAAAAAAAATACTATTCACCATTAAAAAAAGCTCAAACAACTAAATAATTTAGTATTTTGAATTACTATTCTACGATTGCTGGTTGCGGAGAAATTTTAAATTTTCATTTTGCGGTAAACACAGTACGTTGTCCAATGCTATTCTTATGGGGAATACAAAAATTACTATTTCTCTCTTTTTTACTGATAAATTTCGTTCAAACTTGATATACTTGTCAAGTTATCATTTATCAACAGAGTAAGTTCGAAATATGTTGCCCCTTTATAACCCTGGGGGGGAATAGGGGGCATTTCCCCTCTTAAAATCACGTGTGTAGCATTGGATTCTGCAGTGCCTTCAAAACAGGGAATTAGGTGGTTGTTTTCGAAAACAACTTTTTTACAAGATTTTCTGTACATCCGACCATGCTTTGTATTCCATATTTAGAAAATAAATAGTAATTCATTCATAAAAGTTGTGCTAAAAAAGGGAGAAAGTATGTATCAGTTATCTGAGACCGTTTATTTAAGCTTATTTTAATTTCCTTTAACTATACACATCTATTCTGGGATTTCGGGGGCAGTAATTGAACGAAATAAATCGGTAATTGGTTTTGCTTATTACTAAATTTTCTATTCATGTAGAGTATGGATCCACTAACAGCTCAATGCGATGTTCAAACCTCCGGGGTGTAGTTTTGGGGTCAATAGTGTTTACACTACTATTAATATTTCTAGGGGAATGCGGAGACAAAAAATAATCATAAACATCTTAATTGGCTTAATTAGCTTCACATAGAAGTGCCATGAAAATCCTAACAGTCGCCTTACAGAACAGATAATGAATAAATAAAGTTTAGAGTAATATACTCGAGATATTTTCAGACACAGAAAATACCTCAAGAGAAATATTTAGGGACCTACGGCTCAAATTCCTAATGGATGAAATCCACTCAAATTACAGAACTGGGTTGTTTATATGGAAAAGCTCTTAACCCACTAGATAAAATATCTAGTGAGGCGTCTCTTTATCACGCCTGTTTATCAGCTTGACACGTCTTTTGGAACAACATTGACTGATAAAATACCCAACCAATCTGGTTCTAAGCTTATTTATTTATCAAACCGCTTATTAGTGCAAATTAATTTATGAGTTATCAAAATATGAAACAAATTAAACTATGTGAGTTGGTTCCTTTTATAAAATATTTATAACACTTTTATTTTGTTTAGTACAGTTGATTTGTTACTGCACAGGATGGTTTCTTAAGATTGTAAGTTTTTGTTGAGGTAGGGTTTTTATTTACTATCTTAATTTAGTCCTCGTAATTTGTTTAAATTAATCACGGTAGTCCAGAAAAACAAATGTATAATAACCAATATAAAATTGGTTTTTCCTTAATACAATTATTGTAGAAACGTTTGGTATAACATAATAGTAAACCTGATCGCAAAAAATACGAGTAACAAAGCAATGTTGCATTCATAATATTGGAATGTAAATCAGAGTTTTAATTAGCAGTTGATTAATACTCATTTATATAAATAATCACTTTAGTTACTATACCATAACCCAATTCATTTCGTTATTGAAGTAAAATAATACAAACCAATATAAGAATTAAATACTGATAGCATATAATCCCACCTATCCACAAAGAGACAAAAATGTATATGTAGCACACATACACAAAACAAACAAAGAGACCAAAGTGTGTGTCATTAGTTCGTACGTTCTGGAGGGTGCCTAAAAATAAAAGTAATAAATGCACGGAATCCTTTTTACAACTCAAACCGTCTAGTAGTTCGTGTGATATATCATCAAATAAACAAATATACTAACTATTAGTTTCATCATTTTAGGAAGCTATTGGAAGAACGGTTTTACTATGTCCAATGAGAAAAAAAGCATTTTTTTTATTTTATACCAACTTATGGTACTCTGTACGACCTCGGCCTTGCTTATTAAGGCTATATGTAAAGACAATTTATCTTAAGTAAATTTAAATTTACATTTCGCATACCAAGCCTACAAGTAAAAGTTTATTATATTATTTAAAAACCCTTAAACATACTTCAATATTAAGTGCACATATTTTATAGTAAATCGATGTAATATCGACGCTTGGTTATTTACAAAAAGTTCGTAAAATTATAAAAATCATATTTACTTTGTTTAAGTTGCAGTTATGATTAGGTTTTTCTTTTCCAGGGTTTCTTTGCATTACATACTCAAAATAACAGTAAGGCCACTCCGTTTAATGTAAAACCATATGTAATTTTAAGAAGAATTGAAACAATTGCGATGTATCAGTTAAAACTTGAAACTAAAATATTGTTGGTAATAAATGTTGTATATATAGATCGTTTTGTTACTAGGCCAGACGGTCCCAGTTACATGGGAAGATTCGTCGAGTGTGAAACACGTTTGTTTGTTTGTCTTTGTAGAAAATTTTGTACTTTTCCCACTAACACACTCGGTTTATGTCATCTGAACACAGAAAAATCGTCGATGGTCAAAAATAAATATTGGAAATGTTATAGTCAATAAGGCAAAAAAAGGCCAATGTACAAGGGGAATTTTTTACATTTTCAGAATGTTAACACCTGCATGAAATACATCACATATTTTGATAATAATTATTTTATAGAGAACGGTGGTTTGCCAATAAACTACTGTAAATATATTTATTTAATTTAGCTTAAATACTGAGAGTGGTTGGGAGACTTTAACGAGAAATGCTGTACTTTTAAGACTTAATTAAATCAAAATTACCTACTTTATTATTCTTGCATTAAAACATAAAATCGCATATTATACACGTTAGGCAATAATGTAACTTTAGGGTCATGGTAATATATGAGACCCCTGTAGTATAGCCCATACAAAGCTTTGCACTAGCAGGGTATTTACGAGGTGTTCATGCGGTATTGGAGAATAGTGTCTGCTTCGAGCAGATAAACTGTGCTGTTTGCTCTAATCTCAGCAGTAATGAAAAATGTAATAGAAAATTTCTGTTTCAGTTTGTATTATTAGTGGAAATACGCTAGGTTTACAATTGAGCTTACAATTATAAATTGATTAATCAATAAAATTAAGGGCAAGTACATTGAATTCAGTGTCCTTTCTTAGCGAATTTCCCCTATAGGGAAGAAGCTGTTACCGTAGTCGGCATGGTAAGACCTAGGCCCGGGACCATGATAACTTTTCGTTTTGAGGTCCCCATTACCCAAAAACACCATTCGTTTGAAACTGTGTATATATATATATGTGTGTGTCCGTGAGCACGATAGCTCTCGTAAAAATTATCCGATTTTGATGAAATTTGGTATAAACATGTAAAGCAACATTTATGACTTTAAGTTCGAAAACCAGCCAGATCGCTCTATCCGAAGGGGTATTTTGGGGGGGTTTTGTACCCCAAAAATGGGGTTTTCCAATTTTTTACATATAACTTTGGAAATAGTCAAATTTTAGTTTTTTCCATTGGATTCAGCTTAAAAAAACACACAATTTGGTATTTTGATCATTCCTCTATTTATATTTTATATATATTTCCTCATTGGTTACCGAGATATTGAAAGTGCTAAATACAGTACGTTGTCTAATGTTATTCTTATGGAGGAAAATAAAAATTGTATATATCGCTTATTTATGAACGTATACTAACGAAAATTGGTATACGGCTTCATCTGGTTGTGGACCATGGATATTTGCTCAAAAAAACTATTTTTTACCAAAGGCTCCCGTAGCAGCAAACCTGCGTACTTAGCCCCGTGTTATTCTTATGGAAAATAAGTAACGTGTTATCTCCCTTCATTATGATAATAAATTAATGAAATTTGGTATGTGGCTTTACCTACATGAGTTATATTGAGTTTGTATAAAACCCCATTTTGTGTGTTCCTTGCTTCAGCAAACCTGCATACTCAGCTGCCATGTTATTCTTATGGAGAATGATTAAAATGTCATAAATCGTTTATTTATGAATGTATATTGATAAAACTTGATATGTGGCTTTATGTGGTATTAAGATACATACATATGCATTTGAAATTCGCTGAGTACGCAGGTTTGCTGCTACGGCGGTATATTAGTTTATTTAGAACGCTAACATAAATTTGTTATTTAAAAATCGGCATCAATAGTTTCTAAAAATATAATATGCCATTTATTCTACAGTAATAAATGTGTCGCAGATTGATATTACAGTGAAAAGTAAATGTTATGTTTATATTTTTATAAAATTAAGGCCATACTGTTACATTACTATTTTACATCATCACTTCAAAGAGTTAATATGTTAATATTTGGGGATCAATTTTTATAAAAATAAAATAGCAGTTTTTAAATTAATATCTTTAAAATAAACTGGACATATTCCGGAACGCCGCATACTTTAGTTTTTACAAAATAATTTATGAGGTATTTGAATCTCTAGAATCGGTGTGAAATACAAAAATAATTATATACTTAAAAAAAATTAATTTGATAATCATATGTAATGTTTTTAAGGAAACATACAGAGTATAAATAATAGAGTACTACGAATTATACAAAGCTCAATTTATTAAGTCATTTTTGTGAATTTACCCTATAGGGAAGAAGCTGTTACCGTAGGTGGCATGGTAAGACTTAAGCCCGAGACCACGATAACCTTTCGTTTTGAGGTTCCCAGATGCATATATATATTATATATATAATATATATATATATTATATATATATTATATATATATATGTGTGTGTGTATGTGTGTGTGTGTGTGTGTGTGTGTGTGTGTGTTGTGTGTGTGTGTGTGTGTGTGTGTGTGTGTGTGTGTGTGTGTGTGTGTGTGTGTGTGTGTGTCCGTTACCACGATAACTTTTGGCAGAAAAGCCCATTTTGATGGAATTTGGCACAAATGTGTAGAGTAACGTTAATGACTTTAAGTTGGAAAACCAGATCGATCGGACTATAGGAAGAGGGTTTTATGGGGGTTTAAAATTGTCCAAAAATCAGTTTTTGAATTTTTTCCTAAAATTTTAAAAACACGAAATTTTGGTTATAACCATTTTATAGAGCTTAAAACAAATAATTTAGCATTTTGAATCATTAACCTAGGTTAAGTGGTTGTAGAGAAAAGTCAAAAAACGTGTCCATAAAATTTCCCATGTTAATCTTATAGGAAAAAGGTTTTTGGATTTTCCTCAGCTAATTTTACTGAAAACTTCACATTTATTTTTACCAATCAGTTTAGCTCTATAAAACAATCATTTTGGTGTTTTAATCCTTGTTCTACGTCCAACCGTTGCAGAGATATTCAAAGTGCTAAACACAGTAGGTTTTCCAATGTTATTCTTATGAAGAATAAATAAAATTTAAAATCTCGGTTATTTATGAATGTAGATTGATGAAACTTGGTATGTGGCTTCACGTAGTACGGGTATATTGATATTTGCACAACAAATTGATTTTTTTTACTATCCACGTAGCAGCAAACCTGCGTACTCAGCCCCCATGTTATTCTTAAGGAGAATAAGTAAAATATTTATATATAAGATGATAATCCCTTAATTATGAACATAAATTAATAAAATTTGGTATGTGGCTTCACCTTGTTGAGCTAAATTGATGTTTTCATAAAAACCTATTTTTTCCTTTTTGCAGCAAACCTGCTTACTCAGCCCCCATGTTATTCTTATGGAGAATAATTATAATGTTATATAACGCTTATTTATGATTGAATATTAATGAAACTTGGTATGTGGCTTCACCTGGTTGAATTCTATTTATATTTCCATAAAAACTAATTGTTTGTGTTCCTTGTTTCAGCAAACCTACGTACTCATTGCCAATATTATTCTTGTGCAGAATAATTAAAATTGTATTTATCGCTTATATGTGAATACATTTTTATGAAACTTGGTATGCGGATTTATGTTGCATTAAGACATATATCATGCATTGGAAATTTTCTGAGTACGCAGGTTTGCTGCAACGGGCGTATTTAATTTCATACATGACAGAAACTAAGACATAAGAAATATAACAACAAAACACATTTGAAATTCTCTAAGGTGAACAAAGTATGAGTTTTATAAAATCAGCTCTTTAAACATATAACACAGAGCGGTATCTATTAAGCTAGGTTGTCTGATCTATAAAAACGAATGCTTTGGGTTGAAAACCTAATTTATTTGAAAGTCTGTAAACATTGACATCCCAAAGAAGACTTTTATGTATAAAGAATTTAAATATGATAACATATAAAAGCTATAGAAAGTTGTTTCCCCATCCACGTATGTATCAAGCAAGACATGTTAGTGTTTTTATTTCTTGGATCAGTAGTCAATGATTCATAAGAGCATTAAATGTCGAGATAAATATATCAAATGTAAACTTAGAGAGAGGAATATCTCTATTAGTGAAATGAAGAGGCCTCCGGGGTTCAACAACAGAGTGGTTTACGTTACAACGGTTTTCTTTGTATGTCTACCCCAGAGGTGTTTTGTCATAGAGCTTAATTTGGTTTTTCAGAGACATATGATCACAAACACACATTTCTGCCTGAGATTCGTACCCGGAAGCACATGCGAGCGCGTAAGTCTAACCTAAGGAAATACCAAACCGTGGCTTCAAGCCTCTTTGGCTCTATACCGAGTATTTTCCGACATTTCAACTCTGGAAATTCAGGAATTTATTCCTGGTGTCACACAGTTATTTCGTGGGTGGGACCTATGTCAATATTTCTTACAGTATGTTTTTATGTATGTGATTTTTAATAAACCCATCATATATTGAGGATAACTTAATATATAGACTTTAAACTTATCTCGTGTGATGCACTTGGTGGAAATTTGTATTCTATTGAATTTAACTTTACAGCTTTACCGTTCTAAATTAGCAGTCTTTAAATTTGATAAAGCTTTATAGCTATAAAACTGTAAAAACTTAAAATTGTCAACTAGGAGTTAAAAAATGAATAATGTAAGGCCAAAGATGTTGATTCAAAGATTGTTAAGATTACTCAACCCATAACTGAGTAATTAAATTTTAAGAATAAAAACATGAAACTACTTTTGAATAACTAAAGAATTTTGAAATAGTAAGCTTTAACAAAGTTCAAGTAATAGCGAATTTTAAAATGTTAAGCATGAATCGGAAAATACAATGCAAATTTTACCTTATTAGTTCATTACAAGTGCCAATTTTCAAATCAGTACCTTTGGCTCTTAAGATATGAGGTATTTATTACAAAAATCCTTCATACAATAAGACTGGAAACAAAGCGTGGTAGGCCCTACGTTTGAATATAATTTGTTTATCCTGAATTTTCCAAAGAGTTTATAAACACCCTGCAGGTTTCTGAGTACTGGCCATCGAATAGAATATATTAAAAATATTAGTACCTTTCTCTCCATGTATTATTTTTTAAATCCACATTTAAAAAATCCTTTACGAAGTGCTATATAAACCAGGCATGTTAAGTAACATTAAAGAGAATTTGTTACTGACTTATGTTGTATCCATATGAATAAATAGTACAAATATCGCATGTTTATATTTCAATTCATCATGTTTGTTTACTTAGAGTTTTCTTATTGTATTTGTTTAAATATCTAGAAAATCTAGTTTTAATGAATTAAAACTAGTTTATTACATTAATCAAATACGTGCTATTATTATTCAAATATAAAACAATTTGGCGACGGCTAAATATCAGTTTAATCATAAAACAAATATATGGATACAGAGCAGTTGATAGAAATTATAAAGTTAATTTCAGAGAGCCAATAAAATCTTATCTAAGAAGTTGCATCTAAGACGATGGACAAATTACGAATTCGTCACTCAGAACCAACTGCAGTAAGTAATATTACACCTTTTGAAGAATTCAATCCCAAAACAAAAAAGGTTCAAGAATTACCTAGAAAGGTTTGAGAACTATTTTACTGTAAATAATATTAAAGATGTATGGGGAAAAACTCAGTTATTAAGTGTATTAATTAGATCAGTTAATTATGACAAGCCTTCTGCCTTCTTGTTCCAGATAATCGTATTAAAAACCTGAATTATAAAACATTTCAATCTTTCGGTGACATGTTCTAAAAACATAGAAATTTAGTAGTATCCCAGCATTATTTATTGTGTACATATCAGAAACACAATGAAATAATTTCAGAATGTGTAGTTTCACTTCAAAAATATCTCACTGAATGCGAATTTAGTGAACAATGTGAATGCCAAAATCAGTTTCAGTTGCAGATAATTTCTTGCGTGTACAGCTTATTAGATGCTTAAAATACGACTGGATTTGTGAGCAACTTATTCAAATGGATGGTACTTCATTCAAAAAAGTATTAATAAAAGCAACTACTCTTGAAGCTTCCAGTCTTGAGGTACAAGCACTAAACAAGCGTCAGATTACAAATACTTCACCGTGTGATGTAGATATCAATAAAGTCTAAAAAAATCTAGCATTAGTTATAGAAATTGATCACAAGATAGTCAAGTTCATGGTAATAATCATGTACCACATTGAACTAGATCTAAATGTAAGATTAATTATGCACAATTAGGGATTGACAACCTATGCTTAAGATGTGGCAGCAATAATAATCATGCTTCTGAATACCAAGCAGATAAATGATCATTACACTGCAAGGCATGTTCTCGACGAGGTCATTTGTCCAAAGTGTGCAAAGTGTTACATCTTTACTTAGGGAGAAGTTTCTTAGAAACCATAAATCTAAAATACCATCAGGCTCATCAACTAATTATGTTAATACTGCTACGACTGAGGACTTTAGTTTTAATTATGTAAATCATGACTCACAAGCCATTGACATCTATTTCAACACTCAATCTATGAAAAGCATTGATTCTCAAAAATGTATCGTTACAGTACACATCAATCACAAACCAATGCAGTTTGACGTATATTCCGTAGCAGGACACACTCTCATCTCAGGGACCGATTTCAAAAATTTGAATCTAAATTTGAACCTTATTAGTTTCTTTGTCAACTGGTATTTATAAATAAGCCTTATAGATATATCACTTTTAAAGTACACTAGAGCTTCCTAAATTGTGAAGAATGTCTGGAATATGTTTGATAGCAAAATTAGCTGAGACTAGTCGATAATTTACTCCGGTTTTGTAATCTCACATAATCAAACGGTACCGTTGCCTTTTGGGATTTCTACAAGAGGCGAACCCCAGTCGCTTACTTCTGTTCTCAAAATCTTTCCAGCAGATTCCAAACTGTTTAGTTGTTCTTCGACTTGGGACCAAAGTGCAAATGGAACATGACGTTCCTTAGTGTACACAGGCGTAGCATTGTCACGCAATTTCAAGGTAACTGTATGATTTGGAAGACATCAGTTTTATTGTTCGAAAACGTTAGAAAACTACAATACATTACCAATATACGAAAACTTCAAAAACCAACATAGTTCATTCATAGTTCGTTCTATCTTCTTCTTTAGATAGAATGAACTGGATCTGATGAACTGGAAAAAATATCATTTTTGAAAATTACGTCGATTTCGTGGAGATTTATTCCTAAATGTCTGATCCATATTCTACTGACTACAGCAGAATGACCATCAGGTACTATGAATAGTTCTTCATCTGATTGTGTCCCCTGTAATATACTTGAACGCGTACTTTTCCTTTAGGACTTACCAACCCGCATTATAACCGAAATATTGAGAAGCATCCGAAGAGATTTATCCATATTTAAAGGGTGAAAAATGCATCATATTGGTCTAAAAGAAACAACGCTTTAACAATAGCAGGTAAAATACGATAAAAGTTATTTTATTTAAATGTAAATGACAACAACATGGATAATAAATACGTTTGAATCTCTTATGTGTACGGTGTCTTGCGTGAAAAAGTGGTGCATGAAGGGGAGATAAACAAAATATCCCTCACCAGGAATTCCTCAAGCCACGAGAGGGGTAGGGGGAGTGTTAACCTTCTTCCCTTTCTTTCCTTTCAATAAACAACCGTTTTTGAGGAGTTTGGTGATAGGATAGTACGTTATTTTCGACAACACTAATAACCGTTACTCCAAATGAGTTATTCCATCTCCATCGCACTAGTTCTCATATAAAGTTTAATTTCTATCAGTGTGTTTATACACAGTTAAACGGCAATAAAACTACAGTGGAACAATCAAAACAAAGTAAATTATGTACATAACTATCAGCTGTTATATAACGATGGCACGAGTGTATTAATACATCTCAATAGCTCTGTAAGAGCGACACAACTAGGGCGTATATGAATAAATGATGAGTTTAGGATAAGAGAGATGCATTGTGTAGCCTTATGACTGACTAAGATCAATTGATTCTTTAGCCAAGGTCATTTATTAATTGCAGAACGACCATTGGAAGATGGATCCAGTATCGAACCTTAACATCGTTTTCTTAGAATGTTTCCCATGAACGATCTGACAAACTGTAATATTATACCAAACAACTGCTTTAGATAATGGCACAGATTGTTATTGATTATATCCTCCTCCTAGTGGTGCTGGAGAGGGAAAACCATGCCACAAGACTTTACATCCATCTCTTTCCCATAATATCGCAAAATACCCCGTCGCAGCAAACCTGCATACTCAGCAAATTTCCAATAAATATATAACATAGCAGATTAAGCCACTTAACAGGATTTATAAGAAATATATTCACAAACATGTGATATTTAAAATATTAATTATTCTACATAAGAATAAAATTGGGGATGAGTACGCAGGTTTGATGCAATAAGGAACACAAAATAATGGGTTTTATGCAAATATCAATATAACTCATATAAGTGAAGTCACATACCAAGTTTCATCCATATACATTTATAAATAAGCGATGTATAACATTTTAATTAATTCCCATAAGAATAACATGGGGACCAAGTACCTAGGTTTGCTGCTACGGGAACCATAGGCAAAAAAATAATTTGTCTGTGCAAACAACAATAAACCACAACCAGATGAAACCATATGACAAATTTTGTCAGTTTATGTTCATAAATAAGCAAGATATAACATTTTTCTTTTTCTCCATAAGAATAACATTAGACAACGTACTGTGTTTAGCACTTTCAATATCTCAGTAACCAATTGACGTAGAGGAATGGTCAAAATACCAAATTGTTTGTTTTTTAAGCTAAATTCAATGATAAAAATTAAAATTTGATTTAAATAACAATTACATGTGAACCCCAAAAAACGATTTTTGGGGTACAAAACCCCCCAAAAACCTTATAAACCTTTGTATATAAACCTTAAAAACCTTTGGATCGTGCGATTCGTCTGTTTTTCGAACTCGTTCAAATAAATGGTACTTTACACATTTGTGCCAAATCTTATTAAGATCGGACTTTTTTTACGAGAGTTATCGTGCTTACGGACACACACATATATATATATATATATATATATATATATATACATATTATATATAAATAAATGTAAATATATATATATTTATATAAATATATACAAATTTGAACGAATGGTGTTTTTGACATCTGGAGAACTCAAAAAGAAAAGTTATCATGGTTTCGGGATAAGTCTTACCATGAGACCTACGGTAATAGCTTCTTCCCTAAAGGGGAAATTCGCTAAAAGGGCACTGTGATGAAAATGCATCACATAATTGCCAGCAGTAGTAAAAGTATTTATAAACTATTCGTAATCTACAGACTATATAGTTAACATAATGTAATTAAACATTAAATTGTTTACTATCTTATTGCTCGTTACCTAAGCTATTGTAAGTAATATAACAAGTCCTATTTGTACCAGGATTTTATGGACGGTTGGACATTTTTCAATCTCAATTAATTTTACATTAAAGCTTGTTGTATCTACATCTTTATCTGAATCTAATCAAGGTGGTGAGGGAAAAGGTAAACCCCACCACAATCCTTCCTTACATAGCTATTGGACAAGGTGATTTGATTTGATAGCGAATTTTCAATGGGAAAGTGAGCTAATGGCTTGATCCGCACAGTGAAACCTAAGCCCAATGTTTTTTACAATTAGTGATATTGTTAAAATCTACCAAATGAAATCACAATTCACCGAGCAAAGTACTAAGATAATTTTAAATATTGCCAACATTAAATGTACATTTAGTGATCAATAATTTAAAACAGGATAAATAAACTACGTCTCAAAACACTTCAAAATATATGTACACTGATACCAGTCAATGCTTATACTATATTTACATTTAAGATAAAAAGGTGAATATACAAAAGCGATGTCAAAAGTCAATGTAGGGATGTTAACGAACATATTAATAAGAATATTATGGGTGTTTTAGCATAAAAAACATTCCTACGTACAACGGAGAATTACTCATTTCATTACATGTATAAAAATATCGATGGGTAATAAATCATCACAAAATTTAGTTAACAGTTCAAAGCGTTTAAATAAACTTGAAAATTTAACATGGAGAAAATGTAATCTGATCAAAGCTAAAGATCAAGCTCCAGTTGGGCTCAACAAGTTTTCCAATTACAAGTGATTCCATTAACAAGAAGCTGAAGTGCCGTCAGAGATGAAGTTCAATCATCTTGTGATGTAAACGAGAAGGCCAATTTACACCGGAGATTTCGATAGTTACAGCTTATAGTTTATTTTATAATTGCACTTGTAATGGAAAATTAAATAAATTATATCATATATTTAAAGTGAATTGATCTACACATACATTTAAAGATAATCGATCTAAAGTAAAACTTTATTGAATGTATCGTAACGTAATATATAATAATAAGTCAAAAGGCAAGAACAAATCAAAAGACCAATAATGACAATTCGCGCAAAATAGAACGTGCAAGAATGAAATAACAATTCTGACGGTTTTTGTTTACAACCTTTAAAGTTGGAATTAAAAGTTTAAATTTATGTTAAGGAGCAGTCTTGGTAAACAAAATTAGATTGTTAAGCTTACATTTTAATTTCTAATCATCAGTAGGGGCTATACAAATTAAAAGTAATTAAATTTTATTCGAATGTACTGAAAAAGAATGTTATAAAAACTAGTAAAACAGCGTTAAATATAACATATTAATATTATTTTTGGTTCATATTTTTTACTTTACTATATACCTTTTCTTCCATAAGTAATAAGAAGGCATTTCAGTAAAAAATATCAATTATGTATAATTTGTTTTTATTTTGTTGCTACGTCTTTTAATTTTGGGCTTTGTTCATAAATTTATTTAATTAATGAATATAATTATTATATTATGATCTTTTGTTAATATTTTATGTTTTAATTTTGTATATTCTTTTTATTTCATCTATACTAATTTATCAAACAGCCATCCGTTTCAAATTGCTTGTTGTAATGTCTAGACACGTCTGACGATATTAAAAGTAAATAAAAAACCCGTGCATCGATATTACTTGACTGTGTCATAACAAATATTCTATTATTATCAGTCACAAAACTAGTTATACAAATTGTTTTCCGGAAGCACAGCTCTCATTACCCTCTTTCACCTACACGTGTTTATGTCATTATTTAAAATAGTTTGCGTAATTTACTGACCGTAAAGATGGAACAATGTTTATGTTTATGTGTTGTTGAAGGGACGGATTCAGAGATCCAAAGATTCAAAGATCCTCACACGTCAACCGAAGCTTATTGTGTGTCCCTAGTACGTTAGTTTGGCAAACCAATGCCCGTACCCTTTACGAGATCCAGGAGTTTTTTACCAATACTAGCGTCCCTTTCATCACCTGGTTGCTTACAACCAAACAGAGCCCTTCTCCTTGCCCCGAGTCTCTCGCAGTCCAGTATGATGTGCTTGACAGTCTCTTCAGACTGATTGCAGAGCCTACACAACTGACTTTCCTTTCTGAGTCCGAGAGTGTGGAGATGTTTCCTGAAATGGCCATGTCCAGTTATGAAAGGAATCAACTGCTTAACCCGACCTCTGCCCAACCTCACCAACCAGTTAGTGAAGTAAGAGCTAGTATCTGCTAGCAGCCTTTTGCCAAGTGCTTGACCAGTATAACCTTGCCATTGCTGGCGATGTAAGTCCCTGGACCATTTGTTTATTGTGTGAAAAGCAGTTGTTTTGCTTATGCCACAGCTTGGCCCTGGACCAAAGAATGGCATACCGGAACCTCTTTTAGCAAGCTTATCTGCACACTCATTGCCACCTATGCCTACATGGCCAGGTACCCAACCAAGATGCACCGAGTTGCGTGTCGCGAGTTTGCTGAGTGTGTTGTGACATTCCCACACCAATTTTGACAAGATTTCGTTGGAGTCAAGAGCCTTCAGGGCAGCCTGACAATCTGACAAGATTACTATATGCTTGTCGCAATAGCGTCTGGCAATGCCTAGATTGGCACAACCCATGATGCCACAAATTTCTGCTTGAAAAATAGTACAGTGTTGTCCCAGACTTGCACAGAGTTCTGTTCTAGGTGATTCACTGTACACCCCGTAGCTAGATTTTCCTTCAATGAGAGAGCCGTCCGTGTACCAGACAAGGCTGCCCTTCCTGTAATAGGGCCCTTCCTCAGATGTCCACTCTTCTCTGGAGCAGAATCCAACAGAAAAAGGTTTAGTGAAAACCATCTCCGTACTCATGACATCTGATGTCATATCAAGAACAGGGTTTTGAGCAACAGCTTTGGTGATGGTGCAATGGCCTGTTCCAGACAGGCCTTCCCTCCATTGGCCTGCGACTTTTAATCAATAGGCTGTTTTCCGTGCTTCTGCCTTGATGAAGATATCCAAAGGCAGTAATCCAAGAGCAACTTCGAGAGCTGCTGACGGGCTACTCCTGAAAGCTCCAGTGACTAGAAGTGTGCCCAACCTTTGTAAACTTGTGAGTTTGGCTATGGCTGTAGTCTGGTTCACCTTTGTCCACCAGACTAGTGATCCATATGTGACTTGAGGCCTTATTACTGCCTTGTACAGCCACAGCGCTATGTGAGGCTTGATCCCCCACGTGGAGCCTACAAATCTCCTGGACGTCATGAGCGCCCATTTCGCCTTATGCAGTGTATTATTCAAATGATCATTCCAAGTCAGCTTAGAATCAATTGTCAGCCCTAGGTATTTGACTGTACCTGATACTTCAAGCCGTGTTGGTCCAAGTCTCAGCCTGGAAAGAGACTCCAGGTTATTTTTCCTTGTGAACGGAACAACTACTGTCTTTGAGGGGTTTATGCTTAGACCCTCTCCAAGACACCAGACATTAACATATTGAAGATTGACATTCATGACATCAGCAACAATATTCGTGAACCTTCCCTGTACCATTAGGACTATGTCGTCTGCATAGCCCTGGACAAAGACGCCTCTGCTAGTGAGCTCACGAAGGAGACCGTCCACCACCAGGTTCCACAGAAGAGGCGAAAGCACACCTCCCTGCGGACAACCCCTCGTGGGTGCGATCACTATCGATTCACCAAGATGGAACAAAGTCCGGCAATATGTTGCCCATTAAAAAGGAATCTGTCTTCAAATATTTTTTTATTTTATTATTATTTTAATAGCCCAGATAACGGAATGAAATGTTAATAGATTTATATAATAAATTTGGCTTATCGCCGATAGAGGCGTCGCCCCAAACCCCCTCTTGGAGTTCGCTTCGCTTCCTTGCATTCCCTAGTTTAAATCAAACTAAACTACTGTAGTTTTTAACAAAAAAAAACCTACAACGATGAGCTTAATATAAATCAGCTGTTACACATGTGTAGTAATAGCCAAAGGTAGTGTGCTTTTATAAAACATCCAAATCTTCGTACGCATTTAAATGGAACAAAAGACTCAAAATTACTCATTCTGGAATGAATCGAGGCTAAATGAATGATTAGATCTTAAATCTGTCAACAAACTTTTGGAATTAAATTTTCTACACTTTATTGTATTTAACATTTTATGCCATATCTTACCGTTATCTTGGAAAACAGGCTGATGGTGGGAAAATTGAAAAAGTGCAATTTTCCAGCCCAAAAAGTGCCTCCAAAACTAAATGCTAACTTTAGGCAATTGTTCTGAGAGTTCCTCGAAAGGAGCTTTAATTCAAGTATGAGGTCGAGTAGGGTCCAATTAAGGAAAGTGCCTCATAATTTATATCAGTGAGTCAGTGAACCCGTATAGTTTTAGATAAGTAGATAACAAGTGTTTTGTTTTACTTGCTTGTTAAGTAAATTAAATCACACTAAACATTGCTGTAAGGGAATAAGGCTATCATTGTGTTAAAAATGGTTATGATAACACAAATACATTACAAAATTAAATAGTTTTATTGGCAAAACATTATTTTAATTCATAATCCAGAATAAATAATAACAACTCAAAGGGCTATTAATCCTGATCTCAGTTACATTACAACTCCATTATTTTCCATGTCATTTGTTTGTAATTAACTTGCTTTCAATTACACTTCAATCATCTATTAATTGATTTAGGTTTACAATAGTTTGGTTTCCTTATAGCTTTGCACGTTCATTTTATTTGTTGATGGACTAGGGGTTTTCTACCTTCACTATCAATAATATAATACGTTCTTTTAAGAAGAAACTTGTATTAATTATTTGAAATTGTATATATTTTTTGCAATTTAAATATTTATTTTTGTCAAGGAGTATAAATCTAAAATAATATTTGTCATACAAAATATAAAAACTAACTAAACTGCAGCAATAGTTTTATGCTTATGGCACAACAAAGAACTGTGTGCACATTGCATGTTGAAAAAAAAACTGGTTTATCCGACTTTTAATAGGCAATTTATTTTGCAATAAAAATATTATTATGTATTTGAATTAACGCATAACTGTGGATTGCAGATATGTTTAAAAGTAAACAGTAAGTAAAAGTAAGTTGTATTAACTGAACCATGATGTATCTTTATATAAACACTAAACAGTAACTGAGAAGAATGTAGGAGTTTGTGTCAAATATAAGTATTATTAGTTAATGCGTGTTATAAAATTAAACCGTTTGGATTGCATATTTTTACATCGTTTATTGTAGAATTATGCAGTATAACAAATCATATTTAGGTATTCATATTGAACTCATGATAAATAATACAGTAATTGTTACAGTAACTGATTGATCTGATAATTTGCTATAAATATTGTGTGAAGAATTGATCAAGTAGAATACTAATAACATTTGTTTGAGTAGCTGTATTGTATTTTACATTAATATAATATTTTGAAAGTGTGACTTTTTTAATGGAGCATTGTTTAAAATTAATAGTTGACTTACTAATATTTACCTTAATATTAACAACATTTACGCATATTATTAAATACATATATATTTTTTGTACTGGTGTTAAACATGAAAAACAAGCATAAAACCAACTAACAAGTTTACTAAAAAACCAACAACTCTGCCATAATCTGACTTTCTTTATATTTTCATAAGTATACTGTATAGGTTGGTAAATTGAAAATAAACCCTCTTTAATTTAGAAATATACACGTCGAAAGAAACAGACCTTCGTGGCTTGGACTTGTTCCTGAGGATTATTTAAAATTAAGATAATTTTTCTGAGGAGGTAAGTCATTGCTCTGTTCAGGAACTAGATGAATAGGGGCTTTAGAACTCTTCGAGTATGAAATATTTCTTTAAGGAAGTCCCACCCCTAAATTACCTACCATTGCAGTGGCTTGCATTTGAAGTTTTAAAAACTTGCATTTGCTTATGAGATCTTTTAAAAACTGTTATTACACATATTTCTAACCGTATGCCCAAAGTTTCTCAACACAAAAACAAACACTAGTCCACCAAATTAAACAAATTAATTAAGAAATTTAAATCTTTAAACACTATCATAACTTCATTCTTGTGGTAGTGTTTACCTCATTTATAAGAGTTACGAAAATCACTAAAACTCCCCGATGCACTTCTAAAAGTGATATATCTCGTAATCAAACCTCATAATGTATTAAGATTAAAAACTACAGTAGGAGCAAAGATAAGGAAATCCATAATTATATTTTTGGATATTCCTTTTTCTGTGGTAGAAGTAAGAAGTTATATTTAATGTTCTAAACATCCGTATAAACGCCTATACCAATGGCGGAATACAGTTGTTACTGCTAGGAATGTATGACACTAACCGACAATATCATTCAGCAGATGAAGAGAGTAGACTTGTATTGACAACAGCTGAGTGGACTGCTGATCATCGCACGTGCCGGTCACCGGAAGTGATCTGAGCACGCTCTTGCCTTCCGTTGTACTTCCGGAGCAACGACTCTATTGAAAGTATCTAGTCAACGGATGATTGTTAAGGGCGAATAACTGTTTACGTGTTTCGCAAATTTTGTAAGATCTATTTTGTATTTCATTTATCCTACATGCAAGACTGCATATCCTATATCAAAACACTTATATGAAACATATCATTAAATAACCATACTCTTTGTCGCGATTGTAGTTATCTAATGTTTATTTTTAACTGTAATTTGTTCGCTATGACTATCGTTTTAATTGGTGTATGTTTACATTGTTTTAGCTCTATGTATTGATCCAAAAATACTTTATTTAACTTGACGGATGCAAATTCGTTTTCATTTAGGCCATGTGTTATATGGCATTGTTTACTAGGTTCAACCTGATAGTATGTTTTTAGAACGATAGGGTCCAACACTTTTATTGCCATCTACATAAACTGAAAATGCAGGCAAGGGTATGAAAAGTACTAAATTATTATGATGTGTTATTATTGAGTTTTATCTTAAAAATATCGCAAATGTAAGTCCTAATTATACTTCTTGCTAAGATCTAATAATAGATTATGCAAAAAGTTAAAGTGAGAAATTTATATAGAACAAAAATCGTAGTTTTAAAAATCTGGAATATCCATCGCAATATGATATATTCGAAGAAGAAATAAAATTATATTTGTACTTAACTTATTATATTTATCTTAGATGTTTGGGTTGATCCAGTAAAAAGTGTCAGTAGCTCATTAATGAAAAGTAATAATGTTATCATCGTATTTGAATTAATTATGGCACCAATACGTCCTCCAATACTAAATCACAATACCATTTGCATGTAAAATATACGAATGACCTGCATTTGACATGATACTGAAAAATCTGTATAGGCAAAAAAAGACTGTTGTATTTATTTAAGAAAAATTTGGGGTGAAATATAATATTGTGCATCCAAATCAAGGAAAAATCTGTAAAACGTGAAACAGTTAATGGGTTAGAAACTGGGTGCTTTATGAATGTTACGTTTGAGCTATAACCGTCAAGCCAAAAATTATGTGCTTTAATAATAACAAAAACAACCTTCGACTGATTTTCCAAGTCATAAATAATACACATTTTACTTTTATAAACCCAGCAACATAAACATATAATAAAACCCAGACAATAAATGAAATTAAAAATAAAATAAGCATATCACTACTACACAAACGGTGGGAAACTTAGAATAGAATTAAACGGCTGGGTAAATACGTTTTTAACTGCAAACTGTCTAGTTATAAAACTGAACGCCCTTAATAGATGGAAATAGTCGTTAATATTTATGTTAAAAAAAGCAAATAGTTTGTAGAATGGTAAATATAAGAATTTTTATTCTTATCGTTTTGTGGATTTCAAAACAGTCTTTGGTGCTTGGTGCTTGAAGATCCATTAAGCAAAATATGGCATAGTAAAAAATATAAATAAATGTATATATTGTTTTCACCGCATCAATAACTTTAATTATCTCCATTTCTCACCTGTTGAAGGGTAGAGGGCGATTGCATCCATTGTTCACTTATTATAATATGGTAAAAAAATACAATAAGCTACAGGCTTGTATTGGTTGAAACATAATATTGCAAGGAGTATTATGGTTCATTTTTGCCTGACAACAAGTAAAATAATACTACCTTAATTGAATACAGATCAATACTTGAAAGATGGTTGGATTGTGTTCAATAGATTTTAAAATAATTCTTGAAACTGACTGTATTTTCAAGCTCTTTTTCAAGTGGGACTCGAAAAATAACTCTCAGCCAGTAAAATGTAATTTTAGTAACCTATGATAAAATTATTACACATCACATAACATTTCCATGAAATTGCATTAACATTCATTACATTACTAAAAACGGTACTGTTCTAATAAATTTAATAGACTATAAATAATTCGACAGAACATATCTTTGACAGTAGAAAGGAAACACGTGTCATGCCGGCGGCAGGAAATATTTCCATTGAAATTAAAACTGCCTTCATTTATCTAATGCTCTTAAAATATTCAAATTATTCATGCTTAGTTATTATCCATTCAATATGGTAATTCTCCATAACATTTTCGTAATGTATTATGAAAATTCCACGTTTAAATTCAAACAATTAAAATACATTACCTTATTTTCAAGAATCATTACACGTTATATCTACCACATTACTCGAAATTTTTGCTTTCGACTTAATTATGAAATTACAAAATAAACTGCACGCTTTAGTTAAATCCTAGTAATCATTAAAAAACATGTATACGTTATGGGCAATTTTACTCCCAAACGGATGTTTCGTTAAAATCCAAAAGACATGCAGTTTTGGAGGAAATGCCCAGCAATAGAAGCTACGTTCTAATAACAATTTTAACATTTAATATATATTTTTTATTAGGATTTTGAGGTGATGATGAATGAAGGGAAACATTTTGTGATAGGTATTCCTCACATTCAAGGAAACCTATACAACTTAATAATTTAAAATTTAAAAATACAAAATTTAAATTTTTAATAGCACAAGATTGCGAAACATTTACAACCATATATTATACTTTTTTAACAATATAGTTGGATCTTCAGTTTTGAATCATTGCTCTGCTGTTTTTACTACCCACTAACGTTTAAATAAATTACAACCAAATTATAATTATCACAAATAAAAAGAGGTCTGATTCATACAGATTTTCTCTTGTTTTAATACAACCCGACTAAAATGTAACAATCATAAATTCAAATCAGAGCAACTGATTTTTTTAATGCCTGCAACAGACTCGTTAAATGCCAAGAATATTAAAAAAACTTATTTATGAATTGTATATCTTCATGAATCAAAGGTCATCGCTGTGATGAAATGCGTTTAAATGTATTGTAATTAACTGAACTTTCATTCGTAACAATTAGTAAAAGACCCGTACTACACCATGTTTTTTTTGTTATATAACTTATCCAGAACTAGTAATTAATATGTTTTATGGATATATATATATATATAAATAAATAGATTTATCTAAATAATTAGCTAAGCCTAAATGAGCACTAATTTTGTGTACCTTCGTTAGAAATGGGACGCAATCATTTTGTTCTGATGTTAGTAGTGCAACAAAGCTAATACCCCGATAACTATGTTTGATAAGTAACCCAATTTCTGAAGATGTAAAATAATTTCTTCCCTCAATTTATAAATCAATATTTTATTTTTCTGTAAGTTAGTAGCTAAGGCGTGTAATATATAATGTATCAGTAAATTCCATCTTAAATGGAGGTCACTCAAACACCAGAATGGTATGTGGGCTCATATGACGTATATTGTTCTTTATTTTTTGATTTATTTGGACTTTACCTATCGCTTCTAGTGTTTAAAACTACACTACGTTTCGGGAGGTAAGGAAACTCCTCCCGTTATCAAGTGAACCCTACTTACATCTACATATCAAACTCTTACACCTAACTAACCTAAATTTTTTTTGTTTTTTTTTGATTATTTTTCTTTTACATTTTAATTTACACTAACACAAAGATAACAAATATATATACAAAAAATCAAATACATTACACTAACACAACATTTATATATACACCTAACTAACCTACAATTTTGTTATATTTTCCTTTACAATTTAATTTACACTAACATAAAGATAACAAATATATATAAAAAAATCCAATACAATACACTAACACAACATTTATATATACGAACAAATGGAAAACTGACAATACATTACCTGTTCTGCATCGTGGCCTCCAAGCTGACGGGCAAGCACGGGAAACTTAAATCTCACGTCCATCCACAACCAAACCGCACACTAGACTAGTGGCTAGCGGCAGTGGAGGGGGGAGAGCCGTTACCCCCACCTACCGACAGGGGCACGTAACGACACAGCTGTGGCTACCCACACGTCTTTGTCGACGGGAACATGACACGGAAACCAAAAACTGCACGATTCCTCCTAGAATGCTACACGGGCACCGGTACGATATTCTCATAGAGATTACCGCATGCCTCCAAGGTGAGCATTGGGAACTGGTCATGCAATCAGGTGGCCGTGTTTCCTCCAAGGGCGATCACGGACGCATGTGTCGTAGCCGCATTGGATGGACTCTAGACGCAGGAGCAACTGTAACACAAGGAACTGGCGTGTGTTTGCGGGGTGATTTTTGACTGAAATGGTGTTTAATTAAGGGAATCCATAGTGGCCTGACATCAATACTACTCTGACTTATTGGATTTTCATGTAATTTAATTAATGCCCCTTCAACAAACTTTCTTTTATAATAGTGAGACTCATGATGTATAATTTTTGCATAAAATTCAGGATGTTCTTAAAGCTGGAAAATACACACTACTAAAGAAGGACCCAACTAAAAGTTATGAAACTAAAATCGAAAAGACTCTCAGAAAACACAAAGAATTTTTTACAGACGCACAGCGCAAACGACTTACACCACACCACTCAAAAACTCCTCACATGTATGGGCTACCAAAAATACACAAAGAAGGTGTTCCTCTGAGACCCATTGTTAGTTCAAGAGACTCCCCAAGTAGAGAACTATGTAGATTTCTCCTGCCCATACTCAAACCTTTGTCAGGAAATACTGATTCACATGTAACAAACACAAAGCATTTTGTAGAAATTGTAAAAGACATGCAAATTTCAGACAAGGACATGTTAGTTAGTTTTGATGTTGAAAGTCTTTTCACTAATATCCCCGTAAACCAAACACTAGAAATCATTGAAAAACGGTTACTCAATGACCAAAACTTAAATACAAGAACCAAAATCCCAGTAAATGTAATTATGGATTTGCTTAAATTATGTACCGAGTCAAATTATTTTGAATTGGAGGGCCAAATATTCCGCCAGGATGAGGGAATGGCAATGGGATCGCCTTTGTCACCAATATTTGCCAACATATTTATGGAAGAATTCGAACAGAAAGCTATTGCGTCTGCTTGTTTTCAACCGAAAGTGTGGCTGAGGTACGTTGACGATGTCTTTGCAGTCTGGAATCATGGCGATAAAAAGTTAGACGAGTTTACTGAGCATTTAAATAAAGTTTCACCAACAATTAAACTCACAACAGAAAAAGAACAAGACAAAAAACTATTATTTTTGGATGTAAATGTAGTTAAAGATGGAAACGCCCTTAAAACAGAAATTTTTAGAAAGAAAACACACACAGGTCGATACCTCAATTACAAATCAAACCACTGTGAATCAGTCAAAGAATCAGTAGCTTATTCTCTTTTCGACAGGGCCAAATCAGTTTGTTGTGAAAAGAAAACTTTAGACGTGGAGCACAATAAAATTTCACAAGAGTTACAAAAGAATGGTTATCCTCAAAAAATAATTAACAGATGCAAAAAGGAAAGGGGGACAAAGCCAAACACTGTTCCAAATGTGGATAAACCAACAGCTTTCATAAGCATCCCATATGTCCCAAAACTGTCGGAAAAAATAAGGCGAGTTGCCAGAAAATATAAGATCTTAACAGCTTTTAAATCGTCAAACACTTTGAGACAGCAACTAACTAAAGTAAAACCGAAAAATGAAGAACAAGCCTCAAAAAACTGTATCTACAGCATCAAATGTGAATGTGAGGGTGAATATATAGGGGAAACTAAAAGGCCGCTAAAAGTTCGTATAAACGAACATAAAAGAAACACAAAAAATGGCGAAACAGTAAAATCTAAATTGGCAAAACACGCCTGGGAAAATGATCATAAATTTAGTTGGGAAGAGGCAAAAATTATACATCATGAGTCTCACTATTATAAAAGAAAGTTTGTTGAAGGGGCATTAATTAAATTACATGAAAATCCAATAAGTCAGAGTAGTATTGATGTCAGGCCACTATGGATTCCCTTAATTAAACACCATTTCAGTCAAAAATCACCCCGCAAACACACGCCAGTTCCTTGTGTTACAGTTGCTCCTGCGTCTAGAGTCCATCCAATGCGGCTACGACACATGCGTCCGTGATCGCCCTTGGAGGAAACACGGCCACCTGATTGCATGACCAGTTCCCAATGCTCACCTTGGAGGCATGCGGTAATCTCTATGAGAATATCGTACCGGTGCCCGTGTAGCATTCTAGGAGGAATCGTGCAGTTTTTGGTTTCCGTGTCATGTTCCCGTCGACAAAGACGTGTGGGTAGCCACAGCTGTGTCGTCACGTGCCCCTGTCGGTAGGTGGGGGTAACGGCTCTCCCCCCTCCACTGCCGCTAGCCACTAGTCTAGTGTGCGGTTTGGTTGTGGATGGACGTGAGATTTAAGTTTCCCGTGCTTGCCCGTCAGCTTGGAGGCCACGATGCAGAACAGGTAATGTATTGTCAGTTTTCCATTTGTTCGTATATATAAATGTTGTGTTAGTGTATTGTATTGGATTTTTTTATATATATTTGTTATCTTTATGTTAGTGTAAATTAAATTGTAAAGGAAAATATTAAAAAATGTAGGTTAGTTAGGTGTATATATAAATGTTGTGTTAGTGTAATGTATTTGATTTTTTGTATATATATTTGTTATCTTTGTGTTAGTGTAAATTAAAATGTAAAAGAAAAATAATCAAAAAAAACCAAAAGAAATGTAGGTTAGTTAGGTGTAAGAGTTTGATATGTAGATGTAAGTAGGGTTCACTTGATAACGGGAGGAGTTTCCTTACCTCCCGAAACGTAGTGTAGTTTTAAACACTAGAAGCGATAGGTAAAGTCCAAATAAATCAAAAAATAAATTCAAATCCATCGCTTTTATGAGTTTCAAAAATACAGTATATTGTTCTGTCTCTTCTACCCTAAATATATTTCAATCCTTTTTATTATTTATCTTCTCTTTGCAGTGTTTAAAAACTTGATCGTCGTGTCCCTAGCTTGTTATTTGGATAAGTTTTGGGGATCCTACTTTCAGATTATTACTGCAGGATATATATTTAATTGTAGGCAATAATAAAAATAATAGGTAATCAATAATAATAATACATCATGGCATGATAATTTGTATGTGTCATTAGTAAACAAATTATAAAATACAGTTATATCAAACTCTAAAATTATTGTAAAACGTGTTACTAATAATGCACAGCAAATTCCTTCCTGAATCTTAAGCAGGCTTTAAAAAGACATCAGTTGTTTAAATTCCAAGACAGCAGTTTGTGTAGTGAGAGGACTTGATGAAAGTTAATGACGTCATTACGTGACGCACTCTCCTTTGAGACTCAGTCCTCTACTGCTTCAGAATTTGTATAAAGTAAAGTTTATCATTAACAATAGAAGATACCATATATAAGCAAACTAGTAAGATATATTACAAACCACAATAGCTTGAATTTTTTTTATTTTCCTGGCTCGAATTAGAGATCTCAGTTGTAGCCCAACATTACTACAATAGCCATGCAAATAGTAATTGGATTTAAAACTTATTAAGATAAAATTTTCGCTCTAAGAAACTTAAGTTTTTTACCAGTGTATGTACTAGCTCCAGTCTCCGTACATAACAAGTTTCATCAATATAAATTCATAAATAATGGAGATATCAAATTTTATTTATTCTCCATATTTATTCAACATTGGACAAAGTACTGTGTTTAGCAAATTGAATATCTTTGCAACGGTTGGACGTAGAATCACAATTTAATCACCAAAAATGATTGTTTTTTGGAGCTGAGTTGATTGGTAAAAGGAAATGTGAATTTTACATGAAAATTAACTGAGTAAAACCAAAAACCTTTTTCCCATTAGATTAATATGGAACATTTTATGAGCAGGTATTTTTGGATTTTCTCCACAACCATTTAACCTAGGTTAATAATTCAAAATACTATATTATTTGAGTTTTTAAGATATATAACATGGTCCAAACCTAAATGAAGTGTTTTAAAACTTTTAGGGTGATAAACGCTAAAAAAAACAATTTTTGGAAAATTTAAAACCCCCATAAACCCGTCTTCCCATGGTCCGATTGTTCTGGTTTTCGAACTTAAAGTCATAAATGTCACTTTACACATTTGAGTCAAATTTCGTTGAAATCGCACGTTTTTTACTCAAATTATCGCATTCACGAACACACACATATGCAGATAGATATATTTTTGAACGAATAGTCTTTTTGCCATCTTGGGACCTCAAAACAAAAAGTTATCATGGTCTCGGGCTTAAGTCTTACCATGAGACCTACGGTAATACCTTCTTTCCTATAGGGGAAATTCGCTAAAATTAGAGGTTAAATTACATTTTTTTTATTCAGTAGCGTACGTAAAAGTAAATCTGTGGTGTGAGAAAATAGCTAAGGTTCTATACCAAGACTAAGTACATCATTTCCTACAATTACAAAATCATATGATAAAATTTGTTTTATTAGCGGATTTCCCCTAATTTTAAGAAGCTATTACCGTGGTTACCGTTGTCGGCACGGTAGAGCTAGGCCCGGGACCATGATAAGTGTTAGTTTTGAGGTCACTGGATATGTGTGTATCTGAGGGTGCGATAAATATCTTTAATAAATGTCCGATTTAATTAAATTCAGTTCAAACATGTAGAGTAAAATTTATGTTTTTAAGTTTAACAAACCGTCAGTTGGCCCTCTCCTAATGAGTTTTTGTACCCCAAGTATTTATTTTGGAATTGTTTACATACAATATTTTTAAATGCCAAATTTTTGTTAATTGACTATTAGATTAATCTTTAAAAAGAAACAATTTAGTAATTTTCCCTGTGTCAATTGGTTACCGAGATATTAAAAGAGCTAAACACAATAAATGTTCAACTTTATTGTTATGGAGATTAAGTAACATTTCATACCTCGCTTATGTATCAATGTATATTAACGAAACTTGGCATGTCGTTTCATCTAGTTGTGGACTCTCTTTATAATTGCACAAACAATATTTTTCCAATGGTTCCTGTAGCAGCAAACCTGCGTACTCAGCCTCAATGTTATTGTTATAGAGAATAATGCAAATGTTATATTGGCTTATTTGTGTATATATTTGTATGAAACTATGTAAGTGGCTTTATGACGTTAATTAAGATATATATATTTGTATTGGAAATTCGCCTTGACCCTCCTGGCTCAAGGTTGCAACCAGGATAAGCAACGATGTTGAAAATTATCAATGATTTTAAAAACTCACCTACATCGTCAGCCTATGGTGTCACAATTTATTCCTTTAGTGGAACCGTTTTCAACTCATTACGAGTCATCATCAGCCACTTCTTGACATTAAATACTAAGGTCACATATCCGTAATGAATTTAAAATGTGCAATTGTACAGTGTGTTATATGACTCGTAAACTGTGTTTTGCATATTTTTTAATTATGTTTGTTTTAACTTTGACGACAATCACGGATATGTGACCTTGGTATTTAATGTCAAGAAGTGGCTGATGATGACTCGTAATTCAGTTGAAACCGGTTCCACTAAAGGAACAAATTGTGACACCATAGGCTGAAGAAGTAGTTGAGTTTTTTTTAAATTTAAGGTGCCAAGGTTTTGAAAGATAATGTAAATGATTATTAAGTAAAGTAATTTATATTTTGATATTTTACATGTATCATGTAAATTTCATGTATTTAGTATATTTAATAGTATTATCATGATAATGCTATTATTACAGTATAATGACATTGTTTGATATATATCTGCACTGCATGATTACAGTAGCGTAAATAGAAGTTACTGGGAAGTAAAAACCCCTATTAGGTTTATATTTATCTCTTGCCCCTATTATACAGATTTTACTATTATTACTACTATACATGTTTATTCTCATCGCAATATACAGGCTGCAGGTGAGTGTTATCGAGTCTGAGGTCGATCATATCACTCAACGTCAACCGCAGCTGCAGCGGCCTTAAGTGAATCAGTTACGTGGCTAATGGAAGCTAAACTGGGCAAAACAGTGGGTTTTATTTAATTATTGCATTACATTTAAAAGCTGCAGGGGAGTGTTTCATAAAATGCACAAGCTGCACAATGGTATTACTAAAATGAAAAAGTGGCCGGTGAGTGTTACATACAATTCACAAGCTGCAGGTGATTACTACATGCAATATACGAGCTGCAGGTTAAATCAAAGTTCAAATCAATCCTGTTTTGTCTTACTGGAACAGCTTTAGGGAACAGCAAGAACGTAACAATTTGAACAAAAACGATAAGCAGACCTGTTGACGTTCCATGGTTTGTAATAACACATAACAGTTTTAAATGTACAACTGTTACAAGAAAAAGCAACGGGTACAGTAAATCGTGCCAATATGTAAGCAAATATCACCAAAACAGTTTAGCGGTTATGAAGTAGCGAGTAAACAAACAAGCTGGATGTAATCCGTGAAAGTGCTGTAACCGTCTTACTCAGTCATTTTTAGTTTATTCTCTTTAAAAATGTTTAATAAATGAGTTGGAACCGGAAAAAGACCCATCGGTAGATAATGTAATTTCAATTCTATAAAGGTCATATAACCAAACCAACATGTGCAGGCGATATTATCTACCAAATTTTACATAGTTGTAAGCAGGTGAAATAATTGTAAATAATTAGTTTTTATTATGTTTATAAAATCAAAAGAAAAACCTTTACTCAATCAGTTGTATAGAATGTTACTCTTATTTCATATATTTTAGAAACATATGCAAGTTACACGTGGCCAAATAACATTGAGATTCGATTCTCCATATACGTCTTGATAAATGTCGACCATGCTGTATTTTAATGTTTCATCCGGTCACTTTGATACCAGTTGGGTGCAATTTAACATTAAAGTCATTAATATGAGTAGTAGGGAAAGGGGACTTCTGGCTCACTTGATTGACAGCTTCCGGTCACGTGACCGGAAGCGCTGCGTCATGAAAGACGTCATCTGAGGCTGAGCCAGTGACGTAGGTGGTTTTGTGACGAAATGAGTAAAAGTTCAAAGTTCAAGGTCACGGTGAAGTTTTTTTAAAAAAATCTACCTCGCACTCGTAAAACGATTGTGATTCGATAGTTAATCGATAATAAATATCGAATGAAACAATCGAATGAAGCAATCGAATGATACGAGTGCGAGGTAGTACAATTACAAATATTACTTTATTTTATTTACAATAAGTTATGTTTACAATAATTCATGTTTACAATAGTTCCCCGTTGTTGGTTGTCATCGATGTTGTTGATCCGGACGAGTTGCGGCCATCACTTTGCTTTCTGATGAAAGACGGTAGATACTTCGATCCCTGCGCAGAGTCCATGTTGTGTTTTTGACACCTATCTGTTCTGTTAGGTGTTTGCATTTCATTGCTGTCAGGAGGAAAGAATACGTGACGGCAATGAAATAGAAACATCTATCAGACCTTGAGTGAAATGATATTGTTATTTTGTGAAGAGCGTCTCGGAGAGCTCGATGTTCACCGGTCGAGAGCCGGAGGTGTACTGACTATTCGCTAGCTAGCGTTTTTGGTATCAAACAAAATGGTGGGGGTAAAAGTCTAGTAGAACGAAGCAGATGGTGGACAGCAGATGGGCGGCGGCAGATGGCAGGTGGCAGGTGGCAAGTGTGCGGCAGATGGTAGTCCCCCACTACACCAGTCCCCCACTACACCAGTCTCCCCACCAAGTTTTACATCGCACAATAACTAGTTTACATGTGTTAGTTAGGGTTTAGCTCTTAGACTGTCAAGACCTTACCTCCGTAACTAAAAACCTCAATAATGTTTGCGCTTCAACGCTGTATAAGTATAACAGCTACTATGATCTAAACCGGTGCATGTATTCATATGATTCTTTTTGCGTAGCAAACAACTGGTTAAAAGTGTTTCAACCTCAATTATTCTTCGACGAAACCGCTCATTGTCCACTAAAAGTGTAGACCTTCTGTCTTCATCGTCAGGGAAGTAGAAAGTAGTGTCAAGGGGACTACTGAAGGTCACCTTCCTCATGTTCCTGTAAAACTGCGACATTTTTCAGACCGTCTAGGTAGATGTTCATACGACAAGAGCTGGAAGAATAATGATGTAGCGTTATCGTGTATAATAGGCATCTACCCCCACCACAACGTTACCTTGTCCTTCAAACCATCGTTTTTACGCCACGGATGCTATACTGTTGGTTAGATTTAAATTTAAATCGCACCTACTTGTTCGCCTTGTCAAGCTGCGTAATTCAAGTACCCACATGTTAGACCTTGAACCAAAAACAAAGAAGTTATTTAGGTTTGTCCTTGAAAATAGTTGTTTTTTCGCTGTTGCTGCTATACCCTTTGTTGGATCTGAATTCTGTTTGCACCAACTTGTTCGTCTGATCAATCCGCGTAATTTGAGTACCCACTTAATATATTTTAAACCGTAAATAAAGAAGTTATTTAGGCTTGCCCTTGAAAATAGTTGTTTTTCGCTGTTGCTGCTATACCCTTTGTCGGATCTGAATTCTGTTTGCGCCAACTTGTTCGTCTGATCAATCCGCGTAATTTGAGTACCCACATGACATACTTTGCACAAACTGTGTACCCCCCCCCCTTTTTTGGGTCATGTTCAAGGTCAAGGTCAAGGTCAAGGACCTTGGGACTTAGAAATTTTCACAAAGTGGGCTGCATACAAACATAAGACTAATAGTCTCCTGCCTATGTACAGGCCAAGTCCCTAACTTGAAATGCTTAGGGTGGTCCTGAAAAGGACCGTTTGTGTTTGAAGGAGATGGTGGATAAGGAGCGGTGAGCGGTAGTCAGTGTTTATTTTTCCTTTGTAACCCACTTTACTTGTCCCTTCTGCCGTACTAAAATCAAGTCGCACTTGATCTCAGGAGGTGGCAGAGTGGACCTTGGAAGGTGGACCTTGACGTAACGGCCGCCGCCAAAGAGGTGTTGGAGTAGGTACTCATCATCGCTCATCTTCCCCACAAGTAGATACTCCACGTTTAATTTCAACTGCGCAAACTTGACGGCGACAGACTCCAGCGGCGTTACCAACTCGGTAAGTTTCACCGTAACCGTCCTCTTCATTATCTCCTCAACAGTTGGTGGCGGCGATGAAGGTCGAAGCGATGAAGGGCGAGGTGATAGCGATGGTGAAGATGCAGTGGACGTCGAAGGCCGTTGGTCGAAGTAAAGTGGGTGGTTTCGAAAATTCTTCCGTATGCAAGATTTAAAAGAACTAGGTCTTTTGAATCCGCTCCTTTTTTCCGAAGACTTCTTCAAAGTCTCCTTCAAACGTTGCAGTTTCTCGGGTGTAATGGGAGAAGACATAGCGCAGAGGTGTATTCAGTTCGCAAGGCAAAGCTGGAATGAGGTACCAGACGGAGCAAAGCGGGTCGCCAAGTGTAACCGTGACATTTCCATATACGGGTAGAAAGCTAAAAACCGGTCTACATCCGGTTCCCCTTCCCCCGTGACGACACAACCTCCCCCCCCTTTTTTTGGGTCATGTTCAAGGTCACCCCCCCCCCTTTGGGTCATGTTCAAGGTCACCCCCCCCCCCCGTGACGTAACATCCCCCCTTCCGCTTCGGTGACGTCACTTTGCCTTTATAAGCGGGAGCAGTCCGCAGTCTCGTCGCAGTAGCTTGCCGCCCGCTGTTTGGGTATACGTCCCAGTGGGTTGCACTCTGCTGCAGCGTAGGTCTGTTAAGTGTGCGTTGGGCCCGACGCGCAATTAAGAGATCCGCGCCCTTGCATGTTTAGTTAGTTTGTTAAGCATGTTAGATAACGCTTGTAGTTTGCTGCTAGGTAATGTAGTTAGTCTAATATATGTTAGTGTTTGGTATCGGTTTGAAGTGTCTTATTTACTAATGAAATATGTACTCCCGGCCCTACAGGTCCCTCAACAACCTTGGTCAAAACTTGGGTTCGCAGCAGCCTGACGCCGGGTGTTTGGGTCTACGTCCCACCGGGTTTCAGTGATACTGTTGACCTTTGCAAAACCGACCTTGGTTGTTCTTGTAAAAGTAACGTTAACTGATTAATTTTGTTTACATAGTTGATGGTAAAGTCTTTATTTTCAAAGTAATGTATCTTGCTTCTCATCCTTTTCCTAACCCCTCTAAGGTATGGCGCGCAAACCGACCTTGTGTCAATACGGCGCGTAAACCGGTTGACATTTCCCATCTTAGCCTGAGAAAACTGTGTAAAATATAAAGTCAGTCTCTTGTTTAAAATCAGTCTCTTGTTTGTTGTCTTTTGTCCCCTTCCCAAATACAGAGCGGGGAATAGAGCAGTATGTTATGCTCTATTCCCCGCTTTGGCTTCATGTTCAGATGACCTTGGGACTTAGAAAATTCACGTACAAAGCGGGTAATAGATCGGTTTGTGGTCCAAGTGAGAATCAATTACTGCTCTATTCCCCGTTTCAATAATATGACCAAACGACCTTGACCCACTTCGGGACTTAGAAAATCCTCGTATTGTAATATCCCCCCCCCTTTGACGTAACATCCCCCCTTCCGCTTTGGTGACGTCACTTTGCCTTTATAAGCGGGAGCAGTCCGCAGTCTCGTCGCAGTAGCTTGCCGCCCGCTGTTTGGGTATACGTCCCAGTGGGTTGCACTCTGCTGCAGCGTAGGTCTGTTAAGTGTGCGTTGGGCCCGACGCGCAATTAAGAGATCCGCGCCCTTGCATGTTTAGTTAGTTTGTTAAGCATGTTAGATAACGCTTGTAGTTTGCTGCTAGGTAATGTAGTTAGTCTAATATATGTTAATGTTTGGTATCGGTTTGAAGTGTCTTATTTACTAATGAAATATGTACTCCCGGCCCTACAGGTCCCTCAACAACCTTGGTCAAAACTTGGGTTCGCAGCAGCCTGACGCCGGGTGTTTGGGTCTACGTCCCACCGGGTTTCAGTGATACTGTTGACCTTTGCAAAACCGACCTTGGCTGTTCTTGTAAAAGTAACGTTAACTGATTAATTTTTGTTTACATAGTTGCCGGCAAAGTCTTTATTTTCAAAGTAATGTATCTTGCTTCTCATCCTTTTCCTAACCCCTCTAAGGTATGGCGCGCAAACCGACCTTGTGTCAATACGGCGCGTAAACCGGTTGACATTACCCATCTTAGCCTGAGAAAACCTTGTAAAATATAAAGTCAGTCTCTTGTTTAAAATCAGTCTCTTGTTTGTTGTCTTTTGTCCCCTTCCCAAATACAGAGCGGGGAATAGAGCAGTATGTTATGCTCTATTCCCCGCTTTGGCTTCATGTTCAGATGACCTTGGGACTTAGAAAATGCACGTACAAAGCGGGGAATAGATCGGTTTGTGGTCCAAGTGAGAATCACTTACTGCTCTATTTCCCGTTTTAATAATATGATCAAACGACCTTGACCCACTTCGGGACTTAGAAAATCCCCGTATTGTAATATATATTTACTCGTTACAACATTATTACCCCCACCGTATAACACTTGCACTCCCCACCACTATCAGTATGTATAAAAGAGGGTCCCCCAGCACTAGTAAAATCATTCTTCCTCTTGTGCTGTTATACCTCACACCATGGCACACATTAGGAAGCAGACACAACCTCTCAAATTAAAACCTTCTGCTTCGTCTTCGCCCGCCTCTACCACTCCGTCTTCTGCGGTTCCATCCATCCTTCGGACAGTCCTGATGTTAGCTAACATCGTCCCGGAGAACTGTCCACCACTACCTGCTGCGTCAACGACTTACACAAGTCCTTCACCTCTTCCGTCAACTTCTCGTGCTGTTTCTCCAAGTCCTTCACCTCTTCCGTCAACTTCTCGTGCTGTTTCTCCAAGTCCTTTGTCAACGTCTCGTGCTGTTTCTCCAAGTCCTTCTACATCTTCAAGTTGTTCTACATGTTCATCAAAGTCTTCCAAATCGTCTGCTTCTTCATCCTCATCAACATCAAGTTCGAGACCAAGCCAACCAGCCACCCAATCATCTTCTCCAACCAGACCTTCAGTAATCTGCACATATACTTCATCTCCTTCAGAGAAATTTAAACAACTTAAATCTGTACAAAGGATGTGCATGCTTCCTGCACAACAATGTAATTATATATTCAAAAAAGGTGCTAAGAAAGGTGAACGCTGTGTTAAACGTTGTATTTTAAATGAAGAAACGTGCAGTCTTCATTTAAAATTAAACCATGGCGCATCTCCTTCTTCACCACGTGCAACAGTGGTGCCAATTAAAATTCGAATTAACAGGCTTTGTAAAAACAAACGCTACTTCTTTGTTAAAATAAAGTACTTTGCAAAGGTGTTGGTTCAATGTGAAGGTAAACTGTACTATGTAGAGTTACCTAGAGCCATGGACCTCCACGTCAAAAAACCTACCCACAAGGACTATTTAATTCGAAATGATACAGGTATCACTGTGTGGAAATCATTAAAATAATAATATAAATAAAAAGACCAAAAGTTTATTCCAAATTAAATAAAGCATTTTTTCCAAATTAAAAAAAAAAAGTGTGGACAACCTATTTACAATTTGTAGCATATGCTGCAGAGTGTAAATAAGTTGTCCACACTTTTTTTGCAATGTTACAACGACCTTGACCTAGATAACGGACTTGGATAATTTACACTAAGTCAAAGATAAACTTAAAAGGAAAAAGGAGAAATATTATACTAAAGTCATTATTCAACAGTAAAGAGGGGAGGGGGTAAGCGGGTATTTAAGCGAGCGATTCGGAATATAATTATTAGTTGTATCATCATGAGCGTCAACAGCAACACATGGGGAAAGGAAATTAACGAAGAGGAGTTGTACGCAATTGCTGAGGCTGCAGAAATGACTGAAGTTTTTAAGATTAATAAGGTTGCGGAGAATGATGCTCAGTCACATCCGCAACAAACTACATCATCGATGCAGTCTACAACGCAGCAACCAAGACCCTATCATGTTATCCTGGAGGAGTATAATGAGGCAATGAGGTACGCCTTTACAAAGTGGTGTGCACAACCGCGTTCTCCTGAACAATGGGAGGAGCACGATGCAGACTTTCGCCTGGTTGGAGACTTAGAACTTGAGCTTCAAAGAGCAAAGGTTGCTCAATAGTGAGAAGATTTATTGTTTACTTTAGAATACAGAGCGGGGAATAGATCAGTTTGCGGTCCAAGTGAGAACCACTTACTGCTCTATTCCCCGTTTTGGCAATTTGTTCAGATGACCTTGGGACTTAGACAATTTTCGTTTGGTAAAAAACAACATTGAAATATATATATATATATTTCTTACAAAAATATCTCCTCCCTAAAACTTGCACCCCCTCCCCTATATATGTGGGGGTAAACATATATAAGGCGTACAGCTTTAGAGTATAGTTATTCAGCTATGAATAGCCCAGCAGAGTTGATGCAGCCTACAACATCGACGCAGCCTACAACATCGATGCAGCCTACAACAAATAAAAAGGAAAAGAATGATGAGGCAAGAAGAAAGAATGCTAGAGAAAGAGGAAGGATTAAAAAAATAAATCAAACATATAAGATATTACAATCAAAATTACCGTTTATGGATAAAAAAAGTTCAAGGCATGCCATTTTGATACAGGCGATAAAATACATTAATGCGTTAGAAACGTTGTTAGAAGGTGCATCACTTCAACAAGATCTTCCTGAAGACCTTCTAGCATTCGTAATTGACTAAAGATGTTTTGGAAATACTGAACGGGGGGAAAACAGAACGGGGAATAGATCAGTTTGCGGTCAAAGTGAGAATCGCTTACTGCTCTATTCCCCGTTCTGGTAATAAGTTAAAACGACCTTGACCTACTTACAGGACTTAAACATCCTTGTTTCATAAACATTGTTACATATATTTGATACAATAATACCCATTTCTTATCACTAGTTACCCCCACCACTTAAATCGGGGAATATAAAAAGAGATTTCTCATCAGTGCTTATCTCATTCTGCTACTTGTGTTAGCACTAGAATATATAGCAGCTATGTCACCAAAGGATAATATATTTCCTTCTGCAAAATCAATCGTAGGAATTATAAAACATATTGTGATTGAAAGTGAGGATGAAAATGAAGACGAATTGGAAGATTTTGAATTATTAAGTGATATGGATGCAATGGAAGATTTTGAATTATTAAGTGATATAAACAGTGATGATCTTGAAGCAGGATATATGGAACAAATTGAACCGTTAAGTGACGGGGAATCTGAAACCTATAGAATCTATCAGCATCTTCTCTGTTCTGAAGAAATACATGATGAAACTCCAACCACTAGTAGTAGTAGTTTGGATGGGTTATTTTTATATAGTGCACGAGGGGTATATCATATTCGTCGACGACTATTTCTTTCCGATGCTTCTGATACAACTGATTCCGATTCATCAAATGAGTCTGATTAAGTGTTGTCTTTTTCTTGTCAACTGACAAACTTTAAATACAGAGCGGGGAATAGATCAGTTTGTAGTCAAAGTGAGAACTACTTACTGCTCTATTCCCCGTTTTGGTAATATCGTTGTATAACCTTGACCCAGTTACAAGACAGAAAATATTTACCAGCTTTCAATTTTTTTTTTTTTGTTTTTTTTTTTTTTTGTTTAGAAAAAGTGGGGGTAACTTATAAATTTAATGGTGGGGGAACGTCTATTTAATGTCGATGCAACAGTGTATATTTATCATATCGGCATGATGAACCCACCAGGAAACTCCGTTTGCTACAGCTTTCCCCTCATCGATATCGATGATGTGATAAAACTTACATCAATAACAAAACGGTTTGAACTCGAAAGGCGACTCATAAAAGTCGACGTAATTCCACAAGATCTTCGTTCTGCAATGTTGACCATCGAATATGTTAAAGATGAATCTACAACTGAAGATCCCTATTGTTTTATGAAATTTTTAGTTGATCGAGATGCAATGTGTACAATCCGACTTCACATCCGAGTTTAAAATCTATCAAATGTTCCTGTTGGAGAAAATTGTCTTAGTTAAATACAGAGCGGGGAATAGATCAGTTTATGGTTTGATATGAAATCATTTACTGCTCTATTCCCCGTTTTGGCAAATATGTTCAATGACCTTGACCTAAATACAGAACTTTGTAGCCTTCAGCTACAATAGTAAATATAAAATGCAAAAAAATAGTAAACTTAACGTAATACGTACCCCCACCACTTTTGCTAGGGTATAAATAGAGGGGCATTTGCAGTGTTGTTCATTATTGCCTTGACCTTTGTGGAGATCGCACCTACATTATGCATCGCTGCGATATTTGCAAGTCTTCATTTAAGGATGAATTTCTTTTAATGATTCATAATGAACTGAAACATAACAACAACCAAGATGAAAAATACGAAGAAGAAGAATTGAAAGAAATAGATCAAATGTTAGCTCAACACCAACATTCCAGACCAACTGTAATTCAATATGCACCATCAACATCGACTTCTACCTCTGCTCTGTCTACACTTCACCTTCCTTCAACATCATCAGCTGCATCGACTTCTACGCCTGCTCTGTCTACATTTCATCGTCCTTCAACATCATCAGCTGCATCGAGTTCTACGCATGCTCTGTCTACACTTCACCGTCCTTCAGCATCAACAGCAGTAAATGTAGAACTACATGCCCGAGCACTTCCGGGTAATGTAGTAACCCACTTTAAAATTGACAATGCAAAATTACAACTCGAAGAATTTTTAAATAACGCAAAAGGATTGGTAAGTAAAACTCTGCAAAATGAATTAAAAAGATTAAATTTTATCAAATTTGGACTATTAATGGATGCTTTATTTACAAACATTCAAAATGAAACTTCACCGAGAGGGTTTTTAACAAAAAACCGTACCATTATGTTTTCGTCAGATATTGATTCAATCGTATCTGAATGTTTTGAAGAGCTCAAGACAAAAATACAAGAACATGAAGGAAGAGGCTCTGGATGGAGTTTGTTAAGCATCACAGGGCTAGACTTAAGAGTACACAAACACGGCTATGGAATTCGAGGAAGTAGCTACATCCCTCTACCAACAAAGATTAGAAATACCTTTTCCTGCGTCAACGTACAAAATCAAGATACTGAATGTTTTAAATATGCCATGTTGGTCAAATATGTAACAGACAATCCGATAAGACCAAGTCACAAATATGAAGAAATACAACATAAGTATAATTTCCAGGGAATGAATTACCCTGTTGCAATTACTGATATATCAAAATTTGAAAAGCAAAATCCTTCAGCTTCTGTCAACATTTTTGGCTTAGATTCGTCAAACAATGCGTACCCCTTGCGCATAACACCTATTGAGCGCAGAGATCATACGGATTTGCTATTGATCACTAAAGGGGACATATCCCACTATGTCTACATAAAAAACTTTGCAGCTCTTGTATCTAAACAAATATCAAAAAAACACGGAGAGAAAACCATTTGTAAAAGATGTTTTTGTCATGTAGGCAAACCATTAAGAAGGGGAGGTTCAGAATGGTTAGTAGAACATCAAAGGTTATGTAATGGAAACTATGAGGTTAGAATTAAATTGCCACATTCCAGCAGAGCGCAGATAAAATTTGACAAAATAATACAACAATACCGTGTACCTGTTGCTGTTTACGCTGATTTCGAGTCTTCTTTACATCCACTTGAACAACAAGAAGAGGACGTTACAAGAAGAAGCAAATACCAACTTCATTCACCAAACAGTTATTGCATACTAATTAAATCCACGTTGACTGAAGACCATCTTCAAAAATATGGACTATCATCTTCTCCAAAGATTTATCGCGGTGAAGAAGCAGCCAAATACTTTGTCGATGATCTGTATGAAATAGCTGCAAAGGTAGAAGAACTGTATGGAACAAAGGTACCCATGTCACCTATGGAAGAAGAAGAGCTTCAACATTATTATTCAACAACAACGTGTTATTTGTGTAATAACACCTTTACACTGGATAACGTTAAAGTTCGTGACCACGATCATCTTACGGGAGCGTATAGAGGTGCAGCCTGTAACGCTTGCAACTTGAACTACAAACTACCATATTTCATCCCCGTAGTTCTGCACAATCTGAGTGGTTATGATTCGCACTTCATAATCCCCGAACTAGGAAGAGATAATGGAGCAATAGACGTTTTGGCTACTACAATGGAAAAATTTATAAGCTTTTCAAAAAAGGTGGGTAAAATTAAATTAAGGTTTGTTGATTCATTTAGATTTATGCCTTCAAGCCTCATGAAATTATCTGAAAATCTAAGAAGAACAGATTTGATAGAAACAAGCAAAATTGTACCCAATAGTAAAATGGATTTGGTTCTTCGAAAAGGAGTCTTCCCCTATGATTACATCGATGGACTGCATAGATTTGATGAAACATCACTACCTCCACCAGAACACTTCAAAAACAAACTTAATGATTCGGAAATATCACTTGAGGACTATCAACACGCACGTCGAGTATGGAACGAGTTAGATATGAAGACCTTAGGAGATTACTCGGACTTTTATGTCAAACTAGATGTAACTCTTCTTTGTGATGTAATGGAAGAATTCCGAAACACTTGTTTTGCTGCCTACGGTTTGGACCCTCTACATTCGTATACTTCACCAGGATTAGCTTGGCAAGCCATGTTAAAAGAAACAAAATGCAAACTCCAACTTTTAACAGACATTGACATGGTTTTAATGGTTGAAGCTGGAGTAAGAGGCGGATTGACCCAAAGTGTTACCAGACATGTCAAAGCCAACAACAAATACCTACCCGATTATGATGAAACCAAACCGTCAACCTATTTAGGATATTTCGATGCAAATAACCTGTACGGTTGGGCAATGTCAAACCCACTTCCTTTTGATAACTTTAAATGGATTAATCCCGACTTTATTGGCGATATTTTACAAATTCCGAAACATGGTGACACTGGATATATTTTGGATTGCGATTTTGAATACCCAGAAAATTTACATGATCTTCATTATGACCTACCACTTCTTGCTAAAACAGAAATTTCACCAATTGGAAAACACCCCAAATTAATGATGACATTAAATAATAAACAACGCTACGTGGCTCACTTTTGGGTGGTTCAACAAGCTATCGAATTAGGACTACGTTTAACAAAAATTAATAGAGTTTTGGAATTTTCTCAATCATGCTGGTTGAAACCCTACATTGATTCAAATACCATCAGAAGAGCAGCAGCTACATCAGACTTTCAAAAAGATTTCTTTAAATTAATGAATAATGCGATATTTGGAAAAACATTGGAAAACAAAAGAAGACATAAAAATGTTAAACTTGTTACCGACGCAAAAAAATTACAGAAACTAGTACAGCAGCCAAATTTTGGAACATCGATAATTATTAATGAAAAACTTGTAGCAGTGTCCATGAAGAAGACGAGTGTGAAGATGGATCGTCCTTTGTATATAGGCATGTCAATCTTGGACATCTCAAAAACACACATGTACGATTTTCACTACAACAAAATGGTGGCGTTCTACGGAAGAGAAAATATATCTATTACATATATGGACACTGACGCTTTTATATATCGCATAGTAACATTGGACATGTATAAAGATTTACGTACATTTATTTACAAGAACGACTTTGATTTCTCCGATTATCCAAAAGATCATCCAAACTACGACAATGACAGACACAAAAAAGTACTAGGCAAATTCAAGGATGAGGCTAATGGTGTTCTACTTGAAGAGATTGTTGCACTGATGTCTAAACTATATTCTTTGAAACTCTATAATGAAAAAGAAGAAGAAGAAGAAGAAAAGAAGAATAGCTATATTAAGAAAGCTAAAGGTGTAAAGAGTTTATATTTAAAGAAGAAAGTGCATTTTGAACACTACAAGCAATGCTTATTTGAGGATAACATCATTACAGCTAAATTCAACACCATCAGAAGTTTTAACCATCAGCTGTACAGCGTGACTGAAGTTAAAAAGGCGCTATCCTGTAATGACGACAAAAGACAAACCCTTCCAGACAACATCCACACTTTACCATTCGGTCACTATTCCCTCAACCCTATTGACTAATAACCCTTTCATCGTCCTAGATCCTCTATCCTTTTCCTTTCCGTAAAAAAAGGGGAAACACAGCAATGTTAAGCTGTGTTTCCCCTTTTTTTACACAAGTTTTGAATGACCTTGAACTATATGTATATATATAAGCAGATTTATACAAAAGAATATTTAATACCATATCAGCTGCCTTCGTGAAACCATCATGTCAGACCTGAAGGAGAAGATTATTAATGAACTACACAAACCTGCAAGAATAAAGTTTCCAAGAAGAAATACTGTTATAAAAGGGATAAATGATCTATATCAAGCGGATTTAATTGAAATGCGACCGCATAGCAGAATAAACAAAGGATTTAAATATATACTCACAATTATTAATTGTTTTACAAAAGTTGCAGACGCTTTGCCTCTAAAGGACAAGACTGGTAAAAGCGTAACAGAAGCCATGGAAATAGCCATAAAAAGAGATAAAAACAAAATTAAACATTTACAAACTGATGATGGAACAGAATACTTTAATACAAACTTTGCACAGTTAATGAATAAATATAAAATAAATCATTATTCTACAAATTCAGAGAAAAAAGCTGCTATTGTAGAAAGATTTAATAGAACCTTAAAAGGAGCACTGTATAAACAATTTTCAAAAATAGGTTCTTACGTATGGTATGATGTTTTACCACAATTAATAAATGATTATAACAACAGGTTTCATAGAACTATTGGTATGAAACCTAACAAAGTAAATAGAAGAAATGCAAAAGATGTATTAAAACGCATAAAGAAAAATACAAAGCCTAAAGTAGAAAAAATGCAGCCAAGAAAATGTAATGTAAGTGATAAAGTACGGATTAGTAAATATAAGGGAGTGTTTACCAAAAAATACCTTCCCAATTGGACGAATGAAGTTTTTACAGTGTATAAAGTGCAACCGACTGTACCTGAAACGTATATCCTAAAAGATAACAAAGGAGATTTGTTGCAAGGTGCATTTTATGGACATGAAATGTTAAAGTCAACAGTAGGTGATGTATATCTTGTTGAAAAAGTGTTACAAAGAAAAAAGGACGCAGTTAAAGTGCGGTGGTTAGGGTTTAACAAAACTGAGGATTCATGGATACCTATAAAGGACTTGGTTTAATACAAGCAACTCATTTCATCGTTAACCTTTGAGCAGGATGGAGATTATTCACCATAAAGATCGATTCAATATTAATAACATAGATGATTTAACTGTGGATAACGTTAAAATCAACAATGGTAAACACGGTAGTTTACTTCCAAACACTGTTCGATGTATAGTAAGTGGCCCCTCAAACTGTGGAAAGACCAATGTTGTCTTTAATTTGATCACTAATCCGCAGGGATTAAGGTTTAGTAACCTATATATTTTTTCAAAGTCTCTACATCAACCAAAGTATCAATTGCTGGATAAAATCCTATCTGATGTGTCTGATGTTAATTTTTACAAATTTAACGCTAGTGATAGCATTATGCAACCAAACGAAGCGAAACCGTATTCTGTATTTATATTTGACGATGTATCTTGTGAAAATCAGGATACTATTAGAAACTACTTTGCCATGGGAAGACATAATAACATCGACAGCATATATATAGGACAAACTTATAGCAAAATCCCAAAACAACTTATCAGAGATAATGCAAATATTCTAATTGTATTCAAACAAGATGATACTAACCTAAAACATATATATAACGATCATGTGAATGCGGATATGCCATTTGAAAAGTTTAAAGAGCTTTGCGGAAAAGCATGGGCGGAAAAGTATGGATTTTTGGTTATTATGAAAGATCAAGCTATAAAAGATGGTCGTTATAGAATAGGTTTTGATAAATTCGTTTTAATACACTGATTAGCGGTATTACTGTACAAGTCGTCAAGGTGTGAAGATGGTTAACCAGGAAAAGCTATTAAAGGAAATAAAATCACTTAGTGATTCTATTAGACAAAAAAACCGAGCTTTAAAATCAGGTATAAATGAAAGAGAGCAATTTTTAGAAACAACATTCAAACCTGTTACTGAACCTTTAAAGCGATTAGCACAAAATATGGAAAGACCTTCAATTTGCTTCGAAGGAGACAAAATGCTACCAATTTCCAAATATGAAGAAGAATTTCAGAATAATGAAAGTTCTGACCAGTTACAAACATCTGAAGAAAGCGACGAGTATGAAGAAAGCGGAGATATAGGAGATTTAAGGGAAAAGAACATTGCAGGAGATACAAGTACAGAAGATACAAGTGCGGAAGATACAAGAGCAGAAGAAGAGGATATCAACCCATCCAACTTAAGCAAATTAGGCACAGATATTATGTTTAAAGGAACACTTGGAAGAAAATATACATTAAAAATGTTACATGGCACACATGCTAATCGAAATTATCATACATATGGAGCTAGAATAGAGGATAAAGGATTAATGATTGGAGATAGAAAGTTAGATATAAACGAAAATGATGATATAGTTATTGGTGATAAGAAATATAAAGGTACAACAGGTTTGTTTGAACTCATCTTTAAAAATAATCCTGGTAAATATACTAAAAAGGATTTACAATTGTTTAAAAATATACTAGAGTATACAAATGCACATAGAAAAAAATATTCCAAAGAACTACCTATTCATAGAAACAGGTCAATAAAATACACAAACATTACATCTAGTCTTTTCCCCTCGAAATCAAATAAAGCTCCAATTAAAAGAAGAGCTTTATCTTCTGCTGAATTAAATGTTTTGCATAAAAAAGAAAAACAACTGATCCTACAACATCTGGAAGGGGATTATTAAAAAATTTGTATAAAACCAATATAATATATTACAACGATATAAATAAGTTAGTTGATCGAATGAGGTTATTACATGAAGCTATGGAAGCCGGGCACACTGGTTTAGAAAACGAATGGGTAGCTTTGGTTGATGAACTGCGAAAACGAGAAATAATTGTTCAGTAGACGTATATATATATATATATATATATATATATATATATATATATATATATATATATATATATAGTAAGAACCTAAACGATAGCGATTCAGTTACATCATGAGTGTGGACAAGTTTGGACGGTATTCCGAGTTTGGAGTAAAATCTGGATATAGTGAAAAAAGAGCTGGGTTTCCGTTAACACCTGATGGTAATTATAATTTTGAAGGAAAAGTAATTCAAAATGTTGGTGATCCGATTTTGTCTTCTGATGCGGTTACGGTACAATACATGGATAAAAGAACCCCGATTGTACACGAAGACCATTGGGGATTTTCCGGTAAAAGGTTAAGCAATATAAAACATCCCATTTATGATGGTGAAGCAGTAAATTTAGCGACTTTAAAATTGTTAACGATTTACAAAAAGAATGAAACTGATACAAGCTATGATGTAAAAAAATTAAAACTGTCAAATGTAGGTGATTGTGAGCAGGATGGAGACGCTGTAAATAAGAAAATATTTGATATAGTACACAAGAAATGGACTACAGAATATGAAAAACATATGGAAAGGTTTGGTGCAGCTTTATTTAATTATATCCATCGGGCTTCAGGAAGAGCTGTAGCTTCAGATGTTGACAGCCACAATTATTTAGACTGGAAAAAGATACACAATCCAGAAAAACCTAATTAATTAGATAAACCGTCTGAGCCTTCTAAAGTCAAGACATTAGGAAAGGGGGATAAAGTGAATGTGATTAATGAACCAACAGAAAACGATGAAGATTATATAAGAGAAAAAAGAATTTAAATACCCATGATAAGGGATAAAGCATCAGTTATATTCGATAGATGATACAGAGAGGATGATGGAATCCAATATTACTGCGTGGAGTTTAATATCTCAAGAGCCGAGATTTCCCCAAGGAGTGCTGACAGATGGTTTTGTTCAACGGTTTGATAGATATATGGATTGGGAACAACTTTCCATACACTACCTCTTCACAATGACTATGTTAAGAATTTATTTTCACAGAGTTAACTGGATTCATATTTTACAAAGACAACAGTTTTCAGAAAACTTCCTTGTAGAGATGACATCAAATTTTAATAACTGTTGGGAAGTAATAAGTAAATATCAAAATCTCTCTGAAAATTACATTGACAATTTTAAAGATAAACTAGACTGGAATGTGTTATTTAATTACCAACGATTAAGTGGCAAGTTTCTAAGGGAACATGACAACTATTTAGATTTTATTCATTTTACCGAAAACAACGATACCATCACCAGCGGAGAAACATTTGAAACATCTTCAATTACACCTTATTTCTATTTTTACTACTTTTATTTATTATGTCTACATTTAATTAATTAATCCATTTCTATATAATAAATGGATTTTAAACAGTATATATAATACAAGAAGCCAAGACTAATATTAGATTCATTGTAAAACATTTATAGAGTGCACCTACTGATTGTAAGTTTGGCTATAAATAGTCATGCCGAGGGCTAAACGCATCAGTCATAATCGAGAGAGATTACAGAGAGGAAGGGGAATAGCATCAACAGCATTTTCTCTATTAAGTAAACCGGTTGGAGCTATAGTTAACAAGGCGATTGATTTATTACCCGTGGAATTACATTTACCTGGAGGATATCAATATTGTGGTCCTGGAACCAAATTAGAGAAACGGCTTGCTAGAGGAGATCCTGGAATAAATAAGCTTGATCAGGCTTGTAAACAGCACGATATAGCGTATTCCAAATTTGGTGATACAAAAAATAGATCAATAGCAGATAGAGCACTTTCTGAGAAAGCTTGGCAAAGAGTAAAATCTAGTGACGCGAGTATTGGTGAAAAAGCAGCGTCTTTAGCAGTAACAGCAGCAATGAAAGCAAAAACTACGTTTGGAGGAGGAAAGAGAAGAAGGCGTGGGAAAAGACCCGCTAAGAAACAAGGAGGTAATATCAGAAGAAAACGTCGATCTACTAGTGGTAAAGGTAAAAAGAAACCAACAATATGGTCAATGATAAAAAAGGGAGGAGGACTATACCTAAGACCGTATCGTGTGTATTAAATAAGAAAGAGCAATTAATAATTAAAAACAAAGAATTAACCAATGAAGAACTGATTACATATGCTTCTTGTTTGAAAATCCCATTTTTTAGAGGAGTATTTATGAAAGATGAATTACCGGTTAAAATGTGGAAAAATGAGACTGGTATAGTAAATTTGGATAATAGTGAAGGATTAGGCACTCATTGGGTGTGTTACAAGAAACTTGGTGAAACGATTTATTATTTCGACAGTTTTGGAAACCTTCCACCACCGAAAGAACTTCAACAATACTTTCGTGCGGCAGAAAATGTTTTTTACAATTATACAAGAAAACAACCTGATGATACATCCATTTGCGGTCATTTACGTTTAGACTTTTTAGCTAAAAGTGTTAGTCAACTTTAAGATGTCTTCGTATACAGTGTCATTAACCGGTAACTCATGTACTTTGCGCAGTATTCTGTTTCCAGCGCTACGTTTGCAAAAAGGAAGACTATGGGAAGCCGCATTATTGGATTTAACAACATATAACTCTATTCCAAACGTTAGTGAAGGAATTAATAACAAAATACATTATTACAAGACAAAAGATAATAAAGGAAAATATTCAGCTTTGGAAGAATTCAGTTTACCAACAGGAGCTTATGAAATTGATAATATAAATGAAGTTATACAAAAACATATGGGAAAAGAAAATATAACGATAAAAGGCAGTAACAATACAATGAAAGCCGAAATTACTTCTAAGTATTATATTGATTTTGGCCAAGAACGTTCAATTGGTAGTTTATTGGGGTTTTCTAAGGAAACAAAGGTATTAGAACCTAATACAACTCATTCTGGGAATAGAACTGTGACGATCATCAAAGTAAACAGCATAGACATTACATGTAACATTATACAAGGATCCTACAGAGATGGAGAAAATCGGCATATATTACACACATTCTACCCATCAGTCGCACCGGGTTTCAAGATAGTAGAAAAGCCTCAAAACCTTGTGTACCTACCGTTAAACACCAGTTTCATTTCAGACATCGTGCTGAACATAGTGGATCAAGACGGAAACCTTATTGACTTTCGAGGAGAAGCTATTACTGTAAGAATACATATAAAATCATCCGCTTAGATAATGGGGTTATCATTTAAAAAGAGAGAGCCAACCAGCAAAGAGGTCAGTAGCTCATCAGCTGTAGAAGGATTAACAAGTGACAACATTCGTTTTCTAGAATAAATTGGATTAAAGGTCATTAACAATGGATATACTGGATATAGCGCAGGGCCCAACATTCGACGAGACCTTATGGGAAAAGGAATATCACACGCACAACCCTTACGCTTCGTCCAAATTAAACAATAACGATGAAATTAGGATTCCTATACAACAACAAGACATTTATACTCTTCCATGCGAAAGTTATTTATATATTGAAGGAAAAGTAACAAAAGCTGACGGTACTGTTGGAACCACTGTTCCGTTCATAAATAATCCTATGGCATTTTTGTTTGACGAGATTAGATATGAAATTTCAGGAGTTACAGTCGATTCAACAAAAAAGGTTGGAATTTCCAGTACATTAAAAGGATTAGCGTCTTTAACACCAAATGAGAAGAATCTGTTAGCTGTTGCAGGATGGGTTGCACCAGACAAAAGTATAATTACTCCTGACGCTTCGGGAAACTTTGATTTTTACGTACCTTTAAGATTACTTTTAGGATTTGCTGAAGATTACAGAAGAATAATAATAAATGTAAAACAAGAACTAGTTTTATTAAGGTCATCAAACGATAATGATATTATTAAAGCATCTGCTGGAACAACTGAAGCCAATTTAGACTGGAAACTAACATTAGACAAGATTGTTTGGAGAGTACCACATGTGCGACTAAATGATGAACACAGGATTACATTATTAAGAAAGTTAAAATCAGATCGAGACATTGTAATGCCATTCAGAAGCTGGGAGTTTCATGAATACCCCGTTTTACCTTCAACACAACGGCATACATGGACTGTAAAAACTTCTACTCATTTGGAAAAAGCGAGATATGTAATCTTTGGATTACAAACAAAGAAAAAAAGTATATTAACTGAAAATGCTGGTGAATTTGACCATTGTAAATTAACAAACTGTAAAGTGTTCCTGAATTCACAATTCTTTCCCTACGACAACTTTAATATCTCTTTTGATAAAAAAAGGTACAGTGTTTTATACGATATGTACGCTAGGTTCCAAAATTCATATTACGGCAAAACAAACACACCTCTACTATCTCCCGTACAGTTTGAATCGAAAGCTCCGATTGTTGTAATTGATTGCTCCAAACAAAACGAATCTGTAAAATCGTCTAGTGTTGATATAAAAATAGAAATGAAATTTCAAGAAAACGTACCTGCAAATACATCTGCGTATTGTTTAATTTTGCACGATAAAATTGTTACATACACGCCGTTGACTGGTATCGTAAAGACGGTATTGTAAAACGTTGTACCACCACCGGCACCGCCACTGTCGCTAACCTATAAATAGCGGAGCAACAATGCAGGTCTTCAGTTGATCGTCTATCGTCGCATGGGCAACATCTTCTACAAAATGAGTTCTCCATCTGTTGTACAAGGTGATGCAGAGGTAGCACCGTTATTGGAACGTGATAATACTAGTGAAGAAGAAATCATCAAGGAAATAACTGCATTTTTAAAGTTTGGTAAAAGAGATAGAGAGGAGGAAAGTAATGCAGACCCATCAAAGGTAGTACCAAAGAGGAAGAAGAAAGTTGAAGAAAATATTCCTCCTCACATTTTAACTGAAGTTTTTTTGCGAATCTTTTACCCCATCTCAGCATGCATCAGTAAAAGTGTATCAGTTGGATTGATGAAGTCATTGGATTATTCCCCTACAGTAATACTACACCATGGAACAAAAAAGGTTTTATTTTCGCAAAATGCTTGGGAGTCATTTTTGAAACATGTACATTTAATAGAATGTTATTTAACTAACAGTTTGTGTGGAAGGAAAACACATATTCGACTTTTGGATTGTGACAATGAAATCGATATTGTTAAACATCGTGGACAACTACAAGTGCGAATTAGAGACTTGACTCAACATGAAAATAAGATTCTACTGTCACGTGAAGAATTCTACGTTTTAAACTACGCAACAGAACCTATTACAAGGTACATGAGACAGTTGGTATTTGCAAGCGCTATTATTAAAGAATATTTGGTCGATACTTTGGAAAAACAACCTGATAGCACCATCGTGTACGGACCTGTGGATACATCTATTTTTAATAGAATACCTCATGAAGTTTGCATGTGGAGAAAGTTAAAGGATTTTGAACCACTTGTAGAAATCGCTACAGAAGCTACAGAAGAAACAACACAGGAAGAAGAAACGGAGAAACAAGAAGAAGAAGAAAACGAAACACAAGAAGAAGAAGTTAAAAAAGACTAAAGTTTGACTTAGTAAAGAAGAACACACGTGGGGTAGGCCTATTGGGGACGGTGCCCACGTTAAATATACACCAACGCGCCTGCAACTGTACGGCCTGGTATTTAACCTACCGTGGTGTGGAAAACAGTTTAGTTGATCGCTAGGTGCCATGATGAGCGGAGGGGATGAAGAAGTGAGTGTAAAGCCTTGTGTAATAGAATTCCAAGCATTTCGAAATAATGATGATAGGTTTATTATCAAGGAATTAGTAATTTTAGACTTGCTTACATTTGTAGTTTACCCATTCACGTTTGAAGCTCCTTTTTCTTTTAACAACCTTAACGCCAAAGCAAAAAGTACAAACAAATGGATAACAAACTACTTTCATCACATACATTGGTATGAAGGATTTATAAGCTACAGTAATCTGCACAGTATTATGTTTAACTTTTGCAAACAATATTCACATATATACACAAGAGGATTAGAAAAAAGGAACTGGATACAAAAGTACACGCACGGTGATGTTTTCGATATAACCATCGGTAAGGACTTTAACATTAATCTCGGTAATATTTGTGTTGCTGCAAAAGATCCTAAACACGGACAATTAAACTGCGCATTGCACAACGCATATCGTTTGGCTGCTTACTTGGAACAAACGCAGAAATGTGGTGGGGGTAGCAAAGAACCGGAATGTGGTGGGGGTAGCGGGGCCTATAAATACGAGGAGCCAACACCGCTCCGGCACGAGTATTATTCGAGACTACGAAGAGGCAACATCACAGAAGACATCGCAACCACCACTGACGAAGATGGCATCACAACAGTTTCTACAAACACTGGTTGATCAATTCAACACTCATTCAAAATCCGACCTTCTGCTAACTAAAAAGTGTTCAGAATTAAAAGAACAAAAACACTACATTATTCATAACATCAAGAAAGTGGAAACCACACATGGAGAAGCAATTCTAGTTTCATTGAGCGAAGCACCTTTAACTTCAGGAGATGAGCCGAAGTTTCAAGTATTTCTTCCAAAACGATTTGTTCAACTGCTACAGAATGAAGATTTGCGAGATATTCAACCGGGGACGTTGTATTTGGTATCACACGGTGTAAGCGGCAACAACTCAACGGAACTCACTCTGCACATCATGCATCCTTGTACATAATGTCTCTGTTTGTATTTCTCTGTTTGTATTTTATTGTTTGTATTTCTAGTCATCAATGTTAAACTTAAGTTTATTGTATTGTAAGATGTTTGTTTAATAAAGAAAAGAAAAAATATAAAAAAATAATATAAAAAAAATAAAAAAAACAGCAACACAGCAGTATATTATTTTATATACTGCTGTGTTGCTTTTTTTTAAAATTCAAATGGATGACCTTGAACTTTCATTCAGGGTTAACTTATGAAGAGGTATAAAAGAGAGGGAGCAGTGAAGTTAGTCTCAGTCTTGTCTAACACACGCTGCAGCTAACATGTCGGTGCCACCTATGAACAATTTATTTTTCGATAACAATTTGAAGACATATTGTTGCGAGTTACAATGTTTTAAAATACCAGGCGATCAAGTTGACGGGAAAGCTTGTCGTAAGTGCAAGTGTTTCAGCTATTGCATATGTAGATGTAAAACGTATCAAATGAACCGACAAGATAAAATACAAGAATTACGCCGAAGGATTGCATTACTGTGGCGGCGAATGTAGTAGCAACGATCTGCCTCGCACCAGCTGCCACCTGCCACCTGCCGCCTGCCATCTGCTGTCCGCCATCTTCTCCGCCCCACCACACTTTTACCCCCACCATTTCGTTTCATATCAGAACGTTAGCTAGCGAATAGTCAGTACACCTCCGGCTCTCGACTGGTGAACATCGAGTGCTCTCCACAAACGTAAAACATTATATTAAAATGTCCATTAAAATTAGGTGTATTCATTATGACTCTATTCATCTTGCGACTTTCCAAGACCTCGAGGTGTTTAGTGAAGAGTTAAGACTTCTTATTGCGTCCGGTTACGATTTATCTTTGGAACTTTACGCATCAAAAAACAACATGGACTCTGCGCAGGGATCGAAGTATCTACCGTCTTTCATCAGAAAGCAAAGTGATGGCCGCAACTCGTCCGGATCAACAACATCGATGACAACCAACAACGGGGAACTATTGTAAACATGAATTATTGTAAACATAACTTATTGTAAATAAAATAAAGTAATATTTGTAATTGTACTACCTCGCACTCGTATCATTCGATTGCTTCATTCGATTGTTTCATTCGATATTTATTATCGATTAACTATCGAATCACAATCGTTTTACGAGTGCGAGGTAGATTTTTTTAAAAAAACTTCACCGTGACCTTGAACTTTGAACTTTTACTCATTTCGTCACAAAACCGCCTACGTCACTGGCTCAGCCTCAGATGACGTCTTTCATGACACAGCGCTTCCGGTCACGTGACCGGAAGCTGTCAATCAAGTGAGCCAGAAGTCCCCTTTCCCTACTACTAATATGTGTGTACTATTCATATATTTATTTCCATTTACTTAAACACATTTTTTGACGGCAGTTCACTATGATATGTCAACCTTTCGGACAAAAAATTGTAAATTTAAATAAGCCTTTATTCTCCAGAAAGTACAGTCTTGGATACTGCTTCTTCTAAAAATGTAATACGATTTTTTCTTGAAAGTTGTGTACGGTTTATTATAATTGTTATTCCATACTATTTCACACTTGCTTGAATCAAAATATACTTGAATTTATTGCTTAAAACCAGTAAGATAACAGTACAACGACGAACTGTTACTAACACGGAAATTGAGTGGGGTGTATGTAACGTGTGTCTCAATCAAACACTTTTTCTTTACAAACCTTTCGGAGTTTCCATTAAATCATTGCGATTTCATATGCGACTAGGTTCTTAATACCTAGTCAAATAGATATAATGGTGTGTAGTTGTGGTTCTATAATTTTCAGACCTACTAGACCAATCTATAGCTAAAAATTCGCAGTCAGATGATTAAGATATCCAAAAAAGGCCTAAAGCCTGCTCCGAAAATCCCTGAGGGCTCTACTCGATTACTTTTAGAGTACCCACAACAATGCTCCTAAAGTTGTCTTGTATTCTTCAGATGAATACTTAGTTATATGTTTATTACTTGAGGTATATTAAAAGGAACACGTATATCGTTCACATACATCGTTTGTAATGTTCGGGTAAAACTGGGTATAACAGCTAGTTTCAATGAATTCCCCTTACTGAAAGGTACTATCAGTAACAACCATCGTAACGGTAATAAACACGGATTAACAAATATCCATAAACTCGTTACAGTAACACTCTCCAGGTTTTTAAATAAAAAATTTATGACCATTAAATTATGGTTTTTAACAGATTTAATTTATGTTTAACGATCTAGTTATAAGATACCGTCTAATAAACTCCAATAATGCAATGTAAGTCTTTACAATGTATTTTAGATCCAAAACTAATACCAAAGAGGGGATTACAAGATAATCTGTAGCTGCATACAACTGAACACGGCCCGAGGGTTGTTTGGGGGTGGGAAGAACATGTCTGTCTACACCTAAGGGGTATTTACAGACACGTTTAGCTAATCCTGCATGTCTGAACATCCAGTAAGCTAGTACAAAACGGGTATTGCAAAAGCAAACTAAAGGCATGTAAACACTGAATAACTTTCTGTTTTGTTGGGATATGTGATATTAGATATAAATAAATTACAATTCCACTTTTCATTTCACTTTAAGGATTTTACTTGAAAATTATATTTATAATAAAATAGTTTTATTTTATAAAGATTTGTTTGGCATCAAAGCTAAATAGGGTTAAAACTCTTGGCTGCATAAGGTACCTATATTTTATAAGTATTAACCCCTGTCTACAAACAAAAAAGGAAATAGGTTTGTTAAATGTTGAACAGGAAATGTGTGTTAAGAGATACGGCTTAAAAATAGTAAATACTTATTATTTATTGTTTTATTTTTAACTAGCTTTTTCCCGCAGGCTTCGCCCTGCAAATGATTTATAAAAACTATGACAGTTGTGTATGCTGCATACTGCGGTTAACCTGTGGAACTACTATGAATCTGATCAGCTGTTTGTATTTTCATCAGCTCAAACAAAAATGAATGTCCATAAGGAATACACGGGAACTTGGAAGTCCCGTGGGGCAGAGCCCTGTAGTATTTTAAAAACGTAAATAGGCCTATGTGTTTATTTGGTATGTAAGGAAAATTCCTGCCAATCGGCTTAGTAGTTTTTGAGCGATTTAAGAACACACATCAGACAGACAGACACACATCATCCCATTTGAATATATTAGTAAGGATAATGACTGTACTCTACTAAAACAGAAGAAATTTGCATGTGCTATAATGAGAGTTTTGTCACAATGACACATTATACTTTTACACTGCGGATTTCGTATTTATTACATGCAATTAAAAATTAATATTTTGACTCGATCATTATGCTTTACTTACCTAAAATGTCTTTATCTAGGCCTAAGATATATTGTGTGAATGTACATTTATTTTTACTACTATATTTAAAAAAAATAAAACATGTTAAATTTAAAAACTTTGTAAATTGGATTATATGAAGTTTTATTATTATGGGTTTTAAATTTAATTTTGAAGAACACCTAATGATGACACACTGTGACAAGTTAGTGGTATATTTTTGTGAAATTACATGTTTAATGAAGAACGGTAAAATAAATCTTGAATAAGTAAGACTTGTCCATATGTATGTAAACAATAAGTAAAATAAAGCAATATTTAAAGTAATAAATATTTGTATAAGTTAATAACTAAAATATATAAATAAGTTTTAGTTTCAGGACCCTTGATTTTGATGGTAATTTAAAAATCTTACCTTGGTGAGATTAAAGCTTGAATAGTAAGTAAAATAATTTCTCTGCATTTTTATACTGATCTAATTAACTAATATTTAAACCGAAACAATTTATGAAATAATCATAAAATTGAAAAAATACGTTTGTTCAGTCACTTTTCCTGAATTCACTTGAAAAACATTCAAAGTTAAAAAACTATAACTGAATTATTATTTTAATATGTTTGATCATCTGTAAATTGAATCATAACGTAAAAACGTCATACTAAAATGATCAAATAAGAGCTAGTAATTTAAATAATCCATATAATAGTTCTAAACAATTTTAATTAGAAAAATAGCCTGGTTTACTCTAGTTTATTCTGGTTTCCACAGCATTTTACGAGCTATCCAGTAATGCGAAGTATATTGCACTAAAAGCTGCAGTATCGGATTCAGTGAAAGACGGCTCTGCACGAGAGGTACATTAATGTTCTTTTGATCTCTTTTAGATCCCATCACATTCAGACAGTCTTTTATTTAGAGCCCATCCCGTATCAGAGTCTATATCTATGAACATTAAACTGGGATTTTATTAAGTTCATGAATAATAACATATCTTGAGCAACTGACAAAAGTAATATTTTTTAAGTAAAAACTTAACCCTCTTTAAAAAGGAATGATGCACATAAATTCACAGAGGTATTTCACACGGTGGGTCCAGAAAATTTGTTCCTCCAACTGTATAACTGTTTAAACTATTGGTAAAGATTATATAAAGTAATTTCAACATTGGCATTGCTTGGATACCCGTTTTATAACAAGACAATTACATATCTAAAACCTTTACATTGTTAACGATCAAAATCGTGAGGTAATCGTTTGTGTTTCAACTTATTGATATTCAAGCTAAATTAGGAATACATAAAAATAGGGTAGCCTTAATTTTGAAATTCAAATAAATGTAAACTAAAATTACTATTCTGTAGGTAAAGTCGATTACGAATTTAAATGAAATTCTTAAATATCTTGAGCAGGCACTTGTCCCTAATTATAACACTGACATTTATTTTGCCACTAGGCTTTAAGGTAAGGAAAGGGTTTAAATTTAATCTGAGACTGAAAGAACTCTGAAAGAAAGTCTCAGGGGTAATTTAACTGCTTCTTTGCCTCGGGTTTACGCTTGATTTACAAGATTAAATTCCAGGAATTATATTCTCTCAGTGAATCGCAGAGCCCATTTGATAACAATATTTGACTATTTTATAACGAATATAGCAACAAGTATTGATTGCATTAAACATGTCACCTTTAGCTTAACATGCGGATAGTTTATCAACTTTGTAATGTGGCAAACGGAAAATCAAAAGAACATTGTATAAATTCCATACCTTTTGAATGGTTAACAATTACTATCTGTATTAATTGCTCAGTTAGTATTACCAAATACAACCATGTACATGTATTTAGTAATCAGTGTATTCATGTAATCAGTGTAACAATTTATTTCAATTTTGTCTGCAAGTCACAAATTATTGGTTATTTAACATCAATTAATTTCTTAAAGGGTAATTAATGACTTTCAATGTGTAATTATTTTTTATAAATACTGAGATAAAATAATATAAATAGTACTTTTAACGATATTTCTTCATTTATATTAAGTTGTCATTACAATTAATTATTCCTTAGTTTTTAAAAGTTGTTTATCTTTCTTACAGACCAAAACAATGCACCAGTAATGTAATTATGTATGCAAATAAGTAAACAGTTTCCATTATTCCACAATTTTAAAAATTTAGGATTAATTTAAGTTTTCAACTTTAAACAAGTTTAAACAACGATTCATCGCAAAACTTTTACTTTCATTGCTGTATGGTTTTAAGCAATTTTCAGCGATTGTGTCATGCGTATGCAAATAAAATAAAAACTATAGCCATCAAATACAACAAATACACGAGTTTGTAAAGTACATATTTGAAAAGTTTTAATTTAAATACCCCCTTGGCGAAGTTTAATTCACAATAATGAAACTGCTACCTCCATTACAGTTAAAACAAGGTTTTTAATTTCTGTAGTTAGGGTGTTGTACAGAAACTTTAATTTGAACATAATAACTAAAAGTTGAACGTAAGATGGGAATCCAAGATGGCGGACAGTAAAAAAAAACAGTGAATTAGCTCTCTAAAGAAGTGTTTAAAGTGTTTTATGTAGTTTATTTTGTTTTAATTATGTGAAGTGGGTCACCTTACATACCTGCATTTAAAAAAATGTGACACAAGGATGAGTTGGAACACAAGTGATATAAAAGTAGATAACATTTTCTTAGTTCTGGGAAATCCTCAAGATAAGACTGGTTGACAAGGTCACAAGGAAGTTGGAGCAAGGGTCAGATGGGCACAGCTGATAACATCAGAGTTCCTTATCTGTCCATCAACTCATTAATTGAGTACCATATTAACTTCTTTGACTTATATCCTAGTCATTAACAACGAGATCCTCTGTCTGCCTTTATGTGGGTTTATGTTTACTTTAATACTTTTGGTAAATTTAAATTTTTAAACTTTTGGTGACTCTCCTGTATAATTTATTTTGATCTTGAACTTATAATACAACACACAAAGATTATAGTTTGTTTAGCCTATAACCCTGTAACAAACTACATACATGTAAGTTATATCTCAAAAATAACATAATGACTGTCATAAAACAGAAAATGCCTCCTGTCTGGAAGAGGAAGTAAGTGGTCAGGAAATAGGGTTTAAGCGCAGGGAAAACTAATGTGTCCATGACACATCTACGAGAGGAAGGATTTTTAGATCGAAAAAAGAGCTACTAGAATATATATTAGAAAATAATCTACCTCTTAACATTGATAAGTTTATCTTTTGCTCAGTAAAAAACGGGCTTCTAGAATATAAAGAAGAAATCAGCTCAGAAACCCAAGGATCATCTGATAGTACGGATATTGATTTCAGTTCATCAGTCTTCTCTGATTCAATGTATAAAAATATAGATTTATTAACAGAAACAACATGTAAAAAATTCAGTGGTACTGAATCCTGTACAGAAACTAGTACTAGTTTGGCTTTTTCACTGTTAGATGGCAAATGGGTAACTGATGACTCAATTTGACTATACTTTGAAATGTTGGAAATCTTGGTTAGGGGGAAACATTCAATATTATTGATGAACCTTGTAATCAGTCAAGCTATTAAGTGCTTACACGACTATGAATCTATTTTGACACCATTATGCCTTAAGAATAAGTCATATATATAATCCCTATAAATGGCTCTCAATCTATTGAGGAAGAAGCGAGTGTAACTCACTGGAGTTTGATTCTCTACTCGAGAGTTATGCATAATTTGTTATTCTTTGACTCAATAAATGGTTCTAACAACTAAAAATCAGCTAAGATAGTTGCTGAAAAATCAAATTATGATTATGCATTTCCAAAGAGCCAGTGAAAATTCACTCATGTAACATTCCTCAGCAAGGTAATGGCTCTGACTGCGGGATATTTATGATTATCATAGTTGACGTATCATTAGCCAAAATTATGGATGAAGAAGCTCTTAACTCCCATGAAGAACTGGAGATAAATTTATCTGATTTTAATGAGGTTAATTTTAGGTCAAAAAGGGCTCAACTGGCATCAATAATGTATAATTACAAACAAGTTCACAATGGTATTGCAATCAACTGTGGTAGAGTCAATCCCAAATCAAGCAGTGCTCATGATAAAGGAATTAAAATTGACATACTACCACATAGATAGACTTATACACGAAAAAATTCAAATATCAGATCTGCTTGTCGAAATCATCTTGGTACAATAATGCTTTTAGACTTAAACAAGAAAATAGACAGGACTGCCTGGGCCGAGACGGTTTGCATCTGAACCGGAAAGGGTCACAGAAACTATCTATCATAATCCACAACATTGCATGTCTGTGTAAGAAGCTGACAAACAGGCCTAGTACAATCAAGCAATCTTTGATACTAGAGGATAACCAGGGGTGGACTGACACTATGAAAAGGGCGGTGGAGTAGGTCCTGAGGGCTCTAGGATATATATACTGGAAGAAATGTTATTGGGCAGGGGATACGTTGCAGTGCTATTCAAGGGGACATCTTGGTAAAAAAAGCCACTGTAACTTTGTTCATTCGGATTCTCACTTAAGTAGTGTATTTGAACTTAAATTTTAACCCTAATTTGAGGGACCAAACACTAAATGGATTTACATATCTGTCTGACACTAGAAGGAGATTGTCCAGAAAACATGGGCCCATAGAACATGAAAAACCTAAATTGAAGAGAAGATCTCCAGCCGATGAAGTCCGTGCGTCATACAGATCACAAAGTAACATATTACTGACCGTCTGAACGCACTTGCTGTATGACAATTTAACAGTAAATGTTTTTAAAAAATCTGCATTTATATCAAACTCACAACACACACTGACTGCTTAACACATAAAGTCTGACTTCTAAACATGAAGGAAAGTCTTCTTAATTCACTACTTTTTCTCATAATTTGTGGATTATCCTATGGATTAATATCCCAACTAGCCAACTAATTTCCTTTGGCATTGGTTGATATCTTAATTCCCATTTAGGATAGGTGTAATTCGTATTGGTTTTGAAGTTAAGATTATGTAGGCCTATTTACCTTTTAAAAATTACACATTTCAAATAATACTCTTGAAGAGTCTATAAAAGTACCCATCAATACCACCATACTCATTCACAATATTAATTATAATACATAACACAGTAGCTCAACCAACTTTAAGCTGCAAACGATAGTCAGCTGGAAGAGAGCGTATGGTGTTTGACAGGTGAACGCCCGTTTTGGTTTACTAACCTCTAAAACAAAAGTTTTAAATTAATTAATTGTTTTTTATATGAAAACTGATTTTTTTCAATGTGACATTTATTTAAATTATAATGATAATTAAAATAAACTGGTTTTAGATATTGTTTACCAGTATTTCTTTATTTTCCCCCTTCGAGGAGGGCGCCAGGATGCCATTACAGGGAGGGCGCACCGGGAACTTTCCCGGTGTCCCGGCGGGTCAGTCCACCCCTAAGGATAGCTCGATATCTGAGTAAACTGAATATATCTGTCATTTGGCAAACTTCCCGCCATGCTTAAGTGGACGTTGTGTGAAAATGTTTGTCTTCTAGTGGTTTATTCCATTGAATGAGTTTTCAGCCACATGAACCATGACAATAAAGTCACAGGATTGACCCAGTGCAAAGCTAGGACCCCAGTATTATGCTGCTAGGTGAGAAGTCAATAGATATAATTTATTTATTTTAGAAATTATTGCGGATCTTTGCCTTCACTGAATGAAAATGTTCAATGATGGCAAATGTTCACAATCATTTCTTAAATAACATAAACTCACCATCGCCAATAATGATTTTAAACCACGATATGGTTGATTTTAGAGGGTTGGGAATCCCCTCAGAGGGTTTATTTCAAGGTATGGGAATTCTGGTAAAAAGGTGTAAAACATTTCTGGCAGAACATTTTGTATGACACCTTGAGCACCTTGACTAGCGTTCGTGCGTGCAGAATTAACCCTGCACCCTCGTTACTTAAACAAGTACAATTTGTCCGACGGGAAAACCCCTTCTGCGTCTAGGTGTTGACTTGTAAAGTTCTCAACACGTCCGGGATCGCTAGTATTGTCAGAGGGAAAGCCCGCGCCCGCTCTGCCTGTTAGGGTTCTATTGAAATAAATGTTTAAACGAAGACGCGGGCTCGCATCAAGACTCAGACACGGGCTTTGACCTACATCGTCTGTAAGGGCTCTTTCATGCCATTTTCTGGTATTTTTACATTATCAAGTTTTTCTCGCATGTCGGTTTCATTTGAAATGACATCTTAAAGACCGAAATGTGGCATAAAAGTCGCAAATATACTAATCTGCCGCCATCGGTAAACAAGTCCTTTACTCAAATTCTATTGATTGGCCTTTGGCGATTTAATTGACATGATTTAAAATCTAAATCCACCAGTCAAAGGAATCATGTACTGTGTAAACATCAATGAAACATATTACCCAAAACTACATTTGATTATAAGATAAATTTGGTAGATGTCTGGGGATATGGAGCACTGAATCTTAAAAGAAAACATTAATCTTTCACACAGCTGTAAAACAAGTGTTTTTTTTGTTTATTAAAGAATCTAATAGATTTTGGAAAATTGTTTTAAATAGCAGGTAGTACCTTTATTACTAGTTCTTCATAATTATTTGACGTTTGATAAGATCAGACAGATGATGATTCCAAACTAACTATTATACAATTTTCTATTAAAAGATATAAAAAGTACTAAATTGACCTTTACGGTCTGATGTTAATTTGATTTCAATATTTAATTTGAATCGAATATCTATTCAACTTCCATCATGTTTTAATATTATAAAACTACACCTTTCTTGGTAATGTATGAAAATAAATCATGTTTTATCGGAATATAATTGTTTTTTACACTGTTCTACTAAGACCTTCGTCTGATGTATGATGCATGTAAGACTTGCGGATTGCTAAATTGTTTCTGGTACGATTTAAATATATTTTCATATTAAAAAAGTATCAATTTAAAATTATAAAGGTATAGAAAGTTAAAAACTATAGTGAAATGGTTTGCAATTGAAATTATCCGTTTAAAAGTCACTTTTATATGTTGTATCTGCGGAAGGATTGGATCCGCAGGAAGCAGCTCTACATCCGGTGGTTCATCAAGCGATGACGTTATAATTACTCTAGTTTAACAAATAGGTTTTCCTGCAAATATCACGCTAGCATTGCTGCAGATATCAACTTGAATAAAAACGTATTTATAGGTATTTAAAGTTTTTTTTTTTATTTAGGGAATACTGCGGTGTGGGTTGTTGTTTGTATCATGACATATGCTAGGATTTCCAATATACTTTGTAATTTACTTATAATACAAAAAATATTAATAAAATTGAATTAAATATAAATATAATAGGCCTATATGTATACAAATTTTAAGGGAGTATAAAATAAAATTTTAATTTCAAATGTAATTGATAGATGAATCAATTTTTTAAAATGGTAAAGGGCACGGAAAACTAAAGTGCTTTATAGTTTTCTACGGTAAAAGTAATAGCAACATCTTGGAGCTGATTCGGACACATATGGCATACCATCCGATACATGCTGAGGTGATGGTAGAATATTATATAGTCTGGCTGTAGACGTAGACCTATATATATAAGGAGGAAGCTGCATGAACTCGTTCCTTTTAGTATTATGTAATGTTCCCAAGAGTTCAACGGGGGATTCAGTAGCCTACTTGAAGAGAAGGGCCGAGAGTGCCTGTAAACACCCAGTAAATTATTGTATATTTTAAAATATTATGTAATTGTTTTGTTACGGTAAATTATTATTTTCTTATCCTTTTAGTTGCTGCGAACTGTATTTGACTCCGTAATATACATAAAATTACATCATTACCAACAAACTTTCTTTTGGGTTATTTTAGAGCCACCTATTTATAAAAAATTTACTAATAAATGCCTTATAAAATTAAGATAACATTACAACTTGGACTAAATTCATACTGGTTAGCTAACTGGTTGTGCTTGTAAGGTTTATTTTTGTAACTAAACAAAACGTAGCACTTGAAAATTGTTTGATTTTTTTAGATGAGTTAGAATAAGCTTGGCTCTCATAAATAAAGATATAACAATTAGGATAGTATCATTAAAATTAGTTAAAATAACGATAATAAAAAGTAATACAACTATAATAAGTCAAATATAATCCACCTACTTCATATTTTTTTTGGCAGAGGGTGATTCTGATATACTTCACCTGGTTCCCGGTGGTAAAATGAATAAAATATTGAGTATAATAATTAAATAATACAAACAATCATATAACAAATTGTAGACTGTTATTTAACCTCTTTACAGATTAACCAGCTTGTTCATAGATTTGACAATGTAGTAAGTACTATAAAAAATAAATTTTTAGTGCGAATTAATTACCAAAATGGAGGTAGAGGAAGAGTTGGTTCTAAATTTCATTATGTAGGCAAAGTTATTGTCTGCTCCGAGACAGACACTTGGGCAATTCATGCTTCTCTACACTCCTGCATTATGCATGCATTGCCGCTGGCTTCCTGCAGGCAATTAGTGTCAGGATTTATAGCTGGTACGAATACAATGGTAACCATACGACCCAGCAGATAGGTTGTTTCAAAGATTTATGGTACAGAAAAATTTATTCTGATGTTTTTGTTACATGAAAAATATTTCACTGGGTATACAGTAAGCGAAGAAGTACGTTACAACGACTCTATACATTTCTGCATCATGGAAAATGTTGTTATGTACATTTATTAGCCAGCCATAAATTACTTTTAACTTTAGAATTTAAAAATATACCTAACTGAAAACTTAAAATGCTTTGTAGAAATTATACATCTCTATATATTCAGGAATTTATAAACATATGGTATGAACAAACATAAAAGAGAAATTCGAAGATCTTATAAATTATTCTCACTACACCAGAGCTGACAGATGATGCCTTAATTTTCTTTTAAGTAAACAGATTGTTAATATGCTAGTTTAAAACAAAACCCAGTAGTTTTAACTATGGTACTTTTCCAGTTGCTATAACTAGGTTTCAAATACCTCATGGCCCATTACGAAGCTCAGACGTGAGCTCGGAGCTGATTGAGTTCGTGGACCTCAACCCACGCCATATTGTGAAGAATTCTGTGCAACTGAACCTACTCCAAATTCTGCGGAATATCTGCGGAACTGAACCTACTTCACGTGCAAGGAATCTTGAACGCCTGATGTATGGGCTGATATCCAACAAGGAACATTTTTTTCCACATTGCCATAAGTTTATCTTTATTGGTTTTGAGTACGCCTGTATTTAAGTTGTTTTTTCTTTAAAATGCAAACGTACATGTTGTAGTAATAGCTTGTAGTTTATTGTTATACATGGAAATTAATGTGTTTTACTGATATAATATTTGTGTTTTTGTTGTTGTTGTTGGTGTTGTTGCTGTCATTGTTGTGATAATAAGGAAGTCACTATACAACTATTATACTGTTAGCTTTAGTAAAAGTTAATTTTAACCTTAATCTACCGCTCAAACGGAAAGAACACGAACGGTGTAGGCTCCAAACAGATGTAAATCTTGGGACTCATCTTATTGTTACTTTAATCTGACAAACAACAAATTGTCTTATACTTGCTTAACTAAGCAATCTTAAACAATCTTAATAATTATTATTAATAATTATTATTTATATATTATTTGTATATCCTATTTTCAAAGGATCAATAATAATGTTATATAATTTCTCTTGATTCGTATATTCTACCTTAAACCACCTTTAATTTCTTCATCCCTTTTGACTAATACAAGATTTCACATACACTGTAATACCACCCTTAAGATATTAATTTTTACCAACAAGACAATTTAAGATATATTTTTAAACCATTATAAATAAAGCTCTTGCAGATTTAATAATACGTTAATTTGTCCAGTAACCCCATACAGCATGATGCACTCAAACGCAAACAGCAAACAGTTGTTTTACCACGGTTGTTACAACAGCCCCTGACTCACTCCCTCGGTGGAAGGCAGGTCTCGCGAGTGGTGGTGTTATTACATTACGGGAAACACGTCACTTTATAAACTTCACCTCAACGGTTCGTTTTTATCGTAAAAACAACACACTTCTGCCTGCGTTTTGGTGAATAAAATTAATGGTTTAATATTAAACAGTAATGGCTGATTAAACAAATTATTGAGGAATAGTAGTTTATTAAATTCTGATTGAAAAACTTTATAAATCTTAATTTCTTATCAGATTGTTTATTATACCAGCAGTCAAACTATTACCGCTTTAACTAAGTTAATGCTAAATATAATAGTAGTATTGAAAGTGGTAAATTGGTTATTAATCTTTACATCAAAATAAAGATATAACTAGCATAGATAACGGTGTAGGTTTAGCGTGCGGAAGGGTAATGTGTGCTGTATTGCAAATATGGTCTATGTCAAGGTTTAAATTAACTTGGAAAGATTGTCTGGATTTCTTGTGTTGGGAAAACTTGAAACTTACTTGGTCACTCATTTAACCTATGGAGTATATAGTTTAAGTCTTTATACAAATATATCAAAGATGAGAAAACAATATCAGTAGTTCTGGTTTTAGTTTTTAAAATACATTATAATTTCCATTCGAGTAATATTGTTTTGGGATGCATTATTATTTCATTGCTTTTTATTGAAATTTTTTCCTTCTCAAAGGAAACGCACTTGTTGTAAATAGTTATTGAAAATAAAACTTTTGAAAACAATTAAGTTAGTGAACATTAATTTAAACTCTACAAAAGGGTTGAATTAAACACAACCAAACAACTAATTAAAAAAATACTTATTTACTTCTTAACACAAGTTAAAATACCATTTTAGCGAATTTCCCCTATAGGGAAGAAGCTATTACCGTAGTCGGCATGGTAAAACCTAGGCCCGGGACCATGATAACTTTTCGTTTTGAGGTCCCCAGACCCCAAAAACACCATTCGTTCGAAACTGTATATATATATGTGTCCGTGAGCACGATAACTCTCGAAAAATTATCCGATTTTGATGAAATTTGGTATAAACATGTAAAGCAACATTTATGACTTTAAGTTCGAAAACCATCCAGATCGCTCTATCCGAAGGGGTATTTTGGGGGGTTTTGTACCCAAAAATGGGTTTTTCGAATTTTTTACATATAATTTTGGAAAAAGTCAAATTTAATTTTTTCCCATTGGATTCAGCTTAAAAAACACACAATTTGGTATTTTGATCATTTCTCTACGTTAATTGGTTACCGAGATATTGAAAGTGCTAAACACAGTACGTTGTCTAATGTTATTCTTATGGAGAAAAATACAAATTTTATATCTCGCTTATTTATGAACGTATACTAACGAAACTTGGTATACGGCTTCATCTGGTTGTGGACCATTGATATTTGCTCAAAAAAAAAATTTTTACCAAAGGCTCCCGTAGCAGCAAACCTGCCTACTTAGCCCCATGTTATTCTTATGGAGAATAAGTAACGTGTTATCTCCCTTCATTATGAAAATAAATTAATTAAATTTGGTACGTGGCTTTACCTACATGAGTTATATTGATATTTGTATAAAACCCCGTTTTGTTGTGTTCCTTGCTTCAGCAAACCTGCATACTCAGCCGCCATGTTATTCTTATGGCGAATAATTAAAATGTCATAGATCGTTTATTTATGAATGTATATTGATGAAACTTGATATGTGGCTTTATGTGGTATTAAGATACATATATGTGCATTGGAAATTCACTGAGTACGCAGGTTTGCTGCTATGGGGGTATTTACTTACCTGGTTATTTGTTTTATTGTGCTCGTAGCTATAAATACTAACATTAATTGTCTTCAGGATGCCAGCGACAATGCATGCATAATGCAGGCTAGTGGAGATGCAAGAATGAGATGCCCGAGAGCCTGTATAGTAGCAGGTAGCAGGCAATGCCTGGTGATTTTGTAACGTAATATTTTCAGTCTATAATTTGTTTAAATTGAAATAAAAAGAAAATTATGTTAATTCAAAAAAATTAAATCTAAAATGTTGCAAACTGAACAATTATTTAATAGATACATTTTTACTTTCTCCCTCTATACATAGTATATGGAGAAAGTATTGTTTTCGTCAACATTTTAGAATTTGAGTTGTTTGTGAAAATATTCGTTTTGGTGCTCCCTGAACCCAAAAAGGTGGTTTTTACGTGATGTCTGTCTGTGTGTGTGTGTGTGTGTGTGTGTGTGTGTGTGTGTGTGTGTGTGTGTGTGTGTGTGTGTGTGTGTGTGTGTGTGTGTGTGTGTGTGTGTGTGTGTGTGTGTGTGTGTGTGCGTGCGTGCGTGCGTGTGTGTGTGTGTGTGTGTGTGTGTGTGTGTGTGTGTGTGTGGATGTGTACAGAGCTAGAGCCTTAACCAATGGGCCGATTTTTATGAAATTTAGTATGTAGGTACTAATCCACGATATCTCCAGGTGTTTTTTCATTTTTTCAAATTTTTGATTTTTAAGGGTAAAAATCCCCCAAAATCCAAAGGGGTTTAAAAAACATCCACCCAAATCCCTGCTTTGGAGTCACTACAGAATCCATTGCTACACTCGTGGTTTTAAGAGGGGAAATGACCCCTATTCCCCCCCCAGGGTTATTAAGGGGCAACATATTTCGAATTTTCTCTGTTGGTCAATGCTAACTTGACAAGCAAATCAAGTTTGAATGAAATTGATCAGTAAATAAGAGAGAAATAGTAATTTTTGTATTCGCCATACGAATAACATTGGACAACGTACTGCGTTTACCGCAAAATGAAAATTTAAACTTTCTCCGCAACCAGCAATCGTAGAATAGTAATTCAACAAACTAAATTATTTAGTTTTGTGAGCTCTTTTTAATGGTGAATAGTAATATTTGTTTATATTTATGTTTTTTTATGAACATCCAAAAAACCGAATTTTTTATGTTTTAAGTCCTGTAATTTCTGAACCCGAAGTTTTACAGAAATGCGAGTGGTGTCATTTTATTGGAAAGCTAAAGTTCTACAAACGACTAAGGTTTCATCAAAATCGTTAGAGCCGTTTTTGAGAAATTTTGATTTTTCATGTTTTTTAGCGGTTTTTGGGGGATAATTACCTTTAAAAATGAAAAATTCAAAAATTTAAAAATGCCTGGAGATATCAAGGATTAGTACCTACATACCAAATTTCATAAAAATCAGACCATTGGTTAGGGCTCTAGCTCTGTACACATCACACACACAGACACACACACACACACACACACACACACACACACACACACACACACACACACACACACACGCGCGCGCACACACACACACACACACACACACACACACACACACACAGACATCACGTAAAACCCACTTTTTTGGGTTCAGGGAGCACCAAAACGAATATTTCCACTAACAACTCAAATTCGAAAATGTTGGTAAAACAATATTTTCTCCTTATACTATGTATAGGGGGAGAAAGTAAAAGGAGCATTCCTTTTCAACAATTGTAAACCTTATTTCACAATACAACTAGGTCATGTAACCTATTAGTTCAAGTGACATTTTTTTATTATAAAGAATTTTTAAGTATTTAAGGCTTACTGTATTTAATACTTAGGTATCTTTTCACGATATATCTTTTCACAGATATATATATATATATATATTATTTTTAAAAGAAAATTACCAGAGTACCCTTCAAAATTCATTTTTAATTCACTGACACGTGTTTCGAGGTTTACCTCATGATCACAGTGCAGCTAATAGCCTTAAACTTAAAATTAAATAACCTGTAAATAAACAAAACAGTATGATAATTTTGTTAACATATGCTAAATTATCTATCTATATATGATTAATTACTTTTGATTTTTTTGATTGTTTCAAAGATTGGATTTTTTTAATTTAAAATCTTTGAAACAATCAAAAAAAAAATCAAAAGTAATTAATCATATATAGATAGATAATTTAGCATATGTTAACAAAATTATCATACTGTTTTGTTTATTTACAGGTTATTTAATTTTAAGTTTAAGGTTATTAACTGCACTGTGATCATGAGGTAAACCTCGAAACACGTGTCAGTGAATTAATAATGAATTTTGAAGGGTACTCTGGTAATTTTCTTTTAAAAATAATAATAGTAGCCCTATGCAGTGAACTAAATAATATTATATATATATAATGCCACTTGGATCAAACCAAGGAAATTATAATTTTCCTGAACGACTTTGCCCTTTAATTACAAAGCAGCCTTAAATAAATTATTTTCAATGTAAAATATTGTTTAATGCCATATAAGAGAAGGTGAATAAGCAAGGTAACAAACAGTCTTAAACAAAACTTTTTTTTTATTTGTTAAAAACCGGTTCGGGTTCTGTAGTTTACAGAGAGATTCGTGAATGCTAATCTTATAAATCAAGGGTAAAGTCGAGGCAACGATGAAGTTAAATTACCCCTGAGACCTTTTCCATCCTTGGATTAAATGTAAACCCTTTTCTCACCTTAAAGCCAAGTGCGGTAAGCAATTTCACTGTATTACTTCGGTGTGAATGGCTTTTATTGTACACTATTTTATTTTATTTAATGTCGTTTAAGCTGTTTAAATATTTCTATATTGGGCTCATATTACACGCATTTTGGACAGATAACTATGAAAAACGAAGAAGAATCAGCAAGAACAGATTTTGTGAATCAAGATGCTGACTGGGTGCTAGTAATTAAATTACAACGAATAAATGAAAAGCAAACAATAACAACTGTGCGTGTATAAACATCAGTGAAAGAATAATAACGAGTTTGCACGCAGCACGCTGACGTGAGGGAAGTGAATTTCCACATAAAAATTTGTAAAACTCAAAATCAGTGTAAAAACATACATTTGTCCAATTTTTATTGAAATCAGAAAACATTGATTTTTTGGCTGTTCTGATAATCCTGGTATCATTTACTTGCAAAGCTGGGAATATAATTTTGCGCATTATAAGGTTAGGAGAAGGTCCATACAGGCTTGAAAGTAGGCGTGAGGTTGCTGAGGATGATAAAAGTACTCTAACAAAGGAATAACAGGCTTCTCTAGTGTAAAACCCCCATAAGACAACGTACTGTGTTTAGTCGATACACATTTTCTTTAATAACTCGGTAAATATTTATGCTAGAATGACGAGAGAAGGCTTAAAACTTTTGCCTCATCAATTCCCATCTTTGTTCATGCATTGATTTTACATCTGGGGCTTTTATGACCCTTTGTGGGCCCAAAAACTCTAAATTTGAGAGATTAATCCCCCAAAAAAGGGGTTTAGAGTTTTTCGATTGTTTTGCCCAACGATCTTGTTCAACTGATTACAGAAAGGAACGTCCCTACCACATTTTAAGTAAATCGGGCAAAAAATGCGACCGCTAGAGTGCAAACATATATATATATATATGTCATATATATACATATATATATATATATATATATATATATATATAATTTTGAACGACCCCCAATACGTGTTCAGGGGGTCACGTTAGGAACTTCTATGGTAGTCCCGGGCTCAAGTTTTACTGTGTGGTCATGCTAATAGTTCACTTTCCAAAGGAAATTCACTAATAACATCAAACAATAACAGCAATAGTTGTTTTAGAATGATTCAATCTACAATAAATATTATGATTGGCATTAAAATACCACACAGTAGAGTTCATGGACGAGGAATGCAAAAACAAACCGAACCTAACCCAAACAAAAGAAAAAGTTGACGCAATATAAAAAAATATACTTCAGCTGTAGAAATTCCTTAAACTCTTAAATGGAGTAAAGGACACTAATTTAATATATTTCCTTTTATGTAAATACAAGTTCTTCTAATCTCAAGATATTTTTATATATTTTTTAAGTGAAGCTGCATACTATTTAAACAAACCAATGTCAGCTACATTAAACATTTCCACAGCTAGGCAAGCATTCCAGCCGTGTAACTTTTGAAAGGGATATTCGAGACTGTGCGGCAAATTATAAAGGTAGAGGAATAAACGTGGTAGACTCAACAGATGAGGGACTTATGTGTGGGTGGAGAGCAGACACCTGGACAGGTGGCGGCATATGGTTGTGGCCCACACTGGGGGCTTTACCCTCCCCATCATCTCTAATGCCGGATACCTCAACTGAGGCTAGTATATCAACGAAGTTATTGAGTTAGTTTTTGCTTTCTTGAAATGAAAAGTTGTCACTGATGTTCTTTTAGGCCATTTTTGATAAAACTAAGTTTGTCTTTTAATTAGTTTTAGTTAGTCAGATTTAGTTAGCTGATTGTTTTAAATAAATCGGCTACACTGAGAAAGATTTAGTCCTTACATACGTGAGCGGTTCACGTAAATAAGGGTTTGTGGATTACTCAATGCATTGAGGCCGCCTCAAGTAAAAGCAGGACTAAGTCTGCTAGCGTACTAGTGACGTCACGGGCTCTGACGTCATAACAGCCAGTACCAAAACCTGCCTGGCATGGGTTTGCGCTCTTAATTTCAGGGCTTTGACCTGCATTCCCTTCCCTACACTTCGCATTTACTCTTGTTGTTTACTGCATTTAACCTTCTACTCACTGCATTTACCCCTAAATTCACTGCATTAACTCTATTATCTACTGCATTTACCCTACTCAATAGTCTGAATTTACATACTCAATAGTCTGAAGTTACCCCTCTAATCCCTGTATTTTTTAAGAATCTCTCGTAATGTCTGCACAATAATTTATATTTTAAGTGAGTATGAAATGATATGTATAGCATTTTCCCTGCATTTACCCAGTGCAAAACAGTGAAAATAAGTTTACTGTATAGTATTTCTTTGGACGTGTTTTGTAATTACATACTCTTGTTTTATATTTTAATACTAAGTAGTCTGTAAATAATGCATTTAACCCGTATAATGTACCCGACTTCAAAGTTCCCTCACCTATGCATAGTTTAATGTTGCTTGTAAAATATACCCTTATTGTTATTACTTGTAAATATACCCTTAATTTTCTTTTCAGCAAATTTCCCCTATAGGTAAGAAGCTATTACCGTAGGTCTCATGGTAAGACTTAAGCCCGAAACCATGATAACTTTTTGTTTTGAGGTCCCCAGATGTAAAAAACACTATTCATTAAAATTTATATATATATATATATGTGTGTGTGTGTGTGTGTGTGTGTGTGTGTGTGTGTGTGTGTGTGTGTGTGTGTGTGTGTGTGTGTGTGTGTGTGTGTGTGTGTGTGTGTGTGTGTGTGTGTGTGTGTCCGTTAACACGATAACTTGAGTAAAACACGTCCGATTTCGATGAAATTTGGCTCAAACATGTAAAGACACATTCATGACTTTAAGTTCGAAAACCAGCAAAATTGGACCATGGGACGGAGGGTTTATGGGGGGTTTAAATTTTCCAAAATTCAATTTTTTTCACTTTTTACCCTAGAATTCTTAAAACTCTCCAGTTTGGTTTTTAGCATTTTATAGAGCTTAATAAATAATATAGTATTTTAAATTATTAACCTAGGTTAAGTGGTTGCGGAGAAAATCCAAACAACCTGCTCTTAAAATCTCCCATGTTAATCTTATGGGAAAAAGGTTTTTGGCTATTCCTCAGTTCATTTTAATGTAAACTTCAAATTTGCTTTTACCAATCAATTCAGCTCTGCAAAAAAAATTATTTTGGCTTTTAAATTGTGATTCTACGTCCAACCGTTGCAGAATTATTTAAAGTGCTCAATACAGTACGTTGTCCAATGTTATCCTTATGGAGAATAAATAACATGTGATATCTCGATTATTTATGAATGTATATTGATGAAACTTGATTTGTGGCTGGTATATTGATATTTGCACGAACTATTGATTTTTTGTTGACTATCCCAGTAGCAGCAAACCTGCATACTCAGCCCTAATGTTATTCTTATGGAGAATAAATAAAATGCTATTTATCACTTATTTATTAATGTATTTTTATGAAATTTGGTAAGTGGCTTTATGTGGTAGTGAGAAACATATGCATGCATTGGAAATTCGCTGAGTACGCAGGTTTGCTGCGACGGGGGTATTTATAATTTACAACCACACCAAAAAATAAAGGATCGTTTCCTTCTCCCCACTTACACATCAGCAAGAATTAAAATAGCACTGATGACTGATTGGTTGTGAAAATACCTTCACTTTACCTAAACGCCCTGCTACTCTAGTCCGGTAATTACTATCCCCACCTTGCATAGTGCCTCTTAACTTTTAGGCGTACCCTTGCTACTAAGTGACCGAAATATTTTCAAATTTAGATTAAAACTAAAAATATTTCTACACAATATAAAGTAGCAAGGTTTTTCATTGAAGGCCGGAAGTCAAGCAAGTAGTAAACCTGAGAAAAATAATAATTGCAATTGAAATAATTCGATAGATAATAGGTAGTTATAAATAATTTTAATCAAACTGTTTTACACCTCTTTTGACTCTTTAACAAGACATTAAAGTAATATTTTTTCATCCCGAACTTGTTATGCTTGGCCGTTTAATATATTTTTGGCTGGGCCTCCTTAAAAAACCTCTTTGCAAAACGAAGAAGTAATTGGTTACCTTCCCCAAAAAATAATTTGTCAGGATAGTCTAGTTGGCAACAAATATTCCATTAAAGGAGTTCTCGCAGCGTCCTCGGGAGTGGAAAAAGAATTTTTTTTGGTATATTTATTTCCAAACCTAACAAAATCTGATCTACGTTAAATCATTGAATATAGATACTTGTCAATTATTAAATACAGAAAAGTTTATTTTGACAAATCAGTAGTTTATTAAAACTGTGCTAAAACTCTAAATATTCTAAGAATTAAAAAACGAGATCGCACGCAGCACGCTGACGTGAAGGAGGTAAATTTCCGCATTAAAACCTTCATAAAATCTAATAAAGGGTATAAAACAATACTGGTAACATTTTTTGGAAAATTAAAAAATGTAATTTTTTGGCTGTTCTGATGCTCCTGGTTATATTTAAATTGACTATTAGGATGGCAATGTTGTACATTGTAAGGTTAGGAGAAGGTATAGTCGGGATAACAAGTTGGTATAGGGGTATTGGGGGTTATAAAACTAAATCAATATATGAAAACAGCCTTTTCCAGTGTAAAATCCCCACAACGTCTGTCTTAAGACAATTAACATTTTCTTTAATAACCCAGTAAATACTTATGCTAGAACGATGAGAGAGGGCTGAAAATTGTTGACATTTTAGTACAATAATGTAATATGTAATACTATTAAGTTAGGGGCTTTTCTGACCCTTTTTGGGCCCTAAAACTCAAAATGTGAAAAATGAATATCCTCTAAAAAGGGGGTTAGAGTTGTCCGATTGTTTTGCCCAACGAACTTGTCCAATTGTTTACAGGGATTCTTACCAAATTTCAAGTAAATCAGCCAAAAATTGCAACTGCTAGAGTGCTTTATATATATAAAGTTTTTAGCGACCCCCGAAAACGTGTTCAGGCCGAAAACGTTAGGAACTTCTATGGTAGTCCTGGGCTTAAGTTTCACCGTGCGGGTCATGCTAATAGTTAATTTTTCCATAGGAAATTCACTGAAAAAAGTCTTTATGTTGTGAGAAACGACAAAACAAAGTAACTATGTAATACATACATACATAAATAACATGTAATACGTCCAAAACATGGGAAACTATGTGTTCATTAACACTAACACACAAACACCTCAACACTGTTGCAAGGCAACCGTTAACTTCACAAACTAGGAAATTCCAACTAAATCTAGTGGAATCACAAATGAAATGGAAAACTGACGAGCCTCAACTGATTACTTTATAGCATTTGACAAATCTATCAGCGCTTCTGAAAGATTGAATAAATGTGAACTAAATTAAGGAACAGTCTGACTGCATTCACCAAACCTTTACCGGATTTTCAAACCTATGATGTCACATGCATACTTTCTGTAAAATAATGGTGAATACTCTGAAATATGAGTGACTCCGTCGGTTGGAGTGTAGTTGCAGTGAAAAAGTACGTAAAGAAGGACGGCGAGTCCTGCGTACGTACAAAGGTCTATTACTCTGCACCGTAAAAGGCGATCAGTTTGAACCAGTCACAACGGTCATCTCCAGGCCCAACAATAGAATGACCAGTGTGACTGGTTGAAATCGATCGCCTTGTACCATATTATTTGTATATTTACCGTATTATATGTAAGCACACAATAATTATGCATATATTTTGTTGTTAGACGTAGCTTATTTCATACTGGTTATGTGTTACCTACAGTTCGATAAAATTACCCACATATAAACCTATAATATAGTGGCACATGGAATCTATATTTAACTCATGCATTTTCAACAAATATTTTTGTGTTTGATTCAATTTCCGCACATGGATAAAATATTCGTTACTTAATATTGTTGTTTTACTTTTAAACTTTTATAAAGATAATCCATGTTTTCTGAAACGAACTCACTTAGGAAAATTAACCACAGTAAAATATCATTATTAAAATATCATTATTAAACTGAAAAAACCGGTTTGTAGGAGTTCACAGGAATAGACAACTGATTGTTGGTAAAATTTTATCAGTTAATTAGCCGAAATCTAAAAGAGATCAAAACTACATTATTATACCTCCCGTGACAAGGTTCTTCAATAAATTTTCAACTACAGCAACAGTACAATAACATTTAATAAATGTATTTTTTATGTTTTTTATTTTATACAAATTATATGAGTATCTGGGTCAGAAGGAGTCACATATTCAGTGTTGCAGATACAATAATTTCCTAATTATTTATATTTTATTTTTAAAATAATATATTTTGAAATATGTTTAAAAAACGTTTGAGATCGGTATTACGTTCAGGATAATCATTTTGAAAACAAGATCTAAGAAGTTATATATTTAGTGGTTGTTTTTAGTTTTAGGACATTTTTGACCAAGTTATAACAAAATAATTTAACATAGTACGTATTTTATTTATAAAAATACATATTATATGTACAATAATAAGTGGTATATACATAACAGAGTATGCTCTTTACTTGATAACGTTATCCACCTTCTTCTTAACTTGTAACGTAAGCATAACATTTATTTCAAGTTATTTACACATAAACAGACCATAAGTAGGCCATCGTACTTCATTATTCATTACCTCCCTTCCTAATCTAAGACGATCTGATGTTTTGACCACCTTATTAAAGTTCTTGCACTTTTACCTTCTCCACCGTATACAAGGTATATATAAAGTATTGTTTTCCTAAAGGTTTTCTGATATGCTGCATATATTACTGTAGTTTGAATGCTCCCTGAACCTAAAAACTTGGTTTTTGAGCTAATTTCTGTAAAACTATGGTACAAGAGACCACACTAATGGCCGATTTAATTACATTTAGTAACAATTGTTCGGTATCTTCTTAATGCCCCCCGTAAAAAAAACTTAAATGTTTTTATATTTCAAAATTAGTCTTAATTGGATGTCGATGTAAGTCTAGTGTTTTGTAATATTCCTTGACACCAACAAAATTATACCAATATCTTCATTGACGACGATTAGTTGCAATGAAAAGATTATGTTAAATTAGCTGCAAAAGCAGTACGATTGTCCAATGCAATCTTGTGAAGAATCAAAATATTATCATTCCTCTCTTATTTGCCATTTATTTTCATTGTAGCATTGGTTATAGGTTGATAAAATATAGATAAATAGAAGATCCTCGGATTATGTAGCCAAATTAACCTTAGGGAGGGGGGAGAGAAAGGCGTGTATCCCCGGTTAAAACCTCTGTCCGTGGCAAAGGACTCTGTAATCCCACCGATAAAGAAATTTCTGTAAATATTTCTGAAGGAAGAATTCAAAAGTAAAAGACTTTGTATCTAGGAGACTTAGTAAATCGATATGAGTTTTTTATTGAATAATAGAGGGATTAAATGGATAAAATATGTATTACTCTTCTGATAACGTTTATTTTATATTCCTTATGATAATTATTTTAAAACTTTATTTTATTCAAATTAAAATTAGATGATCAGCACGGTGTGGTTTTAACAATTAATAATTTCTTGTAAAGGTGCTTGCAGAATAATAATAAATCGCATAAAAAGCTTAACATAGGAAGAATGCACATTATAATTATACCGTATTGCAGTTACAAATAAATTGTTCTGATAGCAGGGTACCAAAAGTAACTAATGATTTGTCATGTAACTACGGATGTTCTACGAGTTGAACTTTTTGACTGACAATTTATTATTTTAGTGTCAGGAGTTTGTATTCACCGTTTCCGTATTTCATAGCAGACTAGCTGTTTGGTCATGCACGATTATTTAAACGTGTATGCAAACGTGTATTTTGGCGTAGACAGGCATGTTATTCCCTCCCTCCAAGCTCACTTGGGCCGTGTTTAGTTGTATGTAACTACAGATTATCTTGTAATCCCCTGTTTGGCATTATCTGTGATTCGCACACACAATGGAAACTCCCAAGTTGCACCACTGTAGGTGGTTTCTTAAAAGTAATACTAAATACAACAACTTGAAAAATAAGAACGTGGACTTTTTTCGGGATAAACTTTAGAAGAGCAAGTAGCACCAATGCAAATAAAATATTAAATTGGTAAGAAAATTCGGATTAAAATAACTCAAGTACATTCTGTTTTAAATAAGACCAAGTTTTACCTCAACTTTATTGGAAAGAAAGCTTTAACACAATTGCTTAAATCTCCTTAATATTTTTATAAGAAAACCGATTGTCAAGATAAGAATTTGTAAAATGTCGGGAATTAAATGTAATACATAATTGGGATTTTTCTATCGACATCAGTTGTAAATGAATAGTGTGTTTATAACATATTAACCTACACAATAATCTCTTATCAAGGCGTGTTAATTTTACCTAGTCATTTTGTAATCAGATAGTTTTTGAAATTCTCCTATATGTTTCCTTTTATTAAGAGCCATTTCTTTTGAATTTTAACTTTTATAATATACTAGGTAAAACAAATTAAAATGTAGAATGTAAATAAATCCAAATTAAAATTTTAAATGATTTATTAGCACGTTACAAAACACTAAAGGTTTCTTATGAATCAAAATAATGGCCAATTATCTAGTTATAATGTCTATCATATAAGTTATTAAGTTGTTTATATAACTTCATATTGCATAAAACTAAATAAAATAAAAATAATATTACAAACTTTATTATATGAAAAGTATTACGTAAAACTTTACTGACATCAATAGTGAGCGAGTGGACCGTTAAAACCGAGGGTGTCCATAGCAGATACTAGCCGTATATCAATGTTCAATCCTGTATATTCGCATATGCTTTCGAAATGAATGCTGTAAATACAGAAATTCTAACAGCAAAGTGTGTAACATATGGACAGCCAATATCCAGTCGAATTGGCACAGGATTTTATTACTAAATGTTAATTACAAAAAGATTTACACTAAGGCATTATTTATTGATTATTCAATTCTTTTAAGTTATGAAACCATTATTCTGTTTAAGAAGGAGTTAAAATAGTTATATCAACTTATTTAAGATTTTATCACTGGAGGGATTATGCTGTTCAAAATTATAAGTTATCACAATTTATTTTAAATTCAACTTATATTTTCTTTTGTTACAAAAATTTAAGAGTGACGTGATGTTTTACATAATTTTAATCACGTCTAGAATTTTGTTGTGCTAAGTTTTAAGAGGCTTTTGCTGCTGCTTTTAGTAGATTTTGTATAATATTGCCCGTTTAAAATTGAGACATCACGTTTTAATTTCGAGGTGTTTGCCTTAAATTTGTTCACCTGCAATTTATTTATCTTCGATCTTCTTTATGTATCTTCTCTATGTAAAGGTATGTATCAGACAATATTTGTAAACAAAATTACTACGTTAATTCTGAAATACATTTAGCAATTAAAGTAAAACAATCCTTTATCATATTAATATCATAATTGAAGTCACATACCAAGTTTCATCCATATACATTCATAAATAAGCGATATATAACATTTAAATCATTCTCAATAAGAATAACATAGGGACCGAGTACCTAGGTTTTCTGCTACGGAAACTATAGGCGAAATATTGTTTTTTTTAATCAACAACCAGATGAAGCCATATACCATATGTCGCTACCGTATACGCTATTTCGTCACTTTATGTTCATAAATAAGCGAGATATAAACTATTTATTTTTCTCCATAAGAGTAGTATTAGACAACGTACTACCTTTAGCACTTACAATATCTCAGTAAACAATTGACGTATAGCACAGAGAAAAACTCCAAGTTTTTTAGATTAAATCTATAGTCTAAATTAAAATTTTATTTAAATAAAAATGACATGTGAAACCCCCAAAAATTCCGTTTTTGGGGTACAAGATCCCCCCCCCCAAATACCCCCTCGGATGGTCCGATTCATCTAAATTTCTAACTCGTTCGAATAAATGCTACTTTACACGTCTGTACCAAATTTCATGAAAATCGGACCTTTTTTATGAGAGTAACCGTGCTTACGGACACATAACTATATATATATATATATATATATATATATATATATATATTATATACAACATTTGAACGGATAGTGTTTTTTACATCTGGGGGCCTCAAAACGAAAAGTCATCATGGCCTCGGGCTTAAGTCTTACCACCTAAGGTAATAGCTTCTTCCGTATAAGGGAAATTTGCTAAAAACTTTCAATCATCGATCAAGGAAATTAGTTTTGAAATTTTTAGTTTAAAATAATGTTTTTAGTTTAGGAAATAGTTTTAATTTAACAAGTCAATTTTTCAGTAGTAAAAACCACTTTCATGCATTTGTTTAACTTATGGACATTGAACTAAACGTTCAATCTGAAAATCCTAAAAACCATGTATTTCTGATTTTTTCATTTGGTTTTCTCAATCAAAGAGAGTTTTATGATGACTTATTTGCTGATATTATACAGTTGGCGTAAAACATCCCACAAATAAAAAGCTACACAACATAATAGTTAATAAATACGTTATTTTTAGAATGTTCAATAGGTTTGAGATAATACAAGATCCGAAACGTAACGTTGTCCTGAAGTTTGTACAGTATAATTATGAAAATTACTTATTTTATTAATATTTGACCAGTAGATTTATTATACTTATTTATTAGACTAAAACGGGAAAGGACAGTAAGGTAGTTTTTTTACAAACTGTGCTGTAGACTATTTTCCGTATATTGCATTTAGGAAATAAAAATAAACAATTGTTTACTTAATGTGTTTTTAAATATTTGTTAGCTGTAACTGATTTGAAACATGCACATTACGACAAATGATTATTTTGTGAATTTTAACAATAGATTTATAAATACCCCCGTCACAGCAAACCTGCATACTCAGCGAATTTCCAATGAATATATAACATAACACATTAAAACACTTAACAGGATTCATAAGAAATGTATCCACAAACAAGTGATATTTAAAATATTAAGTATTCTCCATAAGAATAACATTGGGGATGAGTACGCAGGTTTGCTGCAACAAGGCACACAAAATAATGGGTTTTTATGAAATATCAATAGAACTCATCTTAGTGAAGTCACATACCAAGTTTCATCCATATACATTCATAAAAAAGCGATATATAACATTTTAAGTATTTTCCATAAGAATAACATGGGGACCAAGTACCTATGTTAGCTGCTACAGGAACCATAGGCGAAAAATTTTTTTTGTGCAAACTTCAATAAACCACAACCAGATTAAGCCATATACCAAATTTTGCCAGTTTATGTTCATAAATAAGCGAGATATACAATTTTTCTTTTTCTCCATAAGAATAACATTAGACAACGTACTGTGTTAAGCACTTTCAATATCTCGGTAACCAACTTACGTAGAGCAATGATAAAAATACCAAATTGTTTGTTTTTTTAAGCTGAATTCAATGGTATAAATTAAAATTTGATTTAAATTAAAATTACACGTGAAAACCCAAAAAACACATTTTTGGGGTACAAACCCCCCCAAAAAACCCCCTTCGGATGTTGCGATTCATCTGGTTTTCGAACTCGTTCAAATAAATGGTACTTTACACATTTGTACCAAATTTTATTAAGATCGGACCTTTTTTACGAGAGTTATCGTGCTTACGGACACACACACACACACATATATATATATAAATTTGAACGAATGGTGTTTTTGGCATCTGGGGACCTCAAAATGAAAAGTTATCATGATCTCGAGCTTAAGTCTTACTATGAGACCTACGGTAATAGCTTCTTCCCTATAGGGGAAATTCGCTAAAACCGAAAAAGTCAATGTTAAACTATTTTTGCATTTACCATTTGTTTTATTTCTATAGAAAATTTTATGTTTACTACGTATGCCCATAATATATTCCATTCCTAAGGAAGGGTAATAGTAATATTTTATACAAACCGCCACCGGTGTTACAGTAAGGTGTATAAAGTCATATTGGAGGGTTAGAGCAATATGTGGTGTATTACATATTGAAACTTGTTTCCCTCAAACAGAGTATTACAATGTAGCACTTATGGCAGTAACTAATTTCGCTTACCTTCCTTATTTGCATATAGGATAAATTCGAATTTAGAGTTTTCAAAAATAAAAAAAAACAGTCTTATTATTATTGACAATAACATTTTTCTCCCTTTAAAGCGAGTATTTGGTATAGCTCATAAATATATGCGCCGTACCTATAGGGTGCAAATGTATGTTATAAGGATTTTTTGTATGTATACTTGAATTTTTATATTATATTGAAACTGACATTTAACTCACCAAGCTTACTGTACATTAATCATAGAGTGACCTTCTGTAGTAAGTTTACTATGTAAATTACTTTTTTAAACTGGAAAATGTAACCTTTATAATTGAGCGATAAAATAAATCTGTTAGGAATTAATTTTTTTTGTTTTCAATAGGAAGAATAAATAAGTACTTTTGTATATACTTTGGAGATGCAAATGAGGGGGAGGGCCCATTCTGCTAAATAATCTACTTTCTATAATTTATTACATACTTTACTAAATAAATGTATCAGCTGCTATCCGATCTTGCAACGAACTTTTTTAAACAAATATTACGTTAAAAAACTTTTTAAAACGTCGGATTATTTTTATGTTTTTCCCCTTTAACCACAAAAATAGATAGCCAGATTTATTCAGTTTTAAAAATGGTATTTCGTCCTGTTCTTAACGATGACGCACACAATCAGTGAAAACGCGCTTGGACTCAACCAGCTGACTCCGCAGATTTGTGATTTTATAAGTTATTTTGTATGAAATGTAAACACCACTGAAGGTGTAGTAAACAAAGAAAACAAGATACAGGATAAACTTGTTACAATATTATAAAAAATCATAGATTTTTTATGTGTCCTAATATATTATTGGTTATAATTAGTCCATCCCAACGTAAATTGCGGTTTAGTTTTTTTTTATCTCTTAATATTATACTGTAGCTAAGTTTTTAGATAGTAAGAAATGAAAAATTAATTCATGTTTTAAGCACTATGACTTTTAACTATCCAAAATAATTATAATTATGTAGATTAAATGGCGAGAGAAACCATCCATTGCTTGCTTAACATGCGCTTGCTAACTAAAATTATATATTGACATTGTATTATATTAAAACGGATATAAGTTATACAGATAAAGATAATTTATTGTATAAAAATTGTATAAATGTGAACAATATATTATAAATATGTATATGATATAAGAGAGGAGAAAAAAATTTATAGAAGTAAACAAATCGCATCACTTTACATCTGACCATACGAAATAATAGAGATATTAAAATTGCATTTAATCACAATTATGACGTTTATTAAATGAACGAATAGTAATGTTTCAATCACAGTATAAGTATAATGAATAAGAGAGATGTTTATTATAAATGAGGTTTAGGCCCTGTTTATCGTTATTGTCAATGATCCTTAGTAATGTAGGATCCATAACAATTTTATAATCAAAAATGTATACAAAACAATCCCATAAAAAGATCATACTCCTTGATCTTTCTTAACAATTCAACTATATGTGTAACAGTGTAAACATCTGAAACAAGAGCATTCTGTGAAGAGAATCACTTATAACGTTTTCGGATAGTATTTCTAGTTGCTTATTTTGAGTCTCTATACGGAAAAAATTGTTACCAGATACTTGATTTTAAGTTATTTGAAAAAGTAGTTGGTGTATTTTTAATGATACTTAGTACAATTGCTCAAATTTTCAAAGGCAGTTTTTTTCCTGTTTCAAAGGCTGACTAACCAAACAGTGGTATTTTATCCTAGTAACGTAGCACCTTCGATGGCCAACCGCTGCTCCCCCAAACTTTAAAGCCACACATATTTCTTAGCAAAAAGGGAAGGCGCATGGTGAGAATACAGTCACAGAAAAGAGACTACAGGTATTAATTTTTCTGTACGATCTATGTATAAATAAAGGTATCAGGAAACTGACACATACTTTCACGCTTTTAGCCCAATTTATATCAATAAATTACTTTGTTTTTACTAAATAAAGAATTTGAAAGACGGTAGCTCAAAGATATCCTGAAGATACCAAATACCAAATTCGGCATTGGTGTGGCCTCTAGTTTATTATACTCATTCATACAGACAGAGATGACTTAAACGCACTTTTTGGGTCCAGGGAACAAAACGAATATTTCCACCAATAACTCAAATTCTAAAATTTAGACGAAAACAATATTTTCTCCATAACGTGTGGATGGGGGAGAAAGTAAAAATCCAATATAATTAGGGAATGAGAATTGTAAAAATCCCGCTGGAATGAAAGCACCATAATTACAAGATCCCATAATTAAACCCGTTTTAATTTAAAGCTTTTAGAGGTAGAAAGTGTAATAACTAAATATATGTCATTCTCATCTTATAAGGCTAAACCTTTTAGTTGTTTATTTTTGTCGAGTACATAACATTTATATTATGTTTGTTAAATCTATATTTTTTAAATTAAATTATGAAGTTTTAAAAAATATGGATGTTGAAAACTACCGTGAACTACTTGAACGATTTACCAGTTTCTTGAGTAGCATGATACGTGTTTTACAACAAAAAAATTATAAAATAAATTAAGTATCATAAAATAACAAAATATATTTATACTTACTCTATCCTTACATATGGTAAATATACACATAAAATATGATAAAAGGCAATATATTTTGTAACGTCACACTGGTCATTATTAGCCCAACCAAAGAACTACAGAATTAAAATCTATACTATATGGAAAGAATAAATGCTGTATGAAATAGATTATTTATCCTATATTTTTATCGTAAGATTACACGATGAATTGCAGTTTAATTCGAAACACCGACGTTTTACCACCGAACACAAAAATTAATTTACAGCTCGGCCTCAGCGGAGTACAAGGAAATGAGATTCCCTTTACACCCTGACAATCCATAATTTTCTCTTCATCAAAAAACCCACTGGGTTTTCGAATAAAAGACCAATAGTGTTTTCTACTTGAAACCCGAACCTTGTACCTTGTTGTTGCAGCTTGTGCCTTGTTTTATGTTGATCAGTATAATGTAAATTGAATATGAATTTAATTATTTATGTAAACTGTATTTAATATTTAAATTGAACTGTCCGTGTTTGCTATCTAGGGCAGGAAAATTAGGATTACAATACATCTTAATATATTTCGCACCCTACATTTTATGGGAATTCGTTATGTCACAAGCACAATACTAAGCACTTACATACTTACATATATATGTACACACACACATACACACACACACACACACACACACACACACACACACACACACACACACACACACATACACACACACACACTCACACATTACATTATACTACATTGTAAATTATACAATATTTTTGAACAATTACTTCAATACAATACGTGTGTGATTATGATCCATAAATCAGATTACTGTTTGCATGTCTATGAAGGCCAAGTTCGACTAAGATTGTTAGCTCTAATGCAAGCCAGGTATACGATGATAATTTTACTGCAGCCTGGTGATTAAAACTATCTTAGTTCCATTTTGTTATGAATAGCATATTTTGTTAACGAAATAATGTATATTACTGACGAGGTGACGACTGTGTCTTAGAGCAGTGCTTCACCTAATGACGCCATTAACTGTCAAATCAACATTAACAAGTCCGCTTAGTACACAAACGCTGTCATTGATTTTTTTAATTTTGATCTCACTCTTTCCAAACATAATTTAGCATACATGCAATATTGAGGAGTTATTAGAGAATTTCTTACGCAAAAGTAAACTATTAGAGCATGACCCGCACGGTGAAACTTAAGCCGGTGACCACCACAGAAGTTCCTAACGTGACCCCCTGAACATGTTTTGTGGTGTCGCTAACAACTTTATATATGTACATATAAGTGATCTGAAAATTTCAATGTGTATATGTGTGTGTGAGTGTGTGTGTGTGTGTGTGTGTGTGTGTGTGTGTGTGTGTGTGTGTGTGTGTGTGTGTGTGTGTGTGTGTGTGTGTGTGTTTGCACTCTAGCGGTCGCATTTTTCGTCCGGTTTACTTGAAATTTGGTAGAAACCTTCCCTTCTATAAACAGTTGGGCATAACAATCGGAACACTCTAATCCCCTTTTTGGGATTTTAATTTTCCAAATTTTGAGTTTTTGGCCCAGAAAGGGTCAGAAAAGCCCTGAACATAAAATTAATGCATGGAAGAATATGGAGATTGGTGAGGCAAAAGTTTTAAGCCCTCTCTCATTATTCTAGCACAAATAGTTACCGAGTTATTAAAGAAACTGTTAATTGTTCTAACACAGTCCGTTGTCTTATGGGGATTTTCCTTAGAAACGGCTGTTTTCGTATCTTTATGTAGTTTTTCCACCCCCAATACCCCTATACCAATTTGTTATCCTGAAGATACCTCCTCCTAACCTTATAATGTACAACATTGCCATCCTATTATGGATTTAAGAATAACCAGCCAACCAGGAGCATCAGAACAGAAAAAAATAACATTTTAAATTTTCCAAAAAGGTTTTACAAGCATTGTTTTAACCCTTTATTCGATTTGTTTAAAGTTTTAATGCAGAAATTCACTTCCCTCACGTCAGCGTGCTGCGTGCGAACTCGTTTTTCAGTTTAAATTAGTATTATATATTTAAATTATCCATTGTTTTTCTTAAAACTCTGTCTAACTTAAAACTAATTTATTCCAAAGAAATAACTCATATATGATTTAATTTGTGTTGTCTGTGCTTGCAAGTCATAATTAATATTGTACTTGTTCAGGATTAAGAATGTAAAATAGTTGTGTTTTAAAGTTGAAATTTTGTTTTATCTTAAAAGAAACATATGTTAACTGTATTTATATAAATCTTTTAACCAACTGTGTGTATCCCTCGGTCGTTTCTGGGTCCGTCCTTCAATGTAGTTGTGACTTAAAATTTTAATATAAATGCTTTTTGAAGTTCATAAAATCAGTCATGAAATCTAAACCCAAATACTTTAAATAATATAACCCAGGATGCAGTAAAATGTTTTCCGTGTAAAAAATCCATAAAAAATTAACAACATCCATAAATAAAAAATTAACTTTTTTAGAGATACCATTTAGTTTACTTAACTAGGTCGTTGTTGGTGGGTTTGTTTTGTCACAGTGTTCCCTTCAAATGAGTAAATCAAACAAGATAATCGGGTCAATCTCTAACGAAGGTACACACAATCTGCGCAAACGCACTTAGGCGAGACGAAAACGGCAGGCTAAACTAATTGTTTATGAGATTATGAGTAATTAGATCATTTGTATTTTTAATAAGCATTACTTTGATTTAACATGTTTATATTGATTCACTCACTAATAAGCATCAATGAGTATTTCTAAAAAGAACCAAACCATTCAAGGTAACTTTCTGGTACTAATATTTTATTTAAACTATTAGACAAACTATTATTTGTAATGTATTTGTACACAGTTTTACTTTTGAAGTAAACTTATTCAGTGTAATTTTAAATTTATAGATTTTTCAAGTAAAACAACCAGTAATACAATTGAAATAAATTTTAATGTTTCATTAATAACTTATGTTTTATAGTTAAAAACATAATTTTTCTATGATTAAATTATGTATACGTAAACTGATTTGTTTAACTTACTTACATTGTATTCCAATATATTATGCATTATAAATTATCTTAGAATCCAAGTTATGCGAGTTTATAGTCTTTTATGAGTAATTACATAAAGAGTATTTTGATAAAAACTAATTGACATTGTTGTACTTTAAAAATTAAAATCAATGAGCAAAACAGCTATTGAGTCATGACTGCCAATACAAATTATTTTATTAGGAGGCTCTAGAGTTATTTTTAGTTTTATTACTATCCATATCAGTTTGTTAAAAAATATGTTTCTGATCTCAACTAAGGTGTTTAACGGATTATTTATGAATGAACCAATTTATAATCTGCTATGAATACTGATTATGAGAATTTATACTTAATGTTAAATCCTGCTGCTAAAAGATAAACAAGTGTTCTTTTTATGATTCTAAAATTATAATAAGTCGCGTAGTGTACTGTGAAAACTACGTGGACATCCAGTAGTTATTTTATTTATATCATTAAGTAAAACCTGTTTGGTGGTTGTGATATTTGTTTTTAATATGTAATCAACTGTTAAACGTGCATTTCAATTGATTTATTTTATCTAGACGAATTAATTACATTGAAGCGTAGGAGCCATGTTGACGGAGACCTGAGGAGAGGTTTGAAATAATTTAGATCTTGCCAGCACCTTATTTAATCCTCACAAACATAAACATAGTTTCATTAGTTACTTAGAATTAAACATTTGGAACATCAATCACTTACGAAGATACACCTTTCTCCTAAATAATAACTAAAACCTTTAATTATATGTTAACTGATACACTAATCAAAAGATTAATCGCTGAATTAGCAGTTTGATAAAAAAATTCCAAAGTTTTGCTATCGAACGCTAAAACTAATTTTCAGCTCGATCGTAAAGGAGAGTAGGTTTACATGGAAATGAGATTCCCTTTAGAACCGACAATCTATAATTTAATATAAAAATACCCCCGTCGCAGCAAACCTGCGTACTCAGCGAATTTCCAATGAATACATGTCTTAATAACACATTAAGCCTCTTACCAGAATTCATAAGAAATATATTAATAAATAAGCGATATTTAAAATATTCATTATTATCCATAAGAATAACATTAGGGATGAGTATGCAGGTTTGCTGCAACAAGGAACACAAAATAATGGGTTTTTATGCAAATATCAACGGAACTCATCTAATTGAAGTCACGTACCAAGTTTCATCCATAGTCATTCATAAATAAGCGATATATAACATTTTTATTATTCTCCATAAGAATAACATGGGGACCGAGTACCTAGGTTTTCTGCTATGGGAACCATAGGCAAAAAATTGTTTTTTTGTTCAAACAACAACAAACCACAATCAGATGAAGCGATATACCAAGTTTCGTCAGTTTATGTTCATAAATAACCGAGATATAAAATGTTTCTTTTTCCATAAGAATAACATTGGACAACGTACTGTGTTTAGCACTTTCAATATCTCAGTAACCAATTGACGTAGAGCAATGATATAAATACCAAATTGTTTGTTTTTTTAAGCTGAATTCAATGGTATGAATTAAAATTTGATTTAAATTAAAATTACATGTGAAAACCCCAAGAAACACATTTTTGGGGTACAAAACCCCCCAAAAACCCCCCTTCGGATGGTGCGATTCATCTGGTTTTCGAACTTGTTCAAATAAATGGTACTTTACACATTTGTACCAAATTTCATTAAGATCGGACCTTTTTTACGAGAGTTATCGTGCTTACGGACACACACATATATATATATATATATATATATATATATAAAAATATATATATATATATATATATATATATATATATTTATATACATATATAAAAATTTGAACGAATGGTGTTTTTGGCATCTGGGGACCTCAAAATGAAAAGTTATCATGGTCTTGGGCTTAAGTCTTACCATGAGACCTACGGTAATAGCTTCTTCCCTATAGGGGAAATTCGCTAAAACACACCACTGTTTTTACGAATACAAGAACAATTCTTCCTTTGAGTTGACGTTATTGAATATAAAAAGTCAACATTTTTCAAAAATGTTTATGTGTAAATAATGTGTATAAGTTAACAAACTTAAATGGTTTTATTCACAGTAATAATACATTTTGCATCTTATCTTATAAGAAAACAAGAAGAAGAATTGAATATCTACTTAATTAAACTGACAGGAAGCGCACAACCTTAACCAGTGAACTAGCCTAGTAGCGTGAATTGTACACGGGAATTCCTTATATAGCATAATATGGGAGCACTAAGAAAACATTTTCCGACCCAACCCTAGGGCTTCCCCACAGGTTGTCGAAGCTCCAATTAATTGCCTTCTTATGGGCACGTTATTTATTTGACTAGATGATTGCAGAAACCTTACTTATTCATAATAATTTAAAAGGTTTACCACAGAATGCAACGCCAAACAATTTTCTGTTCTAGAGTGAATCAGGGGCCTATGGCGACTAGTAGAATATGTACAAATATTTTAATCGCAATGTATTATTGTTATTGTAAATTCACTGAAAAATGTAGATAACCCATGGAAAATTAAATCAAGTAACTAATAATTCACAAAGAACGAATAATGTATGTTGCACTAAATATTGCCAAAACTATATTAATTGTTGTTAAATGGTTTCAGTATTAGTTAATATATTAGTAAAAAAATAAAATATTTTGTTTTTACCAATAACTTTGACTAGCCAAGAGTTAGTTGACGTGTTAATGCCATATAAAGTATTAAATATCGAGCCGAGGTAGGATCGCGCCGTCAGCCTTCCACAACGGCCGAGTTGTAGATTAATTTTTGTGCTCGACAATGAAAGTTTTGTCGTTTAATTATAAACTGCGATTCGGCATTCGCGGAACTTGTTGATTAGTAATGTTTCAATTATCAGTTAAATGATGCAAAACTCTCGTTACCTGCTGATACTGGTTATATTTCGTTACAGAAATAAAATGTGAAAACATCCATTGGTGCAAATATACATGTCATTAAAATTACTAACTGAGATTAGGCCTATAATAACAATAGAAACAAACAACGGAATAAATAACATCAGTTACCTGATGATCTGATAAAAGCTGTAACAATAATACAATTTTAGTATAGAGATTCATATACATCATGGTATTCAATATATAAATTATATATTATTTGTAAAATAAATGTAAATCTATAGAAAGTAATCGATTATTCTTTCAATCAAATCTTAGTTACACTAAACCTTTATACAAATAACACTCAAAAACAATATACGGAAACGCTTTAATATTTCAACTATATTTTGAAACAATTAAATGTACTATATGTACCAAACATTTTCATTATAATTAAATTTGTTATGTAAAAAATAATACGATTCATAACATAATAGAAAATAATAACCTCAATAGGCACAGTTATCGAAATAGAAATATAACAGATTTTGCTTAGAAACAAACTCACGCTCTTTGAAAAAAACCGAACTCTATAGCCTTAAAATTGTACCATACTTTGCTAACAACAATAAAAAAGATCAATCAATTTCAAAATTTAAAGACGGATTAAAATAATTTCTATTAAATTTGTAGTTTTTATTTTCCTAGAAGAGTATTGGGAAGTTTATAAATCCATTCCCTAATCCTACTCCTCTGCATTGAAGAGTGGTAGATGTGCCCAAAAATATCGGAACGTATGACAGATCCTTTACCCATAAAGGACACGGATGCCGAAAATAAGTGGAATAAGTCATATATTGTGAATCAAATCAGATACAATAACTTTGTCATTCAACATATTCCAAGTATTGAGCATGTCAACTACCCGTAGTAACTACGGGACGTAGTGAAAGACGTCTAACAACACTTACAAATATATTTACACTTATACTGTATTCACATATCACAAGGTACACAACATTGGTACAAGGCTATCGATTTCGACCAGTCACACCGGTCATCGTCAGGTCAATGATAGAAATAACAGAACCAAAATGGCGTCCTTGCACCTACCTACCTTGTTTGCGTAGCTTCCAACTGGCCGAAGTGGCGTTGGAATCGTCAAGATACCCAACTCCAGTCAGGATATCCAGTCTTCTTGACGAGGGGGTTAGGTTTGTGGTTGTGGCCGTATCCAAATTCTCAATAGTTTGAAGGTCGGTCAAGACATCGAAATTCACCAACCCCGAAAGAGGTAGAAAATCCAGGCCGGAAAAACATCCGAATTCACTTATTTCGGGAATCCGTTTGCTGCCGAATATAACTAAACTCACTGGTGAAATAGGTTAAGGAATGCATATTTCGTTTAGGTCTCATTCCTTGCAGTTATTTTAATGCATTTTGTAACTAAGAGTGAGTGAAAGGATCTTGTCTGTTTAAAGTGCATTTCTAAAAAAGGTGCCATAAAAAATGTGATAAAAATAAATTTAACAGGATGTTACACTTATAGGTACAATAATATTACGTTGGCATAAGTTTAATCTTTTAAATTAACCAAAAAGCCAAAACTTCCTGATAAAATTTCAGAAACGCGGATCCATGACACAAGACGTTAATATTTAATCAAATAACAAAATTAAATTAGACAGGAAGGGAAGAATTGTTGAATTGGTGCTAATTCATGCGGGAAATAAACAAACACAAAGCCCATGGGTCAGAAACCTGACCAGGCAAAATATGTGTTGTGAATTAGCAGATACAAGGTATTACTTAAATGATCATATTTTTGCTAAAATAGCCGACATTTTGAAACGGATGAAGATAAGTGAGTTCTGTTTTCACGAGATAGTTGTCTGTTATCGGGCTTCAAAATGGTGTATAATATGTGAAATATGGAGTAACCTATGTTTATATTGAAAATTCCGATATTCGAACTAGTGACACTCAGTTTTTGGGTCACCTTGTATTATAAACAAGTTAAAACTATTTTTACGTTACTCCTTGGGGTAAATTTAGTGGGAAATAATTTTATTTAACTTTTAGGTAAAGTGGTTCGTATGCAATCAGTTTGAGACACCTTACGTGAGACACCCTGTATATGTTTACCTCTGATTTGTGAATACCGTACAGGTGTAAACATATTTTTAAGTGTTCTAAGAAGTGGTGGTGCAAAACATCTGGGCTTGTAAGTGATGGCAGTCTAAGAAGAACAAACAGTCCTACGTCCAACTTCACAGCCACCTTTTATTTATGGAAGTAATATTGAGGTTACTATCAATAGAGATACCCAAAGTTACTTTTGTATTGATCGGATCAAGTATAGTATGTTCAAAGGGCAGAATAGTTTTATGGATTACTTGAGGTCCACATACCACAGGGCAGGGGTATGTGCAGGGGTATATTTAAAAAATTCTTAAAACAAATAAATAAAGTTGATATTGTGTTCTGAAGTTTTCCGAGTTAACAAGAAAATAACTATTCTAAACTATTGCAGGGTTGTAATGTTTTCAGCTTATTTTGAACAATGTCCGAGAACATTCACTTCAGAGCGGTTTTAGTTAAATTAAATTGTTAGGTGTTCAAAAAAGTGACTATATAAGGGTTTTCTTCTAAGACCTCTAGCTTATGAGGTATGCAGGGATTAAGTAAAATATTTCGTGCACATTTTGAATGGTTATCCCATATGTCTGAGAGACGAGATTTCAACCTGAAGTTAAATAAGAAAATATACTATCTATAAAGTCGTATTATTTTTTTTTTCTTAGGAAATAACAATGAGTAATTTACTCATACTATAAGTATAAAGAATAAAGTGAAAATATTTGAAGATATGAGTGGAATTTGTTATACCTCTAGTAAAAATGGTTTTCTATGAGAATGTAAAGGACTGAAAGTCTGATAATGTATAAGGAAATCGTATTAGAAAAGTTTAAACGGTTTAATCAACTGATTTTGATTTAAAATAATTAACATATAATAAACCCGATACATTATAAGCGTATGTGAGCATAGAACAGTGTAGTGGAGGGACTGTGGCTGAGGCCACAGAGAACATCTCTGTGCTGAGATGTAGAAGATGGCTGGAGATAAATAGTAGCCTCAACCGTGATCCATTGTTTGGTGGTGATCCGAACAGTGTAGTGGAGGGACTGTGGCTGAGGCCATAGAGAACATCTCTGTGCTGAGATGTAGAAGATGGCTGGAGATAAATAGTAGCCTCACCCGAGATCCATTGTTTGGTGGTGAGCATAGAACAGTGTAGTGGAGGGACTGTGGCTGAGGCCATAGAGAACATCTCTGTGCTGAGATGTAGAAGATGGCTGGAGGTAAATAGTAGCCTCACCCGTGATCCATTGTTTGGTGGTGAGCCGAGCAGTGTAGTGGAGGGATTGTGGCTGAGGCCATAGAGAACATCTCTGTGCTGAGATGTAGAAGATGGCTGGAGATAAATAGTAGCCTCACCCGTGATCCATTGTTTGGTGGTGAGCCGAACAGTGTAGTGGAGGGACTGTGGCTGAGGCCATAGAGAACATCTCTGTGCTGAGATGTAGAAGATGGCTGGAGATAAATAGTAGCCTCACCCGTGATCCATTGTTTGGTGGTGAGCCAAACAGTGTAGTGGTGGGACTGTGGCTGAGGCCACAGAGAACATCTCTGTGCTGAGATGTAGAAGATGGCTGGAGGTAAATGGTAGCCTCACCCGTGATCCATTGTTTGGTGGTGAGCCGAACAGTGTAGTGGAGGGACTGTGGCTGAGGCCATAGAGAACATCTCTGTGCTGAGATGTAGAAGATGGCTGGAGATAAATAGTAGCCTCACCCGTGATCCATTGTTTGGTGGTGAGCATAGAACAGTGTAGTGGAGGGACTGTGGCTGAGGCCACAGAGAACATCTCTGTGCTGAGATGTAGAAGATGGCTGGAGATAAATAGTAGCTTCACCCGTGATCCATTGTTTGGCGGTGAGCCGAACAGCTTTATCTGGTTTATCACACTGGTTTAGATAAATACCAAACTGCACTATTATTAGAATCCCTACAAAAGGTTACTGTGATAAATTACGAAGATGTTTTGATATATCACAAGGTTACGTGACATTTAAACATATGTTGATTAGAACTCTTACTTTTGTCTCATCCACAGCTCAAAAACTACTTGTCACAGAACATCAATAATAGGCTAAATATTTTGCAAATCTATCGTAATACAAAATTGTATATAATCACTAAAATCTTTTGTCCTGAAAATATATTTTTTAAATAAGTAGAAAACTACCTTATTTCACATATTTTTGCCCTCTTTCCAACGCCATTTCGGCACTAAGGTGCTAAGCAGCTTCCCGCAGTCAACCCTTTTTAATTGTAGTTCAAGATTCAGGTAACAATTTGAGTTATACAGGGTAGGTAAAAAGTAACTAGGTTCAACTATTGTAAATTATGTAATAATGATCGTTATTTATATACAAAAACATGTACATGCGCTTTGCTACATAATAAAACATAGTAATTAGTTACTTCTCAACAGAGGTACCGGTGTTGTTAACCAACTTCCTCAAACGGCCAGGGATCTAATTTACACTCTTCTGAAGGAAATCAATCGGGATATTGTTGATAATCTCTTAAATTCCTTTTTCCGATTCCTGCACTTCTATCTTCAGGTCTGGACTTCTATACCTCCCCCCTTAGTGTAGCTAAGAACTCAGTATTATGACACACTGCCATAATATTTGCATAATGTAATTATTGCCAACATTAATATTATAGAATTTATAACAGTTTTTAATAACTAGTTACTGTTTACCCACCTTGTACGTTATTAGCATTGTTTTGTTCTTTACAGCAATCGAAATACTTTTACTTTGCAGACTTACTTTTTTTAAATTTTATGATGTCTCAATTTAATGTATTTTAGTTAAAATAAATATTCGAATCTGCAATTAATTTTAGCTAGCATAAAATAAATTGACAACATTGATACAATTAAATAGGTTGCTTGCATTAAAAAAATAATGTGTTTAACAACTTCTGTAAAAAAATAATTTAGGCCTATCATATATATTGTATGGAGGAATTAATCAAGTAAGCCATGTCATGGTTGGCATGTGCGAATCAAAAACGTACTAATCAGGGGTGAATCAAAACGTGGACCGGGGGTTTCTCTACATATTAAGCCAAAATAATTAACTTCACCCCGGGTGTGCTGGTTACAATCGGACTGAATCGACAACAACAGAAATTCTGTGTCGGTGTGCATGAATCAAGTGTACTTCTTACTTTCTCCTATACATGGACAAAATAGGTATTGTTTTCGTCAGTAATTTCTAATTTCAGTTGTTGGTAGAAATATTCCTTTCGGTACTACTATAACCCAAACCAAAGTTTTACTATAAAACATTTTAACGTGCCTACACCTAGAAAGTACTCCATGCTATCACTTTTATCTTAACGCATTTGTCTTATTACACATATTCCCATTTCACTCTCTGTATTTAGTTATGGTTCCGATACCACGTAAACGTAAATTTTAGACTCTCTTTGCCAAGGATTGTATTTAAAAGGCTAAATGCTACTTTACCTATATTAGAATTTCGATGAAAGTTCTTTACAAAATTAATCAATTACTATTCTGATTGCGTTGTTAGCTAAACCTGGAGAACAGCTGATTGTGTTTGTTCCGGGTCAGGCTGGGGCTGTAGAGATTGTGTTTGAGTGTTTAACCGACTGTAGATAACGTCGCAATAGCCTCGACTGCCTCCATCTGCACACACTTCTACACAGACTGAACAGCCACTCAGTAATAATGAAAACACAGCACAACATAAATTAGATGTTGTATACTTTTAATCTACTGTGTCTATACAGGGTGAGTCAGACCACCCGTCCAGCATGTATAACGGAAGAACGGTTTGATTTAAAGTCATCAAACAAAATTCTTCCCACTAAAATGCATGTCGTGGGCGATCCATTAAATATATTTTCATCAAATTTTATGTCCAGGATGTACCAAAACTAAAGTCTTCGAGTCTCAACATTTTCTCATGAAAATTTAGGTAAAATTATAAATAATTGTTAAAGTCTTGTTAAAAGAAATGTTTTGGCGAAAACAGAAACCACTTATCTTTACCCGCTTCAAAATAGCGGCTATTTTTGAGTAAAATATTGACATATTCGGAATAACTTATATTTTCTAAACCACTACTCGTACCTTTTTTCAACTCAAATTTCTTAATCGTGATAAACCCAGCTTTACTTTGGAATGCTACATGACAGTTTTGTTTTAGAAAATATAAATTTCAAAAAAAATTTATATTGAAAATACGTATTTGCCCAAAATTCCAAAAAGTCTAAGGGTAGCGTGTATCAAAAAGCATACCATTGAAAAGGTTTTGTAAATCCTAGCAACTTTCAAGCTTACACCAACCTTGTATCTCTTTTTGTTTTTCTTCCATCAGCAAAAAACAATATTATTCCCATACTAAATCGCCACCTTCATTTGATGTGTTATGTGTTATAACCTATAATAGCATATATATATAGCATTGCTCTTAAAGACCACTAGAACCTTTGAGGCGTTAAGATTTACATTACCATTCATGCATTCTAAGATACAATCCAGTGATTATAAAATTCAATTTCTTAAACATTTTCTAGTAAATATTTATAAAAAAATAGATGTCCAACTATTATTCTATTTAATTTATCATGTTCAATCAAGCTATCAATTATTTTAATCATAAACCACACAAAACCTGACAAAACACAATTCCGGATACTATAAACAACCATATGGATATAAAAATAAAAATTATACTTTTACATTAGATATGTATCCTTAGTGAACAACCAGCGAGACTATATTGGAATCTGTATTTAGTAATAAAGTGAGCATTTTATTCAATAGCCTGTGGGTGTATTACAAATGATGTGTCAAAATGCAGTATTACTTATCGCTCAGACTAAAAACAATGTTGCAAAACTAAGTAGTGGGTAAACAGCAAAGAGGGGCCGTATTCGGCGTTTTTTTCCCATGTTATTCTTATGGGGATCAGTTTTTGCGCCGACGCCCGATCCCGCCTTACACAAGTTTCCTTGTTAGCCTATACTAATGTCCAACCCTTGCCTATATTAAATATATTTTCCCAATCCCCATCCCTCCTCTATATTTTTTAAAATTAATTTTCAAATTCAGGCTAAAAAACTATCTTTGGTGTTTATGGTCCGATTTGTCTGCAATTTGGATATGTTATTGTCCTAGGCAAGTGTTTTAATAAATTCCACTTACATTTCCCAAATTCACTATAACGGTCAAATTAAAAAATATTTTTTGAAAAATACTATAGTGCCAATTGCCACCTTCTTTATTAACTGTCCGATTTGTCTTCAATTTGGATATGTTATTGTCCTAGGCAAGTGGTTTAATAAATTCCACTTACATATCCCAAATTCACTATTACAGTCAAATTAAAAATTATTTTTGAAAAATACTGCCAACTGCCAACTTCTTTATTAAATGTCCGATTTGTCTGCAATTTGGATATGTTATTGTCCTAGGCAAGTGTTTTAATAAATTTCACTTACATATCCCAAATTCACCATCACGGTCAAATTAAAAAATATTTTTGAAAAATACTGCCAATTGCCGCCTTCTTTATTAACTGTCCGATTTGTTTAAAACTTGGATATGTTATTGTCGTAGGCAAGTGTTTTAATAAATTACACTTACATATCCCAAATTCACTATTACGGTCAAATTAAAAAATATTTTTGAAAAATACAGCCAATTGCCAACTTCTTTATTTACTGTCCGATTTGTCTGCAATTTGGATATGTTATTGTCGTAGGCTAGTGTATATGCACCATCCACATTTTACAAATATTACGGTCAAATTAAATAATATTTTTGAAAAATACTGCCAATTGCCACCTTCTTTATTAAATGTCTGATTTGTCTTCAATTTGGATATGTTATTGTCCTAGGCAACTGGTTTAATAAATTCCACCTACATATCCCAAATTCACTATTACAGTCAAATTAAAAATTATTTTTGAAAAATACTGCCAATTGCCAACTTCTTTATTAAATGTCCGATTTGTCTGCAATTTGGATATGTTATTGTCCTAGGCAAGTGTTTTAATAAATTTCACTTACATATCCCAAATTCACCATCACGGTCAAATTAAAAAATATTTTTGAAAAATACTGCCAATTGCCAACTTCTTTATTTACTGTCCGATTTATTTAAAATTTGGATATGTTATTGTTGTAGGCTAGTGTATATGCACCATCCACATTTTACAAATATTACAGTCAAATTAAAAATTATTTTTGAAAAATACTGCCAATTGCCAACTTCTTTATTAAATGTCCGATTTGTTTAAAATTTAGATATGTTATTGTTGTAGGCTAGTGTATATGCACCATCCACATTTCCCAAATTCACTATTACAGTCAAATTAAAAAATATTTTTGAAAAATACCGCCAATTGCCAACTTCTTTATTTACTGTCCGATTTGTTTAAAATTTGGATATGTTATTGTTGTGGGCTAATGTATATGCACCATCCACATTTTACAAATATTGCGGTTAAATTTTTAAAAATTTGGAAAAATACTGCCAATTGGCAACTTCTTTATTTATGGTCTGATTTGTTTAAAATTTATGTCATTATTCTAGGCTAGTGTATATGTACCATCCACATTTGACAAATTAACTATAATGGTCAAATTTAAAAAATATTTTGAAAAATATACAATTTCAAACTTCTTTATTTTCGGATATGTTATAGCTCTTATATAGGTAACAAGACCACACTACCACACGTTCCATTACCCACTTGTCTTTTTTGTTTGTTTATTTTGCTGTAATCCCAAAACTGAGTTTGCTGTTTATTGCCTACACTTTGGATATTGTCCTAAGCATTTATTTTTGGATATGTTATAGCCCCCAACTATTATATCTAAAATTACAATATTATTTCCACCTATAATACAGTTGTTTGTTTTGCCGCAACCTAAAAACTAATATTGGTATTTGTGTTTTTACAAAACTATATTTTGCAAATTACTACCAATAACTCCTTTATTTACTTTTCGACTTGTTATATCCCCTTATATCTAAATTTACCGAACATTTTTTCCCTTTTAGTGTTGTTTTGTCGTAACCAAAATTTGGATGCAATATATTACTGGCCATTGCATAAGTGCATTTCCAAATTCACTATTACGGTTGGATTAAAAAAATAAATACAAGCTTATTATATACGCTAATAAGTAATATATATCCACAATTATGGTCAGAACAAATTTTGGATATGTTTTAAGCCAACAAAAATAAATGTTTAAAACCCAAAACAACTACACACAAAACACTAACCTTTCTTTGTGCTTGTTTGGAGTAGTCTTTATTTTATCCAACTTAATTTTGTAGTTAAAATCAAACTTCCCACATTCTAGCTCCCTTTCCAGCCAGTGACACAAAGGTTACGAATATTTTCAAACAATATATCTTTTTCTACCCCTATGTTGGACTTGTTTAATAGCGCACCATATTCCAAATCCTCCAGTCTACTACATTCTTTAAATTTATCATTGCCTTTAATATCTTGCATCTCTATGTCTTCTTGTCCATTGTTACGGAAACTTAGGTTTTCTATTTTTGGAATTGCCATAAAATGTTGCGGTTCCGTTAAAGCTGGTGGCTGGTAGGTAGGTAAATAATGTCCAAATCGCATGGCAACACACCTTGCCTATTCTTATTTATCTCTATAAATACAGTTTTACAGACACCTTTAACATAGTATACACCCACTACTACACCCGAGTATACACCCGTGCTTTGTATTCCTCTGCAACAGTATTTTCCACATATTCCAATGTCTTCTAATTCCAGTTTCCTCTCTAAGAAAGGCTTGGAAAGTGGCTCTATTTCTTTAATAGTGTATGGGTACAGTTTATTGGTCCGGCTTCTTAAAACGTAGGGAGTAAGGTTAGGACTTTCCACTAAGCCTAATTCTTCTAAATTGATGGAGAAAGGTGTATTTGATGTGCCCCCAGATTTGATGTAACACTTATGCTTTACACTTATGGCATCCTCCTCTATTACCTCTACATAGTTGGTAAACAGTTAAAGCTAAATGCAGATAGAGCATACTTTATTAACTTTTCCCTTTGTGTACTATCTTTTGGCAGTTGTACTCCAGTTATCTTCCCCCAATATGCATCGTTAAACACTAAACAACAACTGTTTTGTAATTGGCAACTTTCACCCACATCTTATGCAGAGGTACAGCATAGAATGGAGCATTTTGAAAGTACCGTTTGTTGTCTTCTATTAGACTTAAACAATCTCTTAAAGGTTCAAACCCTTTACCAAAACCTCTACAATAGATTGTTGCCTCTAACCTTGTTATTCTCTCTAGCTAGTTTAGACGAGAACGTTTCTTTTAGGTTTACAAAGTTTATTATATGGTTTCCTATACTTTTAATTACTCCAGGGCTTGTAATCTGGCATATAAATTTATTATATATTTTTACCCTGCTATTTACATTAAACCATGTTAAACAGTCTTTACTAACATTATCTACAATAACATTATGGGGGTCCATTCGCCCCCCTGGTAGCAAAAGTTTTCTGTAAGATATTGGCACATTTCCAACCAAATCTAGTGTTATATCGAAATCCATAAGATAGTACATTTCTTTTTCCAGATCTTGCAGTATCTTTGGAAGGTCTTCCAACAAATCCTTAATTTTAACATTTGCAAGCTCTATTTTATAGGGAATTGCTATAGGATCATCATACTTTTGTTTAATTTGGTCAATATCTTTCTTTATTATTTGTAACACACCCCCCCCCGCTTTGGGAGAATGGTAGTTTGGCCACAACACCATGTCGAGCTAAAGAGAACTTTTTAAATATTCCTCATAAGTAGCTATTAAACGAGCCACATATTTCCTTCTTAACTTTAAATTTATTCCGAACGTCCCCATCACAATCCGTAACATTGGTTATCTTAACTAACATTATGTTATCACAAAACGCATCCGTTATAGATGTTAAGTTATTTAATTTTGGTTCACCCTCGCAATAGTTTATATTACCTATGTCTGTAAGAAGGTTATTATTACGTAGATTTTCTAATAAAAACCATATACCAAATCTTTCGTTAGTAGGTTTAATACAATTTCCCAATAAATGGCTAACAGAGTACATTTCTTTTATACAAAAGTAGCGGAAACATGTAAACAGGACAGATTACACCATAGGCATATAGAGGTTGTAAATATATGGATATTGTATATAAACACAGGCGAGTGGTAAGTGTAACATGTAAGTGGACACCCACATGCAAATATGGAATACCCACTATTAATATAATTCCAAATTCGACTAAATAAGTTTATAGTCTCAATATAATTAACATATTAACTAACGGCGCCATCCCGCATTAGTACCCAAATTGTCGAAATTCTATAATTCTATTCTTAGTCCTTGTATTAGGTTTTGTACTATTAAACCCAACACCCCGTGCAGTAGAGTAATATATGTATTTAATACAGATACGCACATTCTACAAGACCCATACATCTGTTGTATAAGCAGCAGAATAGACGTCTCACCCATTGTGTTGTTGTAAAGTAAAACATAAATGTAAATTGTGCTGGATACAACCGGCCAGATATTAGACAGGAAATGTGTTGGAAGTGTATTGCCAAATAGTAAGACAAACACCACATAGTGCAGCATGTAATCAATCCATTACTATTTAGACAAAGGTCAGTATTGGTACAACATCCGATATATTAGCCAAACCCACAATCAAACTTGGAAAACAAACAGTAAATGATAAATATTATAGTAACAGAAATAGTAAGAGTATAAGGACATAGTAATATTTAAAGTTTATAAAACAACACAAATGCAGAGACACAATAACACACTCCAACACATTTGGACACAGGCACAGATACTGGTTTACATCCATTTAACACAACTTTACACGTTCTGTCAACCGACACAAAAATAGTTTGTAAATTGTGTAAGAAATATATGTAATATAAACAAATTTAACACAATCATAACATTGTGGTCTAAATAGTAATGGATTGATTACATGCTGCACTATGTGGTGTTTGTCTTACTATTTGGCAATACACTTCCAACACATTTCCTGTCTAATATCTGGCCGGTTGTATCCAGCACAATTTACATTTATGTTTTACTTTACAACAACACAATGGGTGAGACGTCTATTCTGCTGCTTATACAACAGATGTATGGGTCTTGTAGAATGTGCGTATCTGTATTAAATACATATATTACTCTACTGCACGGGGTGTTGGGTTTAATAGTACAAAACCTAATACAAGGACTAAGAATAGAATTATAGAATTTCGACAATTTGGGTACTAATGCGGGATGGCGCCGTTAGTTAATATGTTAATTATATTGAGACTATAAACTTATTTAGTCGAATTTGGAATTATATTAATAGTGGGTATTCCATATTTGCATATGGGTGTCCACTTACATGTTACACTTACCGCTCGCCTATGTTTATATACAATATCCATATATTTACAACACATATATGCCTATAGTGTAATCTGTCCTGTTTACATGTTTCCGCTACTTTTGTATAAAAGAAATGTACTCTGTTAGCCATTTATTGGGAAATTGTATTAAACCTACTAACGAAAGATTTGGTATATGGTTTTTATTAGAAAATCTACGTAATAATAACCTTCTTACAGACATAGGTAATATAAACTATTGCGAGGGTGAACCAAAATTAAATAACTTAACATCTATAACGGATGCGTTTTGTGATAACATAATGTTAGTTAAGATAACCAATGTTACGAATAAATTTAAAGTTAAGAAGGAAATATGTGGCTCGTTTAATAGCTACTTACGAGGAATATTTAAAAAGTTCTCTTTAGCTCGACATGGTGTTGTGGCCAAACTACCATTCTCCCAAAGCGAGGGTGTGTTACAAATAATAAAGAAAGATATTGACCAAATTAAACAAAAGTATGATGATCCTATAGCAATTCCCTATAAAATAGAGCTTGCAAATGTTAAAATTAAGGATTTGTTGGAAGACCTTCCAAAGATACTGCAAGATCTGGAAAAAGAAATGTACTATCTTATGGATTTCGATATAACACTAGATTTGGTTGGAATATTTAATAAAGAGGAAATGTGCCAATATCTTACAGAAAACTTTTGCTACCAGGGGGGCGAATGGACCCCCATAATGTTATTGTAGATAATGTTAGTAAAGACTGTTTAACATGGTTTAATGTAAATAGCAGGGTAAAAATATATAATAAATTTATATGCCAGATTACAAGCCCTGGAGTAATTAAAAGTATAGGAAACCATATAATAAACTTTGTAAACCTAAAAGAAACGTTCTCGTCTAAACTAGCTAGAGAGAATGGCAAGGTTAGAGGCAACAATCTATTGTAGAGGTTTTGGTAAAGGGTTTGAACCTTTAAGAGATTGTTTAAGTCTAATAGAAGACAACAAACGGTACTTTCAAAATGCTCCATTCTATGCTGTACCTCTGCATAAGATGTGGGTGAAAGTTGCCAATTACAAAACAGTTGTTGTTTAGTGTTTAACGATGCATATTGGGGGAAGATAACTGGAGTACAACTGCCAAAAGATAGTACACAAAGGGAAAAGTTAATAAAGTATGCTCTATCTGCATTTAGCTTTAACTGTTTACCAACTATGTAGAGGTAATAGAGGAGGATGCCATAAGTGTAAAGCATAAGTGTTACATCAAATCTGGGGGCACATCAAATACACCTTTCTCCATCAATTTAGAAGAATTAGGCTTAGTGGAAAGTCCTAACCTTACTCCCTACGTTTTAAGAAGCCGGACCAATAAACTGTACCCATACACTATTAAAGAAATAGAGCCACTTTCCAAGCCTTTCTTAGAGAGGAAACTGGAATTAGAAGACATTGGAATATGTGGAAAATACTGTTGCAGAGGAATACAAAGCACGGGTGTATACTCGGGTGTAGTAGTGGGTGTATACTATGTTAAAGGTGTCTGTAAAACTGTATTTATAGAGATAAATAAGAATAGGCAAGGTGTGTTGCCATGCGATTTGGACATTATTTACCTACCTACCAGCCACCAGCTTTAACGGAACCGCAACATTTTATGGCAATTCCAAAAATAGAAAACCTAAGTTTCCGTAACAATGGACAAGAAGACATAGAGATGCAAGATATTAAAGGCAATGATAAATTTAAAGAATGTAGTAGACTGGAGGATTTGGAATATGGTGCGCTATTAAACAAGTCCAACATAGGGGTAGAAAAAGATATATTGTTTGAAAATATTCGTAACCTTTGTGTCACTGGCTGGAAAGGGAGCTAGAATGTGGGAAGTTTGATTTTAACTACAAAATTAAGTTGGATAAAATAAAGACTACTCCAAACAAGCACAAAGAAAGGTTAGTGTTTTGTGTGTAGTTGTTTTGGGTTTTAAACATTTATTTTTGTTGGCTTAAAACATATCCAAAATTTGTTCTGACCATAATTGTGGATATATATTACTTATTAGCGTATATAATAAGCTTGTATTTATTTTTTTTAATCCAACCGTAATAGTGAATTTGGAAATGCACTTATGCAATGGCCAGTAATATATTGCATCCAAAGTTTGGTTACGACAAAACAACACTAAAAGGGAAAAAATGTTCGGTAAATTTAGATATAAGGGGATATAACAAGTCGAAAAGTAAATAAAGGAGTTATTGGTAGTAATTTGCAAAATATAGTTTTGTAAAAACACAAATACCAATATTAGTTTTTAGGTTGCGGCAAAACAAACAACTGTATTATAGGTGGAAATAATATTGTAATTTTAGATATAATAGTTGGGGGCTATAACATATCCAAAAATAAATGCTTAGGACAATATCCAAAGTGTAGGCAATAAACAGCAAACTCAGTTTTGGGATTACAGCAAAATAAACAAACAAAAAAGACAAGTGGGTAATGGAACGTGTGGTAGTGTGGTCTTGTTACCTATATAAGAGCTATAACATATCCGAAAATAAAGAAGTTTGAAATTGTATATTTTTCAAAATATTTTTTAAATTTGACCATTATAGTTAATTTGTCAAATGTGGATGGTACATATACACTAGCCTAGAATAATGACATAAATTTTAAACAAATCAGACCATAAATAAAGAAGTTGCCAATTGGCAGTATTTTTCCAAATTTTTAAAAATTTAACCGCAATATTTGTAAAATGTGGATGGTGCATATACATTAGCCCACAACAATAACATATCCAAATTTTAAACAAATCGGACAGTAAATAAAGAAGTTGGCAATTGGCGGTATTTTTCAAAAATATTTTTTAATTTGACTGTAATAGTGAATTTGGGAAATGTGGATGGTGCATATACACTAGCCTACAACAATAACATATCTAAATTTTAAACAAATCGGACATTTAATAAAGAAGTTGGCAATTGGCAGTATTTTTCAAAAATAATTTTTAATTTGACTGTAATATTTGTAAAATGTGGATGGTGCATATACACTAGCCTACAACAATAACATATCCAAATTTTAAATAAATCGGACAGTAAATAAAGAAGTTGGCAATTGGCAGTATTTTTCAAAAATATTTTTTAATTTGACCGTGATGGTGAATTTGGGATATGTAAGTGAAATTTATTAAAACACTTGCCTAGGACAATAACATATCCAAATTGCAGACAAATCGGACATTTAATAAAGAAGTTGGCAATTGGCAGTATTTTTCAAAAATAATTTTTAATTTGACTGTAATAGTGAATTTGGGATATGTAGGTGGAATTTATTAAACCAGTTGCCTAGGACAATAACATATCCAAATTGAAGACAAATCAGACATTTAATAAAGAAGGTGGCAATTGGCAGTATTTTTCAAAAATATTATTTAATTTGACCGTAATATTTGTAAAATGTGGATGGTGCATATACACTAGCCTACGACAATAACATATCCAAATTGCAGACAAATCGGACAGTAAATAAAGAAGTTGGCAATTGGCTGTATTTTTCAAAAATATTTTTTAATTTGACCGTAATAGTGAATTTGGGATATGTAAGTGTAATTTATTAAAACACTTGCCTACGACAATAACATATCCAAGTTTTAAACAAATCGGACAGTTAATAAAGAAGGCGGCAATTGGCAGTATTTTTCAAAAATATTTTTTAATTTGACCGTGATGGTGAATTTGGGATATGTAAGTGAAATTTATTAAAACACTTGCCTAGGACAATAACATATCCAAATTGCAGACAAATCGGACATTTAATAAAGAAGTTGGCAGTTGGCAGTATTTTTCAAAAATAATTTTTAATTTGACTGTAATAGTGAATTTGGGATATGTAAGTGGAATTTATTAAACCACTTGCCTAGGACAATAACATATCCAAATTGAAGACAAATCGGACAGTTAATAAAGAAGGTGGCAATTGGCACTATAGTATTTTTCAAAAAATATTTTTTAATTTGACCGTTATAGTGAATTTGGGAAATGTAAGTGGAATTTATTAAAACACTTGCCTAGGACAATAACATATCCAAATTGCAGACAAATCGGACCATAAACACCAAAGATAGTTTTTTAGCCTGAATTTGAAAATTAATTTTAAAAAATATAGAGGAGGGATGGGGATTGGGAAAATATATTTAATATAGGCAAGGGTTGGACATTAGTATAGGCTAACAAGGAAACTTGTGTAAGGCGGGATCGGGCGTCGGCGCAAAAACTGATCCCCATAAGAATAACATGGGAAAAAAACGCCGAATACGGCCCCTCTTTGCTGTTTACCCACTACTAAACTAAACCATCCTTACAAATAAAATATATTAATTATTAAGTGGCACAAAACTAAGGTTGAAAATAATCCATGATGTGCTGTATACTAATAACATTTGAATATTTTTTTGTTATGGCGAGATTTAATCTCGATGAGATTCATTTTGAGTACAGGATTCACGTTAAAACAATAACGATATGGAATTTGTTTCCACTTTTGCATTAACAATCATTACTTCAAAAATAGTGAAGCTGGTTTTAAAAATATATTGTTTTTATTTCTTATTTTTAAATCAAATATATCAAGTATTTTCATTTCTTAGTTAAAATTATTTTTAAAATAAAATGTGTTACAAATTAAGATTCCACATTAAAGTTATAAGTTTTCAACGATAACAAACTCAACTTTACCGTTCATTATACAAATCTAATATTATTTAGAGTACTTCATTTTCATTAATCACAAAAACAGATTCTTCAGGTTAATTGTATGATAAAACTTTATGTCCAACTGTTTATTGCAATAAGGTTTCCCAAGCTTATTATATTTTTATTTATACGGCTTGAAAGTGTCTTGAGTCTATAAACTAAAAAATGGCATTTTAAACTATTTAACTGGCTGTTCCTACTACCTTACCGGATAAAAGGAAAGGTTTTATCTATTTCAAATTAAGAATTTAATAAAGTACTAAATATGCAGAGAAATAAATACTAGAAACTTTGCATGGATGGTTATGAGTAAACCAAACAGTCAATATTTAGTGGTTTATTGTTCACAGTTCATGGCAAGAGGTTATCAGTTGGTGTTTTTATTCAGTTTGGTTGCCTCTCTAACCTTTACTTTCCTGTCCAGCTCAGCATTTGCGTGTATTATTCTAAGCATTGATTCCTTCAACTATACTATACAATTTTCCTGTAAAGACCAGGAAAATCGTGCAAATTAAATATAAACCATCTTTCCTTAATTACGGAAATAAAAAATGAAACAACTTTATGCCTACTATTCCTACTGATGTCGATGTTTAATTTTAAAACCCGTGTGACAATAAGCAATTTCTTAACAGCATACAATCGTAATTATTGTAATAGATTTAAATTTCATGAATAAACTACTATGATTAAACTAATCTGGTAAATAGCTACCAGCAAGAAACACACGTTTATTTTGAACATAATATTGCTAAGAATGTATTTAGTATTAAATAAGCAGTCTTTGCCCAAGGTCTTCAATCGTTCACCCGATTTCAATTTTATAGTTAAACCAGCTGCTAATTCCGTGCTTCACAACGGAGGATAAATATTCAGTGTAGAAAAACTAAGTGGTTATGTGTGCTTCATTCTTTGGTTTGGCCCGTGGAACTACTACGAATCAATATCAGCTGTTTTTATTTTCATCAGCTCAAACAAAAATTAATGTCCACAAGGAATACATGGTAACTTTTAACTCCCATGGGGAAAACCCCTATAGGATTTTCAAAACGACAATAGGCATATGTGTTTATTTGGTATATAAGGAAAATTCCTTTAAACTGTCATGCCAATCGATTCAGTAGTTTTTGAGTGATTGAGGAACAAAAGGCAGACAGACAGACACACACCATCCCATTTTTAGCGAATTTCCCCTATAGGGAAGAAGCTATTACCGTAGGTGGCATGGTAAGACCTAAGCCCGCGACCATGATAACTTTTCGTTTTGAGGCCCCCAGATGCTTCAAGGAAATGCAGAAACATAAAAAAACAGATGATTTCATAAGTCTACCTACTTTAAATTCAAAGATACTTTTTTGTTAACCTTGATATAGTTAAAAACAGATCTTTGGTTCAACACTGTGGTTTGTTATTATCAACAGCTGTTAAATTTTTGAATTTAATTCTTTCAATTCATTTGTTACCCTATACATAATATGGTAACTTTGAAGGTCCATGGTAAACTGCTTAGTTGTCCTTTTTAAGACCTAAAGAATCAGGGTACAAAGTTTCAGCTCTCTACCTACATGGGAAGGTGGAGAATTAGTGATGAGTGAGTTAGTCAGTCAGTCAGTGAGTCAGTCAGCCAGGGCTTTGCCTTTTATAGGTATAGATCTAATTCAGCTGATCAAATTAAATACTTAAATGTGTTTCAACTAGTTCCTTATAATTTAATTTATGGCCTCCGGAGGGTTGTATCAAAAACGAATTTATTACCTCCAAATTTCCCTTTAATTCAAGTGTTTGGTTCGTGGGTGTCAGACGTATTGTTTTCTCAAAGGTCCCTGGCTTTTATTGGAATTATTTGTCTTTTATTAGATAATCCACCAAACAAATAAATAAGAGAAATTATGAAGTGCAAAACGTATTTTATTATTGTATATAAGTAAATTAGTTTGTTTCAAACAACATACCAATTTTTCTTGGGGACTAATGGTTTCTGAAGTAATCGAATGTTTTACACGGAAATCTTAGTTGAAAGCGAATAAAATAATATAGTAAAACTACTGACACTGTAATACTTGTATTAAATAAATACCATATTCTCCGTCAACAGATCAGCACAGACTCCATACTAATTATAATTTAAGCTGATGATACTCGTTGACGCTGTTTGAGCATTTCAGGATGCTCATTGGTGTTTCAGGGTGTATTATTGTGTATATGTTAATTAATATGTTTAATTTAAGTGGAATACCACAGTTTGGTTGCAATGTTAACACATCGGTCAAGTTGACATCCATTTATGTTATTCATGTTACTAAAGTCTACGTTTGGGTATGTTTTATTTCATAAAGTTTGGGTATGTTTGGGTTATAACATTTCATAAAGCCTGAAAGCTAATTAATTATGTGGTACTGTATTTTGTTACACACGTGAATATTCAACAATTATATGTACTGATGTAGGTTTGGAGTAATGTGTGTGGTTTATTATCACAGTTTGTAATCAAAATCTTTTTATAAACTGAAATATATCTTTAAATAATAGTAGGTATTTGAGCAATTAAATTATAATCACTGTAACTAGGTAGATTGAATGACCCAGTGTGATTAGCTTTAAAAAACTTAATCAAGGATCTTGATCAAGTTATTTCATCGGGTGATCAATTTCAACAATCCTGACCAACATTGATAGATGCATTTAATCAAGGTTTATTTATACCTGGTCAGCTAATCTTGTACATAAAAGATTAAAAATGTGAACAATGTTCATCTTTAAGTCTCATTACTTAAATCTATTGCTAACCCAGCAACAAAATATTGTAGAATATAACTTGACCACTATTTTTGACTGGGGTGAACACCATAAGGAATAAAGTACCGGTGTATTTTTCTTTTCATAGATCATGCTTCTATTGTCTTTTAATTAATAATTAAACATTTTGAAACGATAGTTTATCATAAAAAATTATGTCACATCAGCTACTATTTAATCGTACTCATATAAAATAGGTAAAAACTAATAAATTTACTGCCGTTATTGTAAACAATAACTTGGTTAAATAAGTGGTTATATTAAAAATTCCAAGGTAAATTCAGATATAATTAGTATTATGGATTTTTTCATCTGTATATACTGCATTATTATCTCTGTAAATGCTACTATATTACACAAAATACCCCCGTCGTAGCAAACCTGCGTACTCAGCGAATTTCCTATGCATGAATATATTTCTTACTACCACATAAAGCCACTTACCAAGTTTCATAAAAATACTTAAATAAATAACTGATATATAGCATTTTATTTTTCTCCATAAGAATAACATTAGGGCTGAGAACGCAGGTTTGCTGCAACGAGGAAGATAAAAATATGTGTTTTTTGCAATTATCAATAAAACTCAACGAGGTGAAGCTACATACCAAGTTTTAATGATTTATGTTCATGATTAAGGGAGATATAAAGCTTTACGTATTCTCCATAAGAATAACATTAGGGATGAGTATGCAGGTTTGCTGCTAAGAGGATAATCAAGAAAAAATCAATTTTTTGTGCAAATATCAATATACCAATACTAGGTGAAGCCACATACCAAGTTTCATCAATATACGTTCATAAATAATCGAGATATCAAATTTTAAATATTCTCCATAAGGATAACATTGGACAACGTACTGTGTTTAGTACTTTGAATATCTCGGCAACGGTTGGACGTAGAATCACAATTTAAACACCAAAATGATTGTTTTGTAGAGCAAAACTGATTGGTAAAAGCAAATGTGAAGTTTACAGTAAAATTAATTAAGGAAAAGCTAAAAACCATTTTCCCATAAGATTAACATGGGAGATTTTATGAACACGTTTTTTGGATTTTCTCCACAACCACTTAAGCTAGGATCATGATTCAAAATACTATATTATTTGTTTTTTAAGCTATATAAAATTGTTGAAAAAAATTGTGTGTTTTGAAATGTTCAGGGTGAAAAGTGCAAAAAACTGAGTTTTCGAAAATTTGGAAACCCCAAAAACCCCCTTTCCCATAGTCCAATTTTTCTGGTTTTCGAAATTAAAGTCATGAATGTCACTTTACACATTCGAGCAAAATTTCATCGAAATCGGACGTTTTTTACTCAAGTTATCGCATTCACGGACATATATATATATATATATATATATATATATATATATATACACATATATAAATTTGAACGAATAGTATTTTTGGCATCTGGGGACCTCAAAACAAAAAGTTATCATGGTTTCGGGCTTAAGTATTACCATGAGACCTACGGTAATAGCTTCTTCCCAATAGGGGAAATTCGCTAAAACGATTGTGACCACAGAATACATGCAAGTTTTATGCAAATTAACATGCATTTCATATGGAAAAATAATGTTGCAGAAAAACTAAAACATATACAAGGTTGGAGTAAATTAGAAAAATGCTATGATTTACAACACCTTTTCAATTGTATGCCTTTTGACATACGCTACCATTTGACTTTTTTGAATTTTGGGCATATGGGTATTTTCAAAATAAATATTTTTTTGAAATACAGATTTTCTCAAAACAGCCTGTCATGTAGCATACCAGAGTAAAGCTGAGTTTATCACGAGTAAGAAATTTAAGTCAGAAAAAAGGTATGAGTAGTGGTTTAGAAAATATAGGGTATTTCGTAAATGTCACTATTTTACATAAAAATGGCTGCCTTTTTGAAACTAATAAAGATAAGTGAATTCTGTTTTCGCCAAAATGTTTATTTTAACGATACCTTTAAAATGATGTATAATATTTTCTATGTTTACATTAGACAATTTTGAGATTCGAACCCGTGACCTTCAGTTTTGGAACATTCTGTACATAGATTTAGATGAAAATATTTTTAATAGATAGCGCATATGCGTTTTAGTGGGGAATATTTTTGTTTGACGACTTTAGACCAAGCCGTTCTCTCGTTATACATGCTGGACTGGTGGTCTGACTCACCCTGTATATTGTATCGTTATATTCGAATATCAATATGTTTTCTAAATGATACTGACAAATATATTTTTAATAATATATATTTAGAAAGTATTGAAGTAACTTATTAAAACTTGAAGAGACAGTGTTTGTTTCTCGGACATTGTTTTCCTGAGCACGTCTCAGCTTGTTGTTGGAACTTTGTGTTCTCCACGAGAGTCTCAGTCTCAAGTGATAGAGTTTTTACTTTGTTATAAGTTATTGAAACGACATATGGAATAACGTCATGTCATGCTTTGTGCAAAGTAGTAATGTATAAAACTGATTTTAGAGTAGTCTATTGTAGTAGTTTAGTTTATAAATATAATTTAAAACTAAACAAACGTTTAGTATTCAGATCTTTATACGGATTTATAACATTTATTTTACATAAAACGACGCTATTAATATAAACAACCCTATTTTCAAAATACAACATTTAAAACAGTGAATTTATCTATTTAAATAATTATATTGGATTCCATACATATAATTGGCATTAGATTAACTCTACCCACTACATGGATGGATACATAAACCTAACAAGTTATTGAGGAACAACCCACGTTGTTGATGGATTTGTTAAGTTTTATGTATTTTGTCATGAGTTCACTAGAAAAAAGGTTAAACAAATGTATTCAGTTTCTGGTAGTATATTACTTTACACTATGAATAGGTTTTATTAATGTCAGGATCCTAGGGTTTCTTACTTTTAAGTACTTTTTTGGTTAAATAATTTACTGACAATTTTTAAAGTTAAAAGAATCAGATCAAAATGATTTAAATGATTAATTATTTGGCCTGCTTTAGCCTCAGTACCAAAAGGAAACAATGTACTAGGCTATCATACTAATATTATAAATGTGATAGTATGGATGTTTGTGCGTATGTTTGTGTATAACTCTGAAGATCCATCACGTGAAAACTAATGTACCGATTGAGCTGAAACTTTACAGAGAGGTACTTAATAGTCCTGAGTAACATATAGGCATATTAAATTTGTCAAAATCCTATAGGGCTATGCCCCATGGGGGTTCAAAGTTCCCATGTATTCCTTATGGGCTTTCATTTTTGTTTGAGCTGATGAAAATACAAACAGCTGATCTTGATTCGTAGTAGTTCCACAGGCTAACCAAAGAATGCAGCACACAAAACTATCGTAGTTTTTATAAATAATTCGTGGGGCGAAGCCTGCGGGTCACAGCTAGTGATTAATATTTATGATTTATTTATTTGTTAGCACGCTTAAATATTATGAGATAGATGTGTAAATAAAAACAAATTAAGAAATACATTTTATATAATAACTCATTCTTTTTACGTTCCATATCGGCGTTAAAGTATGTTGAGAGAATTTTTAGTGTCGTTGTTCTCGTTGTTTTATTGTTTACAATTTGTGTGGGTTTAAAGATAAATAAACTAAAACTGTACTAATAATCATGAGCATATTTACAATTAATTCTATTGGTAGATACAATTAAAGTTAACATCTTAATCGTCTGACAGGTCAAAATACAATTGTGTGTTGAGGGGAGCCTAATCCCAACACTTGTAATTGTATTAGGAAGTTATAATGGATTGAATTTGTTCTTCAACCGGAAACATAGTTATTCATCTCTTAGAGTATGTTTTGCTAATTTGCAATAAACTAAACATAACTATTACTATTTTAATTTTTAGCGTATGATTTATTATTTTCCCTTAAATTATTTATTTGCTTCTTAAATGTAATGAATATAAAGATGTTAGTATCCGCTTTACTCCGTTTTTTACAAATGAATTAAGGCAATGTTTGAAAAAAAGAATTTATACGATTAGCTAATTAGTTTCTTTTATCTTATAAGTTAATTACATCGAAACATAATTTTAATTTATTTGATATATGATCAGATTTCTGAGCTTTTAATAAAGCATTTATTTTGCAAGAAACAATTACTATAAAATACATAAAGAGCAAAGTTAGCTTATGCGTATTTCAGGTAAACTTTCAAAATGCCTCAATTCCCATATGGTTGTTAAAATACGTTTAGTTTACGATAAAATGCTTGCAGTTTACGAATAAAACGATGCTTTACGATAAAACGTTATAGTTTTGGACTTTTCAAAACTAGCTGATGCTCCAGCTAAGATATTTATAATCATTAATTTTACAATATTATAACAAGCTAATAGAGAGAGATTTACTTTATTCTTTTAACAAAATTGGAGCTATAAAATATAAATGTATAAGTAAACATAAAAAAAAAAAACACTTTTAGGTATTTAGTAGATTGTTTTATAAATCTCCTTAAGTTAGAGAAAATCATGTGGATAGCCGGAACAATATTTAGCAAGGGTTCTCTCATAATAAGAACAACTTATAAATAAAACTTTTTATTATTTTGTATCAGTATTCTTATTAACGTAACACGTTATCATATTATGACAGTCATAAAAACATGTTAATGTCACCAACATTTCATTTAATTTCACGAAAACATAAAAAAAACTGTTGGAAATTTATTGCTGTTTAATTTATTTTCATAAAGCGTAAAAAACTAAAACTTGTATAAACTGTTTTAAAACTTCTTAAAAACAAACATAATATACAAATACATAATGGTATTTATTGAACGAATTTTAAAATATCTCTCTTCTTCGGCCATTATTACGACGAAACGTAACTTGCTGATATGTCATGTCCTTTATTTAACGTATGTTAGACATATAATGAAAGACTAAAATAGGTTCATACCTTGTCGTCAACAGTTTAAATTGTAGTAAGGCAATCCACTACATGTCTCGCCATGAATACGGCATTTTCAAGGGGTATAAAAAAAACATATTATCCAAACCGGATATGTCAAAATTAAAAGTAGCATAGTCACAATAACAATTTCGAAAAATTACTGATAAATGTGTTTGGACTGTGCAACTCTTACATTTTGTTATATCCTGTTTTGAATACTACTTAAAAATGCCGTTTTTATAGCAAAGCATGTAGTAGATTCCCTCATTACAGTTTTAACAGTTGTTGACAAGGTATGTAAGTATTTTAGTCTAATATGCACAGTTCAGGGGCTACAACAATTCATTTTAAGATAATATAAACGTTCGCAAAGTAAATATTTGGCTGCAAGGCCCTATATATGTGTCTAAAAACCTTCCCTATATCATTTACAATTTGTATATTTATATTACTACATTTTAGTTTAGAATCATTAGTCAAATGCAGAGTATTACTGTGCACTATATTTATTTAGTATTTACAAGAAAATTTTTCAATACTAATGAATCATACGTATTTATAATTTAATTTCGTGTAAGGTAATTTTAAACTTGTTTCGACAACCTTACACAAACTAACCATAAAACTTAAGCGAATCAAACGTATGGTTATCATACTAATATTATTAACGTGATAGTATGGATTTTTGTGAGTATGTTTGTGCATAACTATGAAGATGCATCACGTCAACCCACACGCAGACAAAACATACGTTAATCGTTAATGTTTTATTGAAACGATATATTGAAAAACGTCATGTCATGCTTTGTGCAAAGTAATAACGTATAAAACTGATTTTAGAATAGTCTATTGTAGTAGTTTAGTTTATAAATATAATTTAAAACTAAGCAAACGTTTAGTATTCAGATCTTTATATGGATTTATAAAATTTATTTTACATGAAACGGCGCTATCAATATAAACAACTCTATTTATTACGACTATTTAATATGTTGTCTGATTATAAGCCCTTTGGATCCATCCCGGCTCTTGCCTAGTTGAGACTAGGAATAAACTCAGAAAGGCTGGCTTATAATAATTAAGGCCTTTATTTATTATTATCCTTCACTCCGATGATATCAGGAAACGTTTTGGCATTTTTTATGTTTAGTATTGATGTGTTGTATTATTTGAACTAACCGAATGTCTGTATTTATAATGTTGAAAACTTGAAAAAATGACATGTTTTTTTGTGTATGTGATCTCGTGATCTTCCAAACGACTCTACTAACAAAAGTTATGACCTTCCAGGAAGTTTTTTTATGAATTACTAATAAGTGTAATGCGTACTAGTTTCCCTCGTTCACACCCAATTCTAAGTTATGCTATAGTAGTATGGATAATGCATTACAGTCATAATTCATATCTCACATCCCCTTCCATATGTAAAAAATAAAATATCACCCAGCCCTGACTATTGTCGGGCGAAGGGTGCTCAATATATCACACATACATTACATCCGCACAAGTAAAAGTTCACTTATGTGAGACTCCAGTGGTGTATGCATAGTAATAAAATGTTTGGCGATTTGATGGTTGTTACCATTTCAATGCAGGTTTTGTTTAATGTTAGTTTTCTTTTACCCCACCACAACCATGCCTATTAGTGATTGACTTTATTTCAATAAATGTTCACAAAGAATAATCACAATGGTTTAAACAGAATGGTTGAGTTGCCACGCGCAGGTGGTAAATAAAAAAAAAGTAATTGGTTAATGAGAAAAATTACAAGCAAGGTTAACAAATAATACATATAGCTTAAATTATAGAGATGGTGTCGAACGCCATGTCCCCATCCTTGGAGAGCCACGAATTTCCCCGACTCGCCTCTGCACCTCGTCGTACGTGGTCTTGTTACATTTTTGGAAACTGTAATTATCCACTGCCTTCTGTATGGCATAATGCGCATCGGTCCACGTGGTGTCGTGATTAGTGGGCACAACAGCTGGACTCCGCGATCTCAAGACATTTCTCTGGGTCGGCATCCTGGTGGTCTTGACTAAGGAGCTCAGCCCACCCATCTACAAAATTCCCATCTGGATCGAAGTACTTGGCACACTTCATCCTCAAGGCCTCCAATCTTTCCCGGCGCACCTTAGTTAGCGGGGGTGACGCCCAACCATCCACTTCATCGTCAGATGATTCAGAGGTCTCATCATCAGAACCCCCACGCAGAGAGTATGGTGGATCCGGTGATCTTACAACAGGTGCAGAAGGAGTGGTCTGAAGAGGGTCAGAGGCCTGAGCCTGAGGAGTTTCAACAGCCGATGTGGCAGGGAGCTCCTAGGATTTTGGTGGGCTCGTGACCGTGGTGACCTGAGGGGCAGAAAGAGCATTAAACGCATTAAAAGCACGGTTTGAGCACGATATCTGTTTATGTTTACCATAGTTAGAATGCCAGTTTATAAAACAGTCAGATAATATATTAGTTTAACGTATGTATAAGTGAACATTTACTCGAAATAAATAAATAACCCCGTCCCAGCAAACCTGCGTACTCAGCGAATTTCTAATGTATGCATATGTTTCTCACTACCACATAAAGCCACTTTCCAAGTTTCATAAAAATACGTATATAAATAAGTGATCCATAGCATTTCATTTATTCTCCATAAGAATAACATGGGGCTGAGTACGCAGATTTTCTGCAACAAGGAACAGAAAATATGTGTTTTTATGCAATTATCAATATAACTCAACCAGGTGAAGTTACATTCTAAGTTTTATTAATTTATGTTCATAATGAAGGGAGATATAAAACTTTACTTATTCCCCATAAGAATAACATTAGGGCTGAGTATGCAGGTTTGCTGCTACTGGGATAGTAAAAAAAAATCAATTGTTTGTGCAAATATCAATATACCAGTACTACGTGAAGCCACATACCAAGTTTCATCAATCTACATTCATAAATAATTGAGATATCAAATTTGATTTATTCTCCATAAGGATAACATTGGACAACGTACTTTGTTTAGCACTTTTAATATCTTGGCAAAGGTTGGACGTAGAATCACAATTTAAACACCAAAATGATTGTTTAGTAGAGCTGAATAGATTGGTAAAAGCAAATGTGAAGTTTACATTAAAATGAACTGAGGAAAAGCCAAAAACCTTTTTTCCGATAAGATTAACGTGGGAGATTTTATGAGAGCAGTTTTTTTGAATTTTCTCCGCAACCAATTAACCTAGGTAATAATTTAAATTTTTCATTTTTTTTAAGCTCTATAAAATGCTCAAAACCAAATTCAGTGTTTTTAAAATTGTAGGGTGAAAAGTGCAAAAAATGTATTTTTGGACAATTTTAAACCCCCATAAACCCCTCTTCCCATGTTCCGATTTTTCTGGTTTTCGAACTTAAAGTCATGAATGTCACTTTACACATTTGAGCCAAATTTAATCGAGATCGGACGTTTTTTACTCAAGTTATCGTGTTAACGGACACACACACACACAGACACACACACACACACACATACATACATATATATATATATGTATATATATATATATATATATATATATATATATATGTATACTTAACAAATTACATGAGTATACACATATATATAAATTTGAACGAATAGTGTTTTTGGCATCTGGGGACCTCAAAACAAAAAGTTATCATGATCTCGGGCTTAAGTCTTATTGGGTCATTGCTTGGCTTAGCTTAGCTACGGTAATAGCTTCTTCCTTATAAGGGAAATTCGCTAAAACTAAACTAACGGTGATCAATAAAAACTAGATAGATGATTGAGGAACGAAACACACGATTGCTGCCTCGAGGAACCAACTGAGAAAATGGTGTTGATTCGTGAATCTGATCGCCATTTGAACTTGCTATAGTACATTACCTCCAGCCAAACATGAATCAAAATTAACGCTGATTATACTGACACAAAGCTTTTATTCTCGTACTTGTTGAATATTTATTACGTAATTTATGATGCAATTGATTAGGTTCATTGAATAAATTTTTATGTTTAATCGTTTTCCAATCATCAATCCTCAGACTATGAGATTTTTGATGAATATTGAAATTTAAAATATCTTGCGTTAAAATCTAAAATTCTACTATATGTTTAGTATTGTCGTTCTGTTATTAATTATATCATATTTGGTATATTTTTATTTTGTCCAAAATAATAAATCAAATAAAAACCCCGGCAAAATATAAATATTTCAAATAACAATTAAAGTGGTTGAAAAATGTGAACGAGTTTATTAATACGCTGGGAAATACTAATTAGAGGAATAGACGAAGCCTGGCTGGTTCATTAAGCTGTAAATCACAAAGCTGGAGATGTTTTTGTTTTGAACCAATCTCAAAGACAAAGAATTGAAGCAAGAGTATTTAATTATCCTTCGTAGTGATCAACCAAGCCGGTAAAAACTGACTTATATTTTGACTTTGAAATATCTCTCTAGATCCATAATATAGACTTTAAATGATATACATTTCAAAAAGTTAATTAAAAATAATAATAACTACCATAAATATGTATGATAGATGTTTTTAAAGCAATAAATTGTTTTGAAATATCTCGTACCAATTAAATAATCATAACAAATGAGGATCCGATCTAATCACATTCGGAACAACTTGTCATTTTGACTTCTAATATGGTTGGGGAAATTAAGAAGACATTTTCATACGATTTTGTTTGTTCTAATTTTGTATGTACTTGTTATACTAGACGAGACTGTAGAGTCTTTCTTATCACCTAACCTGGAAAACTTCAGCCCTTTGGATCCATCTCGGCACTTGCCTAGTTGAGATGAGGAATCAACTCAGAAAGGCTGGCTTTTTATATGCCATATGATATAACTATCCCAGGAAAATAATCTGTTTTAATCCAGTTAAGTTAGTATACGTTAGATTCAGTTAATTTAGTTTTTTTTATAGAATTGTAGTTTTTATAAATAAGTAGCTTTAATTTAAAATTTCTATTTAGTTTTAAGACCAACGTGCAGTGTGGAAGTAAAAATGGGATTGATTATGTCTTTAATCATAAAATCATTTCAAAGTTCTACTGATAATTGTAAGGTTATCCTCCTTAACTTTATAATGATTAAGGCTTTTTAATAATTATTTGTTATTATCTTTCACTCCGATGATATCAGGGAACTCTGGCGTACACCACTGGAGTCTCACATAAGTGAACGTTTACACGTGCGGATGTAATGTAGCTGTGATATATTGAGCACCTCTCGCCTGACAATAGCCAGGGCTGGGTGATATTTTATACTTTACATATGGAAGGGGATGTGATATATGAATTATGACTGTAATACACTATCTATACTATCTATAGCGTAACTTAGAATTGGGTGTGAACGAGAGAAACTAAAACACATTAGACTTATTAGTAATTAATTAAAAAAACTGCCTCAAAGGTCATAACTTTTGTCAGTAGAGTCGTTTGGAACATGTTATGGTGCAAGGCTCCAATTGTAATTTAGTAATTAATTTTGGTCAGTTCCAAACCACTATTATTAGAATTAAAAGTAAATACAGTATTCAATTCGATAAAGTTAGGTTAAAATAGTTTATAAATAATTTGTACTAACATTTTATTTATGTACGGAAATCAGTAACGCATAAGAGATTAGTTTACTGTGATGAACTTGCTTTTAAAATTTAAGTGCTCTAACCTCGCAGCTAAATTAATTTTAGTTTAAATTGCAGGATGTCAAAGGAAGCTTTTAAAACCATTTAATATTACTTTAATTGAATCCCTTTATTATACATTATGTGTGATCTTACAGAGCTTTAATGGTAAGTAAATAAATTGACGAACTGTATACATATGTATTAATATTATATATTGACACATATATTTACATTGTTTGAAGCAATTGATGCACTTTCCCATTGTTTTGATTTGATAGTATAGTTGTGTTGTATTATTTGAACTAATCGAATGTCTGTATTTATGTTGTTGAAAACATGAAAAACTGTTGAAGTTAAGTCAGAAATAAAACATGTTAGACTCTGGAGGGTGGTGCTTACTGAAGCGTTATGCGCGGTTGGTTTTCATTTAACAAACTTTCGTCTCTGGTTCCGGCATAGAATTTAAACACGTGACCTGTAGTATCAACGCTGAAACTCTGAGAGGTTGGTGCAGAATATCAGTTTTTAACATATTACAACTGGAAAACAGTGTGTTATTTATTTTAACATTACATTGCCTTCACGGTTTTATAATAATACACCTGCAAGCTTTTGATGTTTTCTACTTTTATAAATGTCAACTAATTAATATCGCGTCCTTAAGTTTAGCGTTGATACTTACACAAATGTATTTACCTTTTATGGTTTGCAGGCGTAAGCCACCATAAAAGCAAGAAATCTAAAAATGTTTTACGCGTGGTTCTAATCACGTGCATTGAAAATAATCTTAACATAATTAAGGCACGTATCCAAATATTTCCATATGTTTTTACTTTACTTTGATCTCGTGCTTTAACAAAGAAAATACCGTTTCTCCTTTGCAAGATGTTATCAGATTACATCACGTGCGCCTTTAATAATATTTGATTTGCGGACTTAGAGGGGATATCATGTCCTTACTGCATCATTTTCAAAGTAAAAAATGAGTAAATTTAAATGATAAAATGAAAAATGAGTAATTATGAGTTTAAAATATAACTAAGTCTTTTAACCTTACTATTATTGCAATATATAAAGTATGTTGCACATTTCATCTTAAAATACTACGTTTCAAGATACTGTACATGTTTAATATCATATGTTTGTAAACATATAATAAAACGTCCTATTTTGAATTCTACGATCTGGCTAAGTTGGGTTTACTCAACTTCCGGTTAAGTATGTTGGATAAATATAGTGTTTAGATTATTTGGCTATATCCTCAGGTTTATCTATAAGCTGCTGACAAATAACTGCGAAATTCTAGAAGCCGCGAAACGATGTTGTGCGTTGCTGAAGTTTAATAAATTCCTACAATACAATTGGACTTATTTAAGATATTTAGTCCAGTATAATTTTATCTCTGCCATCCGTTGCGGTCGAAAAATTTGCCTGTGCGGTGATCTAGATATTTGAGGCACCAACACAACGTTAGTGACATTAGCAAGTATTGGCATTATCTTAATATTAATTTCACTGTCTCGAACCTGTGATTATGTCTTAACTACGGTATATGCGCTCTGAGCTAACCACGATATCAAATAGGTAAATAATATATCACAAATAGAATAAACAACTTTTTGATTAGCATATTACTTGTTGTTATTACTTGTGGGTTGTAATAAAAGACGTCTTACAACACTTAAGATATATTTACACTTATACTGATTGACATACAGACGGTAAACATATATAAAAGATGGTACCAGGCTATCGATTTCGACCAGTGACACCGGTCATCATCAGGCCAATGAGAGAACAGGCAGTTCTCTCATCGGCCTGATGATGACCGGTGTGACTGGTCAAAATCGACAGCCTAGTACCATCTTTTATATATGTTTACCGTCTGTATGTGAGTCAGTATAAGTGTAAATATATCTTAAGTGTTGTAAGACGTCTTTTATTACATCCCGTAAATAGAATAACGTATAATCAATGGGAAGGTAAGTTGAACCTTGGATATATAATGAATACAACATTATAAGACCATAACACGAAATAGCTTCTTCCCTGTGTAAGAAATTCTCTAAAAGCAGAAATTTATCTGAGAAGAATAAACTACTTTGATTTTTCAGGTTGTATCAACAGAACTAAAGTTAGAGACTTTCTATGTCAAACCAAAAATACAGATAATTTCTTACACGCTTTAGGGTCACATTAAAATTGTATCGTCCATGTTCTCACGAGTTTGATATTTTGTACTCGTTTTTTTTTCAAGATAACTTTAGCTAACCTCTATAATATAGGATAACAGATGGGCAAGGGATGAGTGTGATAACATTGTACTGGATGATCATAAATTTATTTATATTTCAATTACACACAACTCTTAGGTTTAAAATGCAAAGAAAAATGAAATTAAAAAACAATTAAAGTTTATCTGACTTACACTATATAATGGAACTATGAAATTGAAACGGTAAATTTTAGGAAACTTTTTTATTAAAAAAACGAATATGGTCACTAGAAAAAATCCAAAAGGTAAAGGCATATTACTTATATGTGTAACTTATACATCTTATAAATATACAGCATACAAAGCCTTTCTTAAATAGATAAATCATATTGAGTGGAATGAGGTTTTAGTTTGTTGTATAATGGTAGGTTACAATAACGAATTCATTCCTGAAAATTCATATGTAGTATACATACATACAACTAAAATACTGTGCACCATTATTTGTCTTGTAGGAAAATATGTATAGGTAAACAATTTTCAAATAATACATATTGTGCTTTTATTATTTCACCTTTTTATACTCTAAATAATGCCATGAAATATACAGAATGGGTAAACCATATATTGGCTCAATATCAGCTTTTGGAGGCAGAGCTAGTTGTTCAACCAAACAGAATGCAATATCCTGCCTCATACATCTGATATAGGTACTAAAGATTTAATTGTCTCACTCATATGTGGGTTAATTTATATTTCCAACACGACTTTCTCATAGTAAGTTTATATATGGTTATTAAGAGGCGGCAGGAGTCAAGCCAGCCGCTCACTGGTCTACTCCGCGCTTTACAATGGGAGGGGAACAATAAATTTGAAAAATAATTAGAACTCATTACCTGAATGTTAAGTTTTTTCTGTCATATTATTTAGTACCAACGTACGCAGAAATCTATGTATATAAATTGAGAAAAACTTACTTATTATAATTTATTTTTTGCAAACAATAAATCTATTTCTCCATAAGAATTTGGTAATATTTTACCAAACTAATTCAATTCCAATTGTATACACAATTGTAAAAAATACTTTTAAAATATATCGACTTAAGCCTTGGAATTGTGTCATCAATGAAACAGATTGATATTCCCAAAAAAAAAACATAGTTCAAGTAATTTATTTTCTAATTTGAATATCCTGTTGCACGTGACAGTCGTGTAGACAGCCGATCGCAGGTCGCTGTAGTTCAGCGTTCATTCCCTAGGTTCCACCACCGTCGGTGTTTGCAAGGCAGACTGTAAAGACTGCAAAGGACTAGCGTTCGGCGTTGTGTCATGTGACAAGTGAGCATGTGACAAGTGAGGAGACGATTTTATTTTATCTACTTTTGATATTTTTGTAATTGACATGGGACATTTGAAAATGTTTCCCTCCAAGAGAAGAAAATAAGAATTGTTGCTTGATACCAGCTCATTGGTACATTCAATAATTAAATTACTTAAACATATTCTGAATAGGCTATTCGTATTTAAGTATGTTTTATAGTAGTACAATATGTGTTGATTACCAATTATATTTATAAGTTTCATATTTTATTAGTATACTAATTATATTAGTGGATTAAAAACTGTAAAACAATAGTACGAGAGAATACCAATTCATTTACTAATATCGTTGCATTCAAATGCCGTTTAGTCGAGATAATGGGGGATATCCCATTTTTTCGGATGATCGACTGTTAGTATTTCAAGGTTAGACTGTAAATATTTCAATTCAGTAGAATTTGCATACAACTTGGAGTTTTCCCGACGTAAGTTTAATGAAATGTGAAATATTTTCAAATTCACATTAAAAAGGATATTTCTTGAGGTAATCAAAAATCACATCATCCACAAAACTTTACTTCAACCGGTAAATTAACTAAGTAACCACAATATTAACTACGTTTTCACCACATTCAGGTGTGAGAGTTAACGGTACACCTATCATTTTCTTTAGTACGATATGGGAATGCGGAAAATGCAGTATGGTTCAACCCCCTACTCCCTCGCGGGCGGATCAGGTATGTGGCAAAACCTGCGAGGTAAAGACCATGGAGGGCTTGAGCCAATAGTAGGGATAGACCAACATTCGGTCCGGCGGAGCTCAAATCAAACCAAATCATTTATGCATCATGTTCGGTTGACATAATATTGAGCTATGCTCGAGTAAACATATGATTTGTCATGTGGTACACATACAAAATATAAATAAAGCATTATTACAACTGAACAAAAATAATTAAAAATTAAAAAAACGTATTAAAGTAAATTAAGCGTTCACTGCACAGTCAATACCACCCCTCAAGGTCACGCCTCAAAGCAGCGGCGTCCTTGCGAGGTCTGGTGCAAAAAATGTTGGCGAGGTCTTTCCCTTTCAATGACTACCTCTCCTCAGGAATAGAGACAGATCTATCTATAGTAACCTCTCCTTTCCCCTTGCCCCTCTCTCTTCGAACCCCTCCTCTCTAGAACTTCTACCTTACATGTTTATGTTGTATACTACGTATATACATACATAAAGATAATTTATTTATAATAAACTTACAACGTTCCTTCTTCATCGAGAAAGCTGCATAAAATACAAATGATGCAATACAAACATTAACAAACAGAATGCAATTTTGAAGTTAAATTTGAATTAGCAATGTTGAGCATAAAAGTGGTTTCATATAAATGGATAATGCGTGAACCGATTTCTGCTCATTTGGTAGAGCACTCCATGTGTTCTCCAGATAGTAGAGAACGCTTTTAGTTCTCTAAACGGCCACCGCTAGTGGCGCTACCATATTGTTGCTTTTGAACGCGCTGCAAATCAGCGATATTTGCGGTGACTCCTGCCGCCTCTTAACGTATCATGTTGATAGTTTTTGAAGGTTATTGTGGTTGCCTTTTATATTGGCATGAATTGGATTGGATATATTGGATTGAATTTTTAAATTTAGTTTTGAGCAACCTATTTTAGTTCTTTGCCATTTGTTTTTTAAACTCGCTGAATGACAGATATCTCAAACCAGCTTTGATATTTTGAGATATATCTAAAATTTATTACACTTGCATAGATTAGTCTACTCTTAATCATCAAAAATTAACAGAACAAGTCAATCAATGTTCATTAGCATTAGTAATACGAAAATATTGTTTTTTCATTGAGTATATATATATATTTATTTATTTATTTATTTATGTGTATTTATATTTATCTATCATATATATTTTAACACGATTTTTATAATTGTATTTGCACGTTTTTGTAAAATAAATTACATTTTGAATTAAATTGAAGAATATTTAAAACCTTATAGCTTAAATATTTCTCAGTCACAATTAAACAATCTTAAAATAGTGAACAAATTTAAAATAGCAATATTGTGGCTATTTATACTCACGTTTATTTATTTGAATTCATGTTTTTCTTTTAGGAATCTATGTAAAAATATCAAGTGTGGTCTCGTATAAATTAACCGAAACCCAAACTCATTTACCTGATTCAGATGGATAATACGTAATAGTGAATATATTTTTGCTCTAGAAAGAACTCCAGTCAACGTTGATATTTATCGATTGCCTCTTTTGGAGTCTTCGAAACATAATTCCATTTTATAACGAATGAACATTAATATAAAACGGAGGATAGTTTTTGTTATCTTCTATTTCAAGTATTGTTGGGTTTTAATCCGCATTTATATGCTGCGTTAATACAAATGTTTCAGACGTAAATAAGTACTAATATAACTAAATGTTTAATTTTTGCTAAGTTAACACAAGTTATTTAATAATTGACTTCTTTAGTAGTAATTTCGTTAGTATTTGTGTGTGCGTCACAAGTTAGTAACTAAATCATTAATAATAAACCCCTTTAGATATGTCTTGTTTTAAAATAAAAGAAAAACAATTGTATAGAGACGTAGCGACGGTGAATGTTATTATGACAAAGCGATTGTTTGATGGTCCGTGCATATTATATTTTAAAGGCTCTGCCATCTTAGTCGTTTCCCAAGAGGTATTTCAACATATCTTCAACTGTTTATTGCTAAATACATAAAAACCAGAAAATTACAAATCATATAACAGAAAAATTATCTCCAATCGTGTTTATTATATATAACAAAAAGTGATGCAAATTTAAATTTTGTTCTAAAACCAATATTTTATCGAAGTTCCACAAAGTGCCATTACAAAAAACAAATGTTGGAATAAATTGCACTTGCCTTACTTAGCCTTAAAAACATTTGTTAATATTTTTTGTTTAAATAACAATAAAAAGCAAGATAATAGGTTTTAGTTATATGAAATATATTCAATTTTTAAAATTTAAAATACATTAGGAAAAACTTACTTTACACTGTCCATAATAATAACGCCTTTTTATAATTGAATAACACCATAGTTAACTTTTAACTTTTGGCTAAAAATGTATAGGTAATTTGTTACCAAACAAATATTTGACATATATTATGCAGCAAAATGCGGGTTTTCAAACAATAGTTTGAGAGGATTGTATATTTATTAATTACCCAACGGCAGAGCTAATATACCAAGAATTTAGTACAAGTACAATACAAAATTCATGCAACATTATAAACTACATAAACTTTAACAACAAATATAAACTTACTCACATACTTCTAAAATTATTGATTTTAAAATATGTTAAAAACGTTTTGATACTAGTTTAAACTTTAAGTGGCTGTCGTTTCATAATCGGAAGTTTGTGGTATCAATTTATTATTTATTTGGATGCAAATGTATACCTTATTTTCATTTAAATTTGATTGCTTCTTACGTAAAGTCGAACGCAGCGTTCTATATAAGGTTACAGTGGGCTTCGTATCACCAGGACCTTTTAGACCCTATATTTGTTTTCAAAAATTATAAGTCATAAGTCAATATTTAAATATTTTCCTTTAAAATACTATGTAGTTGTTGAAAGTCTTAGTTATTGTTAGGTTTGAGCCTTAACGTTACATACCGCAATATAAATGAATGACATTATTATTCCCTAAGAGACAGCGAGTGACCAGGACTAACAAAACCTGTATACACTTGACATATTCAGTTACAAATAACACTTTTTTTGCATACAATATATCACTAAGTCATATAAGGCAAGGTTATTATATAAGTCAGTAAACTGTGTTGACTAATATATTTGAGTGCTGATATGCTGTAAAATTTTTTTATTGTATTTAGTTTCATTGATAATTTAAATGAAATACTTGATATACCTCTAAAATTGTATTCAATACCTTTGTTAAAAACATTTGATGACCAAGCAAATGGTTTACAATTAAATCGTCATGATGCTTTTAGGTATAATATAATATAATAATATAATAATATATAATATATTTAATATATATAATAATATATAATATAATATAATATAATAATGCTTATAATATAATTTTAAGGGTCAAGAAGTAAGAGAAGTACTTCAATAATCTCTCAGTTAAATATTAATCTTAAAACGTGTTTTCCTTAAACGTTATATAAATAAATAAATAAGGATATAAATGATAGCATATCCAACACGCATACATAGGAAAAGAATTTCTCATTTATGTATATATTTTTTCATAATTTGATATCAATTGGACTCGTAAATATAACACTTGAATCAACCACATGTTTTCTCTCTGCTAGTGGAATTGTAAACGAAAGTAGTAGTTAATTATAGAAGGAAGGTTAAGAGAAGACCGAGCCATTTAATGATGTCATTAACTTTGGTCGGAACAGCTTACAGCTCTAACTGGTGTCATGGGCTCTTTGTCTCAGGCCGCAACTGAATTTTACATCATCTTTTAAGAAAATTACCAACGTTTTCGCTCCACTTTTATTTCTTTGATCTAAAAACGGACCTCTTTCTCAAAATGACCCCACCGAACCTGGCATTAATTTTATTTTCTAATCAGAATTCAACGTATATTTTTAAATAATTGAGTGTTTACATTATATTGCGAGCAATGCCTCGGTTCTCGGTTTTGTAATAACTGTATAATGCAATAATACACAAAATCATAAATTCAGTTATCAAAGAGTATAATGCAAGTTAAGTAATTAAAGAATGTTAGAAGAAACACTCAGCTGAGGTTAATGGTGCCATTATGCGCTGCAACTGACGGGCATATTACCTCTATAACTTGCTCATTAAACTTCTCGTTGACGCGTCGTCACGTCACAAAACATAATCATGTTTAAAAACCTTGAAACTGTCATAGACAAAAATATAACCGAAAATAATTAACATATATAGTTGAAGCAAATTACGTTTCAACAAATAACATTTGGATCTTTTACGTCTTCCTCTGCAATGATACACTGCAGCCAGGAGCACAGCAACACTCACGTATCGCCGACCCTTGCTATTATCTTATTTATGCCTACAACACTCCAACCCTGGTAGTTACATCTAGCGGTCTACTTTGGTAATTACATAGTTACTGCGGTGCATCGTTCTCTCTCCGGCAGTCTAGGTAGAACATCCCTCCCTTATAAGCTAAAGATTTAATGACAACCGTGTGTTAAATCTTGTCCTTACAGCCCACAATATACTAATATGTCCCTATTCACATTAAATCATGATACATTATTTGTTTAGCGGCTATAATTCATTGTCTTATCTAAAAATACCCTCTCAACGTGTCTATTAGTTATAGTTTGTAATAAATTGTTAAACAAAATTATTTAGGTACTATTTTTGGCATGAAAGTCAAGGTATCGTTACAAAAATACCTCATTAAATTCATATTTTATTTATATTGAGCTGAATAGGCTTCTCAGCTCCAGTAATTTGTTTGAATTCTTTATTAATTTTCTTTTACTAATGAGTCATTCACTATTCATCATAATGTGTTTCATCTATAGTTGTGTTTATTTAATATTTATTTATCTATTAGGTATCGTTAGTTTTACACAATAATGTGTTTCGTGTTTCATCTCTGGGATTACTAATTATGTTTTACCTTCTAAGGTTATATACAAATGAGTTTATACAGATGTATTTATTTTTCTAACGCCTTTTACCATCCTAATACAATTAACTATAACCATGTTTTCTACGGAATTCCGCTCATTGGTTTGACGCTTATAAGTTAAAACTGATGTTATTACTCATGGGCTGGTAATTAAAACACTTTACGACAACGCTGTTTAATGCACCAGTTTGCTAAGTTTCCCTTGCTCATGGCACATAATACAGTAGAACGTCACTAATTAGAACCTCGATAATTCGAAAACCTTTATAATAAATTGTAGTAACTTTTGTCAATTCCCTTCGGAAAACCTCCAATATTCGAAAAATAATATACCGATGATGCGAAGTGTTTTTAACGCATAATGTAGCCTCTGAAATTCGAAGATGTTTACACTCGGGCCTCTAGAATTAGAATTTTGTTGCGTAATTGAAACGGTACCTCTAAAATTCGAAGTCAACCTCTACAGTACGAACTGTGTGATACCGTAAGCCTCTGATATTCGAACTAAGACGAGAGTGCCGAGAGACGAGACATGCAGGCGATGACGATGGAAACCATCAAGATGTTCACTTTAAAGCTCGGCGTGCGATTGAAACTATCCGTACATTTGTAGAACAGTCAATGAATTTAGGGGCAATTTTGTTTTAATTTAATTTCACTACTAAAACATTATCGATATTCAATAAAAACACATTGAAACATAAAAGAAATACATAAATTTTCAACGTTTAGTAAACATTTTCTTATCAGTAAAGTATTACTGTGTTTGTATTTAAATTTTATCAGTAAATTGTTTTTTTGCTTTATAAATATTTTTAGTTGTTTTCCTATATTACGTCGATTAATGTGTAATAATTTTATTAATATTTAATTATATTGATTAGACATTTTATTACTAATGTATGATCTGTATTACATTTTTATAGACGGTTTTAAAATGTTTTGAATTATTCCGCAGGGGTTTTTCTAAATAATATTGTGCCTCTATAATTCAAATTTCGTTCAAATTAACCTCTATAATTCAAAATCTCGGTATTTCAAACTTCTTTAAATTTGAAATAAATTGTTTGTACCCTGAATTTCGCTTAGTGAAATTCTACTGTAAATACTCAATTACCATCGGCCATTCGTATCTTACACTATTTTAAAGTTATTTTACGTCTACTACAATTAATTCTTTAAAGTGCCTATTGTAAATTTAAATGTATGAAAACCTTATAAGGATAAAAGTATTGTTTACAAATATATATATTTTAATAAAGCAAAAGCGGAAGGTGTGCAGGAATGTTTTGTTTTTAAAAGTTAGTGATATAGCACCTTAAAAATGATACTGTTTTTCATGGTGAAATTACACACCTAAGCATCGTATGTGGTCAGAAATGTGACGCATTATTTTAAACTTTATAAATGAGAGTTAAAATCATTCTGCTACTTGGAATCCTAGATATATATAACTTTCGAATCATGTATGCAATTTTTGTAAATGTTTTAAACTCTAAGGACAATGTGTTTATTTTTACATAAATTAAAAGGCCGATTGTATTTTATAAAACTAATGTAAATAACACCTTCAGAATCCTGATTAAAAGCATTTCTTACAACGCCTTTTAGAAGTGAAGACAGAGTGCTTCTTTTCAGAAAATTCAATGTGCGGAATACAAATTACACAATCAAATTAATTAAAGTAGTGTAGTGACTACACATAACAAATAATTTAAACACATTCAAAATAACACATATGTTATGTACTAAACAATTATTCATTACATTTATGTATGCTAACAACTCCTCACACAACTTCAAGCCTAGTTAAAATCTTGAGTTCTATAACAATTGTAAAATTCTGTTTATAATTAAACTGCACTTTACCTTCTAAAAGTTGTTTAATATTTAAAAAAAGTATAAATGCAAACTGAAAAGCAAACACTTTTCTTCTAGTATTAATGAACCAATCAAGGCTTTGTTTGTTTTCATAATTAGTTTTGCCCTATTTCTTCTTTTTCCCCTAGGATTGAATATTCCAAACTAAATAATTTATAGTGCTTTTAAAGTTGTTTACAACCGTTTAATACTTTAAGGACATGCGCATGTTTTAAGTAACGATAAAACTTGTGTGTACAACACATAGTCTTTCACCATCAATCGGAAATTTTAGCGAACGCACCTTAAATATATAAACAGACTTTATGCTGATAGTAAATGGATTTTATTTTAAGAAACACAATTCTTAACAGATTTTCACACTATTATTAACTGAGCTTTTGGCCGTCTTTCAAAAATGATATACAAATGATAGCCAAATACTATTTGTTAACCCCGACAACATATGTAATTATCAAATCTAAAAAAAGATTTAAAATATCCAACTTTAAACCTAGACTAAGAAAATAAAATTGATCTTTCCCCTTCTCTTTCATAGGGCAACCATCCCCGATCCCATTCTCGAACTAGGGCCACTCTCTGGCTGACAATCGCGTTAAAAGAAAATTTTAAATTGACGCTGAAGATAGCTAACCCTGCAAGGCTATCTCGATGGTAATAAAGACTTTCTTTGGGTTGATGTTTACAACCAGTTGCCCTACCTAGTAAAAATATTTCACTACAGTTACATAACACTGATATCTAAATGCAATACTACTATACATGCAGAAGTCGTACTTTTAATGATTTATCCTGACATATAAATAATTTTCACTTCTAAATTACTAAAATAAAATTACAGATTCGGATTGAGTAATAAAGCTAATACGTACGTATATTTTAAACAATTTTAGATTGTTTTATTTGAGCTAAAACAAAAAAAAACTAAATTTAACTGAGAGATACAAATATTGTAAACTTATTTTCTGAAGAATCTCAACTTATCTAATCGTAAAAAATCCAGTGACCAATATTATGAGTTAAGAGAAACTTGGAGAAGAATACGAAACCTCTGTCGTTGCGTGTTTGCACTTAATTGGGGGCTAAATAATGCTGTACACTACATAAATACGAGCATTTGGAGTTATTGGCTTACTGTTCGTGTATTGTTTTGTTGACAAGTATATTCCTTTTGTTTTTAGCGAATTACCCCTGTAGGGAAGAAACTATTACCATTGGTGGCATAGTGAGACTTAAAACCGAGACCATGATAACTTTTTTTTTTGAGGTCCCCAGATGCCAAAAACTCTATTAATTGAAATTTATATATATATATATGTGTGTGTGTCCTTTAATGCATCAACTTGAGTAAATACTCCCGTAGCAACAAACCTACGTACTCAGCAAATTTCCAATGCATATACATGTATCTTAATGCCACATAAAGCCACATACCAAGTTTCATCAATATAATTCTTAAACAAACTATCACATTTTTAATTTTTCTCCATAAGAATAACATGGTGGCTGAGTTTGCAGGTTTGCTGAAAAAAGGAAAAATAGTTTTTTGTGCAAATATAAATTAGTAACTCAAGTAAGTAAAGCCACATGCCAAGTTATATTAATTTATGTTCATGATTAAGGGAGATAGCACTTTTATTATTCTCCATAAGAATAACATGGGGCTGAGTACGCAGTTTTGCTGCTACGGGAACTATCGGAAAAAATTGTTTTTTTGTGAAAAATATGAATAAACCACAACGATATAAAGCAATATACCAAGTTTTTTTCAGGATAAGTTGATAAATAAGTTAATAAGTATAATAAGTTGAGAAATGAAAAAACCCTAAATTGTTCGTATTTTTAAGCCAAATCCAATGGTGCAAAGTAAAATTTGATTAACTAAAATAATATATGTAAAAAACTCAAAAAACCCATTTTTGGGAGACAAAACCACCCCCAAATACCCCTTTTAATAGAGCGATCTGGCTGGTTTTCAAACTTAAAGTCATAAATGTTCCTTTACAAATTTGAACAAAATTTCATTGTAATCGGACCACTTTTACGAGAGTTATTGCACCCACGGCCACATATATATATTCAGTTTTTAGCGAATGGTGTTTTTGGCATCTGGGGACCTCAAAACGAAAAGTTACCCTGGCCTAGGTATTACCATGCCAACAACGGTAATAGCTTCTGTCCTATAGAGTAAATTCACTAAAAACTTCTGATTTCATAAAATTTTGCTCTAATGTGTAAAGTGACATTCGTGACTTTAAGTTTAAAAACCAGAACAATCGTACGATGGGAAGGGGGGTATAAATTTTTCCAAAATCAGTTTTTGCATTTTTTACTCATCAAATTTAAAAAGACTCAATTTGGATTTCGACCATTTTATAGATCTTAAAAACAATTAATATAGTATTTTGAATCATTAACCTCGGTTAAGTGGTTTCGGAGAACATCCAAAAAAGTGTTAATAAAACTTCCCATGTTAATCTTATGGGAAAAAGGTTTTTAGGTTTTACATTTTTTTTATTAATCATTTCAGCTCTACAAAACAATCATTTTGGTGTTTAAAGTTTTATTCTACGTCCAACCGTTGCAGATATATTTAAAGTACTAAACACAGTACATGGTCCAATGTTATCCTAATGAAGAATAAGTAAAAGTTGATTTATCGATTATTTATGAATGTATATTAATGAAACTTGGCATGTGGCTTCACCTAGGACTGGTATAATAATATTTAGAGAAACAAATAAATTTTTGTTGATTTTCCGCTAGCAGAAAACCTGCATACTTAGCCCTAATGTTATTCTAATGGAGAATAAGTAAAGTTTATATTTCCCTTAATTATAAACGTATTAATAAAACTTGGTATGTAACTTCACCTGGTTAAGTTATATTGATAACTGAACAAAAACATATATCTTATCTTTCTTGTTGCAGCAAACCTGCAAATCAAGCCTTTAATGTTTTTTTTTGTTTTTTTTGTTTTTTTTTTTTTGAAGAATACGTAAACGTAAAACTCGATGTATCACTTATATATAAATACATTTGTATAGAACTTGGTAAGTGGCTTTATGTAGTAGCGAGAAAATATATGTGCATTAAATATTCGCTGAGCACGCTGGCTTACTGCGACGGGAGGTATTATTTATTTTGCATCATAATATTTAATATAATTTTCCAAATAAAAATTGTTAATGGTTTAAATATGTTTATTATATTATAAATAATATTCAAGCTTATAATTCCTAGTAATTCAAGTTTACTATATTCATCTCCCAATTACAGTTTTGGACTTAGATTCAAAGGGACACTACTTTAATATTAAGAACTTTTACAGTGGTGTATGTTGTATCACAGCGAAGCTACTGTGTGGGTTGTAAATAGTCAATGGTTGTAGTAAGTAGTTTTTCAAAAATGCATTCAACCGATTCCAACATACAAACTTGATGAATATATGGAGTATCATGTTTCATGCAGATTCCCTTTTTTACTAATTGCTATAAGGAATTTGGCAAACACTTAGTAGTCTTTTTCATTTTGAATATTAGACAAGTTTAGTGGACGTTTAATTCGTATTTTTTTGGTTACAATGTTAACAAAATAACAAGAAAAATTATTGGTTTAGTACAAAAAGAAATAATTACTTTTAATTTGGCATGGATAGTTGTATTAGCAATTAAATTACTTGTTTAAAGATACATATAATCTAAGAGAAGATCCGTATACATAAGTTTTATAGCACTATCTTTTTAAACAATAATCTTATGCAACAATTAAAAAAGACATATGCAAAGTATAAATTTAATTAAATAAATTATGATTACATTTGATCCTTCTGAACACTATAAAATTGAATATTTAAATGAGTCAAATCCTAATTTACTTTGCCGTTCCGAATACATTAATCTTTAGAGTTTTAATTTTACTCCTTATTAGCCTATTATTGACATTCTTCCTTTTTCCTTAGATTTTAATAAAATCAGTAGTAAAATGTAACTGTACGTAAGGTATTCGATTCGTAATTATGACCTTATTTTTGTGTGTTTTAAACCTAACCGCTCATCAGCATATGACCTGTACGGTGAACTAAATACAACGAGGTACTATAACGGCATTAGTCACATGGACAAGTCAGAGGTGACCGCTTATGATCTCACAGGAGTCGGCCGGGACCGGAATCGAACCGGCCACGTCTGACTTGCTAGTCAGGCAGTTTACCTCTGAACTACCGCGTCCGGTACAAATTAAAAATGTAGTCGTTTAACTTACACCCTTTCAGTACCTATGTCTACATCTGAGTAGAAAAACTGACCACATTGTTACACTTCGAGTAACAGATACTTCAATAAAATAAACCAAATGAAAACTTAAATTTTTATCGGATAATCGAATTAAGTGAAGTTTATCCTTATACATAACTTTACTGCTTGGACTGGTAAGAAAATCAACTCAACTGGCGTGTCTGTGACCAAAATAACTCGAGAACGCCTCCACAGTTAAACTTCCAATTTTCCTTATAAAAGTAACAGTACAAAATCTCGGTCGAGTTCGTTATTCAGATAATTTCGTTCAGTATTAATAAATTAACTTAAAACCAAATTGATTTTTCCCCATAAGAATAAAATTGGAAGCCATTTTAGTGGTACTTGAATCGTTAAAATTTAGCCGACGTCTAGGTTTCAACAACAGATTAACAGTAGTTAGTTTACCATAGTATACTTTGTTATACTGGATAACAAAAGGGGTTTCACAAAAAAACACACAAGAGAGATGAATCGAAGTACATTTATAAGTTGTGAGCATATTTCTTATTTTATAAAATTATTAAGTGTACTTTATTAAAAAAAACATACAGTTAATATTCCATTAGTATGCCTACTCTGTGTAAGTATCGTCAGTCGTCGGAGGCGACGAGTAACAGTGGCAGACGACGCGTGTGGCAGTTCAAAAACTCAAAATAACTTTTCAATATAGATGACTGTAGATACTGAGATATTAACTTAACTTATAAAATAGTTTGTTTTATTACATTGTCAGAGACAATTGGTAATATTGTGATTGTCATGTGTAAAAAGTAAAAAGCCTCAATTAGTCTAGAAAGTGTTGATCAAATTAGTCGCAGTAAGCGACCAACCTTTTGTAGCACAATTACTTGCTAGGTTATATCATGGTTATATTTTCAATAAATTAATAATAAAAATGTTCTACACTACCTAAAATACATTACCAGTAATGTTGTAGATAACCACAATAAAAGCTATAGACTATTCTAACCATCAGCCTTTTTTGGAAGGTTATCTTGAATGATTTCACATAGCCTAGGATTGGATTACAGTAAGAGTAAACCGACATTAAACTGGTAATACCACTGTTGTAAAATACTTTAAACACATTACCAGAAATGTTGTAGCGAACCAAAACGAAAGTTTTAAAATATTCTAACCAAACTAAGCCTTCTTTACAGGTTATCTGAAATGATTTTACATATACTAGGTTTGGATTACAGTGAGCTGATTTCATCATAAACTTTGACCTATTGCTATGAAATGTAGGCATATACACTTAGGCTACTTGCCATTTTAGAAGTTTTATGTACGGTCTTGGACCAACCCATGTTTATAGCATTTAATGTCATGATAGCCTAGGCTTTTGAAACAATATATTGAAATCTAATTTTGTCATCTAAATAACTAGACCTGACGATTTATTGTTAATCCTTAAGGATATTTTGACTAGGCCTATAGAAATTTAACATTAGTTCATTTAGGAAACTCGCTGTTATCTTAAAAGTTAAATTAATCACGCTGCTAAAATACCTAGCCCAAAATACTCTGTTTGTACTACGATAATGCACCCATGCCAATCCTAACAACAAACAATGCCTGAAACCTAGAGTTCATTTTAAAAATAAATAAATTTACGGATTTATACACCATTTACTTTGATAAAAACGAATGATAAATGTATGAATACGTTTACGGATAAAAGGTTAGGTCTGCAACGGGATACGAACCTGCGACCATTCGCTACGAGAGCCAGTGCGATACCCACTGAGCTACCGTGATAAATGGTTTTTCAGGGAGAAGCTACTATGACTATAGCTATATAGACGTAAAACCCGGATTCTGGCGGCAGTTAAATGACACCGGAATGTATTCTGGTTATGTTACTCAAATCAGAGATTGAATTTTTTATGAGACTCGATTTAAGTTTGATCATGTGTTTCGATTATGCTTATACGCGAGGAATGAGCGTACACCTAGTAATATTATTACATCACTAGGCATGAATCAAATAAGCATCAGAATAAGCTTTTGTTAATTTTGAACGATCATAATACATTATCTCTATTATAAACGTTTAAGGTGAATAAAACGTGTTTGACAGAAATGTAATTGGAATATGTTTAACTACAACACTAAGTCTAAAAATTTATTAAAGCATACACTTTTTTTAAAACCTGCCAAAACGAAAATTATGATCAGTTTATTAACTTACTTGGAAAAAATAAAATTTGATAATTCACTGCGCAATTCATCGTTCTGATGTACATTACCGTTCACCTTTAGAGAGGAAAATATTGTTATTGTATGATATTATATGATAGTATAACACAGCGAAGATAGTCTAACAACTAATGAATAAATTGGAAATAAATATTATCTCTAAACGCCTTCTAGAATTCTATAATTATTATAACTAATTAGAGCCTTCTATAATTATTTTAACTCTAACCATACTTGTTGATATTTATTGATTTGTAAATCTAACTTTGTTTCGTTCAGTTTTAAACCATGGTTGATCTACAACTGTAACAAATTTGGGTATGTATACAAAAAAACTCCTTAGTTTCAAGAAATAATTTAGCAGTAAAATACAAAAAACCGTATTTATAAATACATTTAATGAAATATTATCTCATTACTGACTCATAAACTTTATCATTGGCTGCCCTACAGAATTCCAAATGTTATTTACCTTCTTGCCAGATATTCCACAACATATCAGGTGTGACTGATTAACTTACAAAACTGCTCGAATGACTTCTTGATGAAAAGTGGTGAATTTTATACAAATTTTTAGCATCGACCACTTTTCTTAAGCGTACATAAAAGAGTCTTTTTATCGAGAAGCATACAAAACTGAGCCTTCCCATCACTGAACACATTTCAGGAAAAGTTAGTGTCCAACGCATCAGGTAATTACGTTTTGTAAAGAGCTCTGACAACTACAAGAAATGAAGTCCAAAGTGTGTCTGTTGTAGCTTTAACTGCTAGTGAATAGAAATAGAGAAACTATAATTGTATGTGTCACTTGGGAAATATTTTGTATTAACTTATATTAGGGAGTTAATTTTCAAACCCACGATTTTTAACACGATAACTAATATATATAACCCAATCATTATGAGTCATTATAAGTAATGGGTATGTATGGGAGTGACGTCGGAAGCCCAAAGTGACAGTATAATAACCAACAGCTTCTGACACTGCACACTATACTCTGACTCCTGCATCAAGAACATGGAGAGGATTTCGTAAACAATTAATGTATCTGGATCCTAAAATAACTGGTGATAAAACTGTAGGATCTACTCTCTTTCAATGATTCCGCAACACCCTTAATCTTCGCTATTATAGGTTTTGAGATCTTGTTCGTGTAATAGATTATACAAATTAAGTATGTCAATTTAATTCTAAAGTAACCAAATCTAGTTTACCACTAAATCCGACGAATTTAGTTATTTTACATATTGAAAATATGCTTACCAAGGAACAACAACAATTATTTTATTAAGTCCTTAGACTGATTAGCGAAAATAATTGTTGTTGTTCCTTGGTGTCTCAATGTTGAAGAAATAAGGGAAATATTGTATAAATAACAACAATTTGCAACACAGACAGTAAAAGTAAACAATATCTATGAAAAGTAAAATTCACGTAACAACTTCATTACGCGTGTTCTACTGAATATCATATTCTGTGTATTCTTTACTAAAAATTATTGGAAAACTCAATAACTGTTCAAAATTAGCAATAGATTTTAACAGGTGGTTCTATAGAATGGTTAGACTTTGTTGCAGAATTCTAGAACGCCAAAATAGGATAATTTATTAAAAATCAACTTATTGGTCAGTATAACAGTATCTTCCTGTACAAATGAGTAGTTAAGTGTTTTATGTTATATAATTCATAACGAATATTATATGTCTACAAAATAACTTTGTTTATGTAATCTACTAACAACACACAAAATGCACCATTAAGTATCAAATGTACACTAGGACATTATATTGCTAATAAGGGATTGCCATACATAATTAAAGCTGTAATCGATTTGTTTGTGGTAGGCCTGATAGGTTTAATACGATTATAATGTAGCGTAAACAGCTGGGGAAAACATCTAAATAGCTTTGTTTGCAAACCAACAAAAGAGGTTTGGTATGTAGTAATCCGGTAAGCAAATAATAAACAAACTCTTTATAGCTTGGTGGTATTTTGTATAAAAACACTATACACGTAAACAAATTAAACTTAAGATAAATACAAATGAATTTGTTGAAAATCGTTTATTCTTAATTTAACACTGTAGTTTAGAGCTAAAAATAATATTATATTTGTTTGTCCAGATTAAAAAAATCCTTGATGTTGTATACAGGCCCATAGGGAGAGCAATAAAACTTTATAATTTTAAACATCCTTAAACAAATTGGGTACCAAGTTATTATAGCCCCAGTGTACTGCATTTTTTCCATAGCTTTCCTGGTGTAATCTTCAGTGTAAATTCAACGGTTTTTTCTGGTGAAAAAGTCACAACTGTAGCATAAATAAGTACTCAGAAATAAAACTAAAAAATAGTTATATTTAAAAACTCTCTAATTACTCAGAGTTTAGTTATTTTATAAATTCCTTTCTCAAAAGCCAATTAGTAACGGGGTAGGATAATTGACAGTCAGCTAAACATGACCTGGGGGTGGGTTTAAGGCGGATGGCGGGGAGGGAAGGTTAAATTGCACCCTTGGGGCGGTGACACTGGGGGGGAGGTTCAGAATATCATCAATCCGCAAACACTAGAGCCGTCCACCGTGGCCTTAGTAGCACTGGAGTCATGTCAGGCATAGTGTTGTCTTGTAATCCAACATAAATTATTTACACTTGACCGAAGACCTCAGCTGCAATAACTGCTTAGTCACTTGAGATATTTAAAAAAATACCTGTTTATCATCACTATTTTGTTTGATCATCATCACACAAAATTGTAACCCATACAATTGTTTATTTCCGTGTGTATTGGTATATTTGTGATAACAGTAAATGTAAAGTGCATAGCATAGTTTTACAATAAAACAAAGCTATAGCACTACCACTAATAATATAACGTATTTATAAAAACATAATGGCTGAAAGCCATGATGGCTGAACCAAACGTATTTCAATTAGTACTCTACTATATGAACAAAAGTAATGCTTTGTCATATCTGTGTTAGGCCTAACATAAAATAATTTTATATTTGTTACTTTTAGACTTTGAGGATTATTTGAGCTTTGCTAATGAAAGCTAGTATTTAATAGTGTTAACCGATTATGGGACAAATGAACTTTTTCAAACAAGCCGCTTAGTTACACAATTAAATGTCATGTATCTATACCGGACATAGATTAGTAAATTAATACTTAAGTGACTAGATAACATATGAAAACGATACTAGGATTCCCACTAAAATGGTAGGTAAAATATTTATACACCTTATTTTAAAAAATATAAACAATTAAAACAATGTTTACTTATATAAATCTGTACTCGTGAGTGGCATGGGTTTAGGTGAGGTTTTTGCAATTTGAAGACTTATTTTTTTTCGGCACCAAATCCAAAATGTTCACATTAAAGGATATAAAACACCAAACACGAAAACACAAATAACCACAAAGGTACTCTCAATCTTAAATTGTATTGTAATTTTGTGTAAAATTACAAGACCAGCGTTCTCCAAGTCAACTGAGGTGAATGCTGTCCCAAAAACAAACAAGTCTTAACTAAAATAGTTCTTTATTTATCTTGACTTTGTTCGCACTATGACTGTAAGAAGGCAAGAGACATTATTAATAGCGACAATAGCATTAGTTTCTTGCAGTTTTAGGCATTCGTCCCTTCCGAATGTGCGTAATAACACCTGTTACCACGCCTACGGATTATACATTCTTAAAACTACAGAAATGGAGATATAGGCTTCTATAAAAAATAATAAACTAAGAAAGAAATAAAATACCCCCGTCGCAGCAAACCTCGTACTAAGCGAATTTCCAATGAATAATATATGTCTTAATACCACGTAAAGGTTTGTCTTAATACCGCATGCCAGGTTTCATAAAAATATATTAACATATAAGCGATATAAACAATTTTAATTATTCTCCATAAGAATAACATTGGTGAGGAGTACGTAGGTTTGCTGAAACAAGGAAAACAAACGATTGGTTTTTATGCAAATATAAATAGAATTTAACTAGGCGAAGCCACATACCAAGTTTCATCAATATTCAATCATAAATAAGCGCTATATAACATTTTAATTATTCTCTATAAGAATAACATGGGGCTGAGTATGCAGGTTTGCTGCTAGGGGAACTATCAGCCAAACAATGGGTTTTTGTGCAAATATCAATAGACCACAATGAAATGAAGCAATATACCAAGTTTCGTCAGGATAAGTTGATAAATAAGCGAGATATACAATTTTTCTTATCCTCCATAAGAATAACATTGGACAACGTACTGTGTTTAGCACTTTCAATATCTCAGTAACCAATTGACTTAGAGCAATAATTAAAACATAAAATTGTGCGTCATTTTAAGCTGATTCCAATGGAACAAAATAAAATTTGACTTTTTCAAAAATTGTTTGTAAAAAACTAAAAAAAAAAACATTTTTGGGTTACAAAACCCCCTCAAATACCCCTTCGGATAGCTCGATCCGTCTGGTTTTTGAAGTTAAAGTCATAAATGCTGCTTTACACGTTTGTACCAAATTTCATCAAAATCGGACCTTTTTTACGAGAGTTATCGCACCCACGGACACATATATTACATATATATATGTATACAGTTTCGAACGAATGGTGTTTCTGGGGTCTGGGGACCTCACAACGAAAAGTTATCATAGTCCCAGGCCTAGGTCTTACCATGCCGACTACGGTAATAGCTTCTTTCCTATAGGGGAAATTCGCTAAAAACACCTGGAGATATCGTGGATTAGTACCTGCATACCAAATTTCATAAAAATCGGCCCATTTGTTAGGGCTCTAGTTCTGCACACACACATACACACACACACACACACACACACACACACACACACACACACACACACACACACACACACACACACACACACACACACACACACACACACACACACACACACACACACACACACACACACATACAAACACACACACACACACACACACACACACACACACACACACACACACACACACACACACACACACACACACACACCTGTAGGGAGTAGCAAACGGGCATACGCACACAGAAAGCACTAAACGGGGTCGTGGTTATTTTAATGTTTGATTAGTGTAATGTTGCATAGTACTTATAAACAATTAAGTTTTAAATGGTTTTATAACCTATTTGTTATTTTTTTTAATTGTTTTAAAGTAAACATTAAACATGCAAAACGGGGTTTGGCATGAAGGGGAAACTCAAACGTTTGAGGTTGCACGGAAAGAAGCACCCGTCATAATGGGAAGACTAGCACTCGTCAAAACGGGGAGACATACACTCGTCATAACGGGGAGACTTGCACTCGTCAAAACGGGGAGACATACACTCGTCATAACGGGAAGACTTGCATTCGTCGTAACGGGGAGACATACACTCGTCATAACCGGGAGATATACACTTATCATAACGGGGAGACTTGCACTCGTCATAACGGGGAGACTTGCACTCGTCAAAACGGGGAGACATACACTCGTCATAACGGGAAGACTTGCATTCGTCGTAACGGGGAGACATACACTCGTCATAACCGGGAGATATACACTTATCATAACGGGGAGACTTGCACTCGTCATAACGGGGAGACTTGCACTCGTCATAACGGGGAGACTTGCACTTGACATAACGGAAAGACTCTAAACCATACAACGGACAAAAACACATTCATAACATATTGGCACACAACACAAATTACGACAAGAATTTTTCACTTAACTCTCTACTTATAAAATATATGCCTTAATGAATAGTTATTAATTACTAAATGTTCATCACTGAACAATTCTTTATTTAGTGCATTGCATAATGAAGAAGAATATTTTATTATTGTTTTATTAAAAGGTTTATAGTGCTGTCCGACTTTGACGTCTTCCCGTATGAATAAAACAAATTATCTATACTTTGTCATATTAGCCTGATGATGACTGGTGTGACCTGTCGAAATCGATAGCCTAGTACCATCTTTTATATATGTTTACCGTCTGTATGTGAATCAGTATGAGTGTAAATATATTTTAAGGGTTGTAAGACGTCTTTTATTACATCCCGTAAGTAATAACAACAATAATATGCTAATAGAAAAGTTGTTTAAATAAAATATAACTCCATAAATTTAACATTGGAAATTTAAGAGCCAATGAGGTGGAGCTCTGAAGTTGGATGTTTTTCAAAACCCCAAAAGGCACATCTAGAGGGTAAAAGCATTGTCTATAATATCTATAGTCAATGGTAAAAGCATTGACTACAATATCTATAGTCAATGGTAAAAGATTTTGATTAATACCAAATATGTATTACAAATAATAGTTTAAAGGGTCGAAAATCGCCAAACAAAACAAAGGAAATTCTTTTAATAATAAAGATACAATTGTTACTTATGAAGTTTTAAATTAAAAATCAGAAGTACATCTCTCCCATACATGTTAAGAGATGTACCTAAAAATCTTATAATTTCATCCATCGTCATAATCTGGTTTTATATCAAAGGCTTAATTTTAGTATATTGGATAAAATAATTTATTAAACAAACCTTTTTTCATAATCCGTAAGAATATATAAACAAAATAATAAGATAATTTCTCCACCTTCCAATCTTGATTCAAAATTAATATATTATAGTTCTTTTAATACGTAAACAAATAAATAAAATGTTTGAGATTTGTTAATTATATTTGTGCTGTTTTTCGTTTAAATCTATCGATGTATAATTTGTATCGATTGCACTAAAGAATTTATCTTATAAGATCTAGTGTAAAAGTACAAAATCTTCTAAAAAGGTTTATTAAATTTAATTATATGTGAAGATGGCAATTTTGTAGAGAGAAATATAAACGGTAAATTATAGACTTGCAGTAAGAGATCGCTGACATTTAACTGTAAATTATAGAGGAATAGCTTATTTATATTGAAATATAATCCAAAAATTACCTCAAGATGTTCTTGTGTTATATTATAAGAGTTTAAATTATGATTTACATTTGTTTGTAAAAGAACTATCTAAGAAATATGGTCAGACTTATTTAATAGCAAATACCGACAAAATTATTTATTATACAACTAATTTTGGATATGGGTATGAATTTTAAGAATATTCATCAATATTCGTTTTAAATTACTATTTGTTAATACACTAAAATTTATGTCTTCATACATTGAAAGATTATCTAAAAAAAACTTATAGAAACAGCATTTCAAACATTTAAACGAATTTATCAAAGACAATTTAAATTAAGCAATTGATATAGATGATGATAAATTTTATATAACGTCTTGAAGACTAATTTTTCCATATATATTTATAGATGATATTGAAATATTTAATCATGATCAAATACTAGACAAAGATACATTTTACAATTGCTAGGCAGGAGAAAATCTATGGTGGGTATAAACATGGTTTAAAAGTTTAGTATAAACTAAGGCCTAGACAGATTTATATACTATTCAATATGTGTTGTTCAAAATATGTGAATATGTGGCTGATATTTTAACATTTTTAGATTTGTATGTTTAAAACATGATTCATAAAATCGAGCTCATTATATAACATCACCATCTTTAGCTTGGGGATTTTATGTAAAATTATAAAATATATAGTTAGAATTAATAGATGATTATAGTATTTATTGAATTATTAAAAAAGGAATTAGAGGTGGAATATCTCAGTATGTTACTAGATATTATAAAGAGCTTTTAATCCTACTTCAAGTTAAAGGTTTACTTTTGAATTTTCTATATTGCTCAGTACCTTAAAACTTCTTAAAATCATTCTTATATTTTTTTATTGAGGACACTTTTCTTTATTCCTTTTATTTTTAAAAGATTTTTACCATACAATTTCAATCTTAAACCAAAATATTATTTTAATGCGACACTGTTTAACTTATCTTTAAACTTTCCTAAAACTTCTTTCTGTTTTTACTATAACATATGATATTTATAATAATAAGTTGAATCAATTTATTTATGTTTTCTTTTATAATTGTATAAGTTTCTAACTTTAACTCAATAAAATACTATATGTATCCATGTATAACAATTTTACATTCGATCAAACTTGTTATATTTCTCATAATAATACTCATACATTAATCATGTTGGTGATTATAATATTACAAATAAAATATAAGTTGTTTTATCAAACTTTACTCTCCCTTTTTTCATATGACTTGCTATAAGATCCTTATCAAACATAATTCTTTTAAATTGTTTTATTTTTAGTGAATATTCTAAATTACCTAATTTTATAACACAATAATTGCTAACATTTGCCATAGTTTTACCAATCACAGAATTACTCATCAGTTTAAATAAATATTTAAAAAATCTGATTTAGATTGTGCTCTCAGTTTTATTAAATTTAATATATCTTTCCATATGACTGTCTAGATCAAATGAATAATTCTATTAACTTTTTAAAAATTCAATCCTTGTTTTAGATAGTATTTTAGTTCCTAGAGTGAATTAAACACAATAATAATTGTTATCAAAATTGGTTGTACACAAATTATTAGTGTTCCATAGTCAATGATACATCTATGTTTAAGTTGTAATTGTTTTTGAAATTCTAAATTAACATTTAATTTATAACCTCTCTACTTGATACTGATACATCAACAAATAAAACGTTTAGTCGGACTTTTATTATAATCTCAAACCATTTTCAATCTGAATATCCTTTTTTATTTTATAACATCTATAAGCAATTGTTGATATTTAAAAATAATTTTCCAGTCTAAATCATCTTTATATAATCTTCTAAAAAATATTTTGAAAGGTTCACCTATCATAATAACGTAACGTTTCTTAAAACATCTTCAGAAAGTGAATATTTTAGTCTAAAGTCATCAACCAAAATTCTTCACCACTTAAACGCATATGGGTAATCTATTAAAAATATTGTCATCAAAATATAAGTACAGAATGTTCCAAAACTAAAGGTCATGGGTTCGAATCACATAATTGTCTTATGTAATCATAGGGCAAATTATACATAATTTTAAAGGTCTTGTTAAAAGAAACATTTTAGCGAAAACGGAATTCACTTATCTTTATCTGTTTAAAAATGGCGGTCATTTGTGTGTAAAATATTGACATTTACGGAATACCGTGTATTTTCTGAACCACTACTCGTATAGTTTGTTTTATATTTTTTATTCTTATTTCTTACTCTTGATAAGCTGATCCCTGATATGCTACATGACAGACTTTATTCAAAAAATCTAAATTTCAATAAAATATGTTTTTCTGAAAATGCTTAATGCCCAAAATTCAAAAATTTCAAATGGTAGCGTATGTCATAAATCATTGAAATGGTCTTATGAAACCTAGCAACTTTCTAATTTACACCAACTTGTATCTTTTTCGTTATTGTGCAATCAGCAAAAAATGTTTTTTCTCCTTGCATTTATTTTGTGACCACATTCATTTAATGTGTTAGGCCTATGCCCATTTAACATGCATGTATAATATGCGCAATGTTTATATACGAGAATTTTGAGATTCGAACCCGTGAACTTCTGTTTTGGAACATCCTGTACACAGATTTTGATGAAAATATTGTCCTAAACACAATAGTGCTAAACACAGTAATTTTGTATGCCCATATGCGTTTTAGTGGGGAAGAATGTTGTTTGATGACTTTAGACTAAACCGTTCTCCCGTTATACATGCTGGACGGGTGGCACCCTGTATATATACGCTAGTAAGGTGTTAATTTGTTAAGATAATTGTTTCATTTACAATTTTGTTTAAAATATACTATTTAATTTATTTATGATAAATATTTTCAGTTTGTTATTTTTTTACATTGTTCTTTTATATGTACTTTATCTAAATCTTTAGTAATGTGATTGTTAAATTCGTCAACCCCTTTTTATGTATTTTTAAACATATATTTGACAACATTTTTCATAATGTAAAAATAAATTATTGATTGGCCTGATGATGACTGGTGTGACTGGTCGAAATTGATAGCCTAGTACCATCTTTTATGTATGTTTACCGTCTGTATGTGAATCAGTATAAGTGTAAATATATCTTAAGTGTTGTAAGACGTCTTTTATTACATCCCGTTATATTTTATTTAGTCAAACAGCTGATTATAATGTAAAAGAAAACATCTGACCCTGTGCCTGCCAGATTCCCGTGCGGAGAACGGGACAGCTACTAGTACAAATTAAAAAAATAAGATTTAGAAAAATTAGAGATTTTAATTTATAAAATAAAAAAATATTTCTTAGAAATGGGTTTGATCAAAGAGATTAAAAGAGTTAGTAAATTGGGGAAAAAATTATCTAAACCAATAAATAACTTATGAAAGATTGATTAGTTCTAAAGAACAAAAGACAACTATAGACAAAAAGAAGAAAAGACATACTATATATGAGTATTGCTAAATTATAAGATTCTAAATTACTCTGGATGGTAAAAAGATTAAAGAATTAAATATAAAATATTCATTCAATCATAAAGAATTAATTAAAAAATAGGGAATCTGTTATACTGCATTAGATTTTAAATTTAATATTTAAGAAATCGAATATATTTTAAATTTGTTCATTATGATTGTAGATTAAAAATATCCACAACTATTTAATTAAAATTAACTAATTTATTTATGTTAACTACTTTTTTAAACATTTTACAACTGATTTTTGTTTTAAATGTTCCTGATTGTTTAATTTTTCCCCTTAACAATATGCTGAATTTTCTTAAAATAATAAACAAACCTATATGAATATTCGGAATTAAAAAAAAATTTTAGGAATAAAATAGAAAACCATTGTGATATAATTATACAATGATCATTTATGGTTCTTGAACGGAGATTTTGCATTGAGTATCTGTTAGTATCCGAATTGTTTTTGAAGCCCCATATATCTATCTACTTACGTACACAATATCAATGAATCAAAATATCATTGACTATCAATTATGTATTTTATACTATAGAATATAAATCACTAGAGCGTTTTTAAACTATTACAAAGTTCTTCGCACTTTGTTGGAAAACAATTATCCAGATAATAAAAAAATATCAGTGGCTAGCCAGAGCCTACGGTGGCAATTCAACTTGTGCTACCGTGTAGTCCCCAACCGTGCCTGAGCACGAGATGCAGAGCGTTGTTCGTCTGCCCACATAGTCGAATGATAATTTAAACTGTGCGTCCCCTCATATAGTCTAAAAACAAATTGCCTGGTTTGTCTCCCCACATAGTCGGGAATCAGCTTGAACTGTGCGTCTCCCCAAATAATCCAAACCTTACGCGAAGAGTGCGTCGCAGTGTGCGAAAGCGATCGCGGCACAACGTGGTGGCGGGCACTTGAACTAAACGTGTAAGTTGTGTATGTATTAGACAATGACAAACGGGGAGATTTGCCAAAAAATAGCTATTTACGTTTAGGTAGTCCTAAATAACTCCATTATGCTGAAATTCTACCATCAACCAAACGGGGTCTCCCCGTTTGAAATCGTCTCCCCGTTTTGTGTTGTGCGTACTTGTAAATCTCCCCGTTTCCTACTCCCTACAAACACACACACACACACACACACACACACACACACACACACACACACACACACACACACACACACACACACACACACACACACACACACACACACACACACACACACACACACACGCACGCACACGCACACGCACGCACACGCACACGCACGCACACGCACACACACGCACGCACGCGCACACACACACACACACATACATACACACACACACACACACACACACACACACACACACACACACACACACACACACACACACACACACACACACACACACACACACACACACACACAGACAGACATCACGTAAAAACCACTTTTTTTGGGTTCAGGGAGCACCACAACGAATATTTCCACTAACAACTCAAATTCGAAAATTTTGACGACAACAATACTTTCTCCATATACTACGTATAAAGGGGAGAAAGTAAAAATTAATGTTCATAAGGAATACATTAGAACTTTGTCGGGGCCTCTGGTGGAGCCCTAAGGTCAGATCAGAATGTAAACCATTCATTTTTCCTATATTATGCCTAAAGAATCAGTAGGGCCTATACACAATTTCAACTCTCTAGGTAAAATGGGTGAGTAAGTGACTGAGGGCTTTGCTTTTTATAGGTATAGAAGATATATTTTGAATATGATATGTTTGGTTAAAAGTAATCTCTAAGAATCATTACAAAATAAATATAAAATATAATGTTTAGGTCAATTTGTTTAATGTTGACTTAGATATAGAAAGTTTTAAATGTAAGTAGTTATTTTGAGTAGATAGTAAAATTGTGAAAAGTAACGGGAACAATGACAGTTTGGTAATTTGTAGTTTTAACAGTAAACATATAAATATGCTGATTTTTCATCATCCACTAGCTATAATATAATAAAAAACAGAAACACACAAAGAAAAAGGTCATTTTCTTACTTCAAAGCCTAAACTAGGTGAGATTCTGATGAAATCTAGATGCTGAAGATCTTTTTCCCCACAACCAACAGCCGCAAGTAAAACTCTTACCTGTAAAAACCCGCAATGTAAATATAGGAACTACTTAATAAATGTATATTGCAATTCCTTCTTGTTTAAAGTTGTATTTATTTATTTGTTCAAAGAGGTGGGAATCCGTTTACGGATGAAGTGTGGAACTCGCCGAAGCCTTACCCACTAAACCCACCCCTATATCAGGGGTTTCTCTCCCCAAAATTTTATGTCACATTAATTCGGGGAGAGAGGGAAGAAGGGAAATAGTTCCTTTTCTTTGATGGCGCTGATTTTGGCAGTAACCTTTCTTCATTTTTCGCCTTTTCCAGGACAAGCCTAAAAACTCGGCAAGCCCTTTTTTCCCAGCTATGTGGTCAGCCTTTTCTTCTGGTTAGGGTTTACTAAAAAGGACGCAGTGAGGCCTTTGATGCAATACAAGTAGCCCAGGCCCTTGAACCACCGTAGAAATACTGCCCTCACTCGTACCGCGCAGCTGACAAAACTCACCCGAAGATGGCCGAGCTTGATTAGCTTGGCGGCCTCTTCTTCAGAGAGGTCAAGGACCGCAATCTTCGATTTCTCCTTGTTTAGTGGGCTTACAGTGACCTTTCCTGTGGAGCTGGGCCCACCAAAAACCTTCTACAATGCCTCCACGACTTTGGAAGCCTCAGTGGAGGGATTGAGGTCCCTCACCTCTACAGAAATCCGTTTGTTGGGGCGACGACCCTACCCGTCGCTTCAAAGGTGGCTTCAAGAATCACAGCGAAGGCTTTTCTATTCGAGACCTTCCCCAGCCGGAGGAGTCCCCCAGCCCTTCGGAGTTGGTCTCGCACAGACTACGTTTGTAGCGCAGATGCCCAGATCGATTTTCTTACTGATCTTCCCTAGATCACCTGCGTAGGTTTGTCGACCGGCCACCCTCACGAAGGCAGACTTTGGACCATATTTTGTCTTCGGTTTCGCGGCCACGTCCCCCAGATTGGGTTTCGTGACCGTTACCACCGGAGAAATCTCCGCCACGATTCTTTCAACTTTCCTTTTCTTCTTTTTCACCATCTTGGGCTGGTCACCGGAGCTCTCGCTCGGGCTCCACTTCCGCTTGCCTGAAGCACCGGCCGCAAGGACGGCATCCTTTATCAGGCGTTTTTGGATCCGCGTCCGGTACCTTTTCGGCATGCTCTTGCCTCTTTAACTGAGTCTAGGGTCTTACGTAGAGAGTCCTGACCCTGGTCATCTTTTTTACGCAGGTCCTCCAGGCTGCCAAACAGATCGACGATGCGGGGAATACCGTCCTTCACCGTCATGTTGACATTCTCCTGGACCGTGCACGCCTTGGCCACGCCCTTCAGAAGAGAATAATTACGCCTGGGAGAATAATTCGTCCGCTTCCTTTCGGATTTGGAGGACCCACTCCCAGTCCTTCTCACAGAACTCTAGGTCAAGCGTCATGGCGTGTCTGAACTCACTGCCCATGATGCTTGCCAAGCTGCTACGCCGTGATAGCGGGAAACTCAGCAAAAGTGGATCTGCGGTATTTTCTTTGCCCGTTTATGTTTTTTGTTTACTCATATTGTTGGTATTACCAATACGTTTTTACCACTAGCACAACTTGCGGAATGGAGTGGCCGGTGTAGCCAGGAACGAGAATTTGTATTTATTATAGTTTTGTTAAATAATACTAAAAAATACATAAAAATGTTATGATAAAATCAAATTGAGTATTAACAATTTAATTATTATGATCAATACTGCTATTTGAAATGAGTTACAGTAGATTAAAATTAACAAAGATGTAAACCTAAGACCAATCGTTAATGATTAATACATATCTTACGTTTTTTGTATTTCTTTTGCTGAATCTTTTCGTTGTCAAAGTCATCATTTCTCGAGCCAATTGGTTAAACTGAAACATTGTAGTTCAATTAAGTGTTGTGTAACCAAATAAAATAGCTATAGCACCTTACAATAATCCAAAAACAAACAGTTGAATGTTTATAAGGTCAAATATTATTTATTGAGAAGTAAGAAAGATAAATTGTACGAGTATATTTTAAATTAAATAATACTTACTTCAGCTGCTGTTTTATTAAAACAAACTATAAACATAAAAGTGACTGCTGTCCATGTTAATAATCTAGACGAATAACAGTACAATGAATCATCAGCCAGTACACAACCAGGAATAAACAAAGTACAAAAATACACTCGAGCTGTAAGAAAAAGTAAGATTAATTTGTGACACGATTTATTAATTTCTTTTAAAAACTTAGTTTGAGCCAGTACAAGGTGGCAGTAATGCACCAAAGAGTAGTAGTCATTTGATGCCATTGTGTGTAAATTGAGGCTCCAATATCTCCTACATTCTCTTATCACAGTACTACATAAAAAATAAAATACACTGATGATCAGCATTTGGCGCTGAGCTGAACAATCTGCGTAGGTAAAAATTACGGAAACCCAAACTGGTGCATCAGTGGAAAATATTGTCTCCGAGTAATACATGAGACTGTGCAGTCCGATCAAAAGAGCAACTGTGAATAGTAGAACACCAGTTGAGTTAGAAACTGGTTGACCTGTGAATTTTGATAGTGATAGTTGCATTTTGTCTATGATGTCCAAACTAATAATTAAGTTTCCTGAAAGAAATAGCCACAAGAACAAAAACAACCCATCACTGGTTGGCAAGACTATTCCCAATAATACTTGTAAAATAACCAACTGGGTACTTAAAAACGTAACATATGTTGTTGAGAGTACATAACACATAAGCCAAACCAAGCAAACCAACAGTGAGATGAACTGAAGACGGGTCTTATTTAGGTTATAATGTTGAGCAAACCCATTCTCCACTAATAACTGGCCAGTGATGAAGTAGAATAACAATAGTGGACGGAAACATTCAAACGCACTTATGTTATCCATAGATATTGGGATTTTTACTTCAGCATTGTTCCCATAACTTTGAGTTAGTATTCATACAAATATTGATACATTTGCATTTAGGTATCAGTTGTCATTATTATAGTTATATTTACTAAACCTTTCTTATTTATGCTAAATACTTCGTTTCGACTTCTTTCAAACCATATTGTAAGTAACCGGTTATTGACCAAGTGATTCCGAGATGATTACTTTATTACAATTTTACTTGTATTTATTTAGTTTCACATCGCCGATAGTGCATGTTATTAGGAAAATTATCCCTCTGTTTAGATGAGTCATTTGTACAAGTTGTATAATATGTTTAACAGAAGCCATGAATAAATAAATATATATGATTGAATAACCAAAAACAATTATTTTTAAGAATATTGACAATTATTTTAAGTGCTCATATTACCTTTAACACTCCAAGTAATTGTGTTTTTGGAAAATATATTTTATGAATTATAAAAAATGTATTTTATATCACTCGATTATAGATAGGAGGGAACCCAAACCAAAGGTCATGGCCTAAAACATTAGAAGTTATTGATTTTGAAGTAATTTAGTTTATCGTTTTAATATACAGGTTGACCCATCAGGTTGTTATGTAGGGGCCAAACTTTAACATGTTATGAGCAGCTTAAAACAAAACAAAATGTAATACATCTTTAACTGGTATCTGTCTGTTGGTTTGTATGTGATCTTTACAAAAGTCAAAATATCTAAAACATATTTAAAGTCTTGAAATATATTATGAATGTTACCCATCTTATCATAAAAATTTTCAAAATTAAATGTTTCTACAATATTTCGTTAAAAAATGGTGGCCGTTAAAAATGTAAAGTGAAATATCTCAAATATAACGCATTTATTATATACTTCTATATCAAGACACAAATAATTTAGAAAATTTAAACCAAAATTTAGCGATGTAATTTTTACGGTAAAAGCTTTAATGTGTTTTGACATTGTTATGCGACTTTTGTTGTTTTCTAATAAGTAATTTCTTAGTTAGTACTTCTAATATATCTTTTAATTAGCAATCTATGTATAGTATCTATATATATCTAGTATAGGATCTATATATAGTAATTTTACTTAGCTAAATATGCAGCGTGAACTTTTTCTACGTTAATCTTAAGGTTTTTAAACGAGATTTTGTTTTGTGACGTGACGATGCGTCAACGTTTATGGGCAAAGTTACAGAGGTAATATGTCCGTCAGTTGCAGCGCATAATGGCACCATTAACCTCAATTGAGTTTTTTTTTTACACTGGTTAATTACTTAACTTGCATCACTCCCTGTGATAACGACTTATTTTACGTTTTGTTGGATTAAATTTGTACGTGTAATAAACGATTATGACTATAGTAGAACCAAGTGATTACATAACCCAGTTCTTAGGCATATTTTTACATATAATGTTAATAGGAAAATATTAAAAAATTATATGCTGGCTTCTCCATTGCAAATCAAATTTACAATTTTAAAGTAATCTGGTTTCAGGCAAGTAATTTTGTGAAAAGTTGAAGTTTTTAGATCAAAACAAATAAAAGCAGCAGGAGAAAACTTGGTAAGATTCTTAAAAGATTATGTAAAATTCAGTTGAGATAGAGAGTTAAAGACACCAGTTAGACCTTTAATCTGTTCCGACCAAAGTTATTGACATCATTAAATGATTCGGTCTCTCTCAACATTTCTTCCATAGTTAACTGCTACATTCTAAAACAATCCCATTAGTAGAGCGAACACATGTGGTTGATTAAAGTGTTATTTTTACCAGTCATAAATACATATTTATGTTTATTATACGAAGTGGTGACAAATTTACATGTTCTATTTATGCACACCCAATTCAACTTATACCCTATAATATAAAAAAATATTACAAAATTCTTTATTTTCTAGATTATATGTATATTGACTTGTTGAGCACCTATTTACTGACCAAGGATTTTAAATGCAAACCTGTTTATTTTTACGATTGCGATATAAACTAAGAGCTTATTGCTTAGTGTACTTATGTAAAGTTGAGATAGAAAGTCATATCACAAACATTTGTTTAAAAATATGTTTTAACTAAGGTATGCAGTACAATTTTATAAGATGTTAGAATTCTAAATAAAACTTAATGTAAAGTAAAGATCTAACAGAACATTAGTAATAAAATATATTAGTATAATACTTTACAACGTTACATACTATTTGACTTATTGAGATTTTTAACAAAACGTGATATCTATAACTGAGTGTAGGCCTAATAACATGTCAAATTCAGCTCTCTGTACGTCAGATTATGCTATTAGATCTTGCCACTGTCAGGCTCTTAAGATATATAAAAATTGCATCAACTTATTTTGTTATTTGTAACTTTAGATCTAAAAAGTTAAATCAAATTCATCAAATTTCAATCAATTGTTTCTTATATTTTAATAGAATAACTTACTTTTGGAATTATAGTATACAGAAACTTAAAACCCAGTGTTACGATAGCCACTGCAACCTTTTTTATAACAAAATGTCCATAATTCTTACATAAGGAGGAAGGAAATTCTAAATGAAATTCTAAAAACTAAATTAATATCTAGTTAAATCATCAATCACAACTACAAGCTCAAACTCAAAGATCTACTGTTTAGAAAACAGCAGGCACTTAAACTTTAATTGACATCCAACTGTTTAACATAATTTAAGAAAATTAATTTTAACACAACCGTTTTCACAAGTTAATGTTTGAATAGTTGCATGATACTGCACAAGGTTCAAAACATACTGTCGCTGTATTAAATGACCTCTAATATAGACATAAGTTAAATGGAAATACAAACTTTCCAAGCTTTAATTAAATTACAAAAAGTGTGCTGTTGCTATTACAGTAACCAACTTAAAATATTAGTGCATGTTCTATAAGTATTTTACATGTAACAAATTCAAATTATTTTATATAAATAAATATATATTGTTTATTTTCCTCGTTATATAAAAATAAAATAAATAAGTGTTTTACAGGAAAATAACTGAGGCAATGGTAATTCACTCCGTTATATTTTCAATACTGGAACACGCTTATAGTCGTATCGAACAATATTTCTTGTAACTCCTCGAGAGATCGAAAAAAAAATTGGTCAGTATTTTTTAACATACAACGAAAATGTTGCTTATAGTTAGTTTTTTTTTGTTTTTATAGTATACCAGTTTCAAGTCCATACGTATCTAATAATAAACAATTAAATATATGATTTATAATATACCTCTTGGGAAAATGTCTTAGATGGCAGAGCCTCAAAAACGTAATATACACGGACCATCAAACAATCGCTCTATCACAATAACAGTCACCGTTGCAACGCCTCCAGTACATTATTTAAAATTTCATTTCGAAACAAGTCCTATCTACATTTAAAATCTTTAGTATGTATGTAGGTGTACATTTAAAATCTTTTGTTTAATTTTTTTTAAATTAGAAGACAATAAACTAGTTCTAGACTTAAACGAGACCATTGCAATGTTACACATCTAACTTGTTGATGCATTCTCATTAGAAAAACAGGACAAAATATATAATCAAAAGTTATAGCCACAGTATTACCTTGTTACACTTTAAATAATGCTGAACTATTACCTATAATTAGGCTACGCGATATTTAAGCTGATGCATTTATTTAGAAACTAACTATGAGTAAAATCGTGTTTGAAATGTTTTAAATTACTTTACACACGAGTGTGATAACTGAATGTTCAGTGCCTATATTTTAGTGGGACAGAATATTGCATTCTTTCTGGTTATATAACTAGCTCTGCCTCCAATAACAAAGACCAAGCCAAGTATGTATATTCAGTTATAAATATTTCATAGAATTATTTAGAGTATTACAAAAAATAGTAAAAAAGGAAAATACTGTTATGAGATAGAAACACATTGCCATAACAAATAAAGTGTGTACAATGATTTAGTTTCATACATGGAAATTACATATAGCATATATAATTTGAGGTTTGAAATCGAAATTAAAAACATTACTATACAACATTATTATTTAAAACAAAAAACTTTTTTTCAATTTAAGATTCATAAGAGCAAAACATTATGTAGAATACGATAACACGTGAATAAAAGAAGTAAAAATAATATATATACCGGGTGTCCCACGAAGAGGTCGCTATTTTTGAATTAATATACAAGATGAATCGAACACGTTACAAACTTGAAACTCTACAGTTATAATAAATGCATATGTAAAAAATACCCCCGAGTATCATTTGATTCTGATTAATCGGAACAAAATGGTGGAACATCAAATAATGGTGCGTTTTCGTTAAAGTAATTTTATTTGAAAACCCATTTCAAATTAATTCTTGATTTTTTATAATTTTATTAAGTACTAAATAAAATTTAAGAAATTAAAGAGATAGGAAAGTAGTAAATCATAAATGGAATTTAACCCTTCATTCGAACTGATGTCCATCAATCGCTATGCACTGATGGCGACGAAACGAAAATGAGTCATAAGCGTTTTTGAAAAATGTCCTAGGTATCAACAACAGTTCCTCTTCAATCAACCTCATTAATTCATCATTTGTCGAAATGTTGTGACCTTTTACTTCAATAAGGCCCATAGGACATTGCGACAGACATTGAATTAATGAGGTTGATTTAAAATATCATATTTAGTTTTAAAATAAAAAGGGCAGAACAAATTTACCTTTTCAACTTTGTAATTATATTATAAATAAATGTTGAAACAAAGCTTTAGAACTATTTTGCCGTATTGGATTTATTATTTTATACCCAAGGATTTCGTGTAATTGAAATATAAGTTTTTTAATTTCATCCAATACAATTTGATGGCATTCAACCTTTAAACCAAAATTATAATAAATAAGTATTACAGCTCTTAGAAGTGTAAACTTGTTACATACTCTTTGTAATAGTCAGAGCGTGAGCGAGTTTTGTTTTAACACTTCTAAAAAATACTTGTTGTATACACACTTCAAATCCGACACTTTCCCTTTTTTTACAGAGGTTCAGGGTAAAAGCAAATCTTCATTACAATCAATTTAAATTCAAGTGTCAAAACAACGAACAGAGCGAGTGTAGCTGGGCCCAAAAAACACTCGTGGATCTCTGATTAGTTGTGGGTTGCTTCAATGAAAAAACAAATTGCAAGAGATTATTTTATTTGACCTTGTTAACATTTCAACTTATGCATCGCCTAACTCAGAGCCAGAAAGGAACATTAATTCGTTGTTTCAAACATATCACCTTAGAGGGCTATGACTTTGGTTGACTTCTGGCCTTTTAATTTTTTTTATTTAATATTTTAATCGGTTACTACAGGTCCAAATCAACAGTGTTAAAATTATGGTGATCAGGATGTATCATGAATCAAGAGTGGTCTATAAAAGCAAGCGAGTGGTCGGGAATTAATAATAATAATTACCTAGTCCTCCTAACTATTCCTCCTGACCTCCGACCCACTCTATCCTCCTAAGTAATAATACTACCAATCAATTTGCACACTTTAACGATGTATGATTAACTTTACTTAATACATATGTGGATCCTGAATAGTGCTTTGAACTGCAAAATAATTTACTTGTACTTTTTTTTTTAACCAACCAAATTGTAACTCTCTATTGCATTTAATTCTCAATCTCCTAGAATTTTGAATCTTACTCAATTTCTAGCTCTCACAATATTTAAGATCTGAAACAATTTTATTCAATTTAATTGTCATTCAAGAGGGTTCTTGCTTTAAAATAAGTTAGTACTTACACAGAAGTTACATTCTCAAATAACATCACAATAAATAAGAAGCTTTGTTAAATAATCTCTGGATATGAAATAGCATTAAATAAATCAACAGTGATAAATTAATAAAACTTAACAATTATTAAACCTTGATCAGGATTCACTACGACATGTGCTCTGACGAAATATGACCACTAAATATATAATTAATTAATATTACTTACATGACCATTGTGGATAGTTACATTCACACACAATATTAATACACTGTTACACAATAATACACTTTATTCTAATAGTGCATATTACTTAATTTGACTGTAATCCCCAAAACGACACGAATTGCTGCGTTTGAACTTGCTCCTAACACGTGTAAATTTTGGATAAACTTCAATAAATAAATAAATTTGATTTCAAGATTGTACCGCGAATTTCGGACTTTCATTAAAATAATTATGGGGTGCACCCCGTTAACAAATCGACGAACTTTAGAATTTGCAACAAAAAACGCGGTATTAATTTGGAAAAGATTTTAGATGATGCAACGCCGAATTATTTCGAGCTAAGAGAGCGAGTGGCCGCGGTCGGTTGGTTTTGTGTGCGAGGCCGGTCACGTGGCTGCATTTTTGTATAGGTCCTTGGGTGAGCGGTACCTTCTAGATGTTTCTGACGTGGCGGCAAGTTTGAGTTTGAACTTGTAACCAACTATATAATAAACAAAAAGCAATTGAAAATACTATGATAATGCAATTGATTACTGTACAATAGTACGTTTTGAAAAGTATTTATAATATATTATTGTAAACAAATTCATGGTTTGACTTCAAATCAAAGTGGAAAATAGATTGTAAAATTATCAATTTTAGTGTTTATATTCTAGTTAGATTTATCTACTTAATTGTCACATCAGTCTTATACGTCATAATTAGTTAGTTACCTTATATCAATTTGTACGTAAGTTACTGCATATCTAACTTCTGTTACCCCTAAAGTGTTATACCCTCACACATGTAAATGTCGTCATATTTCTATGAGTGAGGTAGCTACACTGGCGAGTGATTCTGCAGCTGCCGCAAAACATATGACTCATCCACCAACCACGTGTTCGTCAATAACTGACGTGGCATTGATAGGTAGGAGCAGTTGATTTGTAAATTCTTAAATTAGTATTATTTTTAAACAATATATAATAATATATTAATAAGTAAAACTTAGGTTTATTAATTTACCTTTTCAAAAATTCAGTACTTTATTCGTTAAAAATTTCTGGTCAACGAAAATGGTTATACATTCAACATATCCAGTGGTATAAATATCCTAGCAAAGTACAAATAAAAATGTTATGTTAAAACAATTTTTTTATGAATGATACTTTTCTTTTCAGCAATCTACTCACCTTATTTAATAAACTGGAACATCCAAAAGAAAAGTATCATTCATAAAAAATACCTCACTTAAAACCATATCTTTCAAGAATAACAATTATTTTATTAATTTAATTTTGTTATGGGTATGGTAAACCCCCGTGCACCATTTAAGATAAGGATTATTTATGTTGAATATTTAGGTTAATTAATTTTCCTGTATTAAAGTAGACTTTAAACTAAATACGCGCTCCAAGAGCTTCCGGGGCATGCGTAGCAATATGACACAGCGACATGATTATTATCTCCAGCACTGCGGGACACGGCAGATGGCAAGCTAGCGGTTGAATGGGTGATCGTGGAACACTTTTCGCCGGATCAGTTAATAGCCCCCATAATTGAGGGGTAAGGAAAGGAAGGTTTTTGATTACTGGAAGTAATATGAAGGAAAATGGTGCGTGATAAATTACAACATAACTTTTTACAAGTATATAAACAATGTTACCATATGTATTCACTATAAAAACATATTACTTGGGTAAACCGAAAATGAAATAACGCAACAACTTTACATTTTGGTTTCACTATATTTCCTAAATTTACTATTTAGCAATTAATCAGTAAGATCCATTTGGTACCATCAATTTTAATCTGTTATGCATCCAAGATATTTGAAACTTATTTAAAATATAAGATTGCTTCAAAATGAGAAACTATAATTTTAATACCATCACAAAAAAACAAAACAATCTCATAGACAATCAAAACACAATCTCAAAACAAAACAATCTCATAACAAAAATATAATTATAAACAAAATCAACGATCATCTGTTTATTTATTCATATTTTGCTTTATACTGTTTATTCCGTTTAAAACGCTTGCTTCTTTTGCGTAGTTGCTCTGCGTGATTTATTTTTAAGGCTCTTCCAATTCTTACTTGGTAAAAAGGCTCATCATTTTTTTAGTTTATTATACTTCAGTCCATCCAGTGCCAACCTTATTGTGCATCCAGATCTCTTCCCCTTCGAAAAATTATCTTGGTTGTACGTTTACATTGTGATATTTATGTTACTTTGAAATAGATTCTACAATAAAATCTTTCATTTTTGGTTTAACATCATCCAATGGACGTTTCCCAAAGAATAATTCTAAAGGCAGTTTACATGTAGCATTCTGGTGTGTATTTATATAGGCGAATAACTGTTTGAAGAGTTTTTGCGGTGAACCTACCTTAACATCTTTGCTGGCTAAATACCTAGACTTTAAGGTTTTGATAAACCGTTCAACCTCTCCATCTGTCTTGGGGGTGATATGTTGTGATGCGTACATCCTTTATCCATCCTCGTCGCCAGTATGATATTTGAAACTTACAAAGTTTGAAATTTGAAAAAAAAGAATGCTACTTAATGAGAAACTATAATTTTAATCTCGTCCCAAGAAATAACCAAAACATAAACAGTATTAAAAATTATTTTGAATCATATGTCCCAAAATTACTTCATCTCTCGCTTTACAATTTAAAATCTTTAGCTATGTTTTCACAAATCATAATCATGTAAGCAGAAGTATAAAATACTACCAAATGTAATATAAAAATATATGTACCTAAGTCGATTATGATATTATTAAAAGAGTCATTCGAAAATTGTATCAAAACAACAACTGAATTAGTACTTCGCAACCAATAATAGTACTTGTACCTTCAAAACTAGGGACTTTTTTACCAAGGAATGTTTCAAATGAACTACTAGTAAGTGTTCTATCAGCGAAATTTTGTATTAAAACATGCATAGAAGTAGTAGGTAACAATTAATTAGCATTGCCTTTTTATGGTAATCGATTCTTAATTTGTATTCAACATTAAAACTATTATTTTTATAAAATCATAACTTTTTAAACATCACTTAGAAAACAGTTTTTAAATTGGTTTTAATTACCGGTACACAATTTAGAAAGCAGTATTTGAACTAAATATTTTTTAATTTGTCATATATAAAACTATTTGTTCGTACATTTATTTATTTTTACACTTTATTGTATTTCTAGTTTATATAAATCTACTATCCAAAAGCTAAAACGATCCCCTCGTTTTCTCTTAGTTAAAAGCACACGATTAGCCAAATGGTGAAAGTCAGTAGCTATGAACGTAATAATACTACAATTTCTCCAATTTGTACTGATTTTATTTTGGAAATTTCATTATTTTGTATAAACATTAATATAGGTAGAGTAAATTCAAATTAAATTCAAATGTATATCAAAAATCATATTACTACCTTATAATTAGCTAATTAAGTATAAACATTTCATTTTACCTGTTGGCAGCACTATAGAACAGCTGATGTATTTTAAACTAAGACCAATTAGGATAATTAAGATCATTAGATGGCTGAATCCCTACTAGAAAACTGTACCCGTGAAATAACGGGTTTATGGACTTTATGGACTTTGGGATCAGCCAATAATCAACACAAACTGTAAGATAACCATATATATTACTGATAGAGTATACAAAATTAAGGTTTATTTCAACAGTATATCAGAAACATAAATATTCAAATAAAAGTGTCTTGTAAAATACAATGAACTGCTTTCACCTCAGTTACCCGACTTACTGTTCTGGTAAAGTTGCATAACATCTGATGGACCACTTGATATATAGGCTACTATTCACCACCAAGTTATAAGCGGTTGTCTAAGTTATTCTAAATTAAATATATAAAAGTGCAGCATCTCTGAAATTGGCAAACTGTGTAGGGGGTGTTGTACAAAATAAAAGTGCGCAACTCTGCTAATAACTTCAACTGCTAGTAACTACATCTGCTTTGCAACTTCAACTATTAACTACAACTGCTAACAATTACAACTGCCAGTAAAATTAAATTTCAACTACCAATAGATAATTAACAGTGATCACAAACATTTCTTTCCATATCATGTGAATTTTATTTCAACTGAAATCAAGCCTATTATTTTAGCCTATATTATATTCAAGTATAACTTACATCAAGCAACCTGCAGCAACAATTAGCTATAATAAATTGCATGAAGTGAAATATTTCAAACTCAATTTTAGCTAAAAATCAACGGTAAGTCAATTTTAACTGAACAAAATTAAATTAACAATTTTCCGACCATGGAAAAATATAATTTAAATTACTTGGCAAAAGATGAGCTACAATATGAGCTATTGTCAAGAGGAATTGAACCAACCCACAACAACGTAGAACATCTCAGAAAACAGCTGAGAACAGTCTTCAAAACTTCACCTAATGTTAAACATCTCGACGGTAAGTTAACATTAAGCGATGAAATCAAATCTACCCAAACTAAGACAGATTCATTACAAATTAAAATGGATCAAGCAAACCTAGAACCTAGCAACCTACAAGTAGCTAAATTAAATGCAAAATTAACGCATCTGCAGTTTAGGATTACAAACCTAACCTTATGTAAACTAGATCCTATCTATGCCAATATCCTTGACAAACAAAAAACTAAGCTAGCTGAACTACTTACTAAACTTCAAGAATTAAAAGCTAAAATATCTACCGAAGAACTAGAACAATTTGAAGAAGACCTAAATAAATCACTAATTGACGATGAAAACTTAGTAGAAAAACTTGAAAATGTAAATAAACCTAACCTAACCTCAACACCTATAAAACCTAGTGAAGAAAAAACAACTGAAACTGTAACTACAGTAGAAACTAACCAGCCTATACAAAAAACTGAAATGCAAACGCAGCCTATTTGTAACCTAACCTCAAATTCAGGTGAAAATCAAAATCCATCCCCTGTTGTAAATATTTTTAACAAACTGTCGCATCCAGCAGAAGTGTATTTAAGCAAATTCACAATTTGCAATGGTTTAGAAATAAATCCCTTGCTTGCATTCTTGAAAGATCTAGTCACTATCAAAACTGAAACAAATTTAACCGACCTACAATTGTATGAAATTTTACCTAGCTACACTAAACCACCATTGTCTACAAAAATTATCCAAGGCAAAATTCAAGGTTTATCACTTGACCAACTACATGAGAACATCATTACCACATTTATTCCCGTCACACTTAGGGAAAAATTAAAACAAGATATGATTTATCGCCCGCAACATCCCACAGAACCTTTGTCGCTCTACATAAATGAAGTTAAAACAAACAACCAGATTTTAAAAGCAAATTTATCCGAACATGATCTCATCTCTTTCATCAAAAATGGACTTAAGCTAGAAATAAGAAATCAAATAATATTTGAAAAGAACCCACTCACCTTCCAAGACTTAGATGAACTGTGTATCAACTTGAACAATATAGGATACAACGATTATCTGCGTGACAAAATGTACCCTAGTCACAAACCGCAACACAATTTTCCGCACCATAGTAAACTTCAAAACTTCACAGCAACAAATCCTAGGCCTACTCCAGCACATTACACAAATCAACGTCCGAATCACCATAAAACTCAACATAACTTTGCTTCAACTTCAAAAAACCAAAATCAACCAATAAAAACTTGTTTTATTTGCAACCGCAAAAACCATCTTGCTAAACACTGTTATCACAACCCAAAAAACTTCTAAAAGAGGGAGTTACAAGCAACAACTCAAACAATACTTGTACTCCTGAAGAACAAAATTCAACTGCTACACATGATCACTCCACTGGTTATAAAAAGGAATTTAGAAACTTAGTTAAGAGCTGGAATAAATTTAAAAAGGTTAAACAGAATAAAATCAAGATCAATGTAAATAATAAGTTACCTTGTATACAAACTTGTATCCACAAAAATTTAACAACACAAAGTCTGTTGGATACTGGTTCAAGCCAAAACTTTATTACAAATAGCCTATACAAGCAACTGAAAAATCTAAAGGTCATAAAATCTATGCTACCATGGCAAGGTACAATGTTAGCGGCAAATGATACTCAAATCAATGTACTTGGAAAATGCAAATTTAAAATCAGAATAAACAACTTCACATGGAATGTAAATTTTCTAATTATGGAAAACAACCCATATGACATGATTTTAGGCACACCATTTATAACAGAAACAGGATTAATCATGGACTTAGAACAAAACATATGTTACTTTAAATTCAAGCCACAGGACAAAATAAAAGTTACCACAACACATGAAGTAGTCGATTCATCATTAAATCAACTAATGATTGGATGCACTGATATGCAACAGGAAGTCAATAAACTTATTGCGAATTACCCCAATGTTTTCACTGATAAAATTGGATCTGCACTAGATTTAGAGGTAAAATTAGAGGTTACTGATAAAACACCAGTATGTATTAGGCCATATTATTTATCGCCACCTAATATTAAAAAGATGAAAGAAATCATAGATGATCTGTTACAACAGGATATAATTGAATTTTCTACAAGCCAATATTCCTCACCTGCATTTCTAACCAAGAAAGACCGTCTAGTCATTAATTACACTGAGCTAAACAAGAAATTAGTTAAAATGGACTACCCCATCGGTGATTTAAATAACCTATACCAACATTTACAAGGAGCTCGGTATTTTTCAGTGATTGACCTAAACAAAGCTTTTCTTCAATGCCCATTAACAAAGGACAGCCGTCATTTGACTGCATTTTGTACTACATTTGGCAAATACCAGTACAAAAGAGTAAGTTTTGGACTACAAATTGGCAGTAGTGTTCTTTCCAACTATCTAGACAAGATATTCCACGACATAAATTTTGAATACTTGATTAAATTTCTGGACGACATAGTAATTTACAGTAAAGACAAAGAATCTCACCTCAAGCACTTAAACGAAGTAATATCCCGTTTAGCCAAACATAACCTAACCGTAAACCCAGAAAAAGCCAAATTCTTCTGCGAAGAAATCAACTTCTTAGGCCACAATATTAAAAACAATACTATCACAATTGATCCTGACCGAACTACTACTATCAAAGATTTTCCTGTGCCTACAACTTTAAAACAAGTCAGACGATTTGTTGGTATGACTAGTTACTGGAATAAGTACATACCGAAGTATTCCGAAATATGTGCCCCACTACATAACCTCAAAAGAAAAGGAGTCAAATTTAAATGGACACCTGAGTGTCAAAAGGCTTTTGAACAATTAAAACATGCCATAAGCAATCCCCCTGTACTTCAATTGGCCAACTTCAACAAAGAATTCATACTTCAAACTGACGCATCTAAAATTGGAGCCGGAGCTATTTTATTGCAACGCAATGAAGAAGAAGAACTATTACCCATTGCTTACTATTCAAAAAAATTCACCGAAGCCGAAGTTAAATACTCAATATATGAAAAAGAAGCTCTAAGTGCCATTTTAGCAATGGAACACTTCAAACAATACCTTGAAGTGAAACCTTTTAAACTAATAACCGATAACGAATCTCTCAGTTTTGTTCTGAATGCTCGAAAACGTTTTGGTAGATTAGCCCGTTGGACAGAACGATTAATTGATCTAGACTACACTGTTGAACACCGTAGATCAGCAGAAAACCTTCTAGCTGACTGTCTATCTAGGCTATATTCAGAAGACGCAGAAAAAGTGACGGAAAACGCTGAAAACCAAGAAAGTACTGAAGAAAACCTAAATGAAACGATCATTAAATGTAAACAAAACGACAATGTACATAGGCAAGCCACATCAACCGTAAACCGCAATATAAATATTAATATTAAGAATAACCAGAAAATCAACAAGGAAAATCAAGAATTTTGCAACCTAATAGATGAAATACCTCTAGCCATGAATCAATTAAGTAAACAACAAGAATCAGATGAAGAATGTAAACTCATAATTGACAGTATCAAAAAGGGCGAAAACAATTAAAATTTTTTTATGAAAAATGACATATTAATGCACAGAAATTCAAAGGGAAAAGGCAAAATATATTTACCAGAAAAACTTTTCAACCTGATATTCACATTTTATCACAACACCATATTCGGAGGCCATTTTGGAATTTTAAGAACTAATGCAAGAATTGAAGAATATTTTCACCACCCTAAATTAAAGGACTTCGTCAAAACCCGAGTGAAAGCCTGCAAAATTTGTATGATGAGTAAAAGCACCCAACGGAAATTTGAAGGAAAATTAATATCTACACAAGTTGAAAAAGCCATGAACACTATCTATTTAGACCTATTAGGACCATTGCCTCGTTCTAAAAAAGGAAACACATATATTTTAGGTGTACTAGATGCATACACCAGATATACTTGGCTATATCCCTTAAGAGAAAGTACTTCAAAAGCCATAATTGAAAAATTGAAAGACATATTTGCCAACTTTTCAATACCTACAACAATAGTTACAGACAACGCTAGTTATTTCATATCAAAGCAATTTAAAGCCTTCTTATTTAGAAACTATATCACATTAAGAACAACCCCAGCCTATAGAAGCAGTGCTAACCGTACTGAAAGAATTTTCCGAGATCTTGGAGCTGTATTAAGAAGTTTTTATCATAACAAACAAACTGAATGGGACACCGAACTAGACATGATCCAGATTAGCATCAACACAGCCTACAATTCATCTATAAAAACAAGTAGTTTCAAACTTATGTTTAACCATCAACCCAGTTGCACCTTATCAAATTTGTGGAATTTAAACAGCCTTATATCACCTGAAGTCAGCATACAAGAGAGACAAGAAAATCTAAGAAAAGCCATAAATAATGCAAGAATTAGTGTAAAACAGAATATGAAGAGGAACAGATACTCCGAAATCAGAACCAAACATCCCTTCAAATTGAACAGTTTAGTATTTTTAAAAACCCATTTTCTCAGTAAGAAGATCAATAAATTCTCTAAGAAACTCGCCCCAAGGTACGTTGGAACCTACAGAATCATTTATTGGATGACTGACGTGACATGCCTTGTGCAAAAAACTAACGACCCTAGTGATGTAAAAAAAGTTCACATAATTGATTTGAAACTTTATCAACCCTATGAACAACCGACAACATCATAAAACCATGTATTTGTAAATAGTTATACTATCAAATGATATTTTATTTAAAGGTTATATTAATTTATAGGTTATGTGATGTAAAAGTGTAATTTTGCCTGAAACAACTTGAAAAGGTATGCTTGTAAAAACTTGAAAAATTTTGGAGCCTAGCCTGTGAATGACAAGTATATATAATTGATTTAGTTATTTTATATTGAAATGTATTATATGGGATTTGTTTAATTTGTTAGATTTTAAGTTCATGAATTTAGAAAAGTGATGTTAAATGAATAGGAAAACTCAGATTCCATCCAAACACTAAACAGTATGATTGTGGTACGCTAGTTGTATAAATGTGAAACGCAAGGTTGTATGACTGATTAGAACGCAAGACGAGTGAATTATAGTTATAAGGAACACGGAACACAAAACACGGCACTTCAGACACTCTTTAAACACACACAAACACACACTAAAACTAAAATATAACACTAGAAAACTATTTAACACGACACAACATAAAACGACGCACATAAAGGAAGACATTGTACAAAATGGTGGATATCTTTGGGCAAATCTTGAACGCAAAATCACTTTTACCAATGTAATTTGCAAAAATTTTTAGTTTTGAGAAAGTTATATTATGATTATAACTAATTTTTTTGTTTTGTAAGCATAATAACCTGCAAATAATGTATCGTCATGTTAATTTAAGTATTTTATCTTTCATAAAGGGCCATTTTAGTTTTTGTAAAGCCCAAATCGATGAATAAGTTTCATTTGTAAATAGATCAGAGGTCAAGAATTATGTTTTTAGCAGATGGCATTCCTGCAAGCCAGTTCTTTGTAACGTGCTGCACTCAAGTGGCCAAACTTTCAACTATCACCACACTCATCAAACTACAGCACATTGCAACGCCCATTTGATTGTACGGAGAATTGATAATTTTGAAATGTATTTAGTTAGGAATTGTAATTTGAATTTTTGTTGTATATAAATGTTTAAAATAAGTGAAATTTAAAAGGCACTGGGATATTTTGTACTGATTTTATTTTGGAAATTTCATTATTTTGTATAAACATTAATATAGGTAGAGTAAATTCAAATTAAATTCAAATGTATATCAAAAATCATATTACTACCTTATAATTAGCTAATTAAGTATAAACATTTCATTTTACCTGTTGGCAGCACTATAGAACAGCTGATGTATTTTAAACTAAGACCAATTAGGATAATTAAGATCATTAGATGGCTGAATCCCTACTAGAAAACTGTACCCGTGAAATAACGGGTTTATGGACTTTATGGACTTTGGGATCAGCCAATAATCAACACAAACTGTAAGATAACCATATATATTACTGATAGAGTATACAAAATTAAGGTTTATTTCAACAGTATATCAGAAACATAAATATTCAAATAAAAGTGTCTTGTAAAATACAATGAACTGCTTTCACCTCAGTTACCCGACTTACTGTTCCGGTAAAGTTGCATAACATCTGATGGACCACTTGATATATAGGCTACTATTCACCACCAAGTTATAAGCGGTTGTCTAAGTTATTCTAAATTAAATATATAAAAGTGCAGCATCTCTGAAATTGGCAAAATGTGTAGGGGGTGTTGTACAAATTTCAGTTTAGGGAAGTTATCAACTATATAAAGTAAGGATGGGTAATATTACACAAGGGATCATTACTGTTATTGTATCCATAGATCAACAAGGTCTTTAATAGCGACGACCTACATAGTCATATAGTCCTTGCCGGTAGAATAGTTTTCAGTTTTGAAAATAACATTTATCTTACTTTGTACATTTTATAACTCATTCCAAGAAAAGGGTTCCGACTATATAAAACGTTCGCCTTCAGTAGTATGTTGATGCTTATTATTGCTCATACAATTTCGCTTTGGAAGTATACAGATTCAAAAAAGTTAACTTATAGTAATGAGTGAAAAAAACACCTCTCGCTCTAAACGTTGTCCTTTAAATGCCCAAAGTTGCAAGAAATTGTACTTATTACTGATATTAGGGACATATTAATATAATATTAGGATCATATTAGGGTTATTAGGGAAACAGTTTACGACAACTCTAAACTTAAGGAAGAAGAACTTAATCACGTGACACTTAGAAAAGTTCTTGCAGGTTTAACTTACCTGCGGTACACAATATAATGTTCAGTCCTCATTTCCTCCTAATTTAATACTTGATTAATGTATGTGTTTATACTAACATGGAAATGTGTGTACAATTTAATCTCTGTTTAATACAAATGCACAACTAATATAACTGTAGTGAGACACAAATTTGGCTTTTTGAGGTTTGGTGAGTTTATTTTTAGTTAGCATAGAACGGCTTAAACAAAGAATTGTTTATTCCTAAGGTCCATCTTACTTTCCTACTAGTTAGTAACTGTATTATTAACGAATTCCCCATATAGGGAAGAAGCTATTACCGTAGTCGGTATGGGCCTAGCTATTACCTAGGCCCGGGACCATGATAAATTTTCGTTTTGAGGTCCCCAGACCCCAAAAACACCATTCGTTCGAAACTGTATATATATATATATATATATGTGTGTGTGTGTGTGTCCGTGACCAACCAGAAGTTCGAAAACCACCCAGTTCGCTCTATCCAAAGGGGTATTTTGGGGGGGTATTGTACCCCAAAAATGTTTTTTTTTAATTTTTTACTTATCAATTTTGAAAATGGCAAATTGTAGATTTTACCATTGGTTTCAGCTTAAAAAAAACACACAATTTGGTATTTTGATCATTCCTCTACGTCAATAGGTTCCTGTGATATTGAAAGTACTAAACACAGTACGTTGTCTAATGTTATTCATATAGAGGAAAAGAAAAATTTTATATCTCGCCTATTTATGAACGTATACTGATGAAACTTGGTATACGGCTTCATCTGGTTGAGGTCTATTGATATTTGTTCAAAATAATAATGTTTTGCCAAAGGCTCCCGTAGCATCAAAACTGCATACTCAGCCCCATGTTATTATTATGGATAATAACTAAATGCTACGTCTCCCTTAATCATAAAAATAAATTAATCAAAACTGGTATATGACTTCACCTAGTTGATTTGTATTTATATTAGCATAAAAACCTATTTTTGGTGTTCCTTTATGCAGCAAGCCTGCGTATTCAACCCCAAAGTTATTTTTATGGGGAATAATTAAAATTGTATATATCGCTTATTTGTGAATATATTTTTATGAAACTTGGTAAGTGGCTTTATGAAGTATTAATACATTTTTATCTCCATTTAACATTCGCTGAGTATGCAGTTTTGCTGTGACGGAGGTATTTAAAATGTGTGTCATCAAGGAAGTTTTTTTTTTCTTTTTTATAAAGCACAACCTTTGTGCTGTTACTGAATTTAAAAACTAAATTTAAATAACTAATTAATTTATGAAATGTATGATGTAAATTCATAACGGTTTTTTCGCAGTTTAAAATTGTCTTTGGTAACCCAAATAAATTATGAACAATATGAAAGTTACAATTATGATTCCCTGTAATACCCTAATGCACAGTCGAGTATGTTTATTGAAATTTATTTTTTGTTAGAGTGGTTTTATGCTCGTTATCCATTTATAATATGCGCTTTATTTATTGTTGTTCTTGAAATTGCAACTATTTTATTTTATTAATCTGTTTCATGCGCTTTACTGTGATAAATTTATTAGTTATATAATTTTTCTTGTTGTACCGTAGGCCTATTTTAAACATTTATATGGGTTTACGTTTCAATAAAATAAAAAAATCCTTATGTATATAAGAATTCAATGTAAGTTCTTAATTATTTCTTTTAGGCATTGAATTATGAGACTTTCTAACTAATTTGTTAGTTCGGGAAGATAGTTTAAAATATTGAACATGAAATAAATACAACTATGGAGAAGGAAACAAACGTGAGTAAAAATTCTTCTCTTTAGATAAAATGTCAAATAAAATAATGTTAGTTATGTGTGTAGTATCATTTCTGAATTCTGCTAAGAAACTTACTTTGATTTCATGAAAACTTGCCAAGTTTCTGTTTATCTTGCAATGCAAATAATGTAGTAAGGACATAATATTCTCCGTTAAGTTCTCAAATAACACGTTAACGCAGGCGCACGCCATGTGATGTGATAACATCTTACAAAGGGGAAAAATTATTTTCATGATTAAAGCACGAGATCAAAGTAACTTAAAACTTTTGAAAGTATTTTATGCGTGCCCAAAGTTGTTTTTCAATTCTATTTGATTGACACGGATAATGAAGTTTTAGATTTCTTGCCGTCCTAGGGACTTACGCCTGCAAACCATCAATAAGGAAAAAAAATATGCATTTATTATATTAACAAACTCGTTGGTAAGTAACAACTCTCGAGTTAAGGAAGAATAATTTAATCATGTGATACTAAGAACAGTTATTGCAGGTTGAACTTACCTGCAGTACATAATATAATGTTTAGTTCTCATTTCCTCCTAATTTAATTTGAACATGAAATCATGCATTATCTGATAGTGCATGCATTTCCCTTGCAATATTGTAATAAAACAAATAGCACGCTATTAACATCCAGTGAAATAGTTGATTACTAATGTTCTGTTTTCAGTCTCTAAAGGTTTAATCGTTATTGCAACTGGTCACGTGTTTTTAAAATTCTAAGCCGGAACCAGAAGACAAAAGTTTTTTAAATGAAAACCAACCGCGTAACACTTCAGTAGGCATAGCCCTCCAGAAGCTATTATATTTTATTTCTGACTTAACTTCAAACCGACAGTTTTTCACGTTTTAAATTTTACGCTCACTGGCACAGAAAAATATAAAACAGTAAGTGAAAAAAGTAAAACAACTTTGCATGTGTTCTATAACTTCAAAAAACAGATACTTACACATACTTGGGGGAAAAACTAATAATATTACCTGTACAAAGTCTTTAAGACATATCCGGTTGCTTTATCCACATAAAAGCATAAACTTGCATATTTCGATACTCAATAACAGATTTATTCTGTTTACTTACTGTGTGCTTATTTTAAAGAAGACACTAGTTAATTTACTAATAGTTTGTAATAATGGCTGGGTTATAGTGTATAAGTAAATATGTATTCATATTTTGTAAAGAGAAAAAAACTTCTTTTAATTTCTTCCAAGAGTCAACTTTAGAGTAATCTAAGGTTTTGCAAAATTAAATATCAAATCGTCGTCAATAGTACCTCCACAATATCTGCTTGCAAAGACTAACAGACTGGTCATTAAATGAACTAAATCTAAATCTAGTCTCTCTTTTACTCATAGAGCGTAAACCTACCGTTTAGTTCGGGAGTGTTAGCCTCTTTATGTGTTCCAAATAGTTGCAAATCATTGACAAATAGTATCATTCATACACACATCATTACTTTCAGCCACAAAAGTGTATAATTTAGGTGATGTATAGACCTTACATTAAATTCCTATTCATAGACAATTTGTATTTTAGATACTGAGATATCGCTAAATATCTCGTGGGATTTGAAGGGGGTTAGAGGCGGTAAGACGTTCTGTTTAAAGGGAAGGGATCATTAGGAATTGTGGTTCACGAGAAGCAATTCACAACCTAGAATTTAAATTTCCTGTTTATAGCAAAGTAATCCTCGATCTCTGATTATATTTGTGTTAGGTTTACTTTATAATCCCATAAATTACTTGGCAAGACAAATTGCGCAGGCTCTTATTTAAGTACAGAACAATCTAAGTAGAAAATATTGTATTAATTGTGTATTACGTATAGCTGCTGTATAAAAATCAACGATACAATTAACAATTGTGTTAATTTAAACTCGTTCAAACTAGTGTTAAACTAATACAATTTTTTATAAATTACAATGAATAAAATAAATTGTCCTGCTTTATTTAACTTTCATCGTCCAAAAGTGCAATTTCGCATAAAATTAAACGAAGTTTTATAAGATAATAATGTATATATTTCTTATTAGAAACGAAAATAAATAGTTAGGACTCGTTGTAAAGCCTGGGGCCTACGACCTTATTTTCTTTCCCCTTCTGGGGCCTTATTTTCTGCTCTCATAAGTCGTAATGTGACACTTTGATAATTTAGGATATTGCCTTTACTACCAGCAGGTAAAATGACCACACCGCTGTAGTCATCACACGTTCCGAATTAGAACTCCTCCGTGTTGTGGTGTTAAAGTGTGGAAATTTACAGAATGTCCTTCAATGTCTGACCACACTAATTAAAAAAAATCCCCTTATTACTGCCCAGTAAACGAATTATCTCACAGGATGCATCATAAGTTCCAAGTTGGCATTGGTTTTATTTTTTTTTATGTAGGGAAGTATTTTGGAGAAAGTTCCGCAATGACTACATCAGCCTTTATTGAGTGTGTTTTCAATGATTAAATTTTAATTTATGTTTTATATTGGTATATATGGTTTATCTGTGAAGTGCTAAATAATTATTCACCAGAAGATTATCTGGGACGTGTTTGAAGACTTTTTTTTTCCTATCAAGGGCAATAGTTAGTTGTAGGTTAACTGTTATCCTATGCAGTTTCTCTGACCTAGGATAATTTACGTCATACAAACTCAAAGTTTTTTCCTATAAACAAATTTTCAAGGTAAAAAGAATTTTGAACATCCCTTTTTTTGAGAAATTTTGAATCTTCTTAAAAAAAACCCATAGGCGTAAACTCATGTAAAGTAATTTAGTTTTTTATCTTCTTACAAAATTACATCAAATTTGATATTTGTTGAAATCAGTACTGCGTTAAGAGATATTTGTAAAGTAATTTAGTTTTTTACCTTCTTACAAAATTACATCAAATTTGATATTTGTTGAAATCAGTACTGCGTTAACAGAATTTTGGGGTCTCAAAACGGAAAGATATTTATGTCTCGGGCCGAATATAGTAGTATCTTCTAATAGGAGAACCCCGCTAAAACCACATAGAGCAGTATCATAAAAATATGAAATATTTTATTTCCATATCAGGTAACAATTGTATATAATGAACATAATAACATAATACAAAAGATGAATTGCACAACATTTCAGATATTTCAAAGTTGCCACGATAATTTACTGTTTAATATATATATATATATATATATATATATATATATATACATATATATCTTAAAATAATCCGAAAATTACAACTCCGGTTAGTTAACATATTTCGACTGTACTGGATTATGTACCATCAGAGCAGACAGAAAACTATACGAAACGAAATGCATCGCAACAAATTAATAACACTAAATAAACAATTATTAACTTTCCATTAGAGATCTGTGATCTACCACAAATTGAGAAGTTAAGGGATTCAACGAACCGGAGATAAAATGGCGTTTAAAGCTCTCCTTAACATCCCGCAATGTAAACTAGAATAAATTTTGCCGCGAGGTTGATCAGAGCACTTTGGTTTAAATGTATACTTTTGCGGAGTAAATTTAAATAAATTATTTTTCATCGTATTCATTATTCATGACTCATTTCATTGGATATATTTGTTATAAGTGGCAGTGATAGTTTTAAAGTCAAGATATATCTGTACATAAAATAACATTAAAGTCAAAATTTGTTATCAGCTAGTTATCTTAGTTTTAGCGAATTTGACAATGAAGTCACTTCTAAGTCCCATAATATCGGTCTAAAACTTACTAATATAAACTTACAAACCTTGTGCATGACCTTAGCCAATGATCCCTGATACCTGAAACCAGATGAGGAAGATATTAACAAATTTGTTACCAAGGCTTATACAGTAAGATTAAAAGTAGAATATTAAAAGGTTTTACGAATGAAGGAAATATATTATTCATTACATCTTTCCAAATTTGTACTATTGAGCTTAAAACCAAATTCATACTTAAAGTGATAAATTTTGAAAATATTAGTTAAAAAAAATTCAATGAGTCCAACATATATACACTAGTTTATATTATTTTAGTTTTTAGTACATTTTAGATTTTGTTTGGCAATTTTTGGTCTACAAAACTATTATTTTGTACAACTCGTTTGGTATAAATAAAAAAAGCACTTACTGTCTAGATTAACCTTTGCTGTTTTTAAAAACATCCACCTTTATGACCCTGCTCCATAGCCTTTCAAAGTTCCAATGATAGTCTTTCGTTTCTTTTTTTTTTGTAGTCAGTTGATTACAATATAAACACTTTAAATCATTTGACCCTAGCCTACGATATTCAATTGCAGAGAACGAGACACTGGCTAGTATAGACTTACATATTTTATAGTTTTTACTTATAACAAACACTTGAATGGTTTTCCAGCTACATGCTAGAAAGACCTCAGTTTACAAAAATATGACATGATGCTGTTAGTTGTTAAGGTTACCTGAAACATGGAGTCTCTCTGGGCTCGGTGTTGGGACCTATCATGTTCCTCATATATATCAATGACTTGTGCAATGCTCAGTTTAATGGTAAGCTTACAGCCTTTGCAAATGATACTGCTCTAATGTACTTGGGAGAAAACTTAAGTGAAATAGAAAATGTTATGCAAAATTATCTCATATTGTTAAAGTATTGGTTTGATACAAATTATTTAGTTCTCAGTGAAAAAAACAAAGTACATCATTTTTGGTCTAAGACAGGATTATTCGTTTGAGGATTTTTTTTAACCACTAGCCAAATTGCTGTGGGGCGTGTAGCTGTCTGACTGTTGGAAATGTAACACAAATTAAATACCTTGGTCTATTAATAAACTCAAATCTCTCTTGGAAGGGACATATATCGAAGCTTCGTAGAGAATTAATCAGTAAACTTGCAAATTTTATTTACTGAAGAATATTTGTCCTCAAAAAGTTCTTTTGTATGTTTATCATTCTTTAGATAGTTCAAGATTGGGATATGGGTTGAGTTGCTGGGGCGGAATCTACCTTTCAACTATTCAACCTATTGTCACTTTACAAAAAAATATTATCACAGTTATTAAAAAAAACAACTTGAACATTCTTGGCCTTTGTTTACTATACTCAGAATTCTACCACTTCATCATTTATATGTTTTCAAAATTCTAAGTTTATATTACAAAAAATGTAGCAATGAATATAACTCGGTGCAGATATTGAGGTACAATCTCAGAAATAATTGTAATTCAGTGCCCATCCCACGTCCCAAACTCACACTGTAAAGACAGTTTTTTTTAAATTTCAATGCACAACGCATTATACCCTTATTTCAGGTTATATTGTTTATAGAAACACGTATGCTCAGTATTGTAAGAACCTAAAATCCTGGTTAATGACTCAACAAAGCATTATATACTGGTTTCAGATTATTGTTAATTTATTGGATATTAAAAGGCTATCTGGAAATAGATTTAAATTTAATCATACATAAACATTATTTTAAAGAAGTTATTTATTATTATAGTTGTCTCATAGCTACTTGCTTGTAAATTGAAAATTATAATATACAAACTTATTTTTATAATATTTTTGTAACCAACCCATTTGGTAGCCATTTATGTTACAGTATTTAGTTGTCTTGTGATGGAAGAAGTCTCATTACTGGCTCTGCCTAGGAGGCTCCTAATTTATTTGTTGCAAACTAAATGTTAAATTGTAATTTGAAGGTGTTGGAATAAGGTATTTGCAAGATTAGTGTTAAAATATCTGTAAATGTATGTTCTATAATTATGTGAACTTGCTTGCTAGTATTTTCATATATGTATGTCATATGATGTTTGTAAATTGAGAGTTTATGACAAATAAAGAATTATTTTCATTCATTCGTTCATTATATATTTATATAATTTGTCATATTAGAAGCCGGCCATTCTGAGTGGACCTTGTACGGTTTCTCACTTCACCTAGACAAATACCGGAATATACACCAAAGGGTCGTCATCCGGCAGTTTAGGTGGTAAAGAAGACTCTATAGTCCTAGCCTTGCCTAGTGAAATGAGTCCCTCAATCTTAACGTTTGTGTCTTTTACCTTAATTTACCAACTATATTTAAATTTGATTCGTTCAGACTCTAATTTTGTTACGTTCATATAATTTGTAAGCGATACTTAAAAAATATGTAGCTTTGTAAAACATGTAACATCATTTATCTAAAGTTATTATTGCAATTAAAGTAATTATAAAAATAATAAAGGATTGCATATTTATTTTTAACAATATTGTTTGGAATTCGAAAGATATTTTAAAGTCATAAAATAAAGGAGAGTGTTTGTACCGGTTTCCTGGCTGTTTATTGTAAATGAAAATTAATTACTTACTTTAATTCTTTGTCTTTGAGATTGGATTATAAAAAGAGCCACTTCTTATTTAAGATTTAGAGCTTAATGAACCAGCCATTCTTTATTTATTAATGTAATTCGTGTTTCCCATTGCATCATATTAAAAACTATTCGGTGATCTTATTAATTTTGGTTTTATTGTAGATTAAAATATTTGAATTTAGATTTGACTTTTTTTGTTATTAAAAATTAGATTAAAATTCACCAAATATGGTTTAATATTATGAGCATTATAATAATTAACACGTAGTAGAATCGTAGAACTTCAACACAAGAGTACACTATTACAAATTTTCCTCAAAAGTATCGACTAAGTAAAATCTTAAGATTTTTTAAAGCTCTAAATCTGTAGTTGTTAGACATTGGACGGTTTAACCGCAATTTACTGATATACTTTGAATACTTAGCCTTTAATATTTATTGGCAATTTACTTTGACCTATACGACAAAATTAAAGTATTATTTCAAAAACAACTAGTTTTTGGACTGCATATTAAGGAACATAATATTTTCTTATGTAGGGAAGAACTTTATTGTTTAAATACATATATTATTATAAAACACAAACTATGATAACAAACACTATATACATTCCTATTCAGTGTTCTAAATACAAAATATAGTTGAACATTAGTTATGACCTGGGCGGAGTAAAATAAAACCAACAGTAAACAATAATCATCATATCACCAAGTATTTCATTACGATACATACACCACTGGAGTCTCACATGAGTAAACGTTTACACGTGCCGATGTAAAGTAGCTGTGATATATTGAGCACCCCTCGCCTGACACTAGCCACGACTGGGTGACATTTTATACTTTACATATGGAAGGGGATGAAATATATGACTTATGACTGTCATACGCTAGCCACACTATTGCAGCGTAACTTGGAATATTATTTAAACGAGGAAAATAAAAACTAAAATAAAAACATTAAGCTCATTATTATTACTCAATAATACAACTGCTAAGATTGTCGTATTTTTGTTTAGGCGTTTAAGAATATGCTTTAAGAATGATTGAAATGACTGAATATGAAATAGTTCTGTTCGGGACCACTATTACATCACATGAAGTTATATTTTAAGTCCTTTTGAATTAATTATATTCAATGATGGAATATTTACCTTGTAAAAAGGTAATAAATGTAAGATGAGCTGTTATGGTGACTTTAAAAATTTATTCTAACCCAAAATATTAATGTAATAATAACAATTGTAAATGATATTGGGAATATTTATACCAAATATTTGCTTGATGAATGTTAACTATGTCTATAATCCCAAAACACCTGATCACTGTTTGATACGCCGACGCAACCAGAATGTATTTTAAGAAGAATATGAATGAATGATGAGTGTAGAATGGGTAATTTGCCTTGTGTGGCCTTGTTAATGACTAAGATCGACTGAATTATTCAGCCAGGATCATTAAATATAGCCCAATGACCAATAAATTAATAAGTTAACTAAAGGACAAGTTACAAGTTACGTTTCCCCGTAATAATGGCCCAAGAAGAGAGATGTTTAAAATTTTCGTTTAACAAGCACTATTATTTTTGTGTGTATTATGGCTGTAAAGTTTCTGTTGTTTTATTTACAATACTGTAAAATTATTACTCATAAAAAATTTAGTTAGAGTATCGGATAATTGTAATATACCAAAACAATAACATTAAAACCAAGTGTTTTAGCGTAAGTTTAAGGTATTTTAAGAACACAACTGAAAATTTCTAGTATTTCACAAAAGAACAAGAAAGAGAGTCTATAAAATATTTGCTTGACACTAAACTTCCTTAACCAAAATCAATAACTGTTCCGGAATAAATACATTCATTGACTACAGTACTGATTAGTCTAGCGACTATCATGTAGACGTAGACATGCAAAAGATAGGTTGATTAGCTTTGTATGCATTCAAACAAAAGACGTGTGTATGTTTGCATTAGGTAAAGGTTTGTGTAATACAGTAATGCAGTTTTAAATTAAATATTTAAAACATATTCAAGTAGAAAAAAAATTAAATATAAATTTTCACAGGTAATCTCGAAACATAATATCGGAAAGTAAAGTAGTTTTCTAAAATTCTTTAACCTATCGCGATAAATACTTCTTTTTCCAAAGTTTTTTTTTTACATTTTTAGATCTATTTATTAAAACTTATTTAAATTTGTGCAGATACACAGTTCACAAACTAGTTTGTGTATGAAATTTGTGTCTGAAATGTCTTCACAGTCTAGAGGGAATATTTATTGGCAAGACATTAACTTCATGAAGCCTCAAATCCAGTTGCAACGATGCAGTCGAGAGGCCAGAGAATGACAATCAATAACCTTGTCTGTGTTGTGTGTGTGTGTTAACTTCTTTTATTTTATCCAGTAAATAATCTCTAGAAACGTATCTGTATTCTCAACTTACGCTTTCACACGGCCCGACCTAGTAAGGAAATATTAGTCATTTTACATAATATAAAATTAAATTAAATTCAATTCAAAATATGTCGGAATTAGTATAAAAAGTAACACTTTTTGCATAGGCTATTGCTCCCAAAGCTTAAGACAACTCCCTCAACATCTGTCCCACTTCAAGCAGTTCTCACACTTTATGTGTTATGGAAATATAACACGTTTAAAAGTTGTAATGGGTTTTATTTTTTAACGGATATTAGAAATATATTAAGTTTACAATTTCATTCTATTTGCTAAGTGAGGTAGGCAGTATACTGATGAAATACCTACAAACACGTACACATATACCATACATACTACTGGCATAAATAGAGGATCACAATGGGTGATAGACTAGCTATAATGTACCGTTTAGTACCTTAGAGATACATTTAGTTTTAAACAGTTTTGAGCCCCCATATTAGTTAGTTTTATTATTATTTTATTTGCTGTTTCCGTAAAAAGTCTTACGATACATACCAGATCAATTCCATAATACCTTTAACACACATCAACTTAGCATTTACGCAACTGTCAGGAGGGAAGGAGTTTGTGCACAGCAGTCTAATTCTGTGTTACGGTGCTCAGATAATTATGCAAACAGACGTTTGGATATATTCGTGTGAGGTTGTTTAAGAAGATGTACAGATCTAAAGATAATTTGTTTAGGTACAGTGTTACTAGATGTGAGTACTATTTAAACATATTAGAAAAAATGTGTTTTTAAAAGTTAATGTTATTGTAAATGTACAACTTTGTGTAAATTGTAAATGTCATTATATTGGTTTTATGTCAAATATTCGTTCATTTTCAAGATGAGCTCGTTCTCTTTGCTCACTCGGCTACCGAAGTAACTCGTTCGCTACGCTCACTTGCCTATCGAAAAAAGAGTTTAATTTGACATTAAAGTAGTTTTTTTCCATAATGAACATATATTCATGCCTTTCAAGTATGTTTAGCTCCTTGCTAACAGCTGTTTAGTGTATCTAACTGAACTTGATCAAATCAATAGGAACATTGTAGGCGAGTGGGACAGAGCCCTTAGGTCGGATTAAAAATAAGATCTTTGTTCTGACATTAACGATCACAACAAAAAAGAAATATTCAATTTTGTGCACTCTATCGAAATACATTTTAACTTAGGCATGCGATTATACAGTTTTATATTTACAAAATTACAGACGTAAATTTATTTTTTAAATCAATTTGATAGCTCTTTATTAATATATGATACGTTTCGTTCTCTCCGGCAGTAATATCTAGAGAGCTTCCATTTGCACGGAAGCATTTAAGCTCTAACACGATTATTTCTTAAATCTCTAAAGCGACGGATGAGTTTAGTACTCGTTACTTAAATGCACAATCGTTAATCATTTCTCACATGCAACTCACTTAAATATTGACTTATACGACTTAAAAGTCCATTTTATGATATATAAAACTGTTCCAATAACATATATAAATTCATACTTCAACTTTGTATTTGCATTTGTACAACAACAACAAATTTAATGAAAATGATTTGTTACAAATAGTTTTACTTCTAAAACAAGTTGACTTTATAGGGTATGTCACTTGCCAATGTCAGATTTTGTTACTTTTCAACCTAAGTCTATTAGGCTAACATTATAAGAATACGTTTCCGATTTATACCGTCTAATATGTATGACTACCGATATGTGTATGGTTAGTCTTAATAATGATCTAGATTCTGTAGTGTAAGTATACATTTATTCATTGGGGTTGTAAAGTACGTATTTAAATCTATTTTTTAGATACAATAGCACATAATATGATAATGAAATTGTTGTAAAACAATAATACACTGTTAGCCCAATAAAGTACAAAGCTTAGATGTTTTTTTATAACACTTATTTTATTTATTTTTGCCTTAATAACGGTTGCTATGAAAATGTCTATGTGCTATAATATTAAAGAGAGGCTTATCCCGTTTAGGCTGGTATTTGCTAATTAAGCATTCTCTTTGACCAAACCAGGGAATCTCTGAACAATCGAGACAAAAAGTTGTGAGCCGACTATTTGAACTAATATCCTACTAAAACATATTGACGCTTGAACAGAATATAAATAATATAAAGTTTGAAAACAGTTTCGTTAATCGAAGAAAATTTAAATAAATAGATTTTATTGATTGATTGTAACAAGTTTAGACAAACTGTATTCTTGCCCGAACATAAGTTTTGGTTGGAGTTCCTCTCTCAACTCTCTGTAGGAAATACATAAACACGTGCAGTATTATGTGGAAGTATCTGCTTAAAATACTAAATAATTATATAATGTAAAAAATAGCTATGATTTCGTAGATAAAGTGAAACACATCAATGTAAAGGGTAATAGTAGATTAGTTTCTTTTGATATTTCTAATTTGTACACAAATGTGCCTGTCATGGAAACGGTTAATTTGATTAAATGTAGGCTCATGAATAACGGATTGGATAAAGTTTATGTATATCAACTTGTAAAATTGATAATAATTGTACTGAAACAGAATTATTTTAGATTCAACAATAGGTTTTATGCACAAACTGATGGATTAGCTATGGGGAGTCCACTTTCCGCAATAATGTCAGAAGTGTTCCTGCAACATCATGAAGAATGTATTTTGGAAAGATTGAACAAAGATCATGAAGTAGCAATGTACGTTGGATATGTAGATGATGTCCTTATAATTTATAGTGAAACCAAGGATGGTAAAGTAGATGATATGATGCAAATATTCAATAACCACCACAGAAACCTGACTTATACAAGCGAACTTGAAGAAGAAATCAAAATTAACTTCCTGGATTTAACACTAATGAGAAGAGAAGATAAGCTGTAATTCGAAATCTACAGGAAGCCAAAAACAAACGAATACAACCATCAACAGCAAGTTCATACATCCATCAAGCCACAAGACCGCTTCATTTCGTTCAATGCTGCACAGAGCCTACAAGATCATATTAAGTGAAACAAGCAGAAGAAAGTAAATAGCTACAATCACATCTATAGTTCGAGCCAACGGATACCAATCTACACTCATTGATGAAATTGGGGCGAAGATATTGAAGAAGATTAATAACTAAGAACGGCTCCAACATATTTATAATTATTATTAATAATAATAATAGCATCCTGTCAATTAAATTGGTTTTGTATCCGTTCAATTTGGCTATTGTTTTTATTGCTTCCTTTTCTTCGTCATAATCTTTTTCATTAATAGGTATTTTAATCATCCTTTTAATGAGTGTATGAAAAGTTGCCATCTTGTGCTGCCATGGGTGGTTTGAATTTGCTGGAATTATTAGGTTTGTTTGGATAGGTTTCCTGAAGATCTTAAAAACATGTTTGTTATTCTCTTTTCTGATTATTACATCTAGAAAGTTGATTTCTGAATTTTGAACCTCCATTGTGAAGTTTATAGATTTGGAAATAGTATTAAAGTAGTTCAGTAGTTCATCAGGATTATTTTCATCGTTATTGAATAAGCAAATTATATCGTCCACAGGATGTTAAAAAATCAAATAAAAAAACAAAAACAGAATATTTCAGTTGGAAAAGCTAAAAATGATTATTTATGCCTACCTTATAGCGCAACTGTAAACAAAGCCATCCGGAAAACGTTTTAAAAGACAAATTACAAGCTAGCATTTAGAACCAGAAATAATTCGTTTCACTTAATAAATAAATTCTCAAATACTAATTAAAATCAAACAAAGTAGAGGAGAACCCAGAAAGAGACGCCACTTTCGGCGCTTTTTTCCCATGTTATTCTTATGGGGATCAGTTTTTGCACCGACGCCTGATCCTACCCTACACAAATTTTCTTTTTGGCCAGTACCCTTGCCTTAAATACATTTTCCCTATATATTTTTTAATTTTGCTCTAAATTCATTTTAACACATTCTTTGCAGAAATCCACGAGTTCTGGCTACTTGGGAACCCGAGCCATTTGACATATAATAAATCACCTTTCCTCCTAATTACCTTCTCTACCAAATACATGTCTTTATATTTAGTCTTTAACAATTCTTCTGTATAAAATCCTCCTTTGATTATATTGCCATTTTCATCTTTCAAAATATAAGTCACAGGCTTTGTTTTCTTAACTTCTTCTATTGTAAAAAGCTCTCCCGTCCAGTTAGGGGTATATCCTTTACTAAATACATGTTTATATTTAGATATCCTTACACTATCCCCCACCTTATATCTTGGCTTTTTAACTTGTACTTTAGATGCTAACCTTTCATGTACATCTTTAGAGTTCTTAGCACTTACTTGGTTAGGCTTCATCCCTATGGATCTATGTACTTTATTATTATATATCCTTATTAACTTTGGAAGTAAATCCAACCACTTGTAACTCCCTTGTGCACTAAACTCTCTATACAACCAATTCTTTAAAGTTCTCTGGAACCTTTCCACAATAGCCGCCTTAGTTGTAGAGTAAGTGTGGTAGTGATTAATATTTAGAATTTTCATTAGTTTGGTAAAATGTTCATTAAAAAATTCTTTTCCGTTATCAGATTGAATATTTTTAACTCCCTTTGGGAGAATAGTTTTTATAGCTTCTGTGACTACTAATCCAGTTTTATTCTTTAGTGGAGCAGCATAAGCTTTTTTAGAAAATGTGTCTATTAAAGTTAAAATATATTTATTCCCAGAATTCTCTCTAGCATAATTCCGCATATCTATTAAATCTATTTGAACAGTTTCGTTTATACCCAACACCTTAAAAGACCTTCTAACAAAGTTCTTTCTCGCGGGCTTATGCAATTCGTAAGCAATTTTTTCCATTTTTTATTCTTTATTTTTAATGTTAACGTATCTGCCAGTCTCTGTCGTTTAAAAAACACCTCCATTGCTACCAATTAACATACCATCACTCATTCTTTGATATACATCGTTTTTTGGCAAATATGCCTCTCCATCTAAAGTCTTAAATCCGCTTAAAGATGTAGGGTCAGCAACCAACAATTTAGGATTGTACATCATCAAATCGATTTGATTATTGTCTTGCATAAATTTATTAGTTTTATTGTTAAACCTTAATGCATGTGATTTTAAACAAATATCAAATTTAATATTGTCTTGTCTAAAAGTTTTAATATTATCGTCATACCTCAAAACCTGTGACATTAAACAAATATCACTCCTATCTTTGCCTTCAGGTACATTCTTTATTAATTTGTCCTCTGCATCCCACATATCGCTATCTAATGTTAATACATTATAATTTTTATCCCCCTGTTTTATTATGCTTTTCTCACCTTTTGTTAATATTTGATTAACAACAGCCACATCATTTGGCAATGTTCCAGGTAAAATGTTTGTTAATTGCTTATTTTTACCATCAAATTTAAGACCGTCTAAAGTCACAGTCTGATGTTTTGTAACACAATCGTTCTCATCAACAGCGGGTTTAACACGAACTAGCCTTTTATTATTAAAATCCCAAAAGTTTAGATCCATTTTTGGTACTTGAGAGACGTTTACAACATCATCGCTTTCTTTACCAGCCAACAAATTACTTATTTTTCGCTTTTTGGCATTCCAAATACCATTCTCCGATTCCAAAAATTCATAATTATTTTTGTCTTGTACAAAGACACCATCTTTTCTTATTAAAGTTTGCTCTAATGTGGGTACATCGGTTGAGCTTTCACCTCGTTTAACATTAGTAATTTTGCGTTTATTAGCGTTCCAATTATTACTCTTGGATTCTAAAAACTTATATTTAGTATTACCTTGTACAAAAGCATCACCTTTTCTGGTTAACGTCTGCCCCAAAGTCGATACATCATCAGTAAACTCCCCACCTTTAACACTACTAATTTTATAATTTAAAGCATTCCAACCATCATCTTTTAGATTTAAAGTAGTTTCTTTAAAACTTCTAGCTTCTGGTTTACTATACGGGTTATATACGCGATAAAATTTATCTATCATCTTTTTATTTAATAAACAATTCCACTTTCCCTCAATTCTTCTATGATAGAATCTATCTCATTATCCACTCCAGAATTTCCCGCCAATCAGCTTAACCAAAGCAGTCTTAACCTATCTACAAGCTCATTAGGATCGTCCCAATAAACATAGTCTATTTTATTACCAGTTACCTGCCTTAAACCTTCACCAACAGTCTTAAACAGGGGTTTAATTATATTAAGATATTTAGTGTGTTTATTACTTGACATCGCCGCACCTGGTTTATAACCCTTTAAATGTGCATTTGTAGCTTCCAATATCTCTTTATAATTTTGCAAATCAGCCTGACTATAGTTTAGGGGTTCTTTTAAAGTTAACAATTCCCACAATCCCTTTGTCCCTTTATACATTTTTTCTCCAACTGTAACATCATCATTGGCAATTTGAACTTCCTGATTCCCAATAAAAAATGTATTTCCTTCTCGCCTAATACCATATGTGGTGTCTGTCATACTACTTCTACTAAGGTAATTTCCTAAATAGTCTGATGCGAAAAAAGACCAAAATCTAATTTGTGCGGTGTTATCTGGGTTATTCTTGGTATTCTAGACGGGGTCTTTTCTAAAATCATTGGGAGAACTGGCCTCTCTGTTTTTGTGGCTAAATTTTTTAATTCTTGCAAAGGCTCTATTAACGGTTGGAATGTTTGGAACCTCTCTTCAGCCTCTATAAATTTACCACGTTTTAACGCCCTATATTTTTCTCTTATTAGTTTTGCAGACTCTACCAATTCTTGTTGAATATTTGTTTTTATTTTATTTACATTTTATTTATCTCATTTGTCAAAGGATTATACTCAAACACTTTATCGTGTATTATTAGGCAATATGCAGATGTGTTTGAAGGGACATTTTCTGCAGTTTCAATTTCTAATTTAATATTTACAACCCCCTCTTTGACTGATTCATTCTGCCTAGAACAATCTATTACAATTAGAGGATATTTCTTTATGAAGTCAGCTCTGTTAAACATAGGATCGGGGACGGTGTTGTAGTAACTCTCCCTAAACCTCACAAACATCTCATAAGCTTTAGAGGCATCTCCATTTTCAAAGTCGAGATTTAAATCACTATAAGGATAATATTCAGAGTTTAAAAACACTTTGAGATTTTTCAATTTACAGTGATCAAATTCATCAGTTCTTTTTCGTGCACTGTTGTCCCTACCAGTTTGGAAACCAAATATAATATACCTGGGCTTCTCCAAACTCGAAGACGTCTTAACTGACCACGTATGTCTCTTGGTTTCGGGGTATGATGGGAGTTCGTGTAGCTCCAAACTTCTAAATGCAATTTGCAAATTTTTATTTTGCAATAACATCTTTTGTAATTGAAGCTTCTCCCCATCAGATGGCACCACATGCGGCATCACCCACTGGATCGATTTAAGTGTAATTTTAGGAATAGGATCGACCCCAGTTGGTGCATTAGATGTTGTTAATATACAATTTAAGTCGTTTTTGGATCTTTTCAACACCAATTCTTGTTTAACATTTACTAAAACCTTATTAAAATCCTCAAACACACCCATTAACAGCTCTAACGGGACACAAGTACTAAACTTGCCGCTTTTATGGAACTCCTTTAAATTTTCATCAGAATCAAATGCTACATTTGACAATTTAGTTGTTTTATTGTAAGAGCACAATATTTTCATAAGACTGGAAATTCCCGGATTTCTTACAATATCTATTTCTTTACCAGCAACTTCGTATCTAATTTCGTCAAATAAGAATGCAAATGCATTATTTATAAAATGTCCTTTATCATGATTCTCTATTTCTCCTTTAATATACGGATAACTCCTACATGGGAGTGTTAGTAAATCTTGATTATTTATGCATATTCGAATTCATCGGAATTATTTATTGCTAAAGTGTTGTGTGGAACATAGGAGTTATTTGTAATTTTAACCACGCTATTGTCGTATTGGAATTTTTCTGTAACGTCTAGAAAATCTTCCATTTTTATTAATAGAAAATTTTAACTTCAACCCAATTGATCGCAGAAACCTGGCATTTTGCACACTCAGTCCGTTCTTGTAAATTCTCATATCTTTTTTATATGACAAGTAATTTTAGTTTCTTCTTTATTAAAGTCAATTGGCTTGTCGTGTTGATCTGCAAATGTAATGCTAACAACATCTAAACTTCTCTTATTTACAGGGAAGTATATAATATTTCTGGGGACCTCAATAATTTTGTAGCCAGGAGGAGCTTCTGGGTAAAAACTGTGTATGGTGTGTGATTTGTCACCATTTAAATAAGACCCATTCGCAATATTACATTTTACTCTAATCACATTTACATTATTTATGTTGATTTTATTTACGGATTTAAACGCAATATCTGGAGTAGAAAATCCTTTAAATCCCAATAATTCAGACCCTAAACACGGTTTTGTAAAATCAAACACATGGCCAGAATGTAATGTGGCTTTCATATTTTTATTATCGGTACAAAATCTGGGAGTTGCTTTTGAATTTCCTTCGCAAGCTCAAACACTTCGTATGTACCTTCAGCAATTTCAATTACATTTGGAGCTTTGTGATTGTAATAATACACATCCTCACCCTCGTCTATAGTTAATTTTGTGTCATTAAGTTTATTTAATTTTGGAACTAGCCCTTTGTAAAATATAAGTTTGACTTTTGTATTAATTAATGCTACTTTATTTTGTATAATAACTTCAACTTTACCATCTAATGCCCCGTTTAGTTCGTCAATTGTGACCTCCCCTTTTGGGGTTGTAATTTTGTGCATTTTGTAATATGTCAAAGTATTTAGAGGTTTTTTAACATTAAATATAGAATTGTAACTTTGAAAATCTACCAGTCCAATTACATAATCACCATTTAATTCTATAGGAGGAAAGAACACCGACTTCAACTCTGGCTCTGTACCCGTAAATGAATCCATTTTTATAAACTAAAATTTTTCAGAAATGATAAACACAAAATTCCACAAATGGAACTGTTTAAATCATGTATTTGATCAGTTGTATAGTAAATTTTAGATGGTACAAAATATTCAATTACCTCTTTTGGAGGCTGTATTCCGAATGGGTCAAAATATATTACAATATCTTTATTTTTACGATATGCTGCCCAATGTGTGCCCCTGTCACTGTCTAAATTAATAATTCCACATTCTCTTGCTTTTGGGGTCTGTTTTCTTAGCTCGTTTTTAGGTTCACTCCTCGAAAGTGAGGCACGTCTCTTGCGGCCTCTAACAGCTGAAAGTTGTCCATCTTTTTTATTAAATTTTAATCCCATTCCCATTTTTGCCTTGGCCTTCATCAAATTTGTCACTGCATAAGCTGCTGCTTTTTCAGCTAGATTGGCGTCCTTTGCCGAAACCCTAGTCCAAGCCTGGTCCGCTAATCTCATATCTGCCTTGTTCCGGGCGGCTGTATCAGGATTATTCATGTAGAATATGTCGTGCTCTTTACAATAAGAGTCTAGCTTATTTTTTGGAGGTACATTTCTGGCTAAATTTTCACGTATCTTAGTTCCAGGACCACAATATGAATATGACGGTATGTGGAGGGGGAAAGGAAGGTTGTTTATAAGGGTATTTAACAAGCCACGGCCTCTATATGGCTTTAAGAATAATCCCTTACCTTGGACCTTTTTACACTTTCTCTTTGCCATTTTTATTATATAAAAAATGTCATTTATTCAACAAAAGAACAAATTTAAAATAGCACATAAAGAAAATACACCAAAGAATTTGGGTCTATTTCCTAATAATATTCGCTGTCTTATAATAGGGCCTAGCGGTTCGGGGAAGACCGTTGTAATTTATAACTTAATTGTAAAAAAGCAAGGATTGAAGTTTACAAATTTATATATTATATCCAAATCTTTAGAACAAGAAAAATATAAAAAAATAATTGAAATATTCCGTCTGTGTGATGAAGTTAAATTACACACATATTCAAACTGTGAAATCACACCAAATGATGTACAATCACACTCAATAGTTGTATTTGACGACATAAATAGTCCAAATATCACACAATTTTTCTCAATGGGCAGACACAAAAATATTAACAGTTTTTACTTGTGTCAATCTTACAGTAAAGTAAACAAACATTTACGTGACAATGTTAATTTTCTAATATTATTTAAACAAGACGATTTAAATTTAAAACATGTGTATAACAATCATGTGGGAAATGATTTTTCATTTAAACAATTTAGAAATCTCTGCCATCAATGCTGGGACAGGTCTAAATATGGCTTTTTTGTAATAGACAAGGAAAGGCCAAAGAATAATGGCAAATACAGATTTATGTTTGACCAATTTTATAATGACCAAGGGCAAGAGTGTTAATGCCAACCAGAATAAACCTCTTGTCGTCATCAAAAGAGAGTACCTTTTTGTTCATCGTTAATGTTTGAAGATGGTGGTTTGTGGATTTAATTCTTGTAACATTATCATAGTAATCTTCCCCGGTTGCAAGACAGTTTAAGTAATGTTGGTGTCTTAAGAGATGTTTAACTGTAGCATTGTCAGCCCCCTTGGCCTTTTTAACCTCTAGCTCATTTTGCTTTTCTTTTTCGTATAACCATTGTAAAGGAATGAAAGAGTATAATTTTGGCCTTAAACCACAATATTCATACATAATTTGACCATTTAATTCGTCTTTAAACTTGCCCGTAACTTTTTATTTTTATCAGAGTATAAGAAATGGTCTGTACTATATGCAGAGGTGTCGAAACAGTCCAAGTCACATTGTATTTCCTTGTAAAAGTCCTCTGTTACTATAGAATAAATAAGACTGTCTGTGTCTGTCATTAGGAACTTTTTATTCTTAAATTTTGACATATAATTATAGTGGAAATCATACATTATTACTTTACTGATATCCAAAATGGTCATTCCTAAATATATTGGTTTATCAAACTTTACAATTAATTTATTTAAATGTACAGCATGCAAATTGTTATCAAACATTTTGCTACAGTCAAACCTTGGCTTTGTAACGTACTTTGTTAACTTAGACTCGTCTACAAGATGTATATCACGAAACTTACGTTGGTTCATAATTGTTCGACCAAAGAGACTGTTATTTAACAGTTTGTAAAAGTCTTTTTCAAAATCGTGTTTAGCTTTTTGTCGCTTTTCAATATTAAAATTAATATAGGGTGCAAGCCATTTCGACTGTCTAAATTTTAAAATTCTGTGGTATTTTGTAACTACCAAACCCAGTTCTTCGTATTTTTTTAGTGCTTTATAATGTAAAATATATTTAGTTTTGTCATTTAAATTTGGTATTAATTTTCCATTCATTTTTTCTGGTGCGAGCGGGTAGTCATTATGTAAATCGTGTAAACTTTTATCGTATTTTAAATCAACTTCCAAAATAAATCCAAAGTTTTCATTTTGATTGCATTTATAATCTTTCTCATTTGTCCATCTAAAGCCATCGATGGGCAACGACTCGCACATTGCTGTAGAGTATAGAGAGTTACAGTCTAAGTATACAAGATAGGTGCTTTCTTGATTTGGGTCATAATATTCGCCCATGTACTTATTATTGGCTTTAGCATAGCGCGTGGAAATCATACTTACACCGCCTCTAATGGCATGTTCTATAAACAAATGCATGTCAATGTCACGAAATAATTGTAATTTTATGCCGGTCATTCTAAGACATGCCTCCCATGTTAGTCCAGGAAGTGAGTACATATGGACAGGGTCAAGTTTATAATCCTTTAAACATAAGTCCCTAAATGTCTCAAACACATCAGCCAATAACAACACATCTGTTTTAAGGTATAAATCGTGGTATTCTTTTAAATTATTTATATTAAAATGATTCCATACGTTTTTAGCATGTTCATATTGTGCAGGAGATATACATTCTTTGGTTAGACTACTGTAAAATGCCTCTATGGGTGGGAGAGGCTCTAAAAACTTTTCTGGTCCTGTCATGTATTCGTACGGAAATTCGCCCTTACGTTGTAGTAGTGGATTGTCTATAAATCTAAATGTATTCAAATTGGAAGCTAATTTGCTTAAGGGAAGGGACAGAAAGTTGTAGGAATCCAAAAATACTAAATCATCAGCAGAGAATGAAATATACGTTTCCATATCTTTGGCTATGCAATTCAATTTGCGATTAAATTTTCCTAAGTGTTGCATTATTAAATGACCATCATAGTTTTTAAGATTGTGGAAGAATACTGGAATTTTCTTAGTTACTTTATAGTTTAAATTACAATAATTATGGGCGGGCCCTCTGAACTCGCCTGTTAAGTGACAATGGTCGCGCGATTTATCACACAGTAACGGCTGGCGGCATATGTGGCAGCGTGTAGAGTCTTGGAATAACGTATCTTGCTCTGGAGTCATTACAAGGGGAACATATACTCCCATCTGACTTTTAATAAAGTCATAAGTTTTAAATAACTTTTCGAAAAACACAGCCATTACATTTTTACCGCTGTACAACTCCTCGTAAATAATTTTAGAATCTCTCACTACAACATAAGCAAATCCAGAAGGAGTGTGTTTGCCAGAGTTTATAAAGCATTTGAAATCTGCATAAATCACAAAGGGAGCTTTAAGTTGATATTTGTAATTCGTAAATTGTAATGTATCTTTTTTAGACATTTGTACTCTTTGGGCAACAAAGGTTTTACAATATGTTATGTGACGTTCCAATATATCTTTAGTGTAAAAATGTTGCACACAGAACTTGAAAAAATATTTCTTATGGTTATCTTTTGTAGACCGCAACATTAACTTATCAAAATCACGAATTAAACAGTAATGTGATTTGCGGCCTTGTTGTAAAAGCAACAGGTTTGCGTGCGTATTACTATTTATTTTAGTTATTCTCAATGGATATATTAACTTTCCTTCAATTCCATATACATTAACACTTATATTATTTTGTTTTTCAAATTTATCAATGTCGGATATTTTTACGGGATATATTATATTTGTCATATTTAACTGACCTACGTGAGGTTCGTAGTAAAATACTCGATTAGCATGTTCTTTACAATTCCTTGGATTTAAGCTTGCTAAAATACTCCACAAAAAACATTTATTATCACTATTTTTAATATTTAAAACAGCGTGTTTTGATTTTATATTTTCTGGTGTGGGTATGTATGACTTGGGAGTTAGGGGTTTATACTTGTAAACATGCAGCTGCCAGTATTTAGTCTGGTCATATATCCATCCACTGCCTTCTGATTGAAATTTGTGTAAAGATGTGTCGATTTTTAAAAGTGAATTTCCAATTTGTGTCTTTAATTGTGATTTCTCAATTGATAAATTAGTTAAACTTCGAAAGTTAGCGATAGTTTTTTTATCAATTAATAATTCACCATTCTTACTAACTGTGTGTTTGATAAATTTCACTCTCCTAATAAGAATCCATTTTATTGGTAAAGGACATGATTGAAGGGTGTTTAATATATCCACAGACTCACCCTGAAACTTAAACACATTATAGGGTCGCTTGTCACATCGTAGGTGGTGGCGGGGTTTGTTCCGAGTGATGACTCTCTTACACACATTACAAGTATTGTGGTTCTCTAGCATATGCATTTTAAAATGATTGTTATTATCAAATATTTGATGGCATTTTTTACAAATTTTAGGAATAACTTTGTGAACAAGTCGATAATGGCGTAATAAATTGCTTCTGTTGGAGTAAGACATAAAACAGACAGCACAGGTCAACATGTTGTGTTGAAATGAGATGTCGTGCTCTGCTTTTTATAAACAAAAATTACCATTTTAAAAATTTAAATACGATCAAAATATGAAGATTTTAGACAAAAACACAAATTCAAAATTTTTATAAAAACTAAGCCCTTTATCAAAAATCTGGGAAACTACTTTTTAGATAATTGTATAAAATACCTCCAAACCAAATTTGAATTTTAATCAAAAATGAAAATGTTTTCAAAAATAACGATTCCCTTTCATCTTCAAAGTTATTAAGTCATAAGAACCACTCTAAATTTATCTAAGTCCAGAGTAAAAAAAACATATTTTAGCCGAAATTATTTTAACGACTAAATTTCTGTAAGTCCAGAGTAAAAAAACCATATTTTAGCCGAAATTATTCTAAGTACTGAATTTTTTCTAAGTCCAGAGTAAAAAAAGTATATTTTAGCCGAAATTATTTTAAGCACTAAATTTTTCTAAGTCCAGAGTAAAAAATGCATATTTTAGCCGAAATTATTTTAAGCACTAAATTTTTCTAAGTCCAGAGTAAAAAAAAGTATATTTTAGCCGAAATTATTTTAAGCACTAAATTTTTCTAAGTCCAGAGTAAAAAAAGCATATTTTAGCCGAAATTATTCTAAGTACTGAATTTTTTCTAAGTCCAGAGTAAAAAATACAAATTAAAATTTTAGAGGCTGCATTAAGCGTAAAATCACTTTAAATTATCTGTATATTATTTTTCAAATTTTAGAGGTTTTCTGAGGGGATCAGACAAACATTACTAATTATAGAGGTTTTTGAATTATCGATGTTCGAATTAGCGAGGTTCTAATGTAGTTTTGAACGAATGGCGTTTTTGGGGTCCGGGGACCTCAAAAGGAAAAGTTAACTTAGTCCCGGGCCTAGTTCTTACCATGCCGACTACGGTAATAGCTTCTACCCTATAGGGGAAATTCGCTAAAAAAAAATTGAAAATTTAAAAAATAAAATTGGTTTTATGGAATTTCAAATCAAAACAAAAGAATCATAACAGCTGTTTATGATAAATAAGTGAACTGTCAAAGTATATAGTGAACTCGCTTTGCTCGCTGGGGGCTCCGCCCCCAGACCCCCGCTTGGGGTCGCTCCAGTTGTTATTATTGGTCAATGACCCTTCAAGTATTTTTTACATAGTATACTATTTAGATTCATTATGGTTAAATCCACTCTAGATGTTTTCATTGTTCAATAGTTCTATAATTTGTTTATACTCTACCATGTGAAAGTTTCTTTGACAGTTTACTGGATATTTTTTTACAGCTGTTACGATTTCTTTTGTTTTTATTTGAAACTCCATAAGCCCAATGTTAAAATATCCAATTTTCAAGATCAAAATTAGTGGTTTTAAAATTAAAAATTGTATATTTTGGCAATTTTACCGGGGGTTTCAAGGTACAAGCTACCTGCTTGCTAAATATCACGTTTCTAGTTCGTCTGGAAATGGTCTAGAATTCTTATGTCTGGTGTGTTACACATGGGGCTGTATATATATTAGACTATTATTGTAGTTTAAGTATTAACATGTGATTACCTCAAAGCAGTGACTAAAATAAGCTAAAATCATAAAATGAAGATTACATTAGAATGGCAATGTCATATCCAAAATTAATCAAAGGGACATTGAGCTATAATAACAACTGCAGTGACCTTAAATATCTCCAGAAAAGAGACAAATGAGCTAAGAAAATCTACTCATAAGTTGCGGGATGTGATGAAATATTAAGTTATCTAAACAAACTGACAGACCTTCCCCGAGCAAAGCCCGGCCTTCGGGTACTACTTCAACAACAACAACATGAGTATTACTTTGAACATTAACTCACAGATTATAAACTGCTGTTATTTACTTTGTTTAGATTTTAAACTCTATAAGCCCAATGTTAATTTTTTTAACTTTTAAAATTAGTTTTTTCTAATTACCGTATTCGATTTGTCCTGGGAATGAGACCGGTCTAGAACATATTTTAAAGTAGTTTGATGTGTTTTCAGAGAAGTACAAGTATTAATGAAATAGGCTATGATTCAATGAAATGATCATTTTTCAAGTTTTTAATTTGTTTATAGGATTGATTTTACTGGTAGCCTATTTAAATTATATACTTACTCATTTTACGTTAGTTATTTTTACATTTAAAAACATGCTAGGGGGCCATACACATATATTACATAACACACTTAAGGGGTGGGAGGGGGTATGGCGTAGCGTTATGTAGGGGAGGGGTTACGTAACTCACACATATCAACCCTAAGAGCTGGCGCACTCCCGCATCTATTGATAATGTTATAAAACGTTCACAATTAAAAGCTTATCTAATTGATATCTTAATCAAGGTTACAGTTAGTTAGTTCCGTCATACTATTTTACTAACAGTAAAACTAAAAACGAGTTCGCACGCAGCACGCTGAGGTGAGGGATGGGAATTTCCATATAAAAAACTTTTAAAACTCAAAATCAGTGTAAACACAGACATTTATTTCAATTTTTATTGAAATCTGAAAATGTTGATTTTTTTGGCTGTTCTGATGCTCCTGGTTATATTTACCTGCAATGCTGGGAATACGATTTTGCACATTATAAGGTTAGGAGAGGATCCAGTCAGGCTTGAAAGTAGTGTGAGGTTGTTGGGGATGAGAAAAGTACACCAACAAATGAATAACAGGCTTTTCTAATGCAAAACCCCCTTAAGACAACGTACTGTGTTTAGTCGATACACATTTACTTTAATAACTCCGTAAATATTTATGCCAGAATGACGAGAGAGGGCTTAAAACTTTCGCCTCATTAATTTCCATCTTTTTACATGCATTCAATTTACATCCGGGGCTTTTCTGACCCTTTCTGGGCCCAAAAACTCAAAATTCAAAAGATTAATCGCCAAAAAAGGGGTTTAGAGTTTTCCGATTGTTTTACCCAATGAACTTGTCCAACTAATTATAGAAAGAAACGTCCCTACCAAATTTGAAGTAAATCGGACAAAAAATGTGACCGCTAGAGTGCAAACATATATATATATATATACATATATATATAAATATAAAATTTTGAACGACCCCCCAAAACGTGTTCAGGGGGTCACGTTAGGAACTTATATGGTGGTCCCGGGCTTAAGTTTCACCGTGCGGGTGATGCTAATAGTTCACTTTCCATAGGAAATTCACTAATAAATACATAACGTATTTTGAGTAAGTTTGCTTTAAACCTATGTTTTTTGTTGTTTTAGAGCGTAAAATCATGACTTGATACAGTACTGCGCAGTGCTACCCACATCTTTAGTTTTTTAAGTTGTTTTGTGTAAGCCACAAAACAAATCACTGCCTGCGGCAATGGTTTTTTATTAAAATGGAAACTACAGCAAGGCTATCATTGACAATTCAAATTCAAGATCTTTTAAGAGGGGGTACCAGTTAATCCATGTATATTCCTAAACCCATAAGAGCAATGATTCTTTCAAGTTCCATCCAGCCTCAATGGGATGTTGTTAATATGTAGCTTTTTTCAGGAGGGAAAAAAATAACAAAGCGATTTCAGTGAGCAAAGTTTCAAATTTATTTTTTATTTCTATTTTCTATCGAATTTTAAAATGCAAATCAAAAATGTTGTCACTGAAATTGCTAGATAACCACCAGCACATAATTTCTTCTAATTAAAAATATATATTCACAAATAACACAGGACGGATTTTGAAAGTATTGGCCTTATGGGGGAAGCAGTTAGAAATGCAAAAAGTTTTGAGACTTTTCCATTCTAAAAACGCCACATGCATGACCCAGAGGGGAGCGCAGAATTGGACACGTCAGGAAGTGTTGCAGCGACGACTCCAAGCAGTCCTAAAGATTTGGTGGAGTGGTACATTCATGGAGTTCATACCCCTGCCGCCACCTTTACTGTACTATTAGACCACGACCTTTGACTAAGGTTGCTCCCTCCCCATCAGTGATGGTTGACCAACTTGGGATGGTTGAGAAACTACAGTATCATTGGCCTACCTAAATTAGTCCAAGGATACTGTCTGTTTTGGCAATTAAAACTTTGTAGACAGTATTTAAAGTTTATTAATAACATAAAAAGTTCGTTTTTAGTCACACCTTGTGCTATTATCATCCATGTTATGGCTACGACTGTAAGCTAATATACAAAACCTGAGTATTATTCGAACACAAACTATCTACAAAAGAACACAGACAAAACCTCCAAGATTGTGTTTAGTAGTGATGTATAATGTTGGCATTCTCGCCGATAACACTTTTAATCGTATTAAATCCAACTTGAACCAAAGTGCTTCACATAGTTTATGTGTATGGAACTCGCAAGGAAATAAGATTTACATTTGATTATTGCTACGGTATAACATTAATGAAATTATTATTGAACTCAAAAGAATGACACGTTTTGAATTTCTAACAGAAAGGTGTAGGTAGGTAGAACCACTAAGTTTTAGAACAAATTAAATAAATAAACCGCTCTGACCTGAACACAAACTTCAATCAACAAAATTACAGCAGCTGAGCTGATGTATTTTGACAGTTCAAACTTCAAACAACACGGTACTACAAAGCTCAAAATATGTACTGACATAATGTTCAATGAAAAAAACTGATAATTATTAAAATGTAATAATAATTCGCCAATTATAGTTTATTTAAAGCATTAAACCGTAAAAACGTTATCCTAAAAATTTCATGACAATCCATCAAACCGTTAAAATGTAGATAGCGTCACACTACTTCGAATTCCAAACTGAGTATAAGGATTTCGTTTGACTCAATCCAATTAAAACTAATATTTAAGACACTCCATTAAATACTCGCGTTATTTTTACTATTTAATCAGCTATAGGCAGCTTGCTAGTTACTTTTAAATTAGATTTTGTCTAAATATTACCAACATAACACAATCACTAATGTTCAAGCTTAGCTGATCAGTTACAATGTAAACATATCTGGATGCATACAGTGTATACAAACGTCACATGCTCGCTTGCAGACAATGGTATTAAACCTCCTTGTACATGTCTATGTCTACATGATATTATGTGATGTAACGGTACTTAATTTCGGATATAATATCTCGCTTGTTAACTAGTAAATTATAGTAATTTACAGCCTTAAATGGGGATTAAAATAGTTTTAGCTTAAGCCAAAATATAAAACTACTATTTGTATTAATACAGGTTATTTATAAAATATGTAAACGACTTTATACATCAATAAACTAATAACTACAAAATTTATTTTGGTGAAGTTGGTATCCATGTATAAGAAAATACCTTAAGTTTTATTTCATACAAATTACTGTCGTCAACTATGCGTTAAGTGGCAATGTTTAGTGTTTAGGAAGAAAATTGAAAATTACCCCTAATCCTAGAGAGGTTTTTTTGCGATGAAGTCAATGTTACGAATGCCTTCGCAAAGCCCTGATTTTACTTCTTGTGATTTTACTTGTGAGATTATGTTCAAGACAAAGTTCCTGTTCCCCTCTCCCATCAAACCTCTTACGGCTATAAGAAAGAATAATAGCTGCAGAAGGCAGTGTTGATCAGCCCAAACTTCAGAGAGTTTGGTCAGAACTTGATTTTAGGATTGATGTGAAACAAGGTGCACATATTGAACACTTGTAATATATGGAGAAATAAAACTTGAGAAAATGAGCTTTCAGAAAATGTAAGTTGTGTCTACCTTGTAAATAAAACATAGTTTTATTTGACTATCAAAGTTGTATACTTCTTTTACAAATACCCTGTTTATTATTATAATACTATTTTTTATATAAAATCAAAAGAGCGTTAAATGGGATTATTTTATGATATTCAAATTACAATATTTGTATCGATATAGGTAATGAGAGATTCTTAACCTTCCCATATATGCATAAAGGTTTTAATATTTTCTTTGTAAAATGATACGTTTAACATACTTTTTTGTTATTTTTAACGGGCCAGCTAATATTACTGAGGATGAAAATCTATGACAAAATACTAAAAATATTTTCTTTAGCTTCTTAAGAATAAAATTTGAGCTAAAGACGCCTTAATCGTGTGCTACAAAGACTTGCACGGATGATTCTACATAATGTTTTAGTTGAACGACAAGTTAACACTCTACCTGATAATGTTAGATTCATCAAGGTTTCTGCTAATAATGAATATTATTAAGTAGTTTTTTTATAAATAAATTCCTAGATATCACTAACACAACATATTAAAACATTAATATGTAATCAGTTAAACAAACACTAGCGTGATACAGAATAGGTTGTTTGGTTTCACAAGGAACTGTAATAAAGAGAACTATTTTACAAGAGAAAAATTATCCGAAATAAATAAATGTCTAATGAAACAACCTAATTACACCCAAACATATAAAATATGGATGATTCAATTTAACCTATTACTGAATTACACATGCCTGTATAATACATAATATAATACATATAACCATAAATACTACATACATAAGATATATATATTTCGGAGCTTTTGGCTTAGCTAATAATCATAAAAATATAAAACGAGTATACCAAACAATCGGTTTTGTGTAGTAAATATAAATATGTTTACGGTTCATGTTTGTATTTATCAAACGCGATTCATTAAAGCATACATTTATAGAATAACATTATTTATTGGCTTTAAACTAGCTGTAACCAAATTATATTAAGTGACCTCATTTTTCAGAATGGAGCAAGAAACCGAAGCAAATCTGCGCGATATACAGAGGAGTAAGGTTAAAAACTCCAGGCTTATCAAAAATGTAACTGACTTACCCTAAGGGACCAGATTTTGGTCGCCAAGTACGATTTGATAATAAGGCTGGTGATTCTACGTTACCTTCGTTCAAAACCGATTCTAAGTTTCGCTACTATCATAAGTCATATGTCCCATCCCTTTTCAGACATGAAGGATAAAATATCACCCGGCCCTGGCTTGAGCTAGGCGAGGGGTGCTCAATATATCACGGCTATTTTACACTCGCACATGTTCACTTATGTGATACTTCCAAGGTGCTTACATAATAATAAAACACTTTGTGACTTGATAAATTTCTATATAAATGTTTTAATGTTGGTTTTAATTTACACATCTTTGATTAATAATTAATTTTATGTTAATTATTAATAACAATGCTACGATCTGTATTTAACACAGAGAATCAATTAATTTTTCCTATATTTTAAATTTACTTTCATATATTTATACGAACAGTTAATATGACACCTTTATTATAAACTCGATTCCAAAGTTTTGAAATATGATTTAATAAAGAAATTAGAAAGAAATCTTTTCCAAAATATTTCAAGATATTTGACGAATAAATGAAACAAAGAAAACATTCGTATGGATTGTTGTACTATGCATCAGTTGTATGTGTATGTAAATTTACTTGTACTGATAAACACTTGAATAAAGGCAAAAATCTAATTAAATAAATCTGTTAACTAAACATAATACTGTTGGGTGTAGTCAGTTACAAAGCTACATTAATTAGCTTCTCAGTCGTTTTAAAAGTTTTTTTAATCTGCCTGAAAAAATGGTTTTATCCATTAAAAACCAAGTTGATCTTTGGCCCATCAAGAACGCCGACACTTTGGATTCAACAGGGCGGTGAGTGGGTTAGATCTACCAGAGACCCTGTCCGGCATAAATAAGGTTATTACTAATATTAATTGAAGAAAATGTAAAAGGAAGATCTGTAATGGTATCCTATGTGATTATTGTGACAGATGGTTACATTTCAAGTGTGGGAAACGTGCTGATGAAGATTTATTAAGTGATCTACAGTGCGTTGCACGAGTGAAAAACCAGCCTGCCCATAAGCGAAATGTTATAATTGACATTAGTCTTATGGACGGCCTGGTTTTTCACTCGTGCAACGCACTTTAAGTGACTGGAAATGCCCCTTTTGTGAAGCTGGTGATGATGTGGCTGGTTGTGATGTCGAAAACTGTGAGTTAACATCTTTAAACAAAATAATACCACTTTTGAAAAAAGACATAAATAACCTGAAAGAACATAATGACTCCCTGAAAAATAGTTTAAGTTAGTTTGAGGAAAATCTCAACCATGAACTGATCAAATCTCAAGCATGATCAAAAACTCAATCACATCTGAAGTTAGGCCTAAGTCTGATCAGGGCAGTTGGAAAGTAGTTAAAAAGAAAAATAAACCAAATAGACTCTCCTTTTTTCCTCCACTTGAGCTGAAAAACAGTTTTAGTGTTCTTGGAGAGGCTAACGATGATGTGAGAAACGACAAACCTGCAGATAATAACAGTTTGAGACAAGACCGAAGAGAGGTTAGGACCAGACCAAAAAGGCATGGATCTAGAGCTAGGGATGAAGACAACAAACCTAACCTAACATTCTTCAAGACCAAGAAACATAGCTCATCCTTGAGAATTTATCTTTATGCAGACATGGGAGCCACATAGAGCCATGGGGAGACATGGGAGACATGGGACATGTAGCCATGGGACATGTAGCCGTGGGAGAAACATTGGCAGTGAAGTTTCAAAGCTCAGTGATCTCAATATATCAAGTTTTGTGAGGCCTGGTACATGTTTTGCTGATGTAGTTCCTGCAAATCTTGAAAGTGGACTGGATGACTTCACTGTCCTTATGGCTGGGACAAATAATGTGGCCAAAAATGAAGCAAAGAGCTTGCTGTGTTATCTACGAAGAAAGCTACAAGATCTTCAAGCAACCAATGTGATAGTCTTCTCAGTACCACAACGTCTGTATCTACCGAGCTGGTCATGTCTCAACAGGGAAGTGAATAAAACAAACTTCCTCATAGAAAAAAATGCAAATACTTTGAAAACACATGTTTCGGAAAGAGTTTATACTTTACACATGGATTTCATCTAAACTGGTTAGGAAAACGTATATCGGTATGGAAATTTTTGAATGTATAGATAAATATTTGGATATAAAAAACAGTTGTAAGGCTGAGCCTATTCCACTTGGTTAAGGTATTGATTTTTTATAAGCACTGGTACTTATGAATGTTGCTAAAGTAGGCTCAAAGATGAAAATGATGATGGAAATAGGACAGGAGATATGCTAGAATTAGGACCTAATGCTGAACCAAGCTTAATAAGTAGGCCTGAATTGCATAACATTCAGTATGAACAAATTGGTAACACTGATGCACCGGTAAAACTAACTGTTAGTGATAACACTTTTGATATAATGTTTTGTAATGTTCAAGGAATATGTAATAAAATTGATTATCTATCGTTCATGTGCAATAATTATTATCTTAAAGTAATTACAGTGACCTTCCTAAATAAAATTGACATTGATTTCTTATGTGTACCAGGCTACAAGTTAGCATCTTCATACGGCAGGCCAAATATAATTCGTGGTGTGACAGCCACATTTCCTATTGATGGCCTTGAGTATAGAGAAATCGGGGCTGTGAAAGAACTTTTGATTGAGATGGTTTGTGAGGCGGCAGCGATTGAACTTCCAAATGAAAAAGTAATTATTTTATCCTTATGTAGACCCTATAATGATGATGTTGTTTACTTTAACAATGTTCTTAGTAGTTTATATAATATTTTATGTTTTGTCTATAAATGTAGGTATAATCTAGTAATAAGAGATGACTTTAAGTTTAATCCCAATGATAATTTTAAGAAAGATTTCTTCAATTTGTCCGATTGGTTTGGACTTCACATAACTACAGATGAGATCACTAGACCAGGTTTATTTAATTCTGGCAATTGTATAGATAATATTGTAACTGATATTCATACTAGTAAATGTAAAAGTCACGTAATTAATACTTTCATGTTTGACCATCATGCATTGTTGTTTAGTACTAAATTTGTAACATTTACTGACGCAATAAGACAATAAAAAGGTTAATAAATTATGAAAGCACCTCTCTGTTTATTAAGTTACTACATTTTATAAATTGGTGGGTTGTAAATGTGCTCAAAGATGCAAATGAAAAGTTTGAGAAGTTTATGGAGTTATTTGTATGGGCTATAAATGGTGCCTTTCCACTCATTTCAAAGAAAACACCTTAGTTAAGGTAGACAATGGGTGGTATAACCATAACTTATTCAAATTAAAAGAACAATGTGATAAGTATTATAAACTTGAACAAATTTATAAAAATGGGAACTTCAGGGAAAAATATAAGCAGTGTAAAAAAGATTATAGGTTGGCTATAAAAAATGCTAAGATTACTATTTAATAAAATACTATTGCTCACTCTATAAATAAAAGTAAAACTTTATGGAAAGTTGAACATAGTCTTACAAATAAGAATGGCCAAACTCAGGGAAACGGTAATGATATTAGTGCTGACTCTTTTAACAATTTCTTTATTGACCGTGCCGATGAAATAAGTAAAAAGGTACCTGACATTAATTTTGATAGCTCTTGTTATGTGAATAATTGTTATAAACCTAATAAAACCTTTTGTTTTTAACCTGTTAGTGTAAAATAAGTGTATATGAAAATTTTAAAACTTAGTAATAGTTTGTGTCTAGATATTCATGGTATTAACTCTAAGGTATTGAAAATAGCTGCCAGGTATATATATGAAGTGGTGACCCATCTTTTTAATGACTGTTTACTTAGTAACAGCCCTTTTCCTATACTAATGAAAAATATTAAAATAATTCCTGTTTTTAAAAAGGGTGATAAGAAACAGATAATTAACTATAGACCAATATCGATACTTCCTGTCATATCTAAGGTTTATGAGACAATAATGCAAGAGAAAATGGGAAGCTATTTTGAAAAATATGGAATATTTACTGATAAACAATATGGATATAGACCTAAGAGAAATACAAGTAGTGCAGTTGTAAGTTTAACAAATAATGTCGTTACTGATTTAGAAAAAGGCTTATCTGATCATTTTAGGCCATATGACATGTCGAAAGCTTTTGATACTGTTCAGCACGACATAAATGCTAGTATACTCTCTTTTTATGGTTTCGACTCAGACTCTGTTAATCTTATAACATCCTATCTTACAGAAATATCATCAGAAATATCATATCAGAAATATCATTTCTATACATGACTGAATCTTTAATGTGGATAGTTTGCAAAATGATAGTTTTCTTTTTGCGGGTGTCTTTGGTTAAAAAGTAAGCTGTGGTGCCTCCACTGAACTCAAAAATTGTCTCATCGCTAGTTCTTTACTCTTGAATGATTGGTCTGCTAGTAACAATTTGCAATTGAATCTAGATAAAATATGTGGATTAGTTTTTAGTTACAATAGAAGTCATGTAAATGAAAGTGATATTAAACCATTACAATTTGTAGGTATAGTATTATATTCTAAACTTAGTTTGCATCCACATATAGATTATGTTAGTAAAAAACAAGCCAAAGGATCTAGTACCACTCTAAGACCACTCTAAAGGAGCTATGGTCTAAGACCACTAAAGTATACTTAGATGGTTAAAATAATCGGTTGATTCTTCTGTATACAAGTACAGTGTAGAAATCCAATTATCCGAACCCCAATTATCCGAATATCCTATTATCCGAACCCCAATTATCCGAATATCCAATTATCCGAATCGATTTTGAGTGAAATAATAGAAATATAAAAATCAAGAAAATAACAGCGGAAGCGCGTGTAGCGATAATGCGCCGTGAGCGCTAAAATAAAAGCCTGCGCTGTTACCTTCCGGACGATATTTTCGCAGGGAACAATGAGTCATACCCCCTTCCCGCCCTGCTCATCATCAGTCGCTACTGTTCTTTCACCGAGATTATCGTTCGAAATGAGTACAAAACGTAAACGTGTTGTCCTTTCGCTAAGTGATAAACTCACTTTGCTCGAGATGTTCAAGTGAAATAACCAACATTGAACAGTGAAATACGTACAGTATGTAGGCCTATTGAAAAGAGCAGCTATATATACTGTATTCAATTTAACTCCTGTAATTTAATTTTTATGACGTATATTCTTGATACAGTTCGCTCACTTTCTGTTCACTTCATTTATAATAACTCTGTCGATAAAATTCTGATTTTTTATGTATGGTGATGTTTTTTGCTTAATTCCCGAGGTATACCTGATTATCCGAATTTCTGCATATCCGAATTGGCCCGATCCCCAATTAATTCGGATAATTGGAGTTCTACTATTCACAAATTCAAAGTTACCTGTGAAATGGAATTCTATTGTGGGGCTTAGTAAGCTTAGTAGTGGGGCATGGTCTCGTAAGCTTTTTATACTGCAGAATAAGGCTATTAGATTTATATGTAATTTAGATAGTCAAACTCATTATAAACCATTATTTTCTATGCTAGGAATATTGAACTTATCTTCTTTATATATATTCTCCAGTTTAAACTATGTCCATTGTAATGATGAACAGTTTACATCAAATAACCATACACATCAGTATATCACACGGAATAGAAATAACCTGAGAGTGCAGCAATAGCAACTGCGGAAATTATTATAGAACCTAATTATATTTCGCTCAATAATTTACGGTTAGTTTGAAGTAATGTGAATATTCAAAAATTATTCATTATCTAAATTTTAAACAAGGAATAGTCTTTTTAAACTCAGCATTATATAGTAATCAATTTAAAATCAAATAATGAAACCAATAATGATCATACTTAAGACCAAATTCCGTATACATTATTATTTGGTTCTATCAACGTATTAAATTCGCTGGAGTGGGAAAGCACTAATTAGAGGAACAAACAAAGCTCGGCTGTATCATTAAGCTCTAAATCACAGCGCAGATGAAGTTTTTTCTTTGTTTGAATCAGGATTACAGTTGAAGAATTAATGGGTAACTAATCATCCTTTGTGGTAAACAACTTTCAGCAGCATTATCATATATTTTACAACTGTTCAATATATTTCAAAGATAACAGCAGTATACAGGGTGTCCTGCTTCGACTGTCAAAATATGACAGCGTTATATGTCGGATTGAATACCAGCAGTATAAAATACAACGTGTCAAATGTAGGGTGGCTTATCCCTATCAGTTTTCAGTTGTGAGTCTGTATGTGTTGTATTTACAAAAAGTTAAATAACTCAGAAACGGTATGTGACTAAAATTGTGTGTTTTCGTATGGATATTTATCTAAATATATAAGATATTCCTTAAAGTATAATTTCCGTTTAATTTCCTTGATACAATGAGCGTGGTTACAGAATTTTCGTTTCTACAAATTTGGTTGCTACACACAGTGTTATTAAGAGGGAAATGCCTCCTCATCCCCCACCCCAGGGTTAAGGGGTAACATATTTCAAATATCCTGTGTAGGCAATGAAAACTTTACCTGCATATACATTTTTAGTGAAAATGATCAGTAACTAAGAGATAAATGGTAATTTATTTATTCCCAATAATAATAAAATTAGACAACGTACTGCGTTTACAGCTAAATTAAAATTTCAATTTTCTCTGTAACCAGTAATTGTAGAATAATAATTTTACATACTAAATTATTTAGTTTTTTATCTTTTTTAAAAGTTATGTTCATTTTATTTTACGCCTTTAATTAAAAATAAAATAAAATATTTGGATCCTTTATCTTCTGTAATTATTTATGAACCCGAATTTTCCCATAAATGCAGGTCATATCATTTTGTTGGAAACCAAAGCTCTAAAAACCACCATTTTATTTATCAAAATAGTTAATACCGTTTTTAAGAAGTCTAGTTTTTAACAGTTTTAAAAGGTATTTGGCTCAGATGTACCATTTAAAAATCAAACATTCAAAATAAATAGAAAAAACACCTGGAGATATCGTGAATTAGTACGTACATACGACATTTCATCAAAATCGGACCACGAGTGTGGTATCCAGCTCTGTACACATTCAGACAGACACACAGACAGACATTACTCTGAAATCAATATTTTTAATTAGGAACCTTAAAATAAATACTTCCTTTATAACTCAAATTTGAAAATTTGTAAAAAACAACACTTTTTTCATATACTATGTATAGAGGGGAGAAAGTAAATACGATAAAATGTATTGAAAATATTGTAATACATTAAATTATGTTCCCTATAATCCCTGTTTTATGGGTACTGCAGAGTCATTTGTAACACACAGTAGTTTCAGGAGGAAAACCTTCTTCCACCCCTGATTAATGGTAAAATTCTCCGAGTATTCTCTATTGGTTAGTGTTAATTAACCTAAATACCATGTGTTAGTGGCACAGGATCGGTGCAAACGAGATAAATAGTTTTTGTATTTTCCCCATAAAAATAACAGTGGACAACGTACTGCGTTTACTTTTTAATGGACATTTCATGATTCTTCACAAAATTTGTCATAAAAGGTAACTTAACACACTAATTCATTTATTTTTCAGCTCTGTTTATTAGTGATAAATACATTTTATATAACGTTTAAGGTGTAGTACGAAGAAATAAGCTGGATTTTGAAACAAATTAAACAAAAGGTAGGTGTACAATTTCTAAGATTTCTTTAACTATTTGAATAAAATACAAAGTTACAGAGGAACAATACAATATTTATTTATCTATTAGTACAATTATGTTTCAAAAGGTTCTCAATTAAAGGGATTTACAATAATATACAACTCAGGGGGAACAGTTACAATGTGTGGCCTAGCCTAGAGGTAAATGACAAATATACTGGTAGGCCTAAAACTAAATGTTCATATTTTGGGTTCTAAGTGGGGTTTCTTTACAAATGAGGGCTCTTTTTCTCAGGGGGGATGTATCGTGCTGACTTGAATAACGTTTGGGATGATATTTTAAAGAATATTAAGTCCAATTAAGCTGATGTGTTGAAAAATTACAACAATGGAAATTTTGGTTGTTGTCCAAAAGGAGAGTCCAATGGTTTCACTGACTTTATGAATGGTTAAAATACTCAAAATTAAATTTGGAAAGATAGTTCAATATAAAATACTCTCTTGAGGTTACTTTAACTTTTAGAACATTAGGCTTGTTCTATTTAAATGTCTGTATTCTTTCCGGTCCCTAAATAGAATACAATGGAAGGAGTTTACCAATCTGCTTACAAATGTTCTTCGCTCAAATACCAGTTTTTGGGGGAAATCAAATAAAAAGGAGTGAATTTAAAGATGGTATTAATTGAGCAGTAAGTCCCTAATAAAATGAGCACTAAGCAATGCAAAACTTAGGCCATACTGGGAAATTTAAAATAGGAACTGTGTCCTTCACAGATTCTAGGTCTTAACACTATGGCATCTGGAGCAAGAAGAAAGATCTAGTAGAGATGAGGTCTGGAAGCATGGTCCATTGTTGAGAAGCACATGGTCACACAATTGTTAACACTGGTCACTGTAATTTAGATTCCTTAAGGACTATTTTTGAAAAGGGACTTTTTTGGGGTGCAGGGTGTGGATCCCGCCCGCGGTGTCCTTGTCGCGCACCCTGGGCAACGGGGCGTCACAAGCCAGTGGCGTCACGGCTAGCGCGGGTAAAATCCACTTGGCTGTGAGACTCTTCTTCTCACAGTTTCTTCCAGGGCCAAGGCCTTTCTTCTCACCTTTTGGGCCTTGGCTCGCCTTCTTTCTTCTTTCCTGGGCAAGCCTTGCTCATCTTCTTCTTTTCTTCGACCCCGCATCATGGGTGTCTTTCCGCCTTCTTTCGACCGGTGTCCACTGGGGGGTCCCTGGGAGTGTCCCTGGTGTCGCAGGGGCTGATGTGTGCTTGCACTGCCGATGGGTTCTCTTCAGTGGGTGTCAGGAGCCAGCCCCTTCGGGCCCTGGTCAGGGAGTGCGGCGTGGGTGCAGAGGTCGGGCTCTGCACTGCCACGGTGAACCCCGGCACGTCTGGAATCCGGTGCCGGCAAACGGAGGTCGGGTCCCCGGGGAACTGGGGTGGGGGCATCGTCCCCCTGGGTATACCCTCGCCTGGCCAATTCCGGGTTCACCCTCGTCGTGCGATGCGCTGGTTAAATTAAAGTATGGCAACCCCTAAAAACAACGACAACATCAACATTGGCAACGATATGAGGGAGTTTCCAGAACTCCCTCCTCCTAGCGCCAGTACTGCCTCCATTTTTCGGAGGAGTAGCTTAGTAGTGAGGTCCCCACCACCGGCCTCTCCTCCTGTGGTCGCGCTGGCTTCCACGGATTCAGCCAGCTCGAGGAATACCCCAAAGCCAAGAACGGTTCGAGCTCCGTCTCCGGTAGTTTCGCCGGATGAAAGGAACGTGACTATTGCTCAGGAAAAGGTCGAGGAGGAACTGCAGAGGATGCGGGACACTCTCCTCGACATGTCCGCCGCGGTCGCGAAGCAGAAGACCGTGTCGATGGGCATCAAGAACGGGATAGTGACCCTGGATGCATCCCTTGATGTCTTCGACTCGATGCTCGGTCTCTGGAAGGCATCGCTAAGGCGGCTCAGGCTTTTGGAGGAGAAGCAGGGGCAAGCTCCACTTCCATCTTCGGAGTCTGTGGCGCCTGGTGGTGGTGCCAAGAGATCGGCGACTAGCCCTCCTGCGGAACAGCAAACGGAGAAGAGACCGGACGTCAAGAACAGGACCGTCCACGTGGAGAGGAACGGAGAAGAAGCCACCACTGCGTCTGCGGACAGGGAGGGTTTTAATCAGGTCCTCTCCAAGAAACAGAGGAGGAAGCTTCGGGCGGAGGCGAAAGCCCAAAAGAATCGGGAAGAGGCGGAAAACGCGCCTTCCCAAGCACCCAGCCAAAAGAAGGAGAAGCCAAAGAAGACTCGGCCTAGGAAGACCAGGAACCAGGTGGTCCTGATCAATCCGTCCACCGGCAAGACTTACTCGGAGATCCTCGGATTGTTGAAGAGTGAGGTGACGCCAGAGGACTCCGGAACTGTGGTTCGGCAGATCCGGAAGACGGAGGCCGGGGGGGGTTCTCCTTCAGCTCTCGAAGTGTGACGACCGGGGGAAACTCCAGGAAGCACTTCAGAGAGCTATAGGGGACAAGGGCGAGGTCCGCTCCATCATCCCGAAGCTGAGGGTAGAGATCATGGATCTAGACGCCCTGGCTTCGGAGGCCGATGTCATTGCGGCTATCACAAGAGACCTTCCGACAATCTCCGGTGTGCCTAAGGTCACCCTGTTCTCGCCAAACAAGCGGGAGCAGAGAAAGGCTGTCGTTGAGATGGAAGAGAAAGACGGTCTTCTCTTTCTTCGGTCTGGGAAGATCAAGATTGGCTGGGTCGTCTGCCGAGTTCGGCAGCGCCTTGAGGTAGAACGCTGTTTTCGGTGCCTCGGGTACGGCCACACGCGTCGGAGTTGCTCCGGTCCCGACCGCGGCAACAATTGTTGGAAGTGCGGTAGCGGCGAACATAAGGCCGCTGCTTGCACAGCGGCCGCTTCTTGCGTTCTCTGCACCGGTACACCTGGAGCGTCCGCGGATCACATTCCGGGCTCAGGGGCGTGCAGGGCTTTCAGGAAAGCCCTAGACGCTAAGAGGGCTCGATCTGCCACGAAATGATCCGTTTCGTCCAGGCAAACCTGCAGCGGAGTCGAGCAGCTGACGCCATTCTTGAGCAGCTTGCTTGTGAGGTCAAAGCCCAGATCGTGATCGTCAGCGAGCCCTACCGGATCAAAACCAGTCCATCTTGGTTTTATGACCGGCTTGGCACCGCGGCTCTCTGGATTTCGGACAGTCGGGGGATTCAGGTGTTGGGTCACGGATGCGGTGACGGTTACGTCTGGGTGAGACTTCGGCGAGTCAACGTATACAGTGTCTACCTCTCTCCCAACTATTCCGCCGAGGAGTACCGAGAGAGGCTGGAGGCGCTGGAAGACAGTCTTCAGGGTGTCTCGGGGGGCGTAATAGTTGCTGGGGACTTCAACGCGCGTGCCGTTGAGTGGGGCATGCCAGTCACTAACGCCCGGGGGAGACGAATCTTGGAGATGGCCTCGAGGCTCGACCTGGAAGTGGCGAACAGAGGGGACACGCCGACATACCGAAGACCTGGTTTTGGTGACTCCATACCAGATGTCACGCTGGTATCGGCAGGGTTGTTTCCTCTGGTAGCGGGGTGGGGGGTTATGGACGTGTACACGGCCAGTGACCACGAATTCATCTCCTTCAATCTGGAAGAAAACGAGTTGTCTCGTCGATGCAGTACCCGAAACCCAATTGGCTGGAATCAGGCCAAACTGGACAGGGGAAAATTCGTCGAGCGGCTCAGTCGTAGCCCCGAGGCCGGTTTGACGGAGCGCTTTGACTCCGCTGATCGAGATCGGGTCGAAGCTCTCGTGGGTTCCACAATGCAGCTGATCGAGCGTGCATGCGACTCGTCGATGCCTCGGAAAAAACCTGTCCGGGGTCGTCGCCACGTGTACTGGTGGACGGACGAAATCGCGGAGCTCAGGAGAACGGCACTGATGCTTCGCAGAAGAGCGCAGAGAACTCGAAACCGACCAGAGGCTTTGGCCAGGTCGGCAGAGCACAAAACTGCGAAAAAAGCTCTTGCCAGTGCAATTCGCCTGAGCAAGGCTCGCTGCTGGAAGGAGCTGTGCCGGGACGTGGACTCCGATCTATGGGGAAAAGGGTACAAGCTCGTCACGAGAAAGCTCGGGGGAATGGGGGCCAGCAGTGCCTCTATGCCTGCAGGCACGATCACGGCCATCGTCGATGCTCTCTTCCCAAGTCACCCTGTGAGGCGAGAGGAAAGAGTAACGGGGCCGGTGCCTGATGTTCCTTTGTTCACGGAACAGGAGCTCGTGGCAGCGTCGTCTGCCATGCACAACAACAGAGCTCCAGGCCCTGATGGCATTCCGGTTGAGGCTCTGAAGGTTGTGGTGGGAAGTCACCCACATCTGCTGCTGCGCATGTTCAACGCGTGTTTGGCGGCGGGTGTGTTTCCGTCACGCTGGAAGACAGCTAGACTGGCGCTCATCAGCAAAGGCAAAGGTGACCCGGAGTCCCCGTCGGCATACAGACCACTCTGTATGTTGGACACGGCGGGTAAACTCTTTGAGAGGTTGCTGAAACCCAGGTTGAGGTTGGCCGTCGAAGCCGCTGGGGACTTGTCCCCCCGGCAGCACGGCTTTCGGAAGGGCCACTCAACCTTGAATGCCGTGGCTGAAGTCCTGGGCGCCGTCCAGCGGGCTGACACGGCCTGCCATCAGGCCAGGCCGATCGTGCTGCTGGTCACCCTGGACGTTAAAAACGCTTTTAACTCGGCCCGTTGGGTGGACATGCTCGAGGCGTTGCAGCGGGACTTCAGGGTACCCGACTATCTCTTGGTCGTGGTACAGGACTACCTGAAGGAGCGCAGGCTGCTATATAGCACAGAAGCAGGGGTCCGTTCCAAAGTGGTCACCGCCGGCGCGGCGCAAGGGTCGATCCTTGGCCCTGACCTCTGGAACGTGGCATATGACGGAGTGCTTCGCCTCGAGATGCCACCACAAGCCTATCTCGTGGGCTACGCAGATGATGTAGCCGCAGTCATCACGGCTCGGAATCCGGAGTTAGCCCAGCTTCGCCTCAACCAGGTGATGTTTCGGGTCAACAGATGGATGAGCGGTCATGGACTTGAGCTGGCGGTCGCCAAGACCGAGATCGTCATGCTCACACGACGGAGGATCCAAACAGTAATCCCTATGACTGTTGGTGACGTGGAGGTCCAGACGAAGACTGCGGCGAAGTATCTATGAGTGGTACTTGACCGCCGCCTCACATGGTGGGAGCACATCCAGGCGGTTTGCAACAAGGCGACGAGGGTTGTTCTGTCGCTCAGCAGATTGATGGGGAATGTCGGAGGCCCGAGGTCCAGCAAGAGGCGACTTCTCATGTCCACCGTCAACGCCACTCTCCTGTACGGCGCAGAAGTGTGGGCGGGTGCCATGAGAGTCAAAAAACACAGCAAGAGAATTCTCTCCGTTCAGCGCAGGGCGGCTCTTAGGGTTGCCTGTGCGTATCGCACTGTGTCTGGACTGGCTGTAATGGTTGTGGCTGGAGTGTTTCCCCTTGATCTGCTCGCCGCTGAGAGGCAGAACATCTTTCACCGTGCTCCTGATCTCGGAAGAGACCAAGCTGCTGTGGAAGCCAGACTCGAAACTCTGCGAGTTTGGCAAGAGCGTTGGAACGGTGGACTGGAAGGGCGATGGACGTTTCGTCTCATCAGAGACATAAGCCCGTGGTTGAGCCGTGCATTTGGGGAAATTGACTTTTTCTTGTGTCAATTCCTGACGGGCCACGGGTACTTCAGGGAATACCTTTTCCGCATGGGGAAGGTGAGGTCACCTCAGTGTAGTTACTGCCCGGAGGAGGTGGATGATGCTCATCATACTTTCTTCCGGTGCAGTCGTTTCGCTGAAGACAGGAGGAGGCTCGTCTCTGCTGTTGGCGATCTGTCCCCGGACGTCGTGGTGGGGGCGATGCTTCGAAATGAAGACTCCTGGAGAGCGGTTGCGCTCTTCGTGCAATCCGTTCTTCGGGGAAAGCGAGACGAGGGATGCTTAGGTGACCTCTAAGTTTCCCGAAACGGTGACGTGACCCGTCTGGGCGCAAGACACGCGGGCCAGTGCCGAAGTTGTCCGATAAGGGTTCCGGCCTGGTTTTTCCCCCGCGGCTCCGTAGGAGGTTTAGTGGGTATACCTCGTAAGAGGGAGTCCCACACTGTTCCTTTGGGTTCGCGCACTAAGCGTTCCTCCTACGTAAAAAAAAAAAAAAAAAAAAAAAAAAAATTTTTGAAAAGTATATTAAATTTTAATTTTATTGCAATCCTCTCACATAACTTATATCTAAAATATTATTATTAACAAACATATTAAATTAAGTGAGTAGGCTATTATATGGGGATAGGCTATGAATAATTATTGGTGATTAAATTAATGAAATACATATTATTATACAATTGCACAGATAAATAAACATTAAATACATAGAGGGGAATAGCTTTCTGAGGAGTGATGATAATGATTATTATTATTAGGCATGGACATAGGGGTCCGTTGCACAACGTCAAGGTTTATAACGTAAAGTTCTATTTTTTTAAAAGCTGCATTTCACAACGTAAAGTTTCATAAAGTAAAGTTGTCATTTAATACAATGAAATAAAAGCTGTTGTCAAAACGTAAAGTTTCAAAAGGTAAAGTGACTGATTTAATACAGATTAAATTTATAAGTGTTTCAAAACGTAAAGTGTCATAACGTAAAGTGAAAGAATTATAATTTAGTAAATATGTAGTGTTGCACAAAGTAAAGTGGCATAAAGTAAAGGTGTTATTTTGTTGAATTTAATCTAAAGCAGTTGTAATAACGTAAAGTTTCAAAACGTAAAGCTTTGATTTAAAACAAATTTAATAAATGGTTGTTTCACAAAGTAAAGTTTCATATTGTAAAGCTATAAACGTAAACAACAACAATAGTTCACTCCAGCCCGTTGTTGAATCGAATTCAATAATAAAATATTTGGAAACATTTTAAAAATATACTGTTTCATAACGTAAAGTTTCAAAAAGTCAAGTACAGTCGAACTCAGAATTTCGTAGGGCTGGCTGCAGCAAACAATACATTGATGTAACGCTTGCTGTTTCTCACATTATGAAGGCATAAAAGGTGCGGCTAAATTCAGCTCTACAAAGTAGTTACATGGATACTGTACCAGTATTGTCTTGATCACAGTTACAGTTTATAGTTTCTATAGTTACTAATACGATTAATAAATAAAATTATATTAATAATAGCTTTAATTATTAAGTAATATATACAAATGTATAAGCAAACCAAAATTAAAATGCTTTCTAAGTAAATATAACATTTCCTCCTTCCCGTTGTGCACATAACGGTTGCTTAAATTTATAATTTAATTACTATATAATATCTGGAATAAATATATTTGAATAATAAAAACTATACTAACTACTTTCCTTATTATTGGACTCAAGATGTAAATATCATTTTTGGGTCGGAGCGAATATACTACTTTGTAACGACATTTAATTTAGTTTTTGCAGCACACTGAAGTGTGGGTAATGCATTTTCAAGTTGTAGTACATTTAACATTGTAGCTATTCAGATAGTCCCATATGTATTTACTAGCCAATCATACGGAAGTAATGTTTTATAGTAGGAATTGTAACAATTATAATTAGACCATGGCATTACTAATGAAACAACTCTAAATTAGAAAATGTGTTTTACAAAGAAACATTCCCCTAAGACAACGTGCTATCTTTTCTAAATTTATTTTTTTGTAACATCACATAAACTCTAGGAGGCTTACAAATTTACATATTTTAGCGAATTTTCCCTATAGGGAAGAAGCTATTACCGTAGGTGGCATGGTAAGACTTAAGCCCGAGACCATGATAACTTTTTGTTTTGAGGTCCCCAGATGCCAAAAACACTATTCGTTTAAATTTATATATATGTATATATATATATACAAATATATAATATATATATATATATATATATATATATATATATATGTGTGTGTCCGGTACCGCGATAACTTTTGAAAGAAACACCCGATTTTGATGAAATTTGGCACAAATGTGGAGAGTAGCATTTATGACTTTAAGTTCGGAAACCAGGTCGATCGTACTATGGGAAGGGGGTTTTATGGGGGTTTACAATTTTAAAAAAATCGGTTTTTTTTCAAATTTGACCCCAAAATGATAAAAACACTGAATTTTGGTTATAGCTATTTTATAGAGCTTAAAAAACAAATAATTTAGTATTTTGAATCATTAACCTAGGTTAAGTGGTTGCGGAGAAAATCCAAAAAAACGTGTCACATGTTAATCTTAAGGGAAAAAGGTTTTTAGATTTTTCTGAGATAGTTTTACTAAAAACTTCACATTTCTGTTTATTAATGTGTTTAGCTCAACAAAACAAACATTTTGGTGTTTTAATCATTGTTCTACGTCCAACCGTTGCAGAGATATTCAAAGTGCTAAACACAGTACGTTGTCCAATGTTATCCTTATGGAGGATAAATAAAATTCTATATCTCGATTATTTATGAATGTATGTTGATGAAACTTGGTATGTGGCTTCAACTAGTTGTGGTATATTGATATTAGCACAAAAAACAAGTTTTTTGTTGATAGTCACTGTAGCTGCAAACCTGCATACTCGGCCCCCATGTTATTCATATGTAGAATAAGTAAAGTTGTATATCTCCCTTAATTATAAACCTACATTAAGAGAACTTGGTATGTAGCTTCGGGACACGGGACACGGTGAGTCAATAGTTGGTGGATAGTGAAAAGGCCCAAGGGCTGATTTATACCACCAAGTAAAACTGGTATTAAAAAATTTTATATTAACTATACAATGTTTAAAATTGAAGTGGATCGATTAAATAATATCGCATTCTAATCATTGAACATATCGTATTTGGAGTTTTATTACATTACACATTAATAATAAAGTAAATCTACTTTATCATATTATTATAGGCCGGTATAACAATAATAAACTATAAAACACCACTACATTTTGTAAGTGTAGAAATGATTAAACATAAGGGATTTAAAACAAGTAGATAAGTAGATAATGTATCTTTCGCGCTAGCCCAGGCGCTGCCGCCCTCGCGCTCCAAACATACCGTAGTTAACAGTTACGAATGTTCCTCACTTTTTAAAAACATTAATATTCATATATAAATGTGTTCAGAAATGTGTGTGCAAACGGTTTTAGAGGAAGTGTTTTTCATTTATTATACGTATAACCAAAATAAACATCAAAAACCTAAATTTGAAACAACAAAAATAACTTATTTTAGTTATTTAGTTAATTTATCGTAAACAGTATCTGTATAAAAATGATAGCACATTTATCGACAAAAAGAACTAAAAAGAGTTAACCCTAAACAACGTTTTGTTAAAAAGTTATACTCGATAACATTAAAGTCTACGATTTCGAGCTTTGAGGGGGGGATAGGAGGGGAAGCACAATGCGGATTTTAGGGGACTTTTGAGAAAACACGTCTTTCAATATGGTCTATCAACTGAGAAAAGATCAGCTTTACCAAAAAGAGTTCAGACGCAAAACATTTATTGACTGAGCTACAAACGCCGCGGTCGCCGCGCTGGCGCTGAGCGCTGTCGACATATCTCCACGTGCTCGGGACCACCTGCAACTTATGGAAGGCAACACGCAACAAGGTACACGTGCTCAGGACCGCCTGCAACTTGTGGAAGGCAACACGCAGTACAATGTCTGGAGCGGACTGTACTTTACCTTGTGTCACTTTACGTTATGAAATAGTCTACTAAATTAAATTCAATGTTTTAAAACTCGACTTTTTGGAACATTCCCGTGTACTGAAATTGGATCGAACTGGAGTGAGTTTGTTAACTGGACGTTATGAAACTTTACGTTTTGAAACAGGTCGTTTTTAAAAATACAAACTTTATGTTTTGAAACTTTACCTTATGAAACTCTATCTCCGAATAGAACTAAAATTTAAATACTGGACGTTATGGTACTTTACTTTGTGAAACACTCACATATTTTATTTAAATTATAATAGCTACTTTACCTTATGAAACTTTACGTTTTGAAACGCATTTTAAATTAAACTATATTAATTGATAACTTTACGTTATGGAACTTTACTTTGTGAAACACTATATATTTAACACTTTATAATTATGAACTGGACGTTTTGAAACTTTACGATTTGAAATCGCTACATAACAAAACTGTAAAAAATAGCTACTTTACTTTATGCACCTTGACGTTATGAATCGTCCCCGGACATAGGGCAATTAACACAAATAACACATTTAGGGGAAATTAATTAATTAGTACATTTATAGGGAAACTTAAATATAAAATAACACATAATAAGAAAATTATTACTAAATGATGAATGAATGACATGTAATACTATAATTATCTCCTCAGAAATCTGTATGATATGAAATTAAAGACAGATTTCGATCAAGTATGAAATGGAATACATGAATTATTTAGTATGAAATATATTTACAGCTAGTTATGAGGTACATTAAATGATTGATGTTGGTTGGTGATAGTACACTTCTTATTCTAAATTTACATAAACATAGGAACAATACATAAATGGGGAAATATGGGATGAGGGATTAAGATAGTTCATGACCACACAGGGGAAATTAGGATTAATGGCACGTTTAATATAATAATTGTTTATTGGCATGGGGATGAAGTTCTTCACTCGCATAATAACACTTTGGTTTATACACTGTTTGTTACAAGGGCAAAATTCACTGTTTATAATCATCGCATTGATCAATAAATTGTTATTCAACACTGTTTTGGGGAATAATCACACTGTTCACACTTGGGGAATAGGGAAGGGGTACGCACTCGCGGTTAAGGTTCATGACAATCTCCTCATTTAAAATTATTACACTTGATGGATGATGATGATGATGGACTATATACACTGTTTTAAGAGTTTATGTTGTCAGGGTCTTCTTCACTATATACATTATCCTCTTCTATTATCGGTTCTATGTATCTTTTTAATGCAGATATGTGATATGGTCCAAATAAGATGTCTTCGTTTTCTCTGGTTACATGAAAAGTAGATTTTCCTAATATTTGCTTGATGACGAATGGTCCTTCGTAAACCTCGAAAAGCTTTGCAGTTTCTCCATAAATAGCTCGGTAGAGTGGATGTGACTTTATTAGCACTTTATCGTTTATCTTTAATGTTTGTGGTTTTCGATTCCGATTTAACTTTGCTGATCTTTTAATTCGTTTGGCATCTAACCTGCGTTTAGCGATGAGTAACTTCTGTTCTATTGGAGTATCAATTCTGAATGGATTTTCAGACAAGTATTTTTCCCAAAAGCGGTGGTCTCGAACGCCGAATTGTAGTTCGTTAGGAGTGAATCCGGTCGATTCATGATATAATTCATTGAGGCATGCATTAATATCAGGAATATATTTCGCCCACTTCTTGTGTTGACGGGAGCAATAGGTGCGTAGACATCTCTTAACTTCTCGAATAGGTCTCTCGGCAAGGTTGTAGCATGGGTGGTACACTGGATTGAAGATTAGTTCGATATTATTCTGCTCCATCTTCTGGATGTATTCTCCGCTCTTGAATTGTGTTCCATTATCAGACTGGATTCTTTTAGGGTATCCATAATTTGGGAAATGTTGAGTGAATAATTTATTTAATATTGTTTTAGTGGTGGCTTTTTGCATAGGGTATAACTTGATGAATTTGGTGAAGATATCGATGACAATAAGTATATATTTAACGTTTGACACACTGGTAGGAAGAGGTCCGATGATATCAACGGCTAGCTGTTCATTCTTTCCTGTACATAGCACTCCTTTCGCTGTGGCCACTAGCGGTCGGTTGCTGATCTTACATTTCTGGCAGGTATCGCACGTAGATAAATATTTCCTTATGGTTCGATTCATGTTTCGAAATATGAAGGTTTCTTGTAATAATTGAAAGCATTTCTTAGCTCCGCAATGTAGGTAGAATAGGTGACATTCCCAAATGAGGTCTTGAATCATGCAGTGAGGTACAGCAATTAACCATTTATTTTTCAGTTTTTGATAAAAGGTATTGTTATGGATGCGGAAATTATATGATAATTTTTGTGCGACTTCTGAATCTGGTTGTTCTTCTAATGTTTCAATGATGGGTTGGAGTTTGGTGTCTTCTCGCTGGAGTTGGGGTAAGTTTCTCAATGCGCTCTTCAGATTTTGATCGGGTATATTCTCAATGTAATGGATAGTTAATTCTCTTGGATTGTTGTATGAAATAGCGGATTGATCGATGGAGATGCGACTTAGCGTGTCTGCAGTGATGTTATCTGTACCTTTACAGTGGACAATTTTGAAGTTATATTCCTGTATGGTGAGTATCCATCTCGCCAAGCGATTATTCAATAATCGGCACGTTTTTAAGAAAGTAAGTGCGTGGTTATCTGTTATTATAGTTAATTTCGTTCCCAGGACAATGTATCGAGACTTTTGTAAACAATAAATGATGGCAAGGAGTTCCTTTTCAGTGGTGGTATACCTTTGTTCGACTGGTTGTAACGTTCTCGACATAAACATTATGGCAGCTTTCTCACCATTTTCTCGTAATTGATACAAATGTCCGCCTATAGCATAGTCAGAAGCGTCAGTTTGTAAGAAGAATTCTTTATATGGGTCTGGGTGTTTTAAGACGTCGGTTTCCAGAAATAGTTGTTTAATCTTCATAAAGGTGACATCATCTTCTTTAGTCCAGATAAATTTGTTCTTCTTTGAAGTTAATCGCATTAATGGTTGTGTGGTTGCAGAGAATTTATCTATGAATTTATTATAATAATTTATGCTGCCAAGGAAAGCTTTAAGTTGAGTTCTGTTTTTTGGTGTAGGGAAATTTAGTATCGGTTCTACTTTGCTCTGGTCCATGTGGAGTCCATCGTTAGTTAAGGTGTATCCCAGAAATGGTACAGAATTTTGGCAAAACTTTGATTTATTAAATCGAATGGTCATGTTGGCTTCTTCTAATTTGCTGAATATGTACTCTAGATGTTTCATGTGAGACTCGAAATCGGGTGAAATTATGCAGATGTCGTCAACGTAGATTGCAGTAAAATTCTCAGCTTCAGAATCGAATACATTGTCTAGCGCTCGAACTAAAGCAGCTTGTGATGTAGAGATACCAAATGGTGTCACAGTGTACTGGTATATTTTACCTCTGAATTGGAATGCCGTATATTGTTTGGAATTTTCTGTTAATGGTATTTGCCAATATGATGCGGTCAGGTCGATACTACTTATAAATTTTGCATTTTTGCATTTTCCAAGGATTTCATTTACACTTCTGTTACATTCAAAATCAGGTATTATAATTTCGTTTGCTTTTCGGGCGTCAAGGCATAGTCGTATTTCTCCCGTCTTCTTAATGACTGGAATTATCGGGTTGATAAAAGTGCTTTTACTCCTCTCAATTACACCTAAGGATTCCATTCTGTCGATCTCTTGTTGTACTGCATCTTGATATTGTTGAGGTACAGGATAAGTAGTGCTTTTAAAATGTTGTGGATTATCTACTCGTAACTCATGAGAATATTTGTTGCATATGCCTGGTTGTTCGGAGAAAACATGTTTATACTTATTTAATAACTGACTTAAAATTGTTTGTTCTTCTTTCTTGATATAATCGTTTGATGCTAAAGATGTATTAATTTCTTCTTGTGTCAATGTGCTGTCGTTTATTGGATTTGTTTGTAATTCGTTGAAGTTGTATGCTGTGCTATCATATTTATCATATATTAAATCATCATTGTACTCATCGTACATCATATTATCAAAATTTTTATTCATATTATTATTTGGCCTATGGCTATTATTAATTATTATTTGACATAACTGTCCTTCATGATGACACATATTAAACTTTATTGTAACATTATCATTATTGATTTTCATATTTATTTCGTTTGTGTTGAAATTTAAATCCATTTTGAAGGCAGATAGAACATCGACTCCGAGAATTATGGGTTTTATTAAATGTGGCACTATCAAATATTCAATTAGCATCGTATGTTTATCAATGGTAGTGGGAACATATATTGTGCGGGAAACACGTTTAGACTTTTCTCCAACAGCTGTTTTGATAACGGTGTTATTTACTGGTAATTCTTCAAATGGTTGTAGCTTCATTTTATTTTCGTTGAACCAAGCTTCGGCTATGCAAGTTACAGAAGAACCGGAATCAATTAAGGCATTAGTGCCGATATTGTTTAATGTTATATTGATTTCTGGACAGTTAATTTGTGTATAATTTGAATTGACATCATTTTCGTATTCATCTTCTAAAAGGAAATTTTTATCACATATTATGTTGTTGGACTGCATAAGATTTATAGAGTGATTGATAGTTTGACCGAGAATAGTGTAAGTAGGCGCTGTATTTAATGGGTAATCGCATGACAACATAACCCTTTCTCGGCCGTGGTCTACAGCGCCGAGTCGTTTCCCTGTCTCGTTTGAGACGGTGAGGAACGTGGACTAGCAGTATTGTTGTTACTTGAATGAGAGCTCATTGGAGATACAGTTGGAGCATTAGGTGGATTGGGATTCTGTCTAAATATGGCGCAGAGTTGATTCTGTTCGTTGGTAGGGTGTTGACGATCATTTTTGTAGTTTTGTTCATAGTTTCTGGGATGATATTGCTCACGTTGATACGGCTTCTTGTCATGATGACTTCTATGGTATTGCTGGTTGTTGTTACCATTATTCCTGTAATTTTGTTGATTTCGATACGAAGAGTTGTTTGGAGGGTATTTATTCTGTTGATAATTGTGGTAGTTGTTCATTTTCGGTTGATAGGCCCGTTGGTTAGCATATCGATCGTTGTAATTCTGTTGGTTTGAAGTGGTTGGACTGGCTGGTCGGCTGCTTTGCTGGTTGTTGTGGTTCCTGGCTTTCTTAGGTCCATCTTTTATGTCTTCTTTCTGCAGTAGTCTCTCCATCGCTCGGATCGTAGTGATGTTCTGTACGCTTATGCTGTCTTGGATTATTGCGTCAAATCGCTCCGCCATAAGAGTCACTATCTCCTCTTCACTTAGGCTGGGTGTCATTGATTGTAGTAGCAATACTCTTTCTGTCAAGTACTCCGTCCGGCTTAACGTTCCGTTGGCTCTATACTTCTCCGACTCGATTTTTGCTTTAATTCCTCGTTGGACTGCCTGGCTCCAGTATTTGAGTTCGAATTCTCTGGCAAAATGTTCCCAATCAATAATTTCACTTTTTATCAGCTGTAGCCATCGTGATGTTGGTCCTTCGAAGGATGTCTCAAGCAGGTCTTTCAGGTACTCAGTTGAGTCGCAACATTGATTCCTTTCGATTCCTCGTTCGTAATACCTTCTCAATTTGTATAAATATTCATTTGGATTGCCGCTCCGTCCATTAAATTTCGGCATTAGACGATCATTGGCTTCGCTTCCACTGCATATTACTTTGATTTGTCCGGCCATTCCGTTTAGTTTATTTGCTTGCTTCAGATTGGTTACTTCAGTCTCACATTTGTTCAAATTTTGATTCAAGGTTTGGATTTCAATTTGTTGTGCCTCAATTAGTTTTGTTTGCAATGTAATTTTGGGGATAACTTCATTTTTAAGTGCCGTTAGGTTTGCTTTTGAATTACGTTCATTATCCAATTGAGTTTTAACCGTTAGTTCTTCTATTTTCAGATCAAAATTTTGCTTGTGCTCTTCCAGATGAGTTTTGACAGTAGATATAATATTTTCCTGATATTGTTTATTTTCAAACTCGGCAGCGGTTTGTTGTTGTGAGATCCTGTCCAGCACGAATTGCCTCATTTGAGTTTGGGAATTTTCAATTCTAAGTATTAATTTGTCAGTTAATTTGGCAGTTTCTTCAGATTGGGCATTTTGGGTCATTTTAATGGCATTAATTTCTGATCGAATTTCGATTTGGTTTTCTCTTGTTTCTTGTATCTGGGATTCGAAAGCGTTTCGACAGGCTTGAATTTCCTGCTGAGTTTCGTTGGTCTTATCGTGGATGATTTTGGTCAATTCGGTCTTGGTTTGATTTATTTGTTGTTGGAAATTTGCATTAATTGTTTGAATTTCAGATTTAGTTCCTTGTATTTCGGATTTTAATTCGAATTTTAATTCAGCATTATTCTGTTCGATTTTAGCGCTGGTCTGTTCAATTTTCGTATTCAAATCGATACTGGTTTGTTCAAATTTGTTATTTAAATCAAGACTAGTTTGTTCAATTTTCGTATTGGTTTGCTCAATTTTGTTTCCCAAATTAGTCATAAGGGCGACAAGCATATTCATATCGATTGCGGGTGTCGGTGTAGTCGGGTTTGTAATATTTAATCCGCTAGTTGTGTCGTCTGTGTGTGCATCAGTCAGCGGGCGCGATGAATAAATCAGCGTCGACTTGTTCAATGAGCTAGCGATACGTCCTCGTTCATTCTGATCAATGAATCCAGTTCGGGAGCCTTCGGGTGTGTCCGTCAGCGTTCGGATCGGTCGGCTGGCGATATTTCGTTCTGGCGTTGAGAAAGCAGAGTTAGCGTCTAAGGGCAGGCTGAGAGAGAAATCTCGCGTAGAGGTTACGAAATCGACGTTATCTGATTGGCTGATGGGGTCGGTGTGGGTTTGGCGGTCTTTGGTCTCGACAGTTTCGTTTTCATTCTGCGCAACATGGCGGCTGCTGATTTCATCGTCGCTCGAATCGGCGTCTGCTGCGGGGTAGTTTCGTGTTTTCCGTAGATTGTACTTGTTTTCGGCCATCGTGTGTTCGTTTTATTATAATATGCGAGATAGTTAAATATGCGGTACCTTTATACACTGTTATTATTGGTGGGGAGGGAAACAATTACGGGAACTTAATATTAAATATGGTCTTATTCTAGGCTTTCTCTAGTTGAGGATTGCAATGTTTATTAACTGTTATTCAAGCCAGTACGTTGGGTCGCCAAATTCTTATTTGTTTAGCCCCACGTTGGGCGCCAAATTCTTATTTGTTTAGCCTATACGTTGGTCGCCAAATTCTTATTTGTTTAGCCTATACGTTGGTCGCCAAATTCTTATTTGATCTTCTAATTGTTTTTACTTGATTATAATTCTAAATTGCTAACTTTTAACCAATAGTTTGCTCGGATGTGCTCAGTAAAAGTGGATATAAACAGTGATGCTATCGGGATCTGAGGGCAATGGCTGCCATGTGCTAAGCCTAGCTTGTCTTTACAAAAATCAGTGTTATTACTTACAAAATTCCCTAGGCTATTTAAATATAGCTCACAAATAATCTTCTTTGACTTGTTAATAAATATACTTATACTTGTGGTCTCCTTTACTTTATTGTAGTGAGTAGAATGTGTTTTGTATTTATTCTGGATGTCAACAAAAGGTAGGTGTACAATTTCTAAGATTTCTTTAACTATTTGAATAAAATACAAAGTTACAGAGGAACAATACAATATTTATTTATCTATTAGTACAATTATGTTTCAAAAGGTTCTCAATTAAAGGGATTTACAATAATATACAACTCAGGGGGAACAGTTACAATGTGTGGCCTAGCCTAGAGGTAAATGACAAATATACTGGTAGGCCTAAAACTAAATGTTCATATTTTGGGTTCTAAGTGGGGTTTCTTTACAAATGAGGGCTCTTTTTCTCAGGGGGGAAGTATCGTGCTGACTTGAATAACGTTTGGGATGATATTTGAATGAATATTAAGTCCAATTAATCTGATGTGTTGAAAAATTACAACAATGGAAATTTTGGTTGTTGTCCAAAAGGAGAGTCCAATGGTTTCACTGACTTTATGAATGGTTAAAATACTCAAAATTAAATTTGGAAAGATAGTTCAATATAAAATACTCTCTTGAGGTTACTTTAACTTTTAGAACATTAGGCTTGTTCTATTTAAATGTCTGTATTCTTTCCAGTCCCTAAATAGAATGCAATGGAAGGAGTTTACCAATCTGCTTACAAATGTTCTTCGCTCAAATACCAGTTTTTGGGGGAAATCAAATAAAAAGGAGTGAATTTAAAGATGGTATTAATTGAGCAGTAAGTCCCTAATAAAATGAGCACTAAGCAATGCAAAACTTAGGCCATACTGGGAAATTTAAAATAGGAACTGTGTCCTTCACAGATTCTAGGTCTTAACACTATGGCATCTGGAGCAAGAAGAAAGATCTAGTAGAGATGAGGTCTGGAAGCATGGTCCATTGTTGAGAAGCACATGGTCACACAATTGTTAACACTGGTCACTGTAATTTAGATTCCTTAAGGACTATTTTTGAAAAGTATATTATATTAAATTTTAATTTTATTGCAATCCTCTCACATAACTTATATCTAAAATATTATTATTAACAAACATATTAAATTAAGTGAGTAGGCTATTATATGGGGATAGGCTATGAATAATTATTGGTGATTAAATTAATGAAATACATATTATTATACAATTGCACAGATAAATAAACATTAAATACATAGAGGGGAATAGCTTTCTGAGGAGTGATGATAATGATTATTATTATTAGGCATGGGCATAGGGCAATTAACACAAATAACACATTTAGGGGAAATTAATTAATTAGTACATTTATAGGGAAACTTAAATATAAAATAACACATAATAAGAAAATTATTACTAAATGATGAATGAATGACATGTAATACTATACACTCACAGTCAAGTAACTCGTCAGTAATAGTCCAAACAGTAGTAACCACCGAAATTTAATTTACAAACACATTGCAAAGCTTATACTTCAGATACTTCTACTCTTTCAATCCTACATTTAATCTATTTTTCTTTAGAACATAGTCTTTTGTATGTACACTGGCACTTCCTTTTTATTATTTAAAAAAACAATACTGCACCTCCTCTCCAAGCTTTGCTCTACTTTGACCTACTTTTTATCTGTTACAATTCTAAACGTATTGTCACGTTTGTTTGTCTGTCATTTTAATCGATTTATTATTTATAATAAAACACATACGAAGCTACTTTAGCCTGATTACTCGTATTTCGTGAATTATTATTATTTACCCATTCTCAATACACATATTAATATCCTTTATAACAACATATTTTAATACTATACAATGGCCATTGCTATTTACAATATTTACAATTTATGGGCGAATTCTACTATTGTGCGAACACAACTTTCTATATATAATTTACATAGTTGTTCCGTGCTACATATAATACCTTTATTATTACTTCTTTAGCTGATGGATGTGTGCTCTTTTTACAATCATCGGCTCTCTTACACTTTGGATAATTACAGATACAGGACTTAAGAAATATAGTATTTTGTAAGGACCTGTGTATTTTAAATCCATTTTTCCCTGGAAATTTTTAACCTTTTTACTCAGATTATGGCTTTCTAAATACACTAAGTCTCCTAACTTGTACGGATGTTTGGTTTTGTTTGCACTATATCTAAGACGTTTCCTATTTCTCCCTGCTGACAACTTACAATTTTTTATTGCTCTGTTCATCATATTCTTTATTTCTGCCTGACTTAACTTATTATTTAACAATTCATCAATTTTCCACAAATTACTTAGCCCATGATACGGTTTTCTCTTAAACATTAATTCATAAGCTGAGAATTTTGTGCTTTCATTTAAAGCGGTATTGAGACTTTGTTGCATGAAAAAGATATCTTTATCCCACATATTTTGACACTTATAATAATATGCTCTTATCTGGTTTTTTACACTACCTATATATCTTTCACATTTATTGGAACTGGCCCTGTACGGTACTATGGTTAAATGTCGGATCGAATGTTTAAACACAAATCTCTTAAATTCAGTGCTTTTAAAACTGCTAGCGTTATCACTTACAATGTATTTACATGGACCAAAGTTTTTGAAAATAACATCTTCCAATTTACTTATAATACTAGAAGCTGTTGAGGTTCTTAAAGGTAATAACCATGTGAATTTTGTCATATCATCTACTGCTACTAGAATATAACTATTTCCGCCTTTGGATCTTGTGAGTGGACCCGCTAAATCAATGTAGATTTTCTCCATGGGTGCTGAAGATATTCCCGAGATTAGTTCTCCCTCATATCTTCGTAAAGGTGCTTTTGCTAGCTTGCAGATTTCACACCTTTTAACCCGCTCCCTGATTTCCTCCGGAAGGTTGGTTCGATGGAAGTTCTCTGTTACTTTGGCTACCGTCTTCATTTGTCCTAGGTGTCCACCAAAATTGCTTACGTGATAATAGTTATATAACAAATCTACTAAACCTTTTGGAATATAAATTTTACCTTTACTTATAGCATTTTTTTATACATTAAGACATTGTTTTTTATATAAAAGTTATCTTTACAGGACTTGTTTTTTACACTTTCTATGATTTTTACACATTCAGGGTCTAACCTTTGTTGATCAGCTATATTTACATACGCTAGTGGAAAATCATTTATCACATTTACAGGCATTTTTGAACTTACAGATTTAAATTTCTTATTTTCCTTTGACCTTATCTGACTAATTTTACACTCGTCCTCAGTTACTTCTAATATTTTTATCGGAACATCCTCATCCTTAAACATACGTGACAAACAGTCCGCTACCGGATTTTCTTTTGACTTTACATGTAAAACAGTGAAAGGTAAGCTGAGAATGGTTTCAACCCATTTAGAAATCTTACCTAATTTTCTGAAGTGAGATAAAACAAAAGATAAAGCAGAATTATCAGTAATTAACAAAAAAGGTTGCACTTCTAGATATGAGTAAAACTTCTTTATACTTTGTACTACCGATAGTGCTTCTTTTTCGTATATGCCTAAACATCTTTCAGAATCTGAGAACTTTTTTGAATAATAAGCTATTGCTAAATTATCTCCAGCTTCATTTTTTTGTAACAAAGTTGAAGCCATAGCTTTATCACTCGCATCTGTCATTAAAATAAACTGTTTGGAAAAATCTGCCATTGCTAATACAGGTGGATTCATTATAGCTTCTTTTAGTTTAATGAAACTTTGATGACATTCATCAGACCATACAAACTTACTACGTTTTTTGCGCAATTCATTAAGAGGTGCGGCAATTTCCGCATAGTTCTCAATATACTTAGAAAAGTATGACACCATGCCGATAAAACTACTTACATCTTTAACAGTTTTTGGTTGCTTATAATTTCTAATGGAGTCTGTACGAGTTTCGTCTATCCTTACTTGATTCTTACTAATTATGTTTCCTAGATAACTGATTTCCCTGTGACATAACTTAACTTTACTTGGATTAACTGTTAAACCTCGTTTACTTAATCTACTTATAACCTCATCCAGGTGTTTTATGTGCTCCTCTTTTGTTTTAGAATAAAACAGAATATCATCTACAAAGTTAATTACATAATTAAATTTAATGTCCCTGAAAACATCATCTAAATATGAACTCAATAAACCACTACCAACATGTAGTCCATATGGTATTCTATTAAATTCGTAAAGTGCAAATGGTGTAGAAAAACTCGTGAAATGTTTACTTTCTTCCGCTAATGGAATTTGCATGAAAGAATTAGCTAAGTCTATTACGCTAAAATATTCTGCTCCAGTTAAAAAATGATAGCTATCCTGTAAAACACCTAGTGGAAAGTTTACTCTTTCTATTTTTTTGTTGAGTTTGCTATAATTAATTACTAAGCGTTTCTTATCGCTATTCGGCTTATTTACAAGGACACTGGGACTACTGAAACTACTTATGGAGGGTCGAATCACGCCTTGTTCTAAAAGTTCCTTAATGATGGATTGCATTTCTACACATCTGGGAGGGCTTAGTGGATATGGTTTCTCATTTACAACGGTGTTGTCCTTAAGCTTAATTGTGTATTCAAAATCTAAAGCTTTACCAATCTTTTCAGTAAACACATTTGGATACTTATTAACTAAATCCAAAAGCTCTGTTCTAATTTCATTACAACCAATATTTATTCCTTGCTTATTGCAACAATTATATACGTTTGCTTTACCTGAAGTATTTAGTGATACTTTTACACTGGGCGAGAAATTAAAATAACAAACATTTTGAGATAAGTCTAAAATCATTTGAGTTTCCCTTATAAAACAACTTCCTAACAACATATTCATTTCCAAATCCGGGGAAACATAGAACTTAACATTCCAACTAAACCGGTTTATCTTGACCCTAATTACACAAACATCAGTGATTTTTATCTCCGAATTGTTTGCTGCATTACAGCTGAAATGAGTATCAACAACGTTTCTTACTAACTTTCTCTTTTGTAATCTTACAAACAAAGTCCTGCTTATTAAATTTAAACTGGAGCCTGAATCTACCAACACATTTTCCGTATAATTTTTACCTAAATTTACCTCTACCATAGGTAATTCACAAAACTTAATTTCCCTGTCTTTATTTACATTATACGTATTTATCTCGTCTAATTTCTTAGTTATTCTACTCTGTTGCTTCTTAAATTTAATTTTTTCCTTTCGTGTGATTCTTGGCATTTTAAATTTACTTTCAGTCATCGGGAGATGATTTAACTTTGATTTTACCTTATTACCTATATATACAATTTTATTTACAGATTCACGGCTAAATACCTCCCGGTTTACAAGTTTTTTGGTTTTCTAAAACAGTTTTTGGCAATGTGCCCTACACGATTACAATTGTAACACTTCTTTACAACACTATTCGTTACATTTTCACGTTGCCGCAGTTTTGTACGATCGTCCATTCCACGAACATAATCGTTATAGTTTACATTTTGGCATGCTACACACAAATTTTCCAGTTCTTTGAATGTGGTAGGATTTCCACTAAATACTAAGTTAGCTCGATCTCTTTGATTTATTCTTATTTTAATTATTTCTACAAGCTCTGATTCACTATACTTACACTGGAAAATTTGTGCATGATTTCTTACACTATTAACATAGTCATGAAGTGCCTCGTTCTTATACTGTGGCCTATTTACAAATCTTCTTATTAAACTATCTTTCATACCAAAAGGGATAAATGTGCGTAAAACATCACTTTGAAAACTGGTAATATCCCTACCTTTGTACTCAATTACTTTACTTTGTAATGAACCAACTGTTCGAAATACAAACTGTTCTAATATTGCCGAGTCAGACATTTGTGTTTCGTTCTTTAACCTGTACATTAATTTCAAACATTCAATTAACTCATCTACGTTCAAACCGTTTGTTACTTTAAAATCCTTAAAATACATTTCAAGAGGGTTTGGCAGTTTCTGATACAAATTTGAGTCAAAAGGAGGGAGTGTCTTAATAACTAACATAGCGGGATTTCCTGTTTCTGGTGTGACACTTAACCTAGGATTTTCCTCTTTATCAACTAGAGATACTTGGGATTCCTGACCTTTAAATACATCATCTGATAATTCCTCCTCACTAATGTTTGATTCACTTAATTTTCGTACTGCTGATTCCTTTACATTTACATCAATATTTAATAAAGCTAGTTTGTCACACACCTCTTTTATTTGCTTCATAAATTCCTTACACTTTTCAGTTTGTTCAGCGTCCATTTGAAATCTAATTATATGATTTAATCTACCTTTGCAGTGTTCCAGTTTTTGTTCACATCTACATACATCGATTGTCCTACTGGTATCGCTTAACTTGCTTACACTTTCAAGACATTGCCCTATTTTTAATTCTAAAATATCTATTTCAGAACTGATGCTTACTTTACCTTTTAAGTATTCTGCTTTTGCTTCTACATTGTCCCTGATACATTTTCTAAGCTTTTTTCTTAACTCAAGAGCTGTTTCGTTTGTATCCACTTTTATATCTCTTACATATAATTCAAATATTATTTTCTCTTTACTCAATAAATCTACTTTTATGGTTGCCATTTTGTAAAATTTTAACTTATGAACTTAAATGAAATTCCAGATACTCTTACATAATTTATAATTTAATGCAACCTATAAACAGAAATATCGCACATGACAGGAAGGCAAAAAAAGCAGAGTTGCGCATTTTGTAGTATGTACCGACAACTATTTGTGTTGTTTCTTTGTGAGACTAGTAATTAATACATACAAAATTAAATTTATAATTTAATTGCCCTGTGTGCGTTATTCTGGATTATTTAATGGAAACAAACATTTTTAGATACAAAGTAGAGAGTTTATTGACCAAACTTAAAATACATAATCTTTTGATTGGCAAATCAAAAGTGTTGATTTTTATCAGCAAATAAATACAACTCTGTATATCAAACCTAATAAAACCTTTCCATTTCTCATTAAAATACATAGTCATATTCCTCACTAATTACACGTAAAATCCTTAACTGAGCCATCATTTAATTTATAGAATGATTTGATTTATTCAAATAAAAATAGAGCCAGAGCACACATCGATTAAAATTTCGTTACATATTGTCACCTATTGATAATTTATCATATTACAAAACTTTCTAAAGCGTCTTTTATTAAATTTAAAATTTTAAAATTTTGGGAATTCTGCCCATGAAGCTACAACCCTCTAATCTGAGGGTGATCAACGTAATGACGCTTGTCCTGAACTTGAACTAAGAGTGAAGCTCTGTATTGCTTCCGTACCTACAGCACGTGGTGGGGTAAAGTGGGGAGACTCCCTCTACAACTTTATTAACCAATCATAAAACAAGGATTTAAATGTGCCCATATATGGAAAATGACTCATCTAAACAATTCTCAACATGATTTTTGGTTTAAACTTGCTCTGGCTAATAACAGGCTCTTCATTGTAACTTCCTGACTCTTGCTTGACTTTACTTGAATTTACTCCTATCTATTAAATTCTGTATGAATTTTTTACTTAATAATAAAAAAATAATAAAATTATGGTACAATGAGTAGGTTTTTTTGGATTTTCTCCGCAACCACTCAACCTAGGGTAATAATTCAAAAAAAAATATTATTTGTTTTTTTAAACTCTATAACATGGTCAAAACAAAAATTAAGTTATTTGAAAATTTTAGGGTGAAAAATGCAAAAAACTGATTTTTGGACAATTTAAAACCCCCATAAACCCCCCTTCCCATGATCCGATTTTTCTGGATTTCGAACTTAAAGTCATGAATGTCATTTTACACATTTGAGCCAAATTTCATCAAAATCGGGCCTTTTAGCGAATTTCCCCTATAGGGAAGAAGCTATTACCGTAGGTCTCATGGTAAGACTTAAGCCCGAGACCATGATAACTTTTTGTTTTGAGGTCCCCAGATGCCAAAAACACTATTCGTTCAAATTTATATATATATATATATATGTATCCGTTAACACGATAACTTGAGTAAAAAACGTCTGATTTTGATGAAATTTGGCTCAAATGTGTAAAATGACATTCATGACTTTAAGTTCGAAAACCAGAAAAATCGGACCATGGGAAGGGGGGTTTATGGGGGTTTTAAATTTTCCAAAAATCAGTTTTTTGCATTTTTCACCCTACAATTTTAAAAAAAACTTAATTTTGGTTTTGACCATGTTATAGAGTTTAAAAAAAACAAATAATTTAGTATCTTTAATTATTAACCAAGGTTAAGTGGTTGCGGAGAAAATCCAAAAAGACCTGCTCATAAAATCTCCCATTTTAATCTTATGGGAAAAAGGTTTTTGGCTTTTCCTCAGTTTATTTTAATGTAAACTTAACATTTGCTTTTACAAATCTGTTCAGTTCCACAAAATAATCATTTTGGTGTTTAAATTATGATTCTACGCCTAACCGTTGCAGAGATATTCAAAGTGCTAAACACAGTACGTTGTCCAATGTTATCCTTATGGAGAATAAATAACATTTGATATCTCGATTATTTATGAATGTATGTTGATGAAACTTGGTATGTGGCTTCACGTAGTACTGGTATATTGATATTTGCACAAAAAATTCATTTTTTGTTGATTACTCCCGTAGCAGCAAACCTGCGTACTCAGCCCCCATGTTATTCTTATGGAGAATAACTAGAATGTTATATAGCGCTTATTTATGATTGAATATTGATGAAACTTAGTATGTGGCTTCGCCTAGTTAAATTTTATTTATATTTGCATAAAAACCAATTGTTTCTGTTCCTTGTTTCAGCAAACCTACGTACTCATTACCAATGTTATTCTTATAGAGAATAATTAAAATCGCTTATATGAGAATATATTTTTATGAAACTTGGTTTGCGGCTTTATGTAGTATTAAGACATATATTATGCATTGGAAATTCACTGAGTACGCAGGTTTGCTGCGACGGGGGTATTTTACTCAAATAATCGTGTTGACGGACACACATATATATATATTTATATATATATATATATATATATATATATATATATATATATATATATATATATATACATATATATAAATTTGAACGAATAATTTTTTTGGCATCTGGGGACCTCAAAACAAAAAGTTATCATGGTCTCGGACTTAAGTCTTACCATGAGACCTACGGTAGTAGCTTCTTCCCTATAGGGGAAATTCGCTAAAAATAGTGAAACCGTTTATAAATAAATAAATTCAATCTCAACATTAAATGCAAAGATAAAAGCTATTTTGTACTTTTAAGAAAACTGGTACCATGTGTGCCGTATGTAGTTTCCAACAGTGTAGTTACCAACCAATTGTGTAGTTATGTGTAGTTACCAACTGTGTAGTTACCAACTGTGTCATGCGTTCCTTTTAATAAGGATTTCATTGGAATTTTTTGTAACTTTAAAGAATTTATAGTTGTTCACTCTCATTGGACGTTTTCTTAAATATATTAGACTACTTTAAATAAGCTTACAACATGCATATATAATACCCCCGTCGCAGCAAACCTGCGTACTCAGCGAATTTCCAATGCTAATATATGGGCATCACTACTACCTAGAGCCACTTACCAAGTTTCACAAAAATACATTGATTAATAAGTGATATATAGCATTTTATTTATTCTCCATAAGAATAACATTATAAATGAGTACGCAGGTGTGCTGCAACAAGGAAGATAGGATATGGGTTTTTTTGCAATTATCAATATAACTCAACCAGGTGAAGCTACGTACCAAGTTTTATTAATTTAGGTTCATAACTAAGTGAGATATAAAACTTTACTTATTCTCCATATGAATAACATGGGGGCCGAGTATGCAGGTTTGCTGCTACCGGGTAAAATAAAAAAAAACTTTTTTTGTGCTATTATCAATATACCACAACCAGTTGAAGCCATATACCAAGTTTCATCAATATACATACATAAATAATCAAAATATAACATTCTATTTATTCTCCAATAGGATAACATTGGACAACGTACTGTGTTTAGCAGTTTGAATATCTCTGCAACAGCTGGACGTAAAACAACAATTAAAACGCCAAAATGATTGTTTTGTAGAGCTAAACTGATTGGTAGAAAGAAATGTGAGTTTTTAGTGAAATTATTTGAGGAAAATCTAAAAACCATGTTCCCATAAGATTAACATAGGAAATTTTATGGACATATATTTTGACTTTACTCCACAACCACTAAACCTAGCTTAATGATTCAAAATACTAAATTGTTTGTTTTTTTAAGCTCTACAAAATGGTTATAACCAAAATCTAGTGTCTTTAAAATGTTAGGGTGAAAAGTTAAAAAAACTGATTTTTGGAAAATTTTAAACCCCCATAAAACCCCCTTCCCATAAACCGATCGATCTGGTTTTCGAACTTAAAGTCATAAATGTTACTCTTCATATTTTTGCCAAATTTCATAAAAATCGGGCGCTTCTTTCAAAAGTTATCGCGGTAACGGACACACACACACATATATATATATATATATATATATATATACATGTATATATAGATATATATATATATATATAGATTTATGTATACATATATATAAATTTGAACGAATATTGTTTTTGGCATCTGGGGACCTCAAAACAAAAAGATATCATGGTCTCGGGCTTAAGTCTTACCATGCCACCTACGGTAATAGCTTCTTCCCTATAGGGGAAATTCGCTAAAACAAATTGCATACTGCAAATATTTATTACAAATTTAATAACTGTATCTGTAAACAACAGTTCTTAAACTTGTTAAATACAAATTTAACGAAAACATTATAATATGAAACCTTCATGTAGTTGATTTCAGACATTAGCGGTACTATATTTTAAGCAATATTTGTCTGTGATATGTAACTGTATAGGAATTACACGAAATCAGATTTCTTAACAAGTCAGATCACATGCCGCTTCATTTTCAAGTGTTTAGAAAATAATTTTCATCTATTGGCTATTATAATGTTTTTTCAAGTGCAGTTTTATTAGCACCATAGAAAGTGGTTCTAATTGTATTCATTGTTAAATAATAACGTTAGCGGTATTAAAGTAGTCAAAGTTATAAAGATTAACAATACACAACACTTTTAATACAGCAATCTCTATTTGTATTTTTTAAACTCATAATAGCGATGGATTTGAATTTATTTTTTGATTTATTTGGACTTTACCTATCGCTTCTAGTGTTTAAAACTACACTACGTTTCGGGAGGTAAGGAAACTCCTCCCGTTATCAAGTGAACCCTACTTACATCTAAATATCAAACTCTTACACCTAACTAACCTACATTTTTTTGGATTTTTTTGATTTTTCTTTTACATTCTAATTTACACTAACACAAAGATAACAAAAAATCAAATACAATACACTAACACAAAATTTATATACACACCTAACTAACCTACATTTTTTTAATATTTTCCTTTACAATTTAATTTGACTAACAGAAAGATCTTTCTGTTAGTCAAATTAAATTGTAAAGGAAAATATTAAAAAAATGTAGGTTAGTTAGGTGTGTATATAAATTTTGTGTTAGTGTATTGTATTTGATTTTTTGTTATCTTTGTGTTAGTGTAAATTAGAATGTAAAAGAAAAATCAAAAAAAATCCAAAAAAATGTAGGTTAGTTAGGTGTAAGAGTTTGATATTTAGATGTATGTAGGGTTCACTTGATAACGGGAGGAGTTTCCTTACCTCCCGAAACGTAGTGTAGTTTTAAACACTAGAAGCGATAGGTAAAGTCCAAATAAATCAAAAAATAAAATCTCTATTTGGTTAAGGTGTGCCTTAATATTTGTTTACACAGTTTACATTATACTACCATAAATATATTTTCCTGTATAATGTAGCTGTAGCTACTTGGATATTTAATATAAACAATTAAATCTAAAACATATTAAGGAAGCAGTATAATAATGAATGAAAACTGCTATCGGTATGAACATACATCTTATCCGCAAGGTTTAACTCTCAAGTTAATATCACGGTCCACGTAACAAACTGTTTGCTCATGGGCCGCAGTCATATTTAAAACTCTCTCCAAGGTATTCCCCCCACTCTACGCACATTTACTAACCATCCCCTAACCACAACCAAACCAACGCCTCCTGGGGGTTAACGGGAAATCTCTTTGTCGAAGTTAAACCCTTTCAACTTGGCAAACTATTTACAGTTCACCCTATTTACAGCAAACTATTTACAATTACTTGGAACTATTTACAGTTCATTTGTTGAATTTTCCGAAAGGTTACTTGGTATTAGAGAACGTAAAATTAGATCGTACTTTGTACTATAGTTATTTAAGCATAGGGTAAGCCTAGTTAATTTAATATTTAATCTTAGCACACTTATCGCCTGCTATTATACGTTATATTTTCAACTAGTAATTTCAAACGATTCTGATTTAATATGAGATTTACGTAAGTTGACAAAATATTGACATATTTTCGACCATAGGCGATCTTATATTTTTACAGTATAAAAAAGTAGATAATAGTTATATTTATTAAACTCTCTAATAAAACACCTCTTCCCAACAACAATCATCACTGAGTGACCAGCAATAACAATGAGTATTAGGAATGTCATAATGAACATAACCATTACTTTTGTTAACTATAATGGCTAGACACATGTGGGTCATGACAAGAGAACTGTTGTTTAGTCAATTAACTGTCATCTGTTGTCCATCTATTATTGATTAACTGTCCCTGTTAAATGGGTGTACTTTTATATTTTTTTAATGAAAAGTAAGTTGGGCTCAATACCGTACCTGGTACAGTAAGGGATGGTTGATTTGGTTTATAAAAGGAAATAAATTCTTGATTTTTTGCGATCGTAAATGTTGCTTAAAATTTAATCAGGGACGAAAATACTTAAATTTTGATGGTTATGTCTACTAAAATAATAGTTATTTACACATCTAGGGTAATAATAGCGTCATTGCAGATTCACCATCGTCCTGATGGCGATGCTTGGAAGCACGAATGCGTTAAACACCCGAAGGCGTTATGGCTCTTACTACCCGAAGGGCGTACGCTATTTTATCTTCACCTCCCCACAATATGGGCTACGTAAGTAACAAAAATAGAAGTTTAGTTTAATTATTATGAAGTTTCATTACGAAAAATCGAGATTGGAAAAAACAGCTTATATATTAGAACAGCTGATTGAGCTCTGCCGTGAGTGTAATCGTAACGCTATGTGTCATTACCTCCCTAGGGAGTGTAAACGTAACGCTATGTGTCATTACCTCCCTAGGGAGTGTAAACGTAACGCTGTGTCATTACCTCCCTAGGGAGTGTAAAGGTAACGCTATGTGTCATTACCACTCTGGTCTGTAACACAGCTCACAGCTCATTACTTAACTCTCAAGATAAGGACAGTTAACAGTCGGTGGGCGATAAAGTATATTTTAATTCCCAGTCTGTCTTTTGTTTTTTTGTTTGTCAGTCAATGTTTTGGGATGGTTAGCATGTTTGTCTCTTGTTTTTATTTATTTATTTTGTTTTTGGCTGCAACACTAATTTTGCTTGAATGTGCTTAAAATAGCAAATCTATATGAGACTTTATAACCAATATAAAGAAATAATTGTTTATATGATTTGTTGGTTTGAAGAATTAGTAGTCAGAACTTTTATTATTTAAAGATATTTAGGTTTACTATTGTTTCATATGGTTTAGAGTATGTGTAGAGTGTAAATAATATAATATTTCTTTGTTTATTTAATTTCGTACATAGTAAGGTTGTTTAAGTTACAAATTTGTAAGGGGATAAAGTTATCTTCAGTTAATTAGTACCATACAATAAATTCTAACAGTTGGACAAAATCCGACATCATTTCAACACCAGCAGCAGTCACGTCGCCTACATTGGAGTCCAAAGATATTGGGTCAAACTGGAAATTAGTGTTTGTTTATCAGTTTTATCGGTTCTCTTTGAAGCGGCTTATGCTCTCAACCTATCGTAAAAATAGTTAACTTTTATTTCTATGGTTACATATACTAAAGTAATATTTTCAGTTATATATTTGGTGGTTGACCTGTTTTGATACAATTGTAAATAAATATTGTAGACCGTAAATTGAGCATTGTTTAGAGTTCCTGAGTGTTTGTGTACCCAGTTCTTTATGAAACTCAATATTAACACGAGTGTAGTGAACTATTTCACAGTCCTCATAACACTGGAAAACAGATATTTTTCCAGTAATCATATATAAATAGGTTTTAATTAATATTAAACCGTCACGTAAGAAGTTTTAATTCAAGTTTAGTAGCTTTTGTGCGAATGAAAAGATATAACAAACACGGAATTTTTCTGAGTGAAAATTAACTACAAACCAACGATAAGTTCAAAGACAATAAACCGCTTTTGTTGTTGTGTTTTTACCATAATTTTTTAATAATATGTTTAATTAGAGAATAATTAATCTGCGTTAAAAAGTCACAGACAGAGCAGGATGTCACCTCTTGTAGTTAATCTAATCCACATCCTTCAAGCGTATTTCGTAATCAAACCTATTCATAGCATTTCTTAGTTACTATATTTTTAAATCTTTTACTGTACATAACATATACAAAATTCCTCAAAACCTGACTGTATGGACACTTTTAGTCAAGTTTCTATCAGAGTATACTTTGAACATAAAAGTAGGAATTAGAACCTTTTGGGTTTCAGTTTTATTGTAGACTAGATGTTACCTGTAGGCTTCGCCCAGCGAATGATTTATAAAAACATGACAGTTGTGTGTGCTGCATTCTGTGGTTTGCCTGTGGAACTAGTACGAATCAAGATCAAGATGTTTGTATTTTCATCAGCTCAAACAAAAATTAATGTCCAAAAGGAATTCATGGGAAATCTGAACCCCCGTGGGGCAAAGCCCAGTAGGATTTTCACTACTTTAATATGCCTATATGCTACCCAGGACTATCAAGTAACTCTCTCCCGAATTTCAGCTAAATCAGTCCAATGGTTAGAGCGTAATTGAGCCACAAATGTCTAAACAAACATACAAACTTACAAACTTTTACATTTATAATATTAGTATGATTATTGTTAGTGTAAAAGTACAACGTACATATTCCCCTACATAAACTAGCTATTTGACAGTTCGTTGAACTAATGCTTCTCTCCATATGCATTACGTCCATTTTGAGAAGGTAACTGATGCAGTGCATTCTCGGGCTAAAGTTGTTTTAAACATATCTGCAGCAGAAGTAATTGAAGAAAACAATGGTTTATTATATTTGAACTGTACTCAGCTATTTAAGTTTTAACCTTTAGATCTATTCATGGTGCCATTTCTAGTAACTATTTAAATTCATGTAATTAAATTCTGATGAGGAATACAAAGAATGCAATGTTTATAAGAGATTCACTAAAAGCCAAGTACTCATAGAAAGCTAATTCATTTTGTCTCTTCTGTGGGTGACAAATTTGTATTTGTGGGCATTCTTTGTTCAACTTGTGAACGAATATTGACAGTAAAACAAATAATGTAATATTTTTTAATGTAATTACAATGGAAGAAAGTGAGAAAATAGTTACTAGTTTTAAAATCGTATTTATAAAGTAGTTACAATAAACATATTGCCCTTTCTTGGGCGTTATTTACATAAAACCTAACAATTTATAAAGCAGATTTTTTACTTTTAATTATATTAAATCATGCAATGTTTTAATAACATTATCTTTAATGTTACGTTTTTGGTTAAAGAAATTTGTATGTATTCAAGAATTTCTTAAAATGTGTTATATAAAAAGAAATGGAGTGTTAATTTATAAAATAAGGGAGATCTTGTTTATGTTATAATATTTTATAAAAAAATAATTTACCTACTATGTAAACATATTGTAAGTTTAACAACAACAATGAATATTTTCGGTTCAGTACTTAATTACTTAAATCTTTTTTACAATGTGTTGTAATGCAAGAATGACATTTGTTTTCAAGTGTTTTCGTAGGATGCGGAGCGGGTGGAAAGTCATTGTGGCCAAACAAACATCGGCAAAGGCTCACACATGTTCCCCGGTCAGTGACCTTTAGTATGACTCGAAATTAATGTTAAACTACTGTTTAGTATGTTCTTCATAACAATCTGTTTTCGCGAAAAGGGGTTTCTATATAAATTATTCACCACGATATAACAATTTTCACTATTTATTTCAGCATATAAGAAAACCACATTAAAAATAAACTTATAGTACTTATTTACGTATCTTTATTTAACTCTATATATTTGTTAGTGTCCCAACCAATCATAAGAACAGAAACAGTTCAGAACTGTTAGTAGTTAATTTATTAGTTTTCTTAAGGTGTTTGGTAATATTACGTTAATCCTTGTGAAATACTACTATGTAGATAATTTACTTACATACTCACCCGCAAAGTGAGTAAAACGGCTCTTGTGACACATAACTATATTGAAGTTATTTGCTTTTTTGGCGTGACAAATCGGGTATTATTTAGGCACATGTTCAAAGTGACTACAGTTTTTTACCAGTCAACAAAGGTGACTTCAACCAGTGTCTTATTTAATCCAGGAACATATGAAAAACCCTATTACGAACAACTCGGTTGTAAAACTCCTGCCTTCATTAAACAAACTAGGGTACGATCTAGCTCAGAAATCCTGTAAATCGAGCTATCAATAAGAAATGTGGTATTGTGATTAAAATCAAAATCGTTGAGACAAGTATTTTCTAATTGCAACTATTATTAATTAGCATTTGTTTTCAAAGTCGTGCTCACAGTGAATGGTCCTTAGTACCACCTATAATGTGTTGTAATGAATGTGTTGAGATACATGTAAAATTGAAGTCGTATCAATAAAGTCAAAATATGTTTTGTATCAAAATTCTTCTAATTATAATTTAACCCGTAAATTTAAAACATTCAAGTTAAAACCAAAAGTAAACCTTGACGAGAACCATTTTATAAACATTCAACCCCTTCAAAAGGTGTTACCACGGTACAGTCAGTTTAGATGTATTACGAAAGAGTACGTAAGAATCTTTTTATCACACATGATCATCTGAAAGGAGCGGTAATGTATTGTAACATAAACACAGGTTTTATTTGCAGTAAAAATGGAAACTGCATAGGTATTTGAATAATCGCCCTAACAGCACAGCGTATTTACACAATATTTGCTATTAACTAACAAATTCATGATTCAACCAAAACATAGTTCAAATTGACACAACCATTCGATACAAACTCACAACAATTTCCACTTAAAATGCGATCTAAATAAAACCGTGAATAAACTTTCTCTTCATAACTCCACAATTAGTATAATATTTAATTAACACTGATAACATTGTTTACTATTATAATACTGTTTAAAATGAATCAAACTAAAGAAGTTTCTGTCATATCAATTTGAATTAGAAGTCAAATTATCAATCATACCACGATGATAATTAAAGTAATTATACTCAGAGTCGTATATTTTTATTTTCGTCAAAAACCAGCTGTTTTCATCACATGTATTGAGGTAATTAATTAATTGTATTCCTATGGTGAAAAACAGATGTGTTACAATATATTAAATCCTAGGGCAAAACCAACATTTTATGACACCTTTCTGCTGGGTCATCAGCGGTTACTTCGCTGTTAATATACGAATTTAACTAATTATTCAACGAATGCAAAACACTTATTGCATCTGTTACACTGTCTACACCTGTACAACCTCAAGATGATAGATGAAATAATACATATATATGTTATTATTTTTTTTATTTTTATTTGCCTACTTCAGATAAATTATAGTGATTGTACTCAGTTAATACCTTATTAGGCTCTAATTAGGAATTGTTTACCCCTGCCTTCAACACTTTATTATATTGTATGTTAATACTTATAAACTCATTAAAATACTATAATGTATTTCACCGTATCATACACTACCTATAATATTACAGTAATATAAATCCTTCTTCTCTCCCTACCCTCAACAATGGGGTAATCAATTCATCGGCCAACAAGTGTCCCACGATGGCTCATTGGACCGCTTTCCCGCCATCTGCCGCTTTCTCTATTCGGCTATGATAAAGCTGTTGAATCATCATGATAATATGTCTTAGATACTGTTGATCCTGTAATCTGTATATTTTATTGCATTGTTAAATTTTAAATTAATGTAATATATTGTTAAATGTTTAGTTAAGTTTGCATAGTAAATTTGTATAACCACTTGGCTGTCTCGTAATATCCGTGGTTATATTAAATGTTTGGTTTAATTTGTTAAAAGATTTTAATATTGATTTAGCTAGCAGAATAAATCGTTGATAGTGTAAAAATATATTTATTTAATAAACTAGTCTGCCAAAATGTGTTCTACCAATATTTATTTTGGGAATTGTAAGAGCTGCTATTTTATAATTATTATTTTAAATACAACTTTGATATTCGCAATTTATAAGAACAAAAGTGGTAAGTTGAGTTTCCCCACATGCATAGATGTTTGCCGTCAGTTTTACTGTAATAACGCTAGGGAAAATGTAACCTTTAAATGAACATAAGAGCTTCACCATAAATCAAAAAATATTTGAGGTATGACACTGTACAGTTTAAAACATTAAATTTAGTAAAATATTTAGGCACAAAAGGAATATAAATTTTTATAAATTTAGTTTAATTTATCTTGTATTAATACTTGTTTGTAATTTGTCCTTAAATTTAGCATAATCTACCAAACAATTCTTTCAAATTCCAGTTATATCGTGATCACACAACCTAATGCCTTGGAAATTTAATAAATTATTTTGAATGCCCTTTATGTGTAGAGGATTGATTTATTTTTAATCCCGAAATTATTAGCAATTGTATTTAGACAAAAATACTTTTACTATGTGCTTTTACGAGAGTGAATAGTAAACAAACAAACAAAAGATGCATCTAAGATGGATGTAATAAAACTTTATCAGTTATGTATACAATTATAGGTAAAATAAAACTAAACATTTATAACGGACAACTTTCTTACTATTTGGCTGCTAAATGCGAAAAAAGAATCGTGAAGCATTTTACCATTAGTTCTTTTACTAGCAAAACTAGCATAATATTTAACTTATGATCACTAGCATATTACAGTTTGCTTGAAAGAAATCTAAAGTTGTATTTCAGTTAGATGAAATATGTTTATGTTTATGTTTATGTGTTGTTTAAGAAACGAATTCAGAGATCCAAAGATTCAAAGATCCTCTCACGTCAACCGAAGCTTACTGTGTGTCCCTAGTACGTTATTTCGGCAAACCAATGGCCGTACCCTTTACGATATCCAGGACTTTTTTCCCAATACTAACGTCGCATTCATCAGCTGGTTGCTTGCAACCAAACAGAGCCCTTCTCCTTGCCCTGAGTCTCTCGCCATCCAGTATGATGTGCTTGGCAGTCTCTTCAGACTGATTGCAAAGCCTACACTCCTGACTTTGACTTTCATTTCTAAGTCCAAGAGTGTGGAGATGTTTCCTGAAGTGGCCGTGTTCAGTTATCAAAGCAATCATCTGCTTAACCCGACCTCTGCCCATCCTCACCAACCAGTTAGTGAAGTATGAGCTAGTTTCTGCTAGCAGCCTTTTGCTAAGTGCTTGAACAGAGTAACCGTGCCATTGATGGTGATGTAAGTCCCTAGACCATTTTTTGATCGTGTTAAAAGCTGTGGTTTTGCGTATGCCACAGCTTGGCTCTTGACGAAGAATGACATACCGGAACCTCTTTTAACAAGCTTATCTGCACACTCATTTCCACCTTAGCCTACATGGCCAGGAACTCACCAAGATGCACAGAGTTTTGTGATGCGAGGTCGCTGAGTGCGTTGTGACACTCCCACACATATTTTGACTTGATTTAGTTGGAGTCAAGAGCCTAGAAGGCAGCCTGACAAACTGACAAGATCTATATATGCTTGTCACAATAGCGTCTTGCAAGGCCTAGATTGACACATACCATGATTTCACAAATTTATACTTGGAAAAATAGTACAGTGTTGTCCCAGACTTACGCAGAGTTCTGTTCTGGGTGATTCACTGTACACCCCGTAGCCAGATTTTCCTTCAATGAGAGAGCCGTCCGTGTACCAGACAAGGCTGCCTTTCCTGAAATAGGGCCCTTATTCAGATTTACACTTTTCTCTGGAGCAGAATTCATCAGAAAAAGGTTTAATGAAAACCATCTCCGTACTCATAACATCTGAAGACATTTCAAGCACAGGGCTGTGAGCCACACCTTTGGTGATGGTGCAATGGCTGTTCGGGACAGGCCTTCCCTCCATTGGCCTGTTTCAGACAGGCCTTCCCTCCATTGGCCTGCGACATTTAATCGATAGGCTGATTTTCGTGCTTCTGACTTGATGAAGATATCCAAAGGCAGTAATCCAAGAGCAACTTTGAGAGTTGCTGACGGGCTGCGTCTGAAAGCTCCAGTGACTAGAAGTGTGCCCAGCATTTTTAAACTTGTGAGTTTGGCTATGTAGTCTGGTTCACCTTTGTCCACCAGAATGTGACTTGAATCCATATGTGACTTGAGGCCCTATTAGAGTCTTATACAGCCACAGCGCTATGTGAGGCTTGATCCCCCACGTGGAGTCTGCAAATATTCTGGACGTCATGAGTGTCCAATTCACCTTATGCAATGCACTTCAAATGATAATAATTCCAAGTCAGCTTAGAATCAATTGTCAGCCCAAGGTATTTGACTGTACCTGATACTTCAAGCCCTGTTGGTCCAAGTCTCAGCCGGGAATGAGACTCCAGGTTCTTTTTCCTTGTGAACAGAACAACCACTGTTTTTGAGGGATTTATGCTTAATCTCTCTCCAAGACTCCAGACATAGAAATATTGAAGATTTACATTCATTACAACAGCAACAATATTCGAGAACCTTCCCTGTACCATGATGACTATGTCATTTGCATAACCCTGGACAGTGACGCCTCTGTCTTAGAGCTCATGAAGGAGACCGTCCACCACAAGAGAGGCCGTCCGTTCCACAGAAGAGGCGAAAGCACACTTCCCTGCGGACAACCTTTCGTGAGTTCGATCGCTATCGATTTACCTTGAAAATGGGCTCTAATCCGTCTGGAGCAGAGCACGGTCTAAATATACTTACATATAGCAGACTCAAGACCATGCCCACGCCCCGCCTGATCCATGGCCGTATAAGTAACATTGTCAAAAGCACCTTCAATATCCATAAAGGTGCATAGAACGATTTACAACAAATAACTTAGAAACTATTTTTTTAAATATCCATGGTTTTTTATATTAAAATAGTGAATATCTTTAATTGGGAGTACTTATAATCTATCCATTTAACATATTACATATACATTTACATTTTTATAGTATAATTTATTACACATCAAGTATAAGCGTGTTTTTAAATGTATTTTATAATTAAATATTTTGTCTTTATTTAAACCAAGCTTATTTTGTTATAAAAACACCTTTAGAGTAAAAAAAATACAAAACAATGGATAAGCTAATTATTTAGAAATCTATATCACTTCCTTTTTCACGATTTAACATAAATATTGCATTTTTATCCGATCATATATTTTATCTCTTCGTAAAAAATCACAGTATTATCAAAATAACAAGCGATTTCAAGAATAAATCATCATATAATATATATTGTATTGGTTTAACATTAGATACTGGAGGCAGAGTTAGTTATACAACCAGACCGCATGCAATATCCTGTCACAGGGGTCTGATGTTGACATTTAGTCTATAATTATATAGCTAAAATTAATATAGTACTTTTCAGTTTATAATTTCCCAATATTTATTTATTATTCTTTTAGAAAAAGTTTACATTCTGTAATAACAGCTTAGATATTTTTAAATATAAACGTTTTATGAAACCTTCTTCTTGGGAACTTAATCATAAAAATTAGTTTTACATTCCTATACATATATATATATATATATATATATATATATATATATATATATATGTACATATATATATATATATCATATAAATATATATATTATAGTATCCTGTTAGTTTGACTATTATTTGACTGTTATTTTGTTTCATGTCATGAATAGTAGCACTTAATAGTACAGATTACACCTATACTCGTATTTCTGCTAAACAGTTGTTTATAATTAAGTCTTATGTAGGCTGTATTTTACATACACCTGTATATAAATACTCACTTCGCTCGCTGGGGGCTTCGCCCCCAGGTCCCTGTCGTAGTACCTATGGCACATGGTTTAGTTACGCCAATAATCCGAGGTCCTATGTATACTCAAAATATAAAGTAGACTTATTGAGTGAACAAATTTAGGGCTAGCAGTACAATATTAGAGTATATACAAATTTAAAAATCGCTCCACCTCCACCCCCAGGCCCCTGTGGCCTGTGGCTTCGCTCCCAGGTCGCTGTTTGGCCACAATTTAATGTAAATTGGTCTAAATTCTATTTAAGACCTAAATTCTACAACTAATCCAAGGCTTTGATTATTTTTAAGAGTTTAACCAATAAAATCTTGCCATATGCCTGTTGATGAATACTACTTGGCATGGAGACGTTGTATGTTAAATTTTAAGCCTCCATGTATTACCTAAGTGCTTGAAAAAAATTAATAACCTTAACTGATGTATAATGTAGCCTTTTTATACGGCGTCTTTTGAACCTTATAAGGAATGTGACCACCGTTAACAACCTGAAATGACTTTGGGTAACTACAAGCCTTATGCAACAAATATGACATGATTTTTTTAGGGATTTTACCCTCGACAGAGCGCAACATAAAAAATGTACCCGAAAAACACGAAATGTCTACAAGAGGTCAAAAACTTTGATTTTTTGGGGTGTTTAAGATACTCAATCTGGGCGTGGGAGTATTTCTTAGTACTAATTCTAATGTAGGAATACTGTGTGATAAGTATTAGCCCTCTAAGTTCTATATTAGAGCGACAAACCATTAAAAAACACGAACAAATCTATGAAAAAATTTAAATTTAAAAAATCTAGCGTTATCTAAGGGTGAAGGGGGTGAGATACGGCAAAATGTCATAAGACTAAAGTTGTAGTTCGTCTAAAATCCGTGGCACGTGATGGTCTTCGTTTTTCGATCGGACAACCCGTTCGGCCGCTAGAGCTCAAATAAAAAAATACTACATTTTAATTTTTGTATTCACAATTATTTATTTTGTTGAGATATTTCAAACTAAAAATAGTAGGATTTGGGAAGAAAAGGTGCAACGTACATGCACGCCAAATCTCACGTCTCTAACTCAAGTATTATTGGTGTCACGTGTATGTCCAATAATATAAATTGGCAGAGAACCCCCAATACACTACTACTTATACTAAGAAAACGGTCATATCTAAAGATATTTAGAGTTTTTCATTTTTCGACAGGTTTAATTAATAAAACTGGCCATATTTCTGCTGCTATTTACTAAGTGTGATGTAGACATACTGCGTGCCCAATATTAGGCCTCCATCAAGTATATTAACGTGATAGGAAATAAAAAACCACCACAAAATCTCAAAATTTTAAAAAATCTAGAGCTATCTAAGGGTGAAGGAGACGAGATACGACAAAAAGTCATAGGAACAAAGTTGTAGATCTTGCAAAATCCGTGGCATGTGGTGGTGTCTGTTTTTTTTATAGGTTAATCCGTTTAACCGCTTGAGTTCAAAAACTAGAATTTTAAAATAAGCCTTTTTTTGGGGAATTTAAATATATTTTTTCAGGGGGGTTAAAATAAAAAATTGTCAAATTTGGCAATTTTCCTGGGGGTTACAAGGTAAAACCTACCTGCTTGCCAAATTTCAGGTTTCTAGCTCGTCTAGAAGTGGTCTAGAATTCGTATACCTAAGTGAGTCAGTTACACATGCGGCTGTATATATATTAGACTCGCTACGCTCGCTGGGGGCTCCGCCCCCAGACCCCTGTGGGGGGCTTCGCCCCCAGGTCGCTGTTTGGCCTCATTTTGAAGTGGCGTCAAATCAAGTGGCCTAGAACCCCCATAAGACTACTACTCATACTAAGAAAACAGACCAATGTTCAGAAATTTAAATATGAGAGCATCTGTATGGCCGTTGGAACTGTTTAAACAACACTAGATTTCAATTGTTTTTATCCGGCATTATTAAGTTACTGAGGTAGTAAAACTTGAAAAAGTAAGTCTTAGAAATTTTCTCTTTGGTTAGAAAGTGCAAAGCACATGAATGCTAAATCTGGTGTTCCTAACATTAGGAAATGTAACCGAAATACTACTACTATTAATATAATACTACGTGGAAATAAAACCGAAACCAGGTAAATAATAATAATAGTGGTATAATCAGACTCCGGGTATAATTTAAGTTATTCAAATAATTGAATAACTTTGAAACATTTTTTAGTATGACCTGTAAATAACGATTTTTAAATGTTGTGGATGGATACACCGTCATAACGTACCATAATAATAATACATGTGGTGTCTATAGGACATGTCCAACTAATCAAAACAAATTTGTGCTGGTTTTTATCCACTATGTAAGTCTAACATGCCCAAATATCAATGAAAACACTGGGAAATCTAAAAAACTAGATGATTTTCAAAATTGTTTAGGGTTCAAACAAATCAAATTGGTCATGCGACTTCTGCCACATACTTCCTGTATTGTAGAGATATCCCCTGCCAAATATTAGGACTCTATTAATATAGGAAGTACTATTTTTGAGTGTCAAATAAATAAAAACCACAAAGTTTTGGTGGAAAATTGCTAAAGATTTAAGAAATCTAGCGCTACCTAAGGGTGAAGGGGGTGAGATACGGCACAATGTCATATAAATAAATTTGTAGTTTGTCTAAAATCCGTGGCACGTGTTGGTCTTCGTTTTTCGATAGGACAGCCCGTTCTGCCACTAGAGCCCAAATAAAAAAATACTACATTTTAATTTTTGTATTCACAATTATTTATTTTGTTGAGATATTTCAAACTAAAAATAGTAGGATTTGGGAAGAAAAGGTGCAACGTACATGCACGCCAAATCTCACGTCTCTAACTCAAGTATTATTGGTGTCACGTGTATGTCCAATAATATAAATTGGCAGAGAACCCCCAATACACTACTACTTATACTAAGAAAACGGTCATATCTAAAGATATTTAGAGTTTTTCATTTTTCGACAGGTTTAATTAATAAAACTGGCCATATTTCTGCTGCTATTTACTAAGTGTGATGTAGACATACTGCGTGCCCAATATTAGGCCTCCATCAAGTATATTAACGTGATAGGAAATAAAAAACCACCACAAAATCTCAAAATTTTAAAAAATCTAGAGCTATCTAAGGGTGAAGGAGACGAGATACGACAAAAAGTCATAGGAACAAAGTTGTAGATCTTGCAAAATCCGTGGCATGTGGTGGTGTCTGTTTTTTTTATAGGTTAATCCGTTTAACCGCTTGAGTTCAAAAACTAGAATTTTAAAATAAGCCTTTTTTTGGGGAATTTAAATATATTTTTTCAGGGGGGTTAAAATAAAAAATTGTCAAATTTGGCAATTTTCCTGGGGGTTACAAGGTAAAACCTACCTGCTTGCCAAATTTCAGGTTTCTAGCTCGTCTAGAAGTGGTCTAGAATTCGTATACCTCAGTGAGTCAGTTACACATGCGGCTGTATATATATTAGACTCGCTACGCTCGCTGGGGGCTCCGCCCCCAGACCCCTGTGGGGGGCTTCGCCCCCAGGTCGCTGTTTGGCCTCATTTTGAAGTGGCGTCAAATCAAGTGGCCTAGAACCCCCATAAGACTACTACTCATACTAAGAAAACAGACCAATCTTCAGAAATTTAAATATGAGAGCATCTGTATGGCCGTTGGAACTGTTTAAACAACACTAGATTTAAATTGTTTTTATCCGGCATTATTAAGTTACTGAGGTAGTAAAACTGGAAAAAGTAAGTCTTAGAAATTTTCTCTTTGGTTAGAAAGTGCAAAGCACATGAATGCTAAATCTGGTGTTCCTAACATTAGGAAATGTAACCGAAATACTACTACTATTAATATAATACTACGTGGAAATAAAACCGAAACCAGGTAAATAATAATAATAGTGGTATAATCAGACTCCGGGTATAATTTAAGTTATTCAAATAATTGAATAACTTTGAAACATTTTTTAGTATGACCTGTAAATAACGATTTTTAAATGTTGTGGATGGATACACCGTCATAACGTACCATAATAATAATACATGTGGTGTCTATAGGACATGTCCAACTAATCAAAACAAATTTGTGCTGGTTTTTATCCACTATGTAAGTCTAACATGCCCAAATATCAATGAAAACACTGGGAAATCTAAAAAACTAGATGATTTTCAAAATTGTTTAGGGTTCAAACAAATCAAATTGGTCATGCGACTTCTGCCACATACTTCCTGTATTGTAGAGATATCCCCTGCCAAATATTAGGACTCTATTAATATAGGAAGTACTATTTTTGAGTGTCAAATAAATAAAAACCACAAAGTTTTGGTGGAAAATTGCTAAAGATTTAAGAAATCTAGCGCTACCTAAGGGTGAAGGGGGTGAGATACGGCACAATGTCATATAAATAAATTTGTAGTTTGTCTAAAATCCGTGGCACGTGTTGGTCTTCGTTTTTCGATAGGACAGCCCGTTCTGCCACTAGAGCCCAAATAAAAAAATACTACATTTTAATTTTTGTATTCACAATTATTTATTTTGTTGAGATATTTCAAACTAAAAATAGTAGGATTTGGGAAGAAAAGGTGCAACGTACATGCACGCCAAATCTCACGTCTCTAACTCAAGTATTATTGGTGTCACGTGTATGTCCAATAATATAAATTGGCAGAGAACCCCCAATACACTACTACTTATACTAAGAAAACGGTCATATCTAAAGATATTTAGAGTTTTTCATTTTTCGACAGGTTTAATTAATAAAACTGGCCATATTTCTGCTGCTATTTACTAAGTGTGATGTAGACATACTGCGTGCCCAATATTAGGCCTCCATCAAGTATATTAACGTGATAGGAAATAAAAAACCACCACAAAATCTCAAAATTTTAAAAAATCTAGAGCTATCTAAGGGTGAAGGAGACGAGATACGACAAAAAGTCATAGGAACAAAGTTGTAGATCTTGCAAAATCCGTGGCATGTGGTGGTGTCTGTTTTTTTTATAGGTTAATCCGTTTAACCGCTTGAGTTCAAAAACTAGAATTTTAAAATAAGCCTTTTTTTGGGGAATTTAAATATATTTTTTCAGGGGGGTTAAAATAAAAAATTGTCAAATTTGGCAATTTTCCTGGGGGTTACAAGGTAAAACCTACCTGCTTGCCAAATTTCAGGTTTCTAGCTCGTCTAGAAGTGGTCTAGAATTCGTATACCTCAGTGAGTCAGTTACACATGCGGCTGTATATATATTAGACTCGCTACGCTCGCTGGGGGCTCCGCCCCCAGACCCCTGTGGGGGGCTTCGCCCCCAGGTCGCTGTTTGGCCTCATTTTGAAGTGGCGTCAAATCAAGTGGCCTAGAACCCCCATAAGACTACTACTCATACTAAGAAAACAGACCAATCTTCAGAAATTTAAATATGAGAGCATCTGTATGGCCGTTGGAACTGTTTAAACAACACTAGATTTAAATTGTTTTTATCCGGCATTATTAAGTTACTGAGGTAGTAAAACTGGAAAAAGTAAGTCTTAGAAATTTTCTCTTTGGTTAGAAAGTGCAAAGCACATGAATGCTAAATCTGGTGTTCCTAACATTAGGAAATGTAACCGAAATACTACTACTATTAATATAATACTACGTGGAAATAAAACCGAAACCAGGTAAATAATAATAATAGTGGTATAATCAGACTCCGGGTATAATTTAAGTTATTCAAATAATTGAATAACTTTGAAACATTTTTTAGTATGACCTGTAAATAACGATTTTTAAATGTTGTGGATGGATACACCGTCATAACGTACCATAATAATAATACATGTGGTGTCTATAGGACATGTCCAACTAATCAAAACAAATTTGTGCTGGTTTTTATCCACTATGTAAGTCTAACATGCCCAAATATCAATGAAAACACTGGGAAATCTAAAAAACTAGATGATTTTCAAAATTGTTTAGGGTTCAAACAAATCAAATTGGTCATGCGACTTCTGCCACATACTTCCTGTATTGTAGAGATATCCCCTGCCAAATATTAGGACTCTATTAATATAGGAAGTACTATTTTTGAGTGTCAAATAAATAAAAACCACAAAGTTTTGGTGGAAAATTGCTAAAGATTTAAGAAATCTAGCGCTACCTAAGGGTGAAGGGGGTGAGATACGGCACAATGTCATATAAATAAATTTGTAGTTTGTCTAAAATCCGTGGCACGTGTTGGTCTTCGTTTTTCGATAGGACAGCCCGTTCTGCCACTAGAGCCCAAATAAAAAAAATATTGCATTTTGATTTTTTTTATTCACAATTATTTATTTCTTTTGAGACAGTTCAAACTAAAAATAGTAGGATTTGGGAAGAAAAGGTGCAACGCACACGCATGCCATATCTCACGATCCTAGTATAAATGGTGATACGTGCATTCTATTTAATAACAATTGTTCCAGAACCGGCATTTCCTTACTACTTATACTTAGAAAACTGTAAAATAAATAGATTTTAAGAGTTTTTGATTTTCCGGCAGGTTTAAGTAGTAAAAATGGTTATATTTCTGCTGCTATTTACTAAGTGTGATGTAGACATACTGCGTGCCCAATATTAGGCCTCCATCAAGTATATTAACGTGATAGGAATTAAAAGACGGCCACAAAATATAGAAAATATGCCGAAATTTGTAAATCTAGCGCTATCTAAGGGTGAAGGAGACGAGATACGACAAAAAGTCATAAGACCAAAGTTAAAGATCGTCTAAAGCCAGTGTGTCGTAGTAGTCCCCGTTTCTCGATTGGACCAACCGTTCGGCCGCTACAGCACAAAAACATGCACTATTTTGGAGATGTTAAAAATTTCTTCCCTTTTGAATTTTTTTGAGGAGGTTAAAATAAAAATCATACCTTTTTGCAATTGTCCTGGGGGTTTCAAAAGACAAGCTACATATAGGCCTAATTCCATGTTTCTAGCTTATCTAGAATTACCTGAGTAAGTCGATAATGCAGTTTGTCATTTATAGAATAATTAGGGTTTTTAATTTTTTTGGGATGTTTAATTATTAAAATATGTTAGTTTATCGAGTGTTTCGTGAAGGGTAATGTGTAAGAATATTGAGTGCCAAATATCAAGCCTTTACATACTAAATTAAAGTGATAGGAAATTTAAGACCACAAAAATAACCGTCGAAATTGCCTGAAATTTGAAAAATCTAGCGCTACCTAAGGGTGAAGGGAGCAAGATACGACAAAAAGTCACAGGAACAAAGTTGTAGATCTTCTAAAATCCGTGGCACGTAGTGATGTCCGTTTTTCGATAAGTCAATCCGTTCGGCCGCTAGAGCTCAAAAACTGTAATTTTAAAATAAGCCTTTTTGGGGGGGAGTTTTAAATATTTTTTTAGGGGGGTTAAAATAAAAAATTGACAGTTTTGGAAATTTTTCTGGTGGTTACAAGCTATAAGCTACCTGCATGCAACATTTCAGTTTTCTAGCTAGTCTAGAAGTGGTCTAGAATTCGTATACCTCAGTGAGTGAGTGAGTCAGTGAGTGAGTGAGTGAGTGAGTGAGTGAGTTACACATGCGGCTGTATATATTTTAGACTCGATTCGCTCGCTGGGGGCTCCGCCCCCAGACCCCTGTGGAGGGTTTCTCCCCCAGGTCACAGTTTAATGTTAATTGGTCCAATTCTATTTAAGATCTAAATTCTACAACTATTCCAAGGCTTTGATTATTTTTAAGAGAATAACCTATAAAATCTGGTCATGTGCCTGTTGCTAAATACTATTTGGCATGGAGAATTATTATGTTAAATTTTAAGCCACCATGTATTACCTAAGGGCTTGAAACAAATTAATACCCTTAACTGATATATAATGTAGCCTTTATAAGGCGTCTTTTGAACCATATAAGGAATATGACCACCGTTAACAACATGAAATGCTATGACTATAGTTAACTAAAAGCCTTCTGCAACAAATATGACATAATTAAGAGATTTTACCCTCGACAGAGCGCAACATAAAAAAGATACCCGAAAAACACGATAAAATCTACAAACGCTCAAAGACATTGATTTTTTTGCGTGCTTAAGATATTTAATCTGAGCGTGTGAGTGTTGTTTGGTACTAATTGTAATGTAGGAATACTGTGTGATAAGTATTAGGCCTCTAAGTTCTATATTAGAGCGACAAACCATTAAAAACCACAAAAAAAACTTATAAAAAAGCTTTAATTTAAAAAAATCTAGCGCTATCTAAGGGTGAAGGGGGTGGAATACGGCAAAATGTCATAGGACTAAAGTTGTAGTTCGTCTAAAATCCGTGGCACGTGGTGGTCTTCGTTTTTTGATAGGACAACCCATTTGGACGCTAGATCTCAAATGAAGAAATACTACATTTTGATTTTTGTATTCACAATTATTTATTTTGTTGAGATAGTTCAAACGAAAAATAGTAGCATTTGGGAAGAAAAGGTGCAAGGCACATGCATCTCACATCTCTAGCTCAAGTATTATTGGTGTCACGTGTATGTCCAATAATATAAATTGGCACAGAACCCCCAATACACCACTACTTATACTAAGAAAACGGTCATATCTAAAGATATTTAGAGTTTTTCATTTTTCGACAGGTCATTAATAAAAACTGGTCATATTTCTGCTGCTATTTACTAAGTGTGATGTAGACATACTGCGTGCCCAATATTAGGCCTCCATCAAGTATATTAACGTATATTAATTTAAATCAAATTATAATTTGTACCATTGAATTCAGCATAAAAAACAAGCAATTTGGTATTTTGATCATTGCTCTACGTCAATTGGTTACTGAGATATTGAAAGTGCTAAACACAGTACGTTGTCTAATATTATTGTTATGGAAAAAATAAAAATTGTATATCTCGCTTACTTATGAACATAAACTGATGAAATTTGGTATATGGCTTCATCTGGTTGTGGTTCATTATTTTTTGCACAAAAAAAACAATTTACCTACTTGAGTTATATTGATATTTGTGTAAAACCCCATTGTTAGAGTTCCTTGCTTCAGCAAACCTGCACACTCAGCCGCCATGTTATTCTTATGGAGAATAATTAAAATGTCATACATTGTTAATTTATGAAAGTATATTGATGAAACTTGATATGTGGCTTTATGTGGCATTAAGATACATATATAAGCATATTTATGCATTGGAAATTTGCTGAGTACGCAGGTTTGCTGCTACGGGGGTATTTATATATTAAGGTGTATACAAAATCTTGGACCTTGACACAATGACTCGTGGATTCTAAGAAGTGGGTCAAAGAGTTTTAATTTCTTCCTAGATTATATTTAACATAAGATACTACTTTTCTTTTCTTTTTAAAATGAGGCAGTTTATTCTTCTTAAAAAAAATTGAATGATTTAAGCCTTATTGTTTTTTAAGTTCTGCATTTATAGGTTGCCTATGTATTTGAACAACCGTATCAAGCTACAATAACAATGGGAGGCCTGGGGGGCACAGCCCCCCTCCCCCCAGTAAGGTTAATGTGTTACATTAAAACCTCTGGATTAGAGTTTAAAATATTTTGGCATTCAAAACCAATTGACTGATTTTAAAACGTATTGTTCATAAAGTTCTGTACTTATACTTATAGATTTTTACAGCAATATTAAGCTACAATAAAATAAATATCCTGATGGGTCTTCCAGTGGAACCAAAGTGTAAATAACTACTTTTAAACCACGTGCTCTCACTGATTGGGGACCTTTATTGCCGCCAACATATTATATTTTATCAAAATCTTCAGCTAAAATTATTATAAGGGCCTAGATGATACAGCCCTCAGTGAGACTGAGGGGTGAGTAACTACTTCATATGCACTTTGTCTGACTGATTGACAGATTTCAGGCCTCATTGTTTGTTATGTTCTGGATTTGTGTGTTATTGTCAAGCTGCAGTTATAATGGAAGGCCCATGAGGTATATTGTCAATTGAAACTTTTTTTGGTATTTTACGCGATCACTCAATCCTTATACGCGATATAAGAGCGTACTCCTAGTATAAATTGGCATAGAACCCCCAATACACCACTACTTATACTAAGAAAACGGTGATATCTAAAGATATTTAGAGTTTTTCATTTTTCGACAGGTTTAATTAATAAAAACTGGTCATATTTCTGCTGCTATTTAATAAGTGTGATGTAGACATACTGCGTGCCCAATATTAGGCCTCGATCAAGTATATTAACGTGATAGGAAATAAAAAACTGCCAAAATATTTCGAAAATATGCCGAAATTTGAAAAATCTAGCGCTACCTAAGGGTGAAGGAGACGAGATACGACAAAAAGTCAAAGGACCAAAGTTGTAGATCGTCTAAAATCCTTGACACGTGGTAGTCTCCGTTTCTCGATAGGACCAACCGTTCGGCCGCTACAGCTCAAATAAAAAGGCACTATTTTGGACATGTTCAAAATTTCCTCCATTTTGAATTTTTTGAGGGGGTTAAAATAAAAAATTGTATTTTTTGGGGATTTTCCTGGGGGTTACAAGGTACAAGCTACATATCTACCAAATTTCAGGTTTCTAGCTCCTCTAGAAGTGGTCTAGAATTCGTATACCTGAGTGAGTGAGTGAGTGAGTTACACATGCGGCTGTATAGTATATTAGACTCGCTTCGCTCGCTGGGGGCTCCACCCCCAGACCCCTGTGCGGGGCTTCGCCCCCAGGTCGCTGTTTGGCCACAGTTTAATGTAAATTGGTCCTAATTCTATTTAAGACCTAAATTCTACAACTATTCCAAGGCTTTAATTATTTTTAAGGGTTTAACCTATAAAATCGGGTCATATATCTGTTGATGAATACTACTTGGCATGGAGACCTAGTATGTTTAGTTTTAAGCCTCCATGTATCAACTAAGTGCTTGAAAAAAAATAATACCCTTAACTGATGTATAATGTAGCCTTTATAAGGCGTCTTTTGAACCTTATAAGGGATATGACCACCGTTAACAACCTGAAATACTATGACTTTGGGTAACCAAAAGCCTTCTGCAACAAATATGACATGACTTTTAAGGAATTTTACCTTCGACAGAGCGCAACACAAAAAAAATATACCCGAAAAACACGAAAACGTCTACAAAATATCAAAAACTTTGATTTTTTGGGGGTATTTAAGATACTTTATCTGGGCGTGGAAGTGTTGCTTGGTACTAATTGTAATGTAGGAATACTGTGTGATAAATATTAGGCTTCTAAGTTCTATTTTAGAGCGACAAACTATTAAAAACCTCGAACAAATCTTGGAAAAAATTGTAATTTGAAACATCTAGCGCTACCTAAGGGTGAAGGGGGTGAGATACGGAAAAATGTCATAGAACCAAAGTTGTAGTTCGTCTGAAATCCGTGGCACATGGTGGTCTTCGTTTTTCGATAGGACAACCCGTTCGGCCGCTAGAGCTCAAATAAAAAATACTAAATTTTAACTTTGTACTCCCAAATTTTCGTTTTGTGATAGTTCAATCTAAAAATAGTAGGATTTGGGAAGAAAAGGTGCAACGCACACGCAAGCCATATATCAGATCCTAGTTAAAGTATAAATGGTGATACGTGCATTCTAATTAATAACAATTGTTCCGGAACCGTCATTTCCTTACTACTTATACTTTTAAAACGGTCAAATCTATAAAATTTAAGAGTTTTTTATTTTACGACAGGTTTAAGTAATAAAAACTGGTTATATTTCTGCTGTTATTTACTAAGTGTGATGTAGACATACTGCGTGCCCAATAATAGGCCTCCATCAAGTATATTAACATGATAGGAAATAAAAAACAGCCACAAATTCTCAAAATTTAAAAAAATCTAGAGCTATCTAAGGGTGAAGGAGACGAGATACGACAAAATGTCACAGGACCAAAGTTGTAGATCTTGCAAAATCCGTGGCACGTGGTGGTGTCCGTTTTTTGATAGGACCACCTTTTCTCGCGCTAGAGCTCAAAAACTATAATTTTAAAATAAGCCTTTTTTGGGGGGTTTTAAATATTTTTTTAAGGGGGGTTGAAATGACAAAATGTTGGTTTTGGCGATTTTCCTGGGGGTTACAAGCTATAAGCTACCTGCATGCAAAATTTCAGGTTTCTAACTCATATAGAAGTGGTCTAGAATTCGTATTCCTCAGTCAGTCAGTCAGTCAGTCAGTCAGTGAGTTACACATGCCGCTGTATATTTTATAGACTCGCTTCGCTCGCTGGGGGCTCCACCCCCAGACCCCTGTGGGGGGCTTCGCCCCCAGGTCGCTGTTTGGCCACAGTTTAATGTAAATTCTGTTTCTGAATACAACTTGGCATGGAGACGTAGTAGGCCTATGTTAAATGGTAAGCCTCCACGTATTACCTAAGTGCTTAAAACAAATTAATACCCTTAACTGATGTATAATGTAGCCTTTATAAGGCGTCGTTTTAACCAGATAAGGAATACGACTACCGTTAACAACCTGACATTTTATGACTTTGGGTAACTAGAAGCCTTCTGCAACAAATATGGCATGATTTATAAGGGATTTTACCCTTAACAGAGCCAACATAAAAAATACACCCGAAAAACACGAAAAGTCTACAAGAGCTCATAAAACTTTGATTTTGTTGGGTGTTTAAGTTACTTGATCTGGGCGTGGGAGTATTGCTTGGTACTAATTGTAATGTAGGAATACTGTATGATAAGTATTAGGCCTCTAAGTTCTATATTAGAGCGACAAACCATTAAAAACCACGAACAAATCTATGAAAAAAGTTTAAATTTAAAAAATCTAGCGCTATCTAAGGGTGAAGGGGGTGAGATACGGCAAAATGTCATAGGTCGAAAGTTGTAGTTCGTCTAAAATCCGTGGCACGTGGTGTTCTTCGTTTTTCAATAGGACAACCCGTTCGGCCGCTAGAGCTCAAATAAAAAATACTACATTTTAATTTTTGTATTCGCAATTATTTATTTTGCCGAGATATTTCAAACTAAAAATAGTTGGATTTGGAAAGAAAAGGTGCAAGGCACATGCATGCCAAATCTCCCATCTCTAGCTCAAGTATTATTGGTGTCACGTGTATGTCCAATAATATAAATTGGCCAGAACCCCCAATACACCACTCCTTATACTAACAAAACGGTCATATCTAAAGATATTTAGAGTTTTTCATTTTTCGACAGGTTTAATTAATAAAAATTGGTCATATTTCTGCTGCTATTTACTAAGTGTAATGTAGACATACTGCGTGCCTAATATTAGGCCTCCATCAAGTATATTAACGTGATAGGCAATAAAAAACGGCCAAAATATTTTTCAAATATGCCGAAATTTGAAAAATCTAGCGCTACCTATGGGTGAAGGAGACAAGATACGACAAAACGTCATGACAAAAGTTGTAGATCGTCTAAAATCCGTGTGTCGAGGTGGTCTCCGTTTCTCGATAGGACCAACCGTTCGGCTGCTACAGCCACAAAAAATGCACTATTTTGAAGATGTTCAAAATTTCCTCCATTTTGAATTTGTTTGAAGAGGTTAAAATAAAAAATTATACCTTTTTGCAATTTTTCTGGGGGTTTCAATGGACAAGCTACATGTAGGCCTAATTCCATGTTTCTAGCTTATCTAGAATTAACCTGAGTAAGTCGATAATGCAGTTTGACAATTATGGAATAATTAGGGGTTTTCATTTTTTTGGGATGTTTAATTATTAAAACATGTTGGTTTATCGAGTGTTTCGTGAAGGGTAATGTGTCAACATATTGAGTGCAAAATATCAAGCCTTTATATACTAAATTAAAGTGATAGGAAATTAAAAACCACGAAAATAACCGTCGAAATTGCCTAAAATTTGAAAAATCTAGCGCTACCTAAGGGTGAAGGGAGCGAGATACGACAAAATGTCATAGGAACAAAGTTTTAGATCTTGTAAAAGCCGTGACACGTGGTGGTGTCCGTTTTTCGATAGGTCAATCCGTTCGGCCGCTAGAGGTCAAAAACTGCAATTTTAAAATAAGCCTTTTTTGGGGGGGTTTCAAATATTTTTTTAGGGGGGTTAAAACAAAAAATTTACAGTTTTGCCAATTTTTCTGGGGGTTACAAGCTATAAGCTACCTGCATGCAAAATCTCAGGTTTCTAGCTAATCTAGAAGTGGTCTAGAATTCGTATACCTCAGTGAATGAGTGAGTGAGTGAGTGAGTGAGTGAGTGAGTGAGTGAGTGAGTTACACATGCGGCTGTATATATTTTAGATTTATTTTGGTCATATATTTAAGATATGGTTATTGGACTTTATTTTCAACCCAACGAAAAAGCTTGTGAACCAGTTGTTTTCTCTAGCTCTCGTAATGAGAAGTTTACCGTCCGTGTTTGGAAACGTTAATTTCCTCCTTTTGCCAAAACTCTCTCTTTTCTCTTAATACTTGACTCACACCTAATAAGGGGTACGAAAAAACATTCAAACAAAGACTTATCAAATATTTTATTTTAGAGTAACGAGGTTGCTTTTATAAAAAAACATAAAATATAATTAAGTTACCAAAAAAAACACAATTTTTCTAATACCAAACTTATTTCAACTGTAACAAATTATTTAATTCCATGCAAGATGCATAAGGGATAAATGTTGTAAAATAGTTAATATGAAATTAAGTGTAACATTTTATTACATGTTAGTTTTGATGACACTCACAATCAAATGTAAAGTTGTTTTATATGATATATCTTTACATAAATTAAGATGTATGAATAAATTTGAAACCATTGTTCTCGAGTATATGCCATCATAAACAATCATAATTATAGAATAAACTACAAATGACACTTTTACCGCCTAAACTATGGCGCAGCCCTTAGAATTATGCTTCAGTTGTAGGCTTAACTCTATTCTATGGTTATCTTAAAATACCTTGCACAGTTTCATCTCATACAGATTATAGAGGCAAGTATACTATAGCGGATATAATCTCATTTATACAAATTATGAGTTGATGAATGTAACTCGGTAATCAGTTGGCTTTCGAGCTACCTATAAGAAGATAAATTAATGAAGTTACTACTTGAGCGTCTGTTTGTGACATTGACAAATGTTCTGTATACACCTGACATGTTAAATCCTGTGGTTGACGTTTCACTGTTACCTTCAGCTTAAATGTCTAAAATTTAAAAAAATTGACTTTTAATGTATGGACAATTAATAGGATAACACTTTTTTCCTTCCTGTCATTTAATATTTTAAGTGTTTCTTGGATGTAAGCATACGTAGTAAAGAGTGCTTGACACTTTCAATATGTTTGTGAAAATCAGTTGCAGCAAATTGCGTTTTAAAAAACTACTAAATATATTTATACATGTACTGTACTTACATATGCTACGGTAAATACTGTAAACATTAAATATGGTAAAAGGAAAACATATTTAAACCATTCTCGTGGGTCATCATTAGACCCAATCAGACTTATTGACTAGTGAACGAGAACGAGTCTACAAAAGGCTTAAGCGTTTAAAATCCCCTCCATAATGCTTTATATATGTTATATTTGGATACTCATGATACGAGTGATATGAAACCTGATATTTCCTTCCTACTATGGCGAACATACTCGGTGGAAGTGACAAATATGGTGGCCAATACTAAAAAAATACAAATATAAAACACGTGTTAAATACAAAAATATGATTGAAATTAAACTGAACGTAAGATTAAGACATGTTTATGGAATTTAAAATTAAAACCATTATAAACAAATTTATTAGATTATTTTATTTCTCTCTTTGAGTTAAAAGGGTTTCTGCAGACATAATTAAACATGCCTATAAAAAAATAAAAAAATAAAGAGCTAAAACGATAGTTTATTTATATTACAGTAGTAAACAGTTTTACCAATCCTATTGTGGTTATTTTACTTCTGGCTATTTAAGTCAAGAGCTTTTATTTCATACCAAACAAGGTTACCCGCGATGAGTACTAAAAGTGACTGCTGATTAAGTTGTATTCCAGTTGCCAAAATGTTAACGATTTCGTGTGTATAAATGTTCAATAGTACCAAAGACCCTTCATACTCGATTTAGAACATATTTAATCACGAATGATCAAAAAAAACCTATATACTGACATTACTTACCTCCTTAATGAAGCTATTGTATCGGCCCTGGACTATAGGTCGTGACCACTTTGTTCTATTTTAATTGCATGTAAACATATTATACACAACGTCGTAAATACATTTGTTATAGCAGGGAGTAATTAAAGTAATTATCAGCGTTGTAAGAAACACTCAGCTGAGGTTAATGGTGTCATTATGAGCTGTGGCGACGGAAATATTACCTCTGTAACTTTGCCCATTAAACTTCTCGTTGACGCGTCGCAAAAAATATTCATGCTTAAAACCTCTGAAATTATTAGTCAAATTGTGAACTTTAACTATGTCTTAGGAGAGATTGACGTTTTATTGTTTTATAATCTTTATTTGCATGATTAACAGTACTTAATAAGCGTACATTATGGTGTTTCAATTTTAATCATTTAAATTGAGTGATAAAAAGGTTTTATCAATTATTAATAATAACTTAACGTTCATACTTGCTTCGCCCAATGTTACTTTTGAATCCTCACAACTTCATTCTGGAACACCGGTATTTGTGGCGTTTTATACAAAATACTAGACATGATGAAAGCTCAACAAATTGATTTTATATAGCTTTTTTTGCTATTCCACCAAACTAAAAAAACATAAAACTAAAATTCTTACAGTTTGATGGATAAAAATTGCTCTAAGAGGTATTTGTACTCTTGCACTTTAGAAATTAGCCCATAATGTTAAGAAGTATGTAATGTAAAGATTTAAATTTACACAATGAATGAGCATGTTATAGGACGCCATTCACAGTTATGACTAAGGGGGTGGTATAGTCGGACACTTCACTTCTATACTAAAGAATTTAATTTTGATAATAAAATGATGTTGCTCTCAAGAATTAATATTAAACCAACCCCTGATAAATTATAAATTAGGTATAAAGTAATCGTAGACAAATATTTTTATTATTTTCTCTACTATCCTACATATTAAATGAAAAATAATTATAACGTTTATAAAACGTCACTTATATCGTGCCGTCACTTTCACAAAAAAATAAAAATAAATAAACCCAATATATTTTCATGAAAAGATGAAAATATAACAGAATATTAGATGGTATGGCAAACTGGATTATAAAGTGTAGTTACCCAGTCTTTCTCTCTCACATATGTGGTTACCAAGTGGAACCATACTCTGTAAAGATTTGAAGACGAAGTTAAGACCAGCCTTACAGAGCATAATAATAAACATTTTAGAAATTGTCTTGTCATACACATTAACTAGGTCATAAATGGAAAAAGTATGTCATAAATTTAATTTATGCAATAAATATTGATTTTTATTTTGGTGTAAAAGTAAAAGTCCTCTAAATATGCCAGGAGAAAAAGGTGTGTTTCAAAGAAATTTTCTTTGAAAAACACTAAAAACAATGAACACTAAAGAGGGATACACAAAAGTGAACTAAAGATTTGCCTAAACGAATGAAAATTAAACGAACCTTAGACTCGAGCGTTATGAAATAACTAATGATTTCGCCTTCAGGGAATTCACTGCATTATACAACTTTAAACTAACGTTAAGTTAGCATTAGGTAGTAAATAAGTTTACTTTATTTGTGAGATTGTTAAGGGTACTTACAAGTAAATAGGTTGTTATAATCCTAATAAACAAAAGATAAGTGCAGTCATATTGTTTATACATTTTTATTCATATTACCTAACAGCCACCCGAAAAAATGGAGAAACTTTGTTATTTAAATCCGAAAATATGTTGTTAGGACTTGTAATTGTGTACGAGTCGTTTTAGGCTTTTACTAGTGTATGGTTTTTGTGAAGCTTAGCAGAACATTCGAGTTCAAGTAAGCAGCAAAAGGAAATAAATTAAATCATTAAGGAACGATTAAAAATTATAGCTTATTAAGAGACTTAGGACCACTTTATCAGGGGACCACCCGGCAACGGATATCCGGTGTATCAAATGTCAGTTAAACTATTGATATAAAATCACAGCGAATAGCGTCGTGCTAAGGGTATAGCAGCACTGCATTGTATTTCTGAACCTGCTCGAGTGATCTTGCTCTATACTGTACATAAGTGATCTATAAAAATTAAGTGGTGACCCACTTATACTTTACAGTTGAATATTACAATGACATTGACATTTTGCGTATCATTTGGTAATATTAAAGCTGTTACGCTTAAAAAACACGGATACGTATTTTGCAAAGAACCGTTTACAAATTTTCAAGAATTTATTTTTCCCAGTTATTGGTATTTCAGGGACATCTATGGTATCCAAATAAATGGTTAAGATAGGAAAACTATGGTTTATTCTTAATCCCGGCTCATCCATTTTGGTTTTTAAAGACTGTACTTTATTAAAAACTCGATTAATCAAGAGTCATATTGAGTTCCTATTTGCTGATCCTTTAATTTGTTCGAACTAAGGATATCTGTAGTTTGTGCACACTGTTAAAGAATGAACTTCTATTTCACTCTTAACCAAACGAAAATACTCTTAAGATACAAATGTAATCTATTTAAAGTAAAATACCTTGGTACAATTTCTTTATAATCACGAATTTAAAGTGTAGGCCCTACATCTGTTTTGTTTAGATTAAGCCAAAATAAATCTAGACAATTGGTCAAACTTAGGCCCTATTACAACATTTTATGTAAATAAAACATAACAAAATTAAAGCAACCAATTTGGTTTTATATAGTATTTGGTTTTTAATAATTCCGTTACGTATGAAAAAAATATTGCTCATTCAATTGTTAAATATGTGTACTTATAAGGCAAAGATGATTTATCCTGATATAGAAGGTAGGCTGGTATAACAATACCACATTCTACCTATTGACTGCCTTTTAAACCGTGGGTAATACTAATAAAGTTACAAGTTAGAAAACAAGAAATAAAACACTGGTTTGGAACAACAGATAACAATCAATTTGAAAATATGTTCTTTGAAAATGCGCCTTAACAGTTTTGATCCTGACACACTTAGTTGTTTTGATAAAAGATCAAAATATTTTGATTGCATCCTTTGTCCTTTTTTGTTTTGTTTTGATGTCTAAAGTATGCGACATCAAAACGCATACGCATACGCGTTTTTGTTTTGATTTTAGCTGCGATGAAAAGTTAAAACTAAAGTGGCGTTTGTATAGTTTATATTTGTAGAATCGATGATTTATAATCAAACAACTTAATGTTATAATTAAAAAATTTATGTAAAATACTAAATGTTAATTCTGATTTAAAAAACTATAGTAGTTATTAACTATTAATTACATTTAACTAGATAGATATAATGGATTGGATTTTCTAAATTAACTCACACCTTGCCACCTATTTTTCATGCCCATATACATATGATTATTTCCTTGGCTAGGTTAAAGATTTTACTTCTACAAACTATTATCTCGTAGTTCTTTATACTATTGTTGTGTAACACAGTTATTGATTGATTTATGGTAACTGAGGCTTAGAATATTATTTTTGCAAAGATCTCTGTTTTATTTTTGTTATTCTTGGATAAGTGAATAACCATAAATAATTTAATTCAACATACTTTTAGTTACATTAATTTGATTATATACTAAGCTGTCATATGTAAAATTCATAAATATATATGTACGTTATTAGATAGTAATATATCAAGAAACTAATTACATTATACTTAGGGTTTGGTAAAAATCCAGGTCGGTATTTTATGCTATTTGCATTGTATGTCAAAGAATAAGTTATTTAAATTTATAACTGATTATCTAATTACTGAGGAGAGACCGAAACTATGATGTATTTACTGATAAAGTTTAATTTTGAAAGGTTATTGCGGCTTTTCGAAACTCCATAGTTAATTGATTTGAAACGTAAAGGAAGATTTATAATCTAGTTCTATAAATATCTATGTATTATTATTACAGTAGAGTCTCGATTGTCCGACCTTCGGTTATCCGACCTTCCGTGTTATCCGACCGTCACCGAACGAGCATGATTCGGACGAATAATTTCCACGCGCCTAGAAAAAAAATCAAAATTTTTAACACTGTTTTTATTATTGTCCCTGTTTTCCGACCGTCCCTCTGCACGATCGGACGATTGCTTTCCGCGCACTTAGAAGGAAAAAATCAAAATTTTTACATTTTTTTAATATTTTCCGTGCTATCCGACCTCCCCACTTAACCGACCTTGCCGCGGCCGGTTTAGGTCGGAAAATCGAGACTACTGTAAAATAATTATGATCCATTATTTAAAATGAAACATATAGTGTAACAGTTATAAATCAATGCAGGCATCACGTTTATACATGTTTTTATGAAAGTTGGCGGTAAACGACAACAAAAATTCACTAACGTGTGTATTTTTCTCTCTCTTGATCCTGAAATGGTTATTTTTCAATAAACCCCACTGGTTTTCATCTAGAACATTATAATTTTTATTCAGAACATTTATTACACAGTCTTTCCACCAGGTAAGACTCCTGTCAACATGTTTAATACCTCAAGGTTATGTCACAAAATATACCATATACTATATGGCCTATAAAATAAAGCTCATGTTTTAATGCAATCAGAAATCTACTAAGATACTCTATAAATGTTTAAGTCTTCAAAACTGTTATTAGTTTTCCATTTATTAGGTTAACTTGTTAACCAAAATTATTCATTAGGCGTAGCCCCGGTAGTGTTGCAACCTCAATAAATAGGTAGATGCTCACTTTGCAAAGTTTCCAATTTGTAAGTAAAAAATACTACTTATCTGGATAAAAAAAACTTGTTCAACCCTATTCTTTGAAAAATTACTATATTATACTATTTACAAGATAGATACTTCACTTCAATTTAATTTAAAATCTAATATTTTTTTACCAGAAAAATAGTACTTTTATTGCTATTTTTAATCTAGAAATATCAACACAGGGCAACTTAAAATTATTGCCAGGAGTAATAAATATTTCAGATAGAACATCAAATTGTATTTATATACATTGCTCAATAAATTAAACTGTACTTGTTATCCTTAACTACGCTCACACTTTTCTTCCTACTAAAACTCATCGTAAAGGTTTCCAGTTATGTTACATAGCAGACAGTGACATAACAAAGCCGTTCAGTACCAGTTCAATAAACCTCAATATACTTGCGGCAAGAAGTTTTACAATTTTTATTTTAGATATGAAATTATTAGGGATAATCTTAATAGTTAATTGGTAGAGAAGCGGTCGTGGCTCAACCAATGAGACAAATTCCATAAGTTAGGGTGGTATAAAATCTCAGCAATCAGGGATGCAAGTTCACCAAGAAACATTTAGCAAAAATTGTTGAAAATATAAGTTATAATAAAAAAGCACGTGATCATGGCTGCACTCACTGATCTCCCCCGTTTTCTATTTTTTCTATTGGTTAGAAATATATCTAAGGTTACTGAGGTTGGGCATATTGAAGATGATATTTTTAAATATTTTAGTACAACATATCTTACTTGTAAGCAATATCTTAATAATACAAAAATACTGATTAAAAAAAAGAAACAGTCTTATATACATATTAACTATAACAACAATTATTTTTTTTTTATTGGAAGTCATGTTTAAAATACTAACAGACCCATGATGAAAAAACAACAACAAACCATAAGAATAAACTTACATTTAAGGAATAATTGCAAAATTAATAATTTATTTAATTTACCTTCATTACGAATCATCGATTTGTCGATACTTCCTTTCAGAAATAGCTTAAAATATAAATGTTTTATAAGTCTAATACAATCCAAAATCTTACTTTTAAGTACTATACAAGCTTTTTATAAAGGTATCTAAAAACTTCACGTTTTGTGCACTTTTAAAGATCTTAAGTCCGTCAAATCATTTCAAATTTCCCAAGCTTATCATTCTCGTATTATCTCCAAATTGATTGATGCTGATTAAACCACATTTCATTGTTACTTGGTCCAGCCCTGAAAACTGCTTCAAACTGAGCGCGTGGTTCAGTTCCACAATTTCTCCACACAATAAGACTGGAGTTCAGTTTTGGAAACTTATCGTTCAATAGTGCTTGGGTTACATGTCTCCCATGAAATGTCTGAGCTTCGTAATATTCTGTGCCAGGAAGATTAAGCAGTCGATGCTCATTGAGATAAACTGAAAAAATATATAGTTTTTGCAAAAATTGGCAGTACACCTATATGTAATAAAATTAAAATGAAACTTTTTAAATAATGGTCCCTAGAATAAAATTTGTGAAAATTGTAAAATTTAATACATTTGTTTACCAATTAAATAAAACACTTTACATCTACCCTTTGTGCAATCATTAACTTTTAACGTTATTACTGATGTCATGAAATACTCATATTAAACTAAATATTAACTCAATATGCTTTAATCTATTTTAAAATGTGTAGGTTTTTATATTACATATATACAGCGTGTCAAAGAAGTCATAATTCAAAAAATATTAATGATATATTTTTTATCTGGTAGCCTATATTTTGTTACAGGTTACCTTTACGAAACAAAAAATTTAATGATACTAATATTACAAATGTGAAAGTTTGAATGTATGTATGGATGCATGTTTATATATCCATCACACTAAATCTACTAAACCGATAATACTAAATTTTGGATGAACATAGCTTACATATTACGAATAACATATACCCATGACAATGCCTACATCCAACCTTAGGACTCCACCCCATGGGTCCTGTAAGGTCCAAAACAAATCATATGGGAGGATATATTTTATAAAAGTAACAGCTGTAGTTCAGATGTTTCACAGTTACTGAAAAGGAAGTAATGCGGTAAAATATAAACAAAGATTTGATAGAACTTGCCAGGTTAATATTGAAGTTTTGCGAGCTAAGCCGCGTGTAACAGCTAGTTATTAATACACACTGTGATGTTTAGGTGAAGTAGGCCCTCATGCTTTTAAAGCCGATGTCTCAGTAAAAATACAAAATGTATCTATTAAATATATTATTAAATGTAATGTAATTAAATATATCATTATTGATTACATAATAAAACTTTGAAAAGTAACAATAAAATAGGCTGTTTGGTAATTTGTTGTTGTTAAGTATTTGAGTGGCATACGATCACATTAATATTTCAAGGAAAATTTAAGTATGTTAGTGATTCGAAGAGGTCATGGTTCATGGTTTTGATTTGTTTCCATACATTTTCATGGTCCATGTACGCTTAAAAACACATTGTAAGAATAGAAAAATCACAGAAAAAATTTTAATATTCTGATATTTCATCCACTTGGAACAATATAATCATAACATAGGTACACACAAAGATAAGGGTCATTCTTTTACCGTGAGGTTCAAACTGGTTGAGATTCTGACAAAATCCAGATGTAGAAGCTCTTTTTCCCCACAACCAACAGCGGTGAGTAAAATTCTTACCTGTAAATATGCGAATTGTAAATCTTAATAATTGTACATTGTCATTTCTTAATTTTTGTACGTTCATGTATCAGAAATCATCAAAAAATGCTATAGTAAAATGTTTAATATTAAAAGTGTAGGTAATTATGCATTAATTATACCGACCACCAGATTTTAGGTGAATTTTCAAGGGGGACAAACCAAAAAAACTATGTGGATCAAAAGTAGAGACGTTTTATTATTTATCGTACAACTTACAAACATTTAGGATGACTCTTACATTTCTAAGACTCCCAGAAGACAACAAAATAGGCGTTATGTGACCTCCTTCCTTCCCTTAAGGTGGCTCTTAAGGTCCGTGGGAACCGAGGAGTACAACGATTTGTGTCCAACAAAGCTCCACGTAGCTTCAATTTTTACCAGTGGCCGCGCTAGGCGTGCCACCTTCTAAACCGGTTTTACGCATTACTGCCAACCGAAAGGGAATCTATGGATTCGCGGGGAAGTTAAACGAACAAGGTAACTCCCGATGCTGCCAGTGCCAGTGGCAGGCTGATGTCTCGGCTGTTACCTCACTGCTTCTATATTCCTTTAAAAATTTCCTTAATAATCTCACTTTGGATTTAGCCCCGAACTCAAAATGGTTGTCACGACCATTTTGCATGGATCAAAAATGTATAAACAATTAATATATATTATTAAAATGTATGAATGCATAGAACATTCATGTATATATACTTACGTAGTTGTCAATAGAAACGTCCATAGGATATAAAATGTAGCTTTTATGATAAAACGTGTAAGATTATTTAAAGAATAGATCCATGAACAGAACAAATAATAATATATGTGAAACTGGATAATATAAATAATAGTTGTGGGACCTTAGAAATGATATAACTTTAATTTCGGAATAGTACACAACATTTAAACGTTGTAACTGTGTAATATTATGGAATTATTGCTCAGATAAATAGTTATCAATCATTTTGTATAAGGGATGAAGTAAAACAAATTGTAAAGTAAAAACCTGACTGTATTACACTTAGATTTTGTATACAGTGTACAGCTATTATTCTGCCTATTTCCACACTGGAGGCATTTTCACCGTCACAGGAGCAACTGAGGAACTGAACTGAAGGTTTGCGGACAAGGAAAAGGAAAGTGTTGTAGGGGATGATCTTCCTGGTAGTGACACAGGTTCTACCCCTCCCACCCTTGCTCGAGGGTCGCCTCGTCGCCTCTCGGCTCTGTGCTCTTGGAAATCGGCGCGGCCGCCGCGCTGCGTTAAAAATATTTTAAAACCATACACAGTTTGAAGATGACATGAAACAGATAGTGATGAAGTTCGCTAAAGCCACGTTTAGATTTATCCCCGCCGAGTTACAGTTATGATTTTTAATAAGAAACTTCTTACTATACGGTTAACGAAAACTAATATAACGAATTGCAAGCTGTTTTATATTAGTCAATCTGTTTTATATAAGTTTTCGTTAAATATAATTACTAAATAATTCTTAATATTTGTATCAATTGTAAACTGTAATAAAAAATCTTAATATTAGTTAAATTTGTTAACAAAATTATTGCTTAACGTAGGATTAATTGTATTCAAATTGTTGGTGTATTACAATCTATTAGGTTTAATTGTTTAATCCAATCATATTTAATGATATGGATCATATTCTCAAACGGTAAAAAGCCCAGATAATGTCATTTGAAATTTAATTTAGTCATATCATCAAGAATGACGGTATGGAGCGACAGGCAAATATTGTATCTTTAGAGTAATTTGAAACAAAAACGAGTTCGCACGCAGCATGCTGACGTGAGGGAAGTGAATTTACACTTAACAACTTTTAAAACTCAAAATCAGTGTAAAAACATACATTTATTCAAATTTTTATGAAAATCTGAAAACAGTGATTTTTTGGCTGATCTGATGCTCCTGGGTTCATTTACCTGCAAAGCTGGGAATACAATTAATTTTGCGCATTATAATGTTAAGAGAAGGTCCAGACAGGCTTGAAAGTAGGCGTGAGGGTGCTGGGGATGATACAAGTACTCTAACAAAGGATTAACAGGCTTTTCTAGTGTAAAACCCCCATAAGACAACGTACTGTGTTTAGTCGAAACACATTTTCTTTAATAACTCGGTAAATATTTATGCTAGAATGACGAGAGGGGGCTTAAAACTTTCGCCTCACTAAATCCCATCTTTTTATATGCACTAATTTTACATACGGGGCTTTTCTGACGACCCTTTTAGGGCACAACAACTCTAAATTTGAAAGATTAATCCCCAAAAAAGGGCTTTTAAGTTTTCCGATTTTTTTTGCCCAACGAATTACAGAAATTAACTTATTCAACTGATTACAGAAAGGAACGTCCCTAACAAATTTGAAGTAAATCGGACAAAAAATGCCTTCGCTAGAGTACATATATATATATATATATATATATATATATATATATACACGGGGAACCCAAAAAGTGCTCGTAATATATCGATTTCTTCCAGATCACAAAAAGTGCTCGTAGCCGGGAGCGGTTATTGTGCTATAGAAACTAGTGCAACAGCTTGATATATATTGACCCACAGCCCAATAAATGCTCCCAGTGCTGACAATGAACAAAACAAAATATACCGTGTCACACATTTATTATCAAGGTACTTTATTTACCTTTATTTTATCAAAGCAATTCGTGTGCTAAACATTATGTTCTAACATTTTCCTGTCCAATATAATAATTACCGACAGTATGTTGTTTCTATCGCTAAAACTCAGAAAATATTCTTGTTGTCACTTAGTTTTGTTGTAAGATTAAACAATATCATCTCAAAAGATATACACAAAATTTCGGAATCATTTTGTTAGACCTAATATGACATTTAATGCTATCTATCATGCTTATGAACTTCACAAACGGTCATACGGGCTTATACTATCACGTGTGAAGAATAAAGATCTGTTTGGACTTTCTCTATAGTGGGATATACAGAGTGTCCCTAAAAAGCTTCACCAGACTTCATAATTTTGTTCTTTGGGGCAAAATAAGCAAAAAAGTTCCGTAAACATAGGTCCTATCTCGCTTCGTTTACCGTCTGTCGGTCTGTATGGTTTTTTTACATAATTTGTCATAACTTTTGAACCGCTTAAGGTACCAACTTCAAACTTGGTGTGAGTAATAAAACTATTAGTATTTAATTTTTATGCGGATTATCAAATTTCAACTTTGGGCCAATTTAAAATGACGGCCATAATTAGTTTTCATGGCTTAATAACTCAAAAACTATAAATTTTAGAAACATTTGTTACGAGACAAAAAATATGTAAAATTGAATTTACTTTCAAGAAATGTACAAATTATTCAGGGTCCTAACACAAATAACGGAGAAAATATAAATTTTCCAAAATTACCATAGCAACTTTTGGTAATTGTTCACATTTTCAACTTTGGACAATTTAAATTTTTTCCGTTATTTGTGTTATAACCCTAAATAAACTGTACATTTCAACAAATTAAATTAAATTTCAGATCTTTTTACTCTCTAGCTAAATTTTTCTAAACTTGATATTTGTTGAGTTATTAAGCTTTGAAAACTGAATATTATCACCATTTTGAATTGGTACAAAGTATAAACTAGATTCTCCGCATGACAATAGGTCCTAATAGATTTAATACTCACACCAAGTTTGAAGTTAAAATCTTAAGCGGTTTTAAAGTTAGGATCAATTATGTACAAAAAACATACAGACCGACAGACTGTAAACGAAGCGAGATAGGACCTATATTCACAGGTTTTGCTTTGCTTATTTTGATAAAAGTGAACAAAATTATGAAGTTTAGTGATGCTTTTCAGGGACATTCTGTATAACGCAAATAGCACATTTGAACAAAAGGTTACTAAGTAAATGAAGAGTAACTATAATCCATGAATGAACATATAACTAAAACAATTTTAAGAGATTCCGGCGCTTTTTGGTCACCCGGAATGTACATTTTATTTCACTGCTTGATCTCTTCACTTGTGATCTTTCACTGAGTAAATCTTAGGCTTCTCCAAACCGCCTTGTATGGCACACTGCGCTAGAGTGGCCTTCCCCCTCCCTCGTCTCGGTGTGCACCGGCGCGGCGCCGCCGGCGTCCGGCGGGTGCGGTGGTAAGTGAGTCATCGTTGAGGCTGGGGTAATACGTCCTTGTGGCGTTCTGCCCAAGGTACGAAATACGAACGACGAAAAATATTTTCTAAGTGGTATCAGAATTGGATTTATTTTTAGGATTTACTACGATAGTTTGAAGCCCATAAAATACGTTAAGTTACAAAATAAGGTAATTTTACAGTATAATACGATTTGCATTGTTTCAAATAGTGCGAGGTTATTGGTAAAAAGAAAAACAACTATACCAAATTCCACGATAGGCCATCCTACTCGACAAAAATGTATTAAAGGTGAATTTCATACTTACTTTGGTTTAAAATAACTTTTTTGTTCATGTAATAAAACAGGCAGACCTTCAGACGGAAAACCGATGATTTTTAAATAAATGTGAATAAAAACTTTTTCCTTGCCACTTCTGTAGAACAACCACTCCCAAAAAATTAACTTAATATCATAATAAACATCAAGTTAAATAAATAATATGTTATTAAGTAGTTAGACAAATTAATGCGAACATTATAGTTACAGATATAATTATTTTATTTCAATTTACGTTACATAACTGAAACATCCTCATTGTAAATTTTAGGCAATATTTAAAATCGCCATCAAAGCAGCACGTTTATCTTTTCCTCGTATTAGGGTACCGTCATTTTTATAACGGACAATACCTTCATAATTTTGTTCCTCTGGTGGGATATCCAATGGATCATAATCAAAATCATCCTTTAAGGTGATTCGCAACATTGTGCAGCACAACACAACTGATAACACCATGTCAGTTTGGGAATCTTGCCCAAAGAGACTCTAACACAATTACCAAGAATCGGGAATCTCATTTTTACCTGGCCGAAACATATTTCAATGATCACCCTCTCTCTGGCATGTATCAGATTACAGCTGATATTCTCCAGAGGCAAAGTTATTTGGCTATACCTTTAATATTGTCTATGGTGTATCGTTCTTGATAAATGAAAGATACTGTAGCACCAGAAAGAAATCACTGCATGCATAGAATAACTGTGTTTTGTAAAATATTTTGCACATTTAAATTATACCGGATAACATACAATAACAATCGATATATCAATGGAAACTCCGAATGAAATCGAACCATGTAGGTACACCTTTTACTACGTACGTACCGAATGATTTAGCACTGTCATGCATCAAATTATGTTACTGCAAAAAAATAGGCCTAAGACAGCACAGCAGTGGACTACAATTGGCAATCAAGAAAAAAGGTGATGAATAATATTGACGCAACTCCTTAGTTAGTATGATGCGTATTTTGCATCCTTATGCAAAATACGCGTCATTCAAGTATAGCGGTATAATCGTGTGGTAAACATATAGTTGAAACAAAATACATAAATAAATAAGTACACATAATATGCTTGCATGATAAACGGATTAAATCAGTTTAAAAAAAAAAATTTCATCATAATATAACAACACAACGAGTGATGGACTTCTAAGGTTTTTAGGTAAGGCTTTCAAGGCCATGGGGTGTACTCGACCCAATGACGTATTCAAGCCCACATTCGCACCTCTCCCCCTCCGTCTTCGTCATATGGAACAGAGTGAGTGTTTTTAAAAACCTTAGCGGCAACAACAAACAATAATAAATCGGCGGGATGATCTGGTTCAGGTAGGTCTTCTAGGTCTTCTAGGTCTTCTAATGTCGTTGGGACCATTGGCGGGAATACGGTCTCAGTATTGCAATAGACGGCAGTATTGAATTCAAGAAAGGGTTTTATGACATAAGTAATTTAACAAAAAGTAGTCTAGAGACTATGACTATGAACTTAGCTTGCCCACCTCAATAGAGTTTGATAGGCGAATCAAATTATAAAGCTCATTAAATTGCAATACGTAAACGTGTGATTCAACCATTGAGTTAGTCAATTTTCCCCCTGGCCGTCAAAATACTTATAGCAAATCATCTCGCTCCAACTTACGGTTTGCGTATCTTATTGTACCTACATCTGTATTGATGGAGTTGAAGTTCATTGGGGAGATAGCTAATACACTCAAAGACATAGGCCTACATCTAATCAAAATGTCATTAATCCTCTTAGCCATAATTTTTAACACGTATGTTAAGAGGGGGCTCCAGTCCTCTGCGTCTACCTGCTTCTCCCATAAGACCAATTTTAACTTTTAAAGTATGTCTCTCCTCAACGGGTTATCCGAAATACATTATTTATGGTTCATTTTAAAGATCAAAACATATCTAGCGATTTCAGTTAGCAGAATTCCGTTATCATAAATATTTCGTGCATAAAAAATCGTAAATATTTAATATTTTGGAATTTTATTGATCGATTAATTATTTACGATATAGAAATTCTGCTTGCTAAAATCACTAGGTATATTTTTGCTATTTAAAATGAGCCATAAATCAACGATATCGAATAACCCGTTGAGGAGGAACGGGCTTTGAAAGTTAACATTGGCCTTATGGGCGAAGCAGGTAGAAACGCGAAAAGTTTCGTGACTGGAGCGCCCTCTTAGGAGGGATCCCTACTCCCGATCAAAATTCGTTCGCAAACCGCCATTTTATGCGGCTAAACTTCCATTAGTTTTGTATGTTCAAGGAGAAAATAATTATTTCATAATATAATTACGCACTTAACACACAAATATATCGGGCGTTTACACGTGGCCCTGATCTCCCGCAGCGGCGGCACACAGACACTGACATAGCATAAGGTATCTTTAACACATATGCAGAATAACTTCTTAAGTAGCATAATAAATGTTGTTACAATTAACATGGTAAGATGAACTACGCCTCAAAACACTACAAAATATATTTACACTTGTGCTGTACTTTAACACATACGTAAATTTACAAAAGAGATAGTAACTGAATATTTTAGAATACAATATTTATTCATTATAAAATTTAAAATCATAAGCGAAAAGAGATGGTGTAACAAGTTTAAAGATCACTCAACCCACAGCAGAGTAATTGCAATTTTTGGCAAGAAATATGTGGCAATGTAATCAGGATTTGGAAGATTTAACTCGTAAAGATGTTAATTTCTTTTTTATGGGTTAAGGACTCTATAAAATATCACACAATCTCTTTCGGCTTACAAGTTCACATCTTTTAAGATCTTTTTAAGGCCTAGATAAATTTTCACAATTTTGCCGTTTTGAAGGAATTAAACTTTAAATATTATCGGCCGTAATATATCAATATAGAAACGTCAAATTCAATACCAATTGATCACTAAAGTAGTATAATACACGTACCAACTTTGAAGTCAGTACTTAAAGTGGTTCCTAAAAAAACAAAAAGTGGTTGTATTTATATATAAAAAAATTAAAAAAACTATTTAGACACATTGATATGGAGGGATCCCGTCGTTTAAAAATGCCTTCATAGTATTAAAAGTGAGTTATCCTTACTGTTGATATATATATATATGTGGGACGCAGAAATATTTGCTACGGACAACGTTTCATGGAAGGTTTCGCTCCACTGAGGTTGACCTGATAATAGCCCTTTCTTATACAAACTGTCCCAAGAATGAAGTGAACCGTTTTCGAGGGACCTTAACTGTTGAAGTAGAATACAGGCCTTCCCGCGTCGGTGTGTCCCCTCCAGTTCCCGCCAGCGATCTTCCCGCGGAAAGTCCGGTAGTAAATTTATAATAACTAGAACGCGACCGCTCCCGCGTCGGTGTGGACGAGGTTTTGGAATCAGAGTAAATAAATATTCGGGATACATCACGTTAGACCTCCGTGATTTAATTTAGTATTCTTTTGGAACAAAAAATGTTTGAATAATGTTACTGAAACAAGTACTGATTCACCAATCACGCCACCCTTCAGCCGTCAAACCAACTTGGAGCCGACACAATATAAAGGCTGAGACTATTGTCGTGGTCGACTAGAGTTGTTTGTAGTTTCTCACCTCGCCCCAAGTTGACGCCACGTATAGTTTACAACAGGAAGTCCCAAAAATATGGAAGGTATTGACCAGAAAGGCCCAGCAGCTCCCTTTGTTTCAGAAGGCCACGGGTAAACCGGGAAAGCGCCAGTTATGCGAGGGTCGAAAAAGGTCAGCCTGGCACGCACCGGGAAAGTGCCAACGATACCCCAGGTAGCCGGGTAGCCGGGTAATCGGGCGGAAGATGGAATGTAAACAAATAATTAACGCTACGGATTCTTATTTTCATTTGTCTAAACTCATCGGACCTTTGACAGACCATAAACGCCTGTGCAAGTATTCATAGTAATGTTTAAAACACACGCCAGTCTCCCCACCCGAACATTTGCATTTGTCTGGACACCTTGAAGGAGGCCCAGATAGAAACCTACATTGGCATGAATACCACTGAAACCATAGTACCTACGCAACGAAGGATGAAAACCATGTGTATCAAGGCTGTTGATAGGACATTTTTGCAGCTATAAAACGGATAAATTGATATATCAAATTTCTTTAAGTGCGTGTCTGTGAAGGTGAGCTGATTGCAAATACGTAAGTCAAAGCTTTTAAATAACATCTGATTGTATTGCACTGTACTGTAGGTACAGGTAAATTTGCATGATATAAAAGTCAAGATAAACCGATATTGAAGGAAGAAACTAAAGTAAGTCTATTGGTTTGAACTGTAAATGAGATGTGTTGAACATCCAGCAGTACATATGTTGTGTAGGCCTACTGCTGGACACAAACCCCTGCGCAGAGATATGTGTCCGTACGTACACTCATGTAGGGATAAGTGTCTGTAAATATAAATAGAACAATAGACAGACACCATCTCATTTTTATAATAGTAGTGTTGATTAGTTGGAAATGCTTGAAATTTAACGATCTTTTCCATAATCAAGTTATTTTATTATCATTATGTAAACTGAGAGCTTAATATATTATATTAAGCTCTCCGTTTACTAAAGTTATTAATTAATTTTGAGGTTTTTTATTAGTATTGTGTGAATATATAACTACTTAGTAAGTATTTGAAAAACATGCAGATTAGTCAAAACTAGATTTTAAACCCACCGGGGAATTTGAATACCATTTATGGACCGAGAAACCATCCCTCCAATTTTTTATTTCTGGACCCACCACTAGAGGCGAAAGAGAAATCAGCTTTGAAATTCATAAAGGCGTGTTGTGTCGCAATGATCGCGTACAGCGACAGGCGGTACTTGAATACGGCACCAAATCTGACCATCATTAAGAGTTTAATCAGGCGTTATTAATTACAAGCTTAAATACGGCACCAAGGCAATTTACAGGTAGGGTAGAGAGGTTGCCCCTCCACAACCCAATATATATACTCCCTTCATTCTCTTCTCCACTCTCCAAACTATTTCAGACCCATCTGCCTCTAACTCTCTCAGTGTATTATATTTAAGATTTTTCTCCAAAAAGCACGTTAAAGCTTCATTTCCCCCTAGGTTTCCCGCAAAATGTATAAACAATTATTTAACTAATTCTGTAACTCACCAGCCGTTACTGCCGGGGATACGGGGGTACAACTTTATAAGTGAATTAACATACCCAACCTAAAAAAATAGTTGGCTCCTTTACACCCCGTCCTTTCATTGGTTAAGACAAAGAGAAACAATTCTAATTAAACTGTAATGGTAAAAGTATGATAATATAGTCATAATATAGTACTATATGACCGGTAACACAAAATCCTATTTGTTAGTTAGTTATGGATCATTACATCATGGTTTTTAATGTAAATAAACGGTATCAGGAAACTGACACATACTTTCTCCCTTTAGCCCAACTTTAATGAATAAATTACTTTTTATTTACTAAATATAGAATACAAAACACGGTCGAATGTACAGAAAATCTTGTAAACAAGTTGTTTTAAAAAACATCCACCCAAATCCCTGCTTTGGAGGCACTACAGAATCCATTGCTACACTCGTGGTTTTAAGAGGGGAAATGCCCCCTATTCCCCTCCAGGGTTATTAAGGGGCAACATATTTCGAATTTCCTCTGTTGGTCAATACTAACTTGACAAGCATATCAAGTTTGAATGAAATTGATCAGTAAATAAGAGAGAAATAGTAATTTTTTTATTCCCCATAAGAATAACATGGGTACAACGTACTGCGTTTACCGCAAAATGAAAATTTCAATTTTCTCCTAAACCAGCAATCGTAGAATAGTAATTCAAAATACTAAATTATTTAGTTTTTTGAGCTCTTTTTAATGGTGAATAGTAATATTTTTTTATGTTTATGTCTTTTTATGAAAAATCCAAAAAACTGAATTTTTGATGTTTTAAGTCCTGTAATTTGTGAACCCAAATTTTTACAGGAATGCGGGTGGTGCCATTTTGTTGGAAAACTGAAGTTCTACAAAAGACTAAAGTTTAATCAAAATCGTTAGAGCCGTTTTTGAGAAATTTGGATTTTTCATGTTTTTTGGCGGTTTTGGGGGGATAATTACCCTTAAAAATCAAAAATTAAAAAAAATGAAAAAACACCTGGAGATATCGTGGAGTAGTACCTACATGCCAAATTTCATAAAAATCGGCCCATTGGTTAAGGCTCTAGCTCTGTACACATCCACACAGACACACACACACACACACACACACACACACACACACACACACACACACACACACACACACACACACACACACACACACACACACACACACACACACACACACACACACACACACACACACACACACACACACACACACACACACAGACAGACATCACGTAAAAACCACTTTTTTGGGTTCAGGGAGCACCAAAACAAATATTTCCACTAACAACTCAAATTCGAAAATTTTGACGAAAACAATACTTTCTCCATATACTATGTATAAGGGGAGAAAGTAAAAAATGATTGAAGGGCTTTTAGAGTTTTAAATAATAAATTTAATAATAAAAATAAGAGGAAGATAACAATAATTTGTCAAATCAACAGTTCGAGGGGGTGAAGGAGGAGGGGTGTAAGTGGAATGGGTAAGAGGGGTGGCTGGTACCGGGTACATGTGTGTCAAGGCGGCCGGTGAAGGGTTCGGTTTCAAGTTAATGTGTTTTTTATAACATTTAAGGGTTGGTGCCGTATTCATGAACCCCGCAGAGACATTCGGGTACATGACAAGTTGATGAGGGTTAGTCGTGGGGGTCATAACAACTTGCCCAACGACAATAGGTTACGAGATCTGACTGGACCGGATGGCCGATTTCACAGTTTGCGAAGCAAGATGAAAATTAATACTTGTTTATACTTTTACTTTCTCCCCTTATACATAGTATATGGAGAAAGTATTGTTTTCGTCAAAATTTTCGAATTCGAGTTGTTAGTGGAAATATTCGTTTTGGTGCTCCCTGAACCCAAAAAAGTGGTTTTTACGTGATGTCTGTCTGTGTGTGTGTGTGTGTGTCTGTGTGGATGTGTACAGAGCTAGAGCCTTAACCAATGGGCCGATTTTTATGAAATTTGGCATGTAGGTGCTAATCCACGATATCTCCAGGTGTTTTTTTCATTTTTTTGAATTTTTGATTTTTAAGGGTTATTATCCCCCCAAAACCGCCAAAAAAACATGAAAAATCCAAATTTCTCAAAAACGGCTCTAACGATTTTGATTAAACTTTAGTCGTTTGTAGAACTTTAGTTTTCCAACAAAATGGCATCACCCGTATTCCTGTAAAAATTCTGGTTCAGAAATTACAGGACTTAAAACATCAAAAATTCAGTTTTTTGGATTTTTCATAAAAATACATAAACATAAAAAAATATTACTATTCACCATTAAAAAGAGCTCAAAAAACTAAATAATTTAGTATTTTGAATTAGTATTCTACAATTGCTGGTTTCGGAGAAAATTGAAATTTTCATTTTGCGGTAAACGCAGTACGTTGTACCCATGTTATTCTTATGGGGAATAGAAAAATTACTATTTCTCTCTTATTTACTGATCAATTTCATTCAAACTTGATATGATTGTCAAGTTAGTATTGACCAACAGAGTTAATTCGAAATATGTTGCCCCTTAATAACCCTGGGGGGGAATAGGGGGCATTTCCCCTCTTAAAACCACGAGTGCAGCAATGGATTCTGTAGCGCCTCCAAAGCAGGGATTTGGGTGGATGTTTTTGAAAACAACTTGTTTACAAGATTTTCTGTACATTCGACCGTGCTTTGTATTCTATATTTAGTAAATAAAAAGTAATTTATTCATTAAAGTTGGACTAGAAGGGAGAAAGTATGTGTCAGTTTCCTGATACCGTTTATTTAAATTACAAAGGTCTTTTTAAAATGTCTTTAGGGTAAGAACAAAAATATTCATCTATCTATACTAGAATACGGGAAACGCATAAGTGTGGACAGGACTACAAATTTCGGTGTTAACATATTACTACTTAACAGACTGATTAAGCAAAAGTTTGGTAGAAATACAGCAGACATTGAACCATAATCAGAAACAGACCTATATTTTCCGTCCCTTATGTCCTGTGACTCTTTACAATTTCAATTTAAACGTCACTGATGTTAGTAGTTAACTGGGTCAATTGAGCATAATTTTGTTAGGAAGATAGTTAATACATCAGATTTAAACCTTTGCCTGTTCCTGTTCCGCAAATGCGTTAGGGCTCTCGTAATGTGGGAGCAGCTATTGCATTTATGGTTAAAGAAATATGTTCTAATCAGGCCTCATATCCAGTAAAATATAGTTTTGTATAGAAAATTATTCTTGGTGTTATGGTTAGGATTTGTAAATAAAAACAAACAAATCATAACAGCTGTTCAAAAACAACCAGACAATTGGAAAAATACCACTAAATTGGTAAAGTATCATCATGTGATTTTTGTGTGAAAACTGATTAGAACCAATGTATACACTTTATACATGGTTAGGTTATGTATACATTTATAGAAGAGGAAATGGGTCAAATGGGGTGTTTCTTAATTAGATTAAATAAAATAAACAGCTGTTATAAGGTGTCATTGTTTCGTTTACTATTTAACTATTTACTACTCTTGCTTCTCAAAACGGGATGCGCTTAGGAAATTCTAGTTTGTTATTATATGAACTACTGTCAAATATAAACACATATATTTATTAATGATTTTCCATAAGATTTAAATTGAAACATTGAAAGACTGTGGAATTTAGCCCTGAGGACCAATTTAAATTAGTTTATAATGAATTTCTTCCAATCTACTGGACAATTCCTTGCAAACGGTATGCGTGAATTTCTCAAACGACATACAATAAGCGTACCACAATTTGGTTGCTTGTCTATTAACATATTGATGCTATTACACAAATAAATTAACACCAATCACAAAGAAAGAAGCTGCAATAAGGGTAATAACCAATTATGTTATCATTGTGTAAAGTGTATTTGTAAGTGATTACACGTGATTGTAGTTTTATTCAAGCAGTATTATAATACAAATTATTTTGTAATAAATTACTTTTAAGATAAGACTGTTATTGTATGCCTAAATATTTTTACACAAAATAGTTATTTTTTGTGAAACAACTATTACGTTAGCGACATAGGAAATACCCTGTATATGTAAATCTTAATCATAATGATGTAATTACTTTATGTATCTGAAGCAAAGAAGGAAACTTTATACAGTAATATTGCGTAAGACATCTAGGGAAATAGTATATTTTTTATTGCAAAAAAGTAATTTATGATGACCTAGAAATTTCTTTATATAAAATAAACTAATATAATCACATTCATCGTCTTGGCAATCTGCTATCTGAGCTGTCACCAGTGTATTTAAGCTGGAGAGACACTTTACAGGGGCGAGCTGGACTTATTGTCTCTCCACTGGCATCCTGACTGGTATCAGGATGCCTACGCGTTGCCAGCAGTACCAACACCACGCGGATACAGTGCCCCGTTTTCTGAACTGTCGGTTTTAATAATTAACAATCCTTACTTTTACCTTTGGTTTTAAACTACCTAGTACACTAATATATGTATATCGAGAAATATGTTGTTGAATGTTGTTCTTCTATGTAATTTTAAATATTTTACCACCTTTTTATTACACATTTCAACATGGCCTTCAAATTCTGGAGTTTTAATGTTTTTGATATAATACTGGCTAGAGAACTGACTATATCGAAGACATGTTACTTCAATGTACTTGAAAATATGCCCTGTTATTGTTAAATGTTTTTCTTAGAGTGACGAAAGGTGATCGGCTATAGTTGCTATTTATCTGCGAATGGGTGGAAAATGACCCATCCAAACTGATCCTGGACCATTCCATGCTGTTTGGAAAATTCTTTAGATTCTTTTTTAATATTTATATATTGCCAATAAGTAAGAATTAAAGTGAATTAACATACATTTACCAGGTATGAGTTTATAAAATTGGGATTGTTATAAAAACCATGCTCCCAATTCAGTACAGTACAGGTGTATTTATGGGGACGGAGTTGGGCGTTAAAGTTAGGCTAACAGGGAGTGTGTCAAATTATGCAGTGTGTGTCAGTTTCCTGATACTGTTTATTCATTTAAAGTTCTTACTTTAAACTATCTCTAAGGTGGCCAGGTCTGTAGAAGCCTAAAGCGGTACAAAGTTTAATTAACTGGAAATATTGTGGTTTGTGGGGAGAACGGAATACCCCCTTACAAAAATGGGGGGGGGGGTCCGGTGGCCCTCCCCATTTTGGTTTTAGAAAATTAGATACCGGGATCGACATTGTGAGTTTTGTGCAGTTTTTTCCCAAGTGTTACTTAGGATTGTAACAACAGGTTTTGTAATCATTCTCATAAAATCATTATAAAGAACAGAACCATCTCTATGATATGAAAAACTTAAATAATAAAAGAAAATAAATACGTAATTACTGATAATTGTCAGAGGAGTGAATAGCTTTCATTAACTTGAATCATAATTGAAACTGAACACAGCTTAAATTCATATTACTTTTTAGCAACAACATGCATTTCTTTGTTTCTAGTTTTAACTAGTATGACTTGTTCTCGGTCCGTCAATTTTTCATGGCATTGAAAACTCTCTCCACTGGTGCATAGGTCCCAGGCATAGAGAGTGCACTAGCTCAGTTAAAAGCTTAGAAAAATGTTAGGACAAGGTAATTTTGTTTTGTTTCAAAATGTTTCTATCAATAATCACGTAAAACAAATTTGTTTAACCATATTTGGCAATTTAAATCTGAGTTTAGAACAAACAACCTACTACTATTTTCAACAATCAGTTTGTGTAGCTATGTATATGGGAGAACCGATTATAAAACGAACTATTATTGTCAATTACATCAATTACTATACTATACTCAAATAATATATTCTGTGTTGCATACAACGCTAAAAGTGTACTTAAATACTCGCCGTTTTTCTTTCGGTATTTTTTACCTGTTGTTAAATTCCTTATGTCATGAAACCCCATGCTTGAATTCAATAATGTTGAAAGCTAAAAACCGTTATGCACAACTACAAATTAGGGCAAATATTGTGATACCTAATCGTAAAAAAACGGTTCATAAATAACGGAATTCTTAAAAAAATGCCTTAAATTAATATATATAAGACTATTATATATAAGACTAGCTAAAACACCTGCTTGGATTCGAGCAGTTTAAATTGTGATGCCACTCCAGATGTTAGATTAAAATAGCTGATCTTACATCTATATTGTGTTTTGTTAAATTCAACAGCTGTCAAATGCTGAAGAATTTACAGCATTTCCAATGCTGTTTACTGTTCCAATGTTTACTGTTCTTCCATAAGATTAATATTGCAACTTTTGAAGGGCTCTGGGGCATAGCCCTAAGAACAAATGTGAATTCTAGGGAAATTGTTAAAATCTACGCATTATCCCCTTTTAGACATATTAATATTGAAAAACCGGTTCAGTAATCACCAAGAACGTAGCGTTTCAACCGTGTATTAATACATAGGATGCTCATAGACGTGTCCACCGAGATTGTCATGTCCGAGTTCGTCACATCTACGAAAATCAATGAGCCGTACTAATTAGGGTCGGCCGTCTACCTGCCCCGCCGGGTATGTCATGCCTCCTCCGCCCGAACGGGAACAACTTATCCTAGTCACAGATCACAAGAGAACGGTCAAATACCGTTCTGAATCTTTACGATCAGAGTTTACTGATGTTGGTTCTTCATGTAGCTGAAAATTACAACTAGCCTGTACATTTTGCCGAGCAATATTAAAAGTGTTGAGTTTACTGATGTTGGTTCTTCATGTAGCTGAAAATTACAACTAGCCTGTACATTTTGCCGAGCAATATTAAAAGTGTTAAATATAAGTTCAATTAAACTTTTATCCATGATAGGATTTGGTTGTTATATTTATTAAATTCTTAAATTGTAAGAATGTATTTAACATATTTTAAAGTAAGTAATTGCGAAAATATCATATCAAAACTACTACAACTTTGGTCAATTTAAACTGACAGTTGTACTATTGTATTTATTTTATCCGCACGAATACCAAGCCCTTGCTAATGAACAAACATGCACATTTGCATTTTTTTTTAACTAAACTAAACATTTTGCACAAAGTAAACAAAATTAATACTCTATCCAAGAACATTTTTAAAAATCTCTTTTAAAATTTTGAATTATTTGAATGTGTTGTGTGATTTTTACTGGTAACTAATGAAAAATTGGGCTTAAAAATACAAATAAGTTTCTTAAAATAATCTTGTTATCCTAGTATAATATAATGAATGCACCCCTTTCAGTGCGATATCCTTTTTTATGACACTTTTCAATTTTGTAACACGAATCCTTTTGTACTAAGGCTGTTTTTTGGACTCACGAACAAACATCAATCGGCCTAATTCATCTTTTCAGTGCGATATGTAGTCGTATGACTTCAATTTTGTCACGAGTTAGTTTGTATAATTTTTAGCTACATGAAGAACCAACATCAGTCAACTTTGAGCGGCGTAAAGATTCAGAACTGTATTTGACCGTTATCTTGTGATCTGTGACTAGGATAAGTTGTTCCTGTTCGGGCGGAGGAGGCATGACATACCCGGCGGGGCAGGTAGACAGCCGACCCTAATTAGTACGGCTCGTTGATTTTCATAGATGTGACGAACTCGGACATGACGATCTCGGTGGTGACCCTCATAGAAGTGTTTACATCTATATCTGTAAATACAAAATTCCGATCAACGCCCAGGCCAAACATTGCACCTAGAAGCACGAAACTTTGCATGTAGACTCCCCTTATAGCATAGGCACTCACTAGGAAGGGATTTTAAGAAATTTCCATAGGGCTTTGCCCCACGGGGCTTCAAAGTTCTAACCCTGTGTTATTCTCGCTTTGGTTTTGAGCTGATGAAAATTCTATCAGCTCATTAAGATTCGTAGTAGTTCCACGTGTCAACCGCAGAATGCAGCACACACAACTGTCGTATTCCCGGGCAAAACCGGGAACGATGGCAGCTAGTTTAATAATAAACTAGTGGCTTACTGTGGTTTTTAATAAACTCACTGTAGTGATATTTCCATAAGAAAATCATTGGATCTTTGAAGTCCAGTGGGGCGTAGCCCAAGTAATTTTTGACATTACTGATATTTTCCCCCCTTCCTTGGCCCTCAAGCTTTAAAATGAATCGTCATAACCTAACTTAACTACTTCCTAGCTCGAGATATTTCGTGAGGGCCTATTCGCTTACGGAATTAAATATATAGGTACATTTACTAATGTTTATAATCATATTCTGTACACGTACAAAACGGACCTCAGAATCCCAATGAAGGAATTTGCTGATACTGGAAATGGGAGTTTTTTGTTTGTGAATTCGATTGGTTCAATCTCTAATCTCAGGAAGATTTTAATTTTTCTAGACAACTCATTTGAGGTTTGAATAATTTATAATTTTGATCAAAAACAACCATACAGTAAGCTGTCACAGTAACTCTCACGTGGTAATACAGCAGTATGTAATTTTTCTCCAAAAATATCTGCTAGGACGTCACTAAATGAGACTGCGATTTCCCCCGAAATCACTCATCGGATTACAATTTATTTTTTTTAAGGGAATGTACCCTTTGAATACCTTATTATAAAGTACCCATTTTTTATGTGATCCGTTTTTTACAATGAGATCAATTATTTTATTTCTCAGTTATTTTTTAGGGCATTTTGGAGGAGTCATAACAACCCCCCTCCCCCAAATGTAAAGGTTTCACTCTTATTACTCACACAAACCCCTACTTAAAGTGGATCGATGGCCTTTCAAAAATCTGGTCAACAAAACTGCACAGACCAATAAACAACTATTCCATAAAATCAATCCTCCTCCTTGACTATGTGAGACGAAATATTTAACCTACTTTTGTAATTTTACACTTGGATGTCTCCACTCTAAAAGGGGAGGTATACTGCACATTGTGTTCAAATTACAGGTGGTTTTCAGTAAATATTCTCAACTATTTCAAGTCAAGTCAAGTCATCTTTGTTGTCACAACAAACGTTAACAAGTTTTCTGATCAATACAGAAATATAACAGGTGACAGTGTCATTGTTAAATATATCAAAATAAAAATATACATGTAATCTTAACTAACTAAAATGTTAACAATATAAAACACTACAACAAACTCTCCCAGCTGCTGTCTTCAAAAAAGTCCTCAACTGAATAATAAACTTTGTCAATTAAAATATCTTTAACTTTTTTAAGAAAAACTCTTTTGCTCAGTTGATTTATGGAATTAGGAAGTTTGTTAAAAACTTGTATTCCCATATACAGTGGACTCTTTTCAAATAACGTTAAGTTATGTTGAGGAAAGACAAATTTTGAATTTTTTATTGTGTTGTGATTGTGCTTAAATTTGTGCTCCTCTAATAAATCTGGACGTTCTGTGATTCATCTGATTAGTTCTTAAATATATAAGCCTGGTAATGTTAAAAACTGTAATTTTTTGAAAAGTGATTTACAGCTAGTTTGTTTGACAATTATAGATTTAGATAATATATCCACTCTGTATACTTATGTTATTTATTACCAATCTTCCTTCAATGTTTAAAATAAGAAATACAACATCTGTTTCACTGTTTGTGGAATAAATATTCTTAAGTCATCATCTGGTTCAATTTAAATTAATGCGTCGTCCATAAAATAACATAGGATCTTTAAAACCCCATGGAGCAGAGTGCTAAGGTGGATTTCAAAAAACCCAATTAACTTAAAACCTTTAAACGCACATATAGAACATAGAACAAAGTTTTATCGAAATCAGTGCTCCCGTTTACCTGTGAAAAGCGAACAAAACATGACCAAAATCACACAAAATCACGTTTTTGAGTGTCTTCGTCATAGAACAAATAAAACAAGTTTGATCAGTCAGTTTTTCTGTGAAAAGCGAACAAAAACCTGTCCTTGAGCGTTACCGACAGACAGACAGAAAGACAGACAGTGAGTAGTCTATTTAGCATTGTTTTAATTGTACCCTCTGTAATCTATAATATTTGGTAATCCGAAAATAGTAAGGTCCCAATTTGTCAGATTATCAAGAGTATACTGCATTTATACTAAGGATATAAATGTACTTTACCAGAATTACACTAGCAAAATCATTGTTCATGAGTTTTATTTATATTTGTTACTCATGACAATAACAATAAGGGATGACCCAACGAATTTAACAGAATGTTTAACGATAAGCAGGATTCCCAAATTACAAAATGTTCACTGAATTTTATTTTTAATTGGGATAAATTTATAGAAAAGTACTTAGATATTCACATCATTAAGATCATATTTGGTAAATAGATCACTTAAAAATTATAAAATTGTACACAACGGAAACTCAGCTTATACAATTAAACATCTAAAAAGTTGTTAATCGTTTGATTCTTCAGGTTGAAACTTAAAACCCCGCAACATCAGTTTCATTGCTCACAGCAATATACGATATAGACCTAATGCTTATTAAAATAAACTTGAATACCGTAATTCCTTAGTCAAGCACTTATTTCCCGGTTATGTGCTGTGTCTCAGTTTTCTTTATAACTCTTAAAAGGTATTACGCTGGTTTGCTTAAAATATTATTATATTTTTTTAAGCCAGTGGCAGGTAGTAAGTTGGAGATTATGGTCTGGCTCAGGTCAGTTTATATAGGGAGGAAATGGACGCACATCTCATTAATAAATACATGGGTGATTATTGTTGAATATAGACCGCATTTTAATCAAGATAACACGTTGAAACGTTTCAGTTGGTTTGTTGGTAAAATCTGTGATTTTATAAATTATTCATTCATTGTTGTATTATCCGCGTTCAATATTCTATTTAATAAACCTATTACCGTATTTTTACTATGATTGGGTATTGATTAATTTCATTTTAAAGTGTCCCCATTATTGCTAAACGCAATGGTGGTTTCAAATCACGGAGAACACTTGAACAAATTGTGTATATTTGTTAATTAAATAAGATAGTGAATCAAATTATTCTTATATAGTAGTAAAACTGGTTCATTATATATAACGAGACAAATCGCGTAGGTCTATTTTTACATTGCTTGGTTACCTGTTTATTTATGCAGTTTAGTAAAGTGTCAATAATTTATGTACACCCTAAATTACTTAGCAGATCTTTGATCTATGTAATGTGAGAAAGCAATAATTACTCTGTTTTTATGTTATTATTACTCGCATAAGTACCATTCAGAAGCACAATGTCAATTAATTATTTATTTCAACATTAAATTTACAATACGGGACATATAACAGAGTGTTCATAAAAGTTGGTCACAAACTTCGGGAAACGATTCATGTTGCTAAAATGAATAAAAAGGTTCCCATAAACAAAGGTCCTAAAATACTCAGTTTTTCCATCTGACGGTCTGTCAAGATTAAATACATAACTAGTGGACACACGCTGCTCAGCAGCTGTTGATAAAAATCATGTTTATTATAAATAGCTGTACCAGTCCTTTTCTTTAACTTGTGCCCTTAGGGAAGATTTTACTACAAAACTAATATTTTTCTCCCAACTTGTTCACCGAGACCTTTCATTCAAGAATAGGGTTGATGGGTGCCAGACTTATGGTTTTCTCAAAAGTTCCTGGGTAATTAAGGCTTTATATTATATAGATTTCTCATAACTTTAAAACCGCTTGAGGTATCAACTTCAAACTTTGTACGTACATAAACACTTAAAGAACAACATTTCCTATAAAATGTCAAGTTTCTACTTTGAACCATTTAAAAATGTCGATAATTTTCAGTTTTCAAAGCTTAATATATTAGAAACTATAACTGTTAAAAAATTAAGAGACAAAAAAGGTGAGAATTTTAATTTGCTTTAAAATTATGTATCCTTTTATTTTGGTAACAACGTAAAAAACAAAAATAGTTTTAATGTTCTCAAAGAGTTTACAATTTCTCAGTTATTTGTGTTTGCTTGAATAAACCTACCCAATACTGGAAAGCAACTTCAATTTCGCATTTTTTTGTCTCTTGAACTTGTTAAATATAGTTTTTTATGATATTTAGGTTAACTACAATGGCTGCCATTTTGCAATCAAATTACAAACATATATTCCGAAAAAATAGGTCTTGTTGGCCCTTATTTACACACAAAGTTTTAAGTTGATACCTTAAGCGGTTTAAGAGTGGTGAGAATTTATTTATAAAATCTTTACAGACCGACAGACGGGAAACCGAGAAGTTTAGGACCTATGTTTATAGGAAATTTTATCTATATTCTAGTTACATGAGTCAGTTTCCCAAGTTTGTTACCATATTACATGAAAACCCTGTCTATTACTTGAAATGTGAAATATAAATTAATCACCATAGTATGGACCATCGGGCTTGTACGCGATAATATGAGTTATATTTGATAAAACGTGCATTGCTTAACAGAAATTACTATAGATGTTGAAAAATACCTAGATATTGAAGACCACCGTGGAAGCCTACACTCTACAAAAAATACTATATGTTGACAAAAATTGAAAACTAAAAACAAAAACTGTAGTTACCGTAAAATAAATGTATATTAATGGCATTTTTTATATGTTTTATAGGCATTTTTTCAATAGAACAGATCAAATTGATATTTTTTTGTAAGTTATTGAGTGCTGTTTTACGTCATAATTTCAGCAATGGAAGAGGCGTTTGAGAAACACCGGCCACTCGCGAGCTAGATGTTTGAGTTATTAACAACTGCAATTGTCCATAACTCAACTGAGGACAATTGTAGTGAGGCTTAACTAACCCTTTGAAGGACGGCGGATTGTCGACATCGGGCATACGAACATTGAGCGCAACACCTTTCGGTTGCAGTTTTTAAAATAAGGAGAAAGTATGGAGGAGTAAGGAGGAAATAAGGAGTCAAGGATGTTGAGAAAGGTTTAGTAAATAACATAAATAATATAAATATCGGGTTTCACTTTTAAATGTACAATGTAAAGTTTGGGCGAAATAATTTGGTTGGAGCAAAATAAAATAGGGGTTGTCATGATATAAATAAAGTTACACCCAGCATACTCTGATTGGGGGTCGGGAATTAATTCCAAAATAACACAAAAAGTACTTCACATTACCCTAGTAACGTATATCGAAGATAGTTTGAAAATTTACAGCCGTTTAATATTAAAGAAAGGGCTCCACTCCTTTATCATCGGACACCTTTTGTTCTTTTAATTAATTACACAAATTTTAAATCTATACTTATTTAATCTATCCATACTTATTTAATAGGCGAGCAGGTTTTTTGTGACAATCACTTCTCCTAAACTACTGAACCGATTTTAATGTTTTTGATGTCATTGGAAAGAGCCTAACGTGAAGTTGTGTAGGGAACCTTTTTTAAAGAGAAATAATTTGGGAGTGAGGTCCTGGGGCCCCTTAAAGTTGAGTTTTTCCCATAAGATTAACATTGGGAAATAACTATAAGTTTTAAGCAATCAGCTAGATAGAGTAAACACAGTTAATTAGCAGGCCATGTTGGCTTTGGAATGGTAACACAATATTTATAAATGATGATCGCGAGCGAAGCCGCGACAGGTTTATTAGTACTTATTTAATAGGCGAGCAAGTTTTTTGTGACACTCACTCCTCCTAAACTACTGAACCGATTTTAATGTTTTTGATGTCATTGGAAAGAGCCTAACGTGAAGTTGTGTAGGAAACCTTTTTTATAGAGAAATAATTTGTGAGTGAGGTCCTGGGGCCCCTTAAATTTGAGTTTTTTCCATAAGCTTAACATTAGGAAATAACTATAAGTTTTAAGCAATCAGCTGGATAGAGTAAACACAGTTAATCAGCAGGCCATGTTGGCTTTGGAACGGTAAGGCAATATTTATACGGGAATGTCAGTATAATATTACGTTGTGATCGCGAGCGAAGCCGGTACAGGCTACTTGTAAACTTTATAAAGATTACTACTTTCATGATTTTTTTGTATTTATAAGCTGCCTGATTCTTAGCACGAATAAACTTCATTCTTGAGGTATTAATCAGACGTGGTAATAAAAACAAATAAATAATGTACAGTAATTGCCTGACATTTAAAAGAATTTTGTTTACGCTAACGCCTTTTGTATCCGTGAGATTGGGGCAGTAACTTTCATCGAGCTGTTGTCTAAGTCCATTCATAAGCACTCCACCGGATTATTGGTGATGGCATATTTGTGAGCATATACCCTCCTCTTGTAGGTCCACCGCTCGTTACCGGCGTCATTGACGCGCCGCGCCAGGCCGCCGTGTTTCACAAATAAAGGGTCACCATGGAGGTCTGGAGGGTTGACCACCATGAGAGAAATTATTAACAGAGTTTACATGAGTCCCACGCTGTAGTTTCTGGACGTACACACACAGGTCCTGTAAGGTTTAGAGTAACGGTCACAGCATTAGGTGGGTGGCAAAAAAGGCAACTTTAGCAGTAAAAATTACATTACGTCAGAGACAGGTGCGCTCCTCTTCATATTGAAGTAGTTCAAGAATTTCCAACAGCTAGTAGCACATTCAAATGAGTATGGATTAGTTGCTCAAGTGGTTTGTGTTTGTCATAAACAAAGAGCCGAGCTAAAACGATTAAATTCTAATGTTTTAGAATCGATATATCAGCTGAAAATATAATTAATCAAATGGCTACTTAATTACTATATTATCGATACATCGGTATACAAATACCGAGTAAATACTAGGCAGCAAGAAATTGCGAGCTTTGAAATTACTACAAAAGGTTCTTTTCAATATCAAGGGTGTTCGGAAAAACTTTTCAAGAATCTAAGGTGTTATTTTACACATAAAAATAAGCGAAAAAGTTCATATGAACATATGTCCTAAAACCAATAGTTATCCGTCTATCAGTCTGCATGTGTTTTTTACATAATTTAACATAACTTTAAAACTATTTAGGGTATGAACTTCAAACTCGAATCTTAAACAGTACTACATTCTACCAAATTTCGTGCAAAGTTTCAAGTTTCTACTTTCTACAACTTCAAAACGGCGACCAGTTTAATTTTCAAAGCTTAATATCTCAAAAACCGTATATTTTACAAAAAATCGTTTACAGATGAAAAAATTCAATATTTCCTCCGTTGTATACTGCCATGTGCGCACCGTACACCGCACAACGACAGGGGGGAGAGTGTGTCTCTTCAACTTGTGAAAAATGAATTTTTTGGCTTATTTCAGGCTTTTAAATGAAATATTTGGGTAAAAAAACTTTTTCCTAGATAACATTATTTTTTCCCCGTATTTTAGCTAAATTCAGGCTTCCAGTAACAGATTAGGACCTTATGGGTGTAATTATGGTAAAAAAAAGTATTAGGGTGAACAAAAACAATTTAGGCTATAATCAATCAATATCGATTGACCCAATATCGATTGTCAATACCCAAAATACCCTAGAATCCAAAATTCCGGGTGACTCTTCAGACTCGTTTGGTTATTAATTATCGATATACTGTGTTGTTTGTCTAAACAGATATCGTTTAACGCTTAAATGTGGGAAAAAATTACTTTATCGACTTTTTATAAGTTTGATCTTTTGATGATATCTCAAAGCCGAAAAATCGCATCGAGACGCGACTCGCCTGGGCTAAAAGCTATTTTTTACGTCTTTTATCCATGAAAATTCTGTCAAAAATCTATTTTACCCAATCCAGCTTTTGGGGAAAATATAAAAATGACCCCGCAGGCGCTAGAGACGCGTATGCCGTGGGATTGAATTTCCCGAGTTGAAGGCAATTTGTTATAAAAAGTTATCAACTACGGTTATATAGTTTTCCCCTTAGTATTTTGCATTTAAAAGTCTTTATTACTTGTCGAATGATAAAATTTCACTTTAAAAAGTGCTTACTATTTGTCAAATACGTCGAAAAAAATATCTGTAGGAGGAACCTCTTTTTTCGAAATGGACCAAATTTCGCCTAAAAGTGTATTTTACACTAAACGTACGATATTCAAATGATTAAATACTAATAAATTTGTAATAATTGGTTTATCTATATATATTTATATCCTCAATTACCCAGGAACCTTTGAGAAAACCATAAGTCTCACACCCATCAACCATATAATTGAATGAAAGGTCTAGGTGAGAAAATTGGAGGGAAACCAATTTGATAAAATTGGTTTTTATATAAAATGTTTTTTGATAAAATTCTCCCTAAGGGCACAGATATGAAGAAAAGGGTTGGGACAGCTGATTATAATAACAAATGTTTCATCAACAGCTGCTGAGCAGCGCGTGCCCACTAGTATCGATAAAATGAACAATATTTTAACTAGAAAATATGTTTTATTGAAAAACTAAATGTATCACTGACACTCGGTAAGTGGTTTGTCACATTTTATTGCATATAAACAAAGAATATTACACATTTCTAGGTATCGAGCTAAAATTCCAGCTCTTTGGAGTATAGTAAGTAGAATACATGACGATAGTTTAGTCCAATTATCGAAATTATTGAGAAAATTGGCATTAACTTTAGTTTAATTCTGAGACGAGTCCAGTTTACTAGTAAATGTAAAGATAAACTATAGTCAATGATACATTTTTAAACGATTTCTGTAATACTATATATCTAGGCTTTGACATACAACTCGATTTAACGACACTCTAATCATTGTTTAGTCATAATTCGACAAAATTACCCAAATAATCAAAGTTCGATTATCTAAAAACTTTAAACTGCTCTATCTCGGGCAATTTTTTCCGCAAAGACCCGAAAACAGGACCGTCGTTATCGGGAAAACACGCTCCTTCACTTACAATAAAACATATACATAGTATAACGTGTTTATTTCCTAAGGTACAGTCACGATGCTGCTGCGCGCAGGGCGTAGTGGCGTCAGCGAACCGCCGCCAGATCCAGTCGCGTTTTCAAATCGCTCGGCGCTCGCCGGTTGGTGTCGGCCCATGGTTAACATTGCGCTAGGCTGTTACCTATCGAAATTACCTTTAATCCTAGGTAAATTCGATCCCAATAGGCCTCGTCAGTCCAGTGGTATAGCGGTTTAAACGTGAAATGCCTTTGTGTTCTTTTGTTTCTGACAAGATATCGCTTTATATACTCTTTATAGATAATGTTAACGGTTTGTAGTACTTACAACAGTTTTATCCTTACTCGTAGAGTATATAGAATGCACATTTGTGATAAAAGTACGCAAAATAATTCGGTTTTCCGGTTTTAAAGTCAATTTTGGAATTGCCCGCACGGTCGGGGCGCGGGCTCCCCGCCTTGCTTTCGCAATATGTAAATCGAGTGTACATTGACCCCCTGGGGTAGGAAAACACCTGTTTTTATGAACAAATGTCTTGTTTATTAGTTAAAAAGTGATTTTTGGGTCAAAAAAACGGTTTTGGGGCTCAACAAATTGGTTTTTGGGCTAAGAAAATGGTTGTTATTGCAAAAAAAGCATTTTAAACTGGAAAAAGGGCAAAAAATGAATTTTTTTCACTAATGGAAGAGACACACTCTCTCCCCTGTCGTTGTTCGGTGTATGGTACGCACATAGCAGTACACAACGGAGAAAATTCCTTTTCAAATATGTAAAATTTGTTTAGGGTTACAAAGCAAATAATGGAGACAATTATAATTTTCTGTAGTTTCTACAGCAAATTTGGGGCATTTTTAGCATTTATGCATGTAGTAATTACAGAAGATTTTATATTACTCCATTATTTGTGTTGTATCTTGAACAAATTATACATTTGTGAAAAGGAAATTCAATTTTGCATATTTTTTATGTCTTGGCAATGTTTTGTAAAATTTACGGTATTTGAGATATTAAGCTTTGAAAAATAAAATTGGTCGCCATTTAGAAATTGCTGAAAGTAGAAACTTGAAACTTCGCACGAAGATTGGTCTAATTGATAACTATTTATGATCCTAGTTTGAAGTTCATAACTTAAATAGTTTTAAAGTTATATTAAATGATGTAAAAAACACATATAGACGGAAAACTATAGGTTTTAGGACATATGTTAACATGAACATTTTTGCTTATTTTTATGTTTAGAATATAATCATGAATCCTTGAAATGTTTTTTCCAAAAACCCTTTATAGCGAATCAGCTATTTCAGTAATTTTGAAGCTCGCAATTTCATACAGCCTTGTATATTAACTTTAATCAGGTACTGCTTTTACATCGTAAGTATCAAGCGTTCATAGGCCCCCTTTTATGCATGGCGATCTCCGCAAAGCGGAAAATCCAAGCAGATTCTGGTAAACACTTTTTTCAGATTATTTTTAGAAACACTTTTTCCGAAGCAGGCAAAACGCCGTGATTTGCGACTCCTCCACTCTCGTTTAGCGTTCTGCCAAAACGCTGCGCTGGGACGCCGGTGCACTAGTTGGACTCTACATGTGCCCATTTTTAGATATCAGCACAGGTCGGCAAAAAGGCTTATTCTGACACCCTTATCGGCCGCGTAGCCGTCATAACATCCGACACCGGAAAATCCGAATTTTTCGGAATCCAGATCGGCCGTCCACCACATTAACCCAAATTTCCGAAGGACAACAGTGTTTCCAAAATAACTATGGATTTTAAAACGTTAAAGGCACCTTCCCTGTGAATTAAAATTCACAAATTATTCATTTTATGTACTAACTTTAAAGTTATAGTAATTAATGTTCTGTACTTCTTAAGCTAAACGGGCAGAAAAGTATTTTGTGAGTATATTATATTTCAAAGATTATCTAAACTGTTTGAAAACAGTAATCAGACATACTTAATGTTTATTAAGACAGTATTATTCACGTGTCATGGGTTCCACTATGTAACAGTCACCAAACCAGCAAAAAAGTTTAAGTATTGTAGATTATATTGTGTTATTCCCGCCAGCAAAAAATGAGGTTCTCTTACGTCACATTTTAATAGGAAATTCGGTTGACTAGGTACATTCATTTCGAAAAAACAATCATTTAAGTATTTTGAATTACTTTCCTATGTCCAAGGGTTGCCGAGATATTCAAAGAGTGAGTCCCGGAAGTGAAAAGGTGCGGTCCCTAACGGTTTTTGTATTAACAACACGTGACGAGTGCGCGAGCGTTGCGTAGTGGCGGGCGGGACGATTTGGCGGCAGTCGCGGGCGTTGGGAGAAATTTCCCTACACTTGCAAACTTGCAGGAGCACCTACTGGGACCAGCGGGCGAGGGGTAGCTGAGAGTAGTGGTGGGGAAGAGGAGAGGGAGCACTTTTTGGGTTCTGGAAGCTCCCATTACGTGCTCTTTCTTAAGTGCTCTTTAAGAGCAGTTATTGGGTTCTGGATGCTGAAAAGAGCACTTTTTGGGTTGTGGGTAAATATATATATATATATATATATATATATATACTAACATATTGAAACAGATAGATATAAATAATGAACAAGAAGTTTTTGCGAATTTTCGTTTATAATACAAACGTTTTTAAGCAATAAAGGAGAAAGAATGGAATTTGAACAGTAACTAAATAAAAATAAACAAATATTTTACATCTGACTTTTAAAAACTAAAACATGTGATTTTAGGTACAGGTAAAAAATTAAATTAAAGTCAGCTGAGTTGAATTATTTTAGACTTAAGAAAAAATTACCTGAGATTTAACCCAGAAGGAACCTTGGTCTTCAATACCAACTGATGTGCCAATTCAGAATTTCTTAATATCAGTTGGTTATATTTTGGATTTTGATGTGGTTTAATTTTATGAAGTACTTTGAGTTCATAGCACCCTTCAAAATTTTGGTTGTGGTGAGTTGCATGATTATAAATTTGTTTTCGTTTGTCTTTATGTAGCACATCAAAACGGTGGCCAGTCATACGTACTCGCAAGGAATTCGATGTCTGATCAACATAATCTTTTGGACAGTGTTTACACGATAGTTGGTAAATCAGATTGTGGGTGTCACAGGTTGATTTACCAACTATTGGGTAAGTTTTGTTTGTGACACTGCTTTTAAAGTCAGTTGTATTACACATAATTTTGCAAATGCCACACCGTGGTTTGTGGCAAGGTTCGCAGCCGTGATTGATTTCCAAATTGTTTTCAGGCCGAGAATTTTGAATTTTGGGTCTCACCAACATATTTTTCAAATTTTGTGGCATTTTAACACGACACGTGGTGGTCTGGAAAACAAGTTTTCTGTGGTAGGGGATGATTTTAAAACATTGTATGCTGCTTTCATTATATTGTTAATTTTTGAAGCCCAGGAAAATATTCTGTGATAAACTTTGGATCGCTAGAAAAATGTGTGTTTTGAACAATATTCTTTGGTTTTCTCATCTGATTATCTAAAGGTTTTTGAGGATACCCTCGGTCAATAAAAGCAGAGTTCAATATATATATACAATTTTAAACGACCCCCCAATACGTGTTCAGCGGGTCACGTTAGGAACTTCTATGGTGGTCCCGGGCTTAAGTTTCACCGTGCGAGTCATTCTAATTGTTCACTTTCCAAAGGAAATTCACTCACAATGACTCGGAGGACCTTTCTGGGGAATTACGTCCGTCCGATGTCCCAGTGGGTAGAGAAACAGGTTGGCAACACTGACGAATGTCTCCTTGGCGGTGGTAATACCATCACAGCTCGCTAGAGCGTCCTCTGTACGGGGGTGTTTTGCGAAGCACTTTTTAGAAACAACCCTCACAAATTACTCGATTTATTAGATAAATATTGTTTTTTGTGAAGTCCTGCCTAGCGGGAAAATATCTTGAATAACTAAAAAAGGTTTTAAAACAGAAAAACTTTCTAATTTTATTTTAATTATTTAAAATTTACATAGTAGAAAATGGTAAATTTTCACTGAGTTTAACACTGAATAAAATATGTCTAACAATAATTAAAAACCCTAAAACAACTTTACTAACCTAGTTCATTTCTTGAGAAACATTGTCTCGTTCACGTTCACAGGAGGTCGCTAGGTGCTTTAATAACCTCAGAATTTGTGTAATAAGGAGGTGTGTTTTTCAGCCGTTTGGCAAAGGTTTAGAGCCCTCTTGCCTTCCGTACGCTAAAGTAAGGGTTTTGCGTCTCCCACATTGAAGGCTCAATTGTTAACCAATTAAAAATAATTTGTTATTTCATTCACTAAATGTTCCTCTATGATTCATACGGTTTAAATCGTGATTTAATTCAAACTAAGGTAGGTCTTTATTAAGGTTTCAAATTAAGCGTTTTCTAAAGCTTCCTAACGTAAGGAAACAAATTATTTTGGATAAAGTTACATTAAGAATCTAGAAAAGTATGAAACTACAAATAGTTTGGTAGCAATCTGTGAAATAACAGTGCGACTGAGGAGAAGAAAAAGGTCTTCAACCGTGAATACGCATGGCCCTGGTTGGTATTGGCGCGGCGTTAAACAACATCTTGCGGACCATTCAATCTGATGTAGGGCGCACCCTTAAAACAACGCGCTGTGGTGTGGTGGTAAGGTTAGTTTGTCATGTATTTTTTGATTCATAAATAACTTCATATAACCTGAAATAAACGCCACAGCGCGATGTATAAATAGGTTATCCAAATAAAACAATATATGTTTATCCAGCTGATAAATGACTTTAGTAGGGGGCAATAGCCGATTCAAAACCAGCAAAGGGCGAAGTGAGGAGCCTGAGGAGCCGAGGAGCCCCCCCAACGTCACCCCGGTCACGTGACCCCCCCGCCCTGTGGATCGATCAAACCCCCTGCGGATCCCCCCCTGACGTCACCCTGGTCACATGACCCGCCCTGACGTCACCCCCCCATGTGGATCGATCCGCCCCCCTGCGGATCCCCCCTGACGTCACCCCACCCGTAACCCGGTCAAGAACAATGAGGAAAAAATTTCGAAAATTAATAACTAGCCTATTACCAACCGATTCCCATGGGACATTATCCAGAGTGTAGGCCTATCCTCGAGGAAGCGAATGACGAAAGAACCCCATAGATCCACCATCAAACAAGACCGCTATTAATTCATAACCGCGTTTTCCTTATGGGATCTCGGCTGTTTACCGACCGATTTTGACGAAACCTCACCACGTGTCGGACGGCGGCCTAAGTAAACCACGGCTTGAAGAAAATTGAAAATCCAGCGTTAAACGGGCCCGCTATTAATTTTTAAACGCGTTTTCCTTATGGGATCTCGGCTGTTTACCAACCGAATTTGATGTAACTTCACTACATGTTGTGTGACGGCTTGGCTAAACCAAACTGTGAGCGGCTCCACGACGTCACGTGTCGAGGTGCGTGCTAGGGCCTACGTGACCGCCCGGGCCTGTTTACTCATCGGCGACCTTCTAGAAGCTTCTAGAATGTTCTAGAACGTCACGGACCACGGTGACGTCATCCCCGTACCTACGTGACCACCCCAGCCTGTTTACTCACCAGCAGTTCCAGTGGAAAGTCCCACGGCGTCATCAACTGGCTTATTTAAGCGTGCTATCTTCCCGGGCTACATCAGTATCTAGTGGCAGTTCGTACTATGAGGACATAGGTGTCTTCGTGGCGATTACTTGTGCGACTGTGTGGAGCCTTTTCTTTGGATATCTTAAAATGTAAGTAACACGTAATTTACAGACGAGTGGAATTACAGACGAGGGTAAAATCGCCATGTGCGAGCGTAACAAAAATAAAGACGTGTATCAGTGTTGGGAATGTTATAGGAGCTATTCTTGTCATTTATTTCTGTCTACTATTAGAAGGGTTAAATTCGCCTGGTTCCCAAGGGTACCGCTGTCAACGTGCTTTTGCTGTGACAACTGCGCCTTTGTGGCGGACGTAGAGTACAGATACCCGATGTTGCAGATGGCTGTTCCTCATCTGTGTGAGGTTTGCGGGCGCGTCTTCGAGGCTGGTAGAAACCTGGCCCGTCACGCAGCATCCAACCACAACGACCGCCATTACGATTGTCATGTCTGCGGCAGACGCTTCGGGTGAAATGACAACTTGTGACACCACCTCACCGCAGTTCATCCTTCTGCTCCTCACGATCAAGCGCTAGGTACAGTTTAAGGTTAAATAAGAAACCGCCAGTAGATTTGTTAAGTATGCTTTCTTCTCCGGTGTCCTCACCCATGACGTCACGGCGCGCCCGTGGACTTTGGTAACTAATGATTTGTTTTCATGAGAGAGTGGCCTTGGATGGGAAGAAGCCAGGTTCCAAAGGTAAATAACCAGTGACGTCACCCCTGCTTGGCCGGGTAAACTGGTAATTGAGACGAGGAAACAGACTCGAGGGGTAAACAAGAGGTTGCCAGCCCTCTGTGTAGTTCCTCACTGCCACCTCCTCACCCTTGTATTCATCGGGCTCGGGTAAACTGGCGATTGAGATGAGTAAACAGACTCGAGGGGTAAACAAGAGGTTGCCAGTCCTCTGTATAGTTCCTCACCCTCGTGTTTATCGGGTTCGGGTAACTAATAGGACTTGTTTTACTGTTCGCAGGCTGTCCATGCCGGTTGTGCGCTGTCGCCCTGGCGGGCCCCGAGGATCTACGCCATCACATGGAAGCGGTCCACTGTGCGAGCCCGTCAGCTTTGACCTCCTCTTCCTCTTCCTCTGCTGCGACGCCCCCCGCCAGAGACCTACGGCCCCAGTGCAACGCGTGCGGGCGGCGATTCTCCCGCGAGGACCTGCTCCGGCGCCACATGCAGCTGGTACACGACAACGAGGTCCGCTGCCCCTAGAGCAGTGCTCTGTTCCGCAAGGCCGCGTACCTGCAGCGACACGTGGCGAGCGCTCACCGCGGCAGGAGGTTCGGGTGTGACTACTGCGACCGAGGTTTCACTCGGCGTTACAACTGAGACCAGCACGAGGCTCACAATTGTCCCGTCGTGAGGAACCTCGTTTTGGACGAGATGCCGCAACTGCCCGTCCTGTCACCCGAGCCTCAGCCCGGAACAAGCTCCGAGCCTCTGCCCGGACCCACCCACGACGATTGACAGGATGGTGGGTGCGGGATTGCCCGCGTTCCGCACAATCCAACGGGCGTTCCGTGGACGACTCCTGACCTTCGGTCTGTCCCAGCCCATGGAGGATTTTCTGACCGTGGACGACGTGCTGGTGCTGCTGTTCGACACCGTCCTGGAACTGTTGGCCGACGTCAGGACCCGACACAAGAACACCAAGGTCAACATGTTCCTGGAGTGCGAATTCGATAACATCCACGGAGCCACTTACCTGCGAGCCTTCAAGACGAAGAACGTGCCTCTCACTGCCGCGTCCAACCTGGAGGCGTTCCTGTCGGCTTCCTTCAACAAGCTGGTGGAAGAGAAGGAGCGGTGCGAGCTAGTGGGCAGCGGGTGGACCTACCTCCGTATATGTGACCTGGAGATCCGCGTCAAACTCTACACCCCGTTGGGAGAAGGCGGAGGCTGTTTCATCCAACTTCCCAGGACCATCTGCGAGACGCGCGCTGTCATCAACTTGCACATTGACGATGACATGTGCTTCAAGTACGCTATCCTGGCCATGGTCGTCGCGCAACACGCGGATAGACCTGCAGCGTATACACCGGACATTACGGCGTGCTACGATTGGACCGACCTACGCTTCCCCGTGGCTGTGAATTCCATCAAAGCCTTTGAGAGGAAGAACGCTATTAGCGTTAACGTATACGGTATCGAGCGTGCCACGGTGGGAAGACGCCCCGACGGATCCCCAAAGTTCCAGGACCACGTATTCCCGCTGAAGATATGTAAGCAGGAGTTGGAGGATAACCGGGACATGTTGTACGTGACTACCTGCGGGGACACACACTACGCCTACATTGCAAACATCAGTAGGCTAGTGCGTCCTCAGCTAACGTCTCACGGCCACACTATCCACGTGTGTAAGCGATTCTTCGCTAACTTCGATAATCAACCCAACAAACTTGAACTGTCCAGGGCCGAGCGTCTGGAGGAGCACTTGCGATACTGTACCGCCAAGGCCCCCCTCCACCTGGACATGTCCGAGAAGCAGCAGATCCGCTTCGTCCATATCGAATACACTCGGCGCGAGCGTTTTTGCGTTTACGCGGACTTCGAGTGTGCTCTACAGCCCGTGGTTGGAGAGCCGATGGAAGCGCCACCCGGCACTACACCTCTGCGTACGTACGTCCCGTACGCCTTTGCATACCAGATCGTGGACTCGCTGGGGCTGGAGGAGTTTGAACCCAACGTCTACTTCGGGGCTGACGCGTCCAAGGTCTTCATGGAACGGCTGAAGATGGACGCGCTGGTGCTGTGGGACCTCCTGACCAACATGATCTTACTACAGCCCAACTTGAACGACCAGGAGATGTGCCAGTTTATCGCGGCCACTCTCTGCTACCTCTGTGGGAAGGAGTTCACGGACCAGGACGTCAAGGTGCGGGAACATAACCACGCCCCAACCTACGAGTTCCGAGGAGCCGCTCACCGCTCGTGTAATATCAGGTACCGGGAGCAGCGGCACATCAACTGCTACTTCCACAACCTGTCCAAATATGACTCCCACTTCGTAGTGCGGGAGCTGGCCATCGACCCCGGCGACGTGGGCGTGTTGGCGCACACGGGGGATCGGTATATCGTTTTTACCAAGCGATTCCACTTCGGCCGAACAGAGGATAACCAGCGACGGAGCAGCTTCACGGTGCGCTTACTGGACACCTACAGGTTCCTGTCCATGAGCCTGGCCAGCCTCACCGCGGGACTTCCCACGGACAGGATGCGTGAGACGGTGAAGCGCTTCCCCGACAACAGGCTGTTCGAACTTGTGCGCAAGAAGGGCATGTTCCCTTACAACTTCGTGACGTCCTACGACACGCTATACAGGACCAGGGAGCTACCGCCTAACGAGGCGTTCAGGAACACCATGACCCTGGAGGACATCAAGAACCAGGAGTACGAGCACGCCCTCAACGTGTGGCGAGCCTTCGAGTGTCGTCACCTCAAAGACTACGCCAACAAGTACCTGCCTTGCGACATCGCCCTGCTCACAGACGTCTTTGAGCAGTTCCGCGATACGTCGCTGGCCGAGTACGGGCTGGAACCCGCCCACTATTACACCCTGCTGTCCTACGCGGGGGACGTGATGCTAAAGACCTGCGACGTGGAGCTGGATACGCTGCAGGTCTTTGACATGTACCTGTTCGTGGAGCAGGGGATCCGGGGAGGGATCTCTCAGGCCGTCATCCGCTACGCCAAGGCCAACCACGACAGTTGCCCGGATTACCTCCCAGAAGAGCCCACGCGCTTCCTCCTGTACCTGGACGCCAACAACCTATCCGGCTGGCCCATGTCCGAGTGCCTGCCCACCGGAGACTTCCAGTGGCTCAGCCGTCGGGAAATCCAGGCGTTGGACATATCGGCGATGGACGCGGAGGCCGATCGAGGCTACATCCTGGAGGTGGACCTGCATTACCCCGCGTGCTTACACGACCTGCACAAGGTCCTTCCCTACTGCTGCAAGACGAAGCGCCCACCGATAAGGAAGTTCCCCAAACTGATGACGACCAGGTGGTGTGCTTCAGGACCCCGTTGAACAGGCACTCTCTGTAGTCGTTGGGGGTGAGGACTTTCTTCACAACGCCTTTCGCCACCCCCTTGGCTCGCTTGAGAGACCTGCTGCCAACTGTCGCCGCGTCCTCAATGTCCATAAAGTACAACTTGGACCGCAGGCCGTGGCACTCGAATAAGGACAGACCGTTGCACTCGTCCTTAAACTTTCCAATGACCTTGGCGTTGACGGGGCTGTAGCAGGGGTGGGATCTCGGATAGCCGCTGGTGTCGAAGTCGTCTAGATACTGCAAAATCTCGGCGTAGACGTCCTAGGACACGATGTCAAAGACAAAGCTATCCGTGTCCATGTAGTCTACGGTGAGGCGGTCGCCGTAGCGCTCCTTCATCTCCCCCAGGAACTCGTACATGAGCCACTTGCTCAGCTCCAGGACGGACATGCCTATGTAGACGGGTTTGTCCAACACGATGTTAACTTTGGACAGATGCATCAGGGCCACGTCCTCCGTGTAGTACGTGCGGTCCAGGATGTTGTATTTGGCAACATACTTGGAGAACTTCTACGGGGTACCCACCAGCTTGACGTTGAGGCGCTTCCGTACATTCTCGATGGTTTTGCCGAAGACCGCGTTATTCATAAGCTTGAAGAAGTCTTGTTCAAACTTCGTTCTGGCCTTCTTCCGCAGCTCCGTGTTCATCTGGATGTACGGTTCCAACCACCACGACTGACGAAACGAAATCGCTTGATGCACCGACACCAGCTCCAACCCGTTTTAAAGCGCCTGCTGCAAGACCCTGTAATGGCATATGTAGTGCGCCTTGTCGTCCAGGCAGGTACTTGTCGGCGTAGTCTTTGAGGTGACGACACTCGAAGGCTCGCCACACGTTGAGGGTGTGCTTGTACTCCTCGTCTTTGATGTCCTCCAGGGTCATGGTGTTCCTGAACGCCTCGTTGGGCGGTAGCTCCCTGGTCCTGTATAGCGTGTCGTAGGACGTCACGAAGTCGTAAGGGAACACGCCCTTCTTGCGCACCAGGTCAAACAGCCTGTCGTCGGGGAAGCGCTTCCTCGTCTCGCGCATCCTGTCCGTGGGAAGTCCCGCGGCGAGGCTGGCCAGGCTCATGGACAGGAACCTGTATGTGTCCAGGAAGCGCACCGCAAAGCTGCTCCGTCGCTGGTTATCCTCAGGCCGGCCGAAGTGGAATCGCTTGGTAAAAGCGATATACCGATTCTCCGTGTGCTCCAACACGTCCACGTTGCCGGGGTCGATGGCCAGCTCCCGCACTACGAAGTGGGCGTCATAGTTGGACAGGTTGTGGAAGTAGCAGTTGATGTGCCGCTGCTCTCGGTACCTGAGGTTGCACGAGCGGTGAGCGGCTCCTCGGAACTCGTAGGGTGGGGCGTGGTTATGGTCCCGCACCTTAACGTCCTGGTCCATGAACTCCTTCCCACAGAGGTAGCAGAGAGTGGCCGCGATGAACTGGCGCATCTCCTGGTCGTTCAAGTTGGGCTGTAGTAAGACCATGTTGGAGGTCCAACAGAGCCAGCGCGTCCATCTTGAGCCGTTCCATGAAGACCTTAGACGAGTCAGCCCAGAAGTAGACGTGGGGTTCAAACTCCTCCAGCCCCAACGAATCCACGATCTGGTATGCGAAGGCGTACGGAACGTGCATACGCAGAGGTGTAGTGCCGGGTAGCGCTTCCATCGGCGCTCCGTCCATGGGCTGTAGAGCACACTCGAGGTCCGCGTAAGGCCTTGGCCTTGGCGGTACAGTATTGCATGTGCTCCTCCAAACGCTCTGCCCTGGACAGTTCCAGTTTGTTGGGTTGATTATCGAAGTAAGCGAAGCATCGCTTACACACGTGGATAGTGTGGCCGTGAGACATTAGCTGAGGACGCAATAGCTTACTGATGTTTGCGATGTAGGCGTAGTGACTGTCCCCGCCGGTAGTCACGTACAACATGTCCCGGTGATCCTCCAACTCCCGCTTACATATCTTCAGCGGGAATACGCGGTCCTGGAACTTTGGGGATCCGTCGGGGCGACTTCCCACCATACCACGGGGCTGGCACGCTCGATACCGTATACGTTAACGCTAATAGCGTTCTTTCACTCAAAGACTTTGTTGGCATTCACATCCACGGGGAAGCGTAGGTCGGTCCAATCGTAGCGCGCCGTAATGTCCGGTGTATACGCTGCAGGTCTATCCGCGTGTTGCGCGAAGAACTTGGCCAGGATAGCGTACTTGAAGCACATCTCATCGTCATTTTGCACGTTGATGACAGCGCGCGTCTCGCAGATGGCCTTTAAAAAGTTGGATGAACCGGGCTCCGCCTTCTCCCAACGGGGTGTAGAGTTTGACGCGGATCTCCAGGTCACGTATACGGAGGTAGGTCCACCCGCTGCCCACTAGCTCGCACCGCTCCTTCTCTTCCACCAGCTTGTTGAAGGAAGCCGACAGTAACGCCTCCAGGTTGGACGCGGCAGTGAGAGGCACGTTCTTCGTCTTGAAGGCTCGCAGGCTCCGTGGACGTTGGCGAATTCGCACTCCAGGAACATGTTGACCTTGGTGTTCGGGTGTCGGGTCCTGACGTCAGCCAACAGTTCCAGGACAGTGTCGAACAGCAGCACCAGCGCATCGTCAACGGTCAGAAAATCCTCCATGGGCTGGGAGAGACCGAAGGTCTGGTGGTTCTGGGCGGGGAGCCGTCCGCGGAACGCCCGTTAGATGGCGCGGAATGTGGGCAATCCCGCACCCACCATCCCGTCAATCGCCGTGCTGGGTCCGGGCTGAGGCTCGTGGCTGGGTCCAAGCTGAGGCTCGGAGCTGGGTCCGGGCTGAGGCTCGGGTGACAGGACGGGCAGTCATGGCATCTCGTCCAAAACGAGGTTCCTCATGACGGGACAATTGTGAGCCTCGTGCTGGTCTCAGTTTTAACGCCGAGTGAAGCCTCGGTCGCTGAAGGCGCACCCGAACCTCCTGCCACGGTGAGCGCTCGCCACGTGTCGCTGCAGGTACGCGGCCTTGCCAGCGGACCTCGTTGGCGTGTACCAGCTGCATGTGGCGCCGGAGCAGGTCCTCGCGAGAGAATCACCACCCGCACGCGTTGCACTGGGGCCGTAGGTCTCTGGCGGGTGGCGTCGCAGCGGAGGAAGAGGAAGAGGAGGTCGAAGCTGACGGGCTTGCACCGTGGACCGCTTCCATGTGATGGCGTAGATCCTCGGGGCCCGCTAGGGCGACAGCGCACAACGGGCATGGACAGCCTGCGAACAGGAAAACAAGTCCTATTAGTTACCCGAACCCGATAAACACGAGGATGAGGAACTATACAGAGGACTGGCAACCTCTTGTTTACCCCTTTGAGTCTGTTTCCTCATCTCAATCGCCAGTTTACCCGAGCCCGATAAATACATGGGTGAGGAGGTGGCGGTGAGGAACTACACAGAGGGCTGGCAACCTCTTGTTTACCGCTCGAGTCTGTTTCCTCGTCTCAATTGCCAGTTTACCCGGCCAACAGGGGTGACATCACTGGTTGTTTACCTTTGGAACCTGGCTTCTTCCCATCTAAGGCCGTTTACTGTCTCATAAAAACAATTCATTAGTTACCAAAGTCCACAGGAGCGCCGTGACGTCATGGGTGAGGACACCGGAGAAGAAATCATACTGGACAAATCTACTGGCGGTTTCTTATTTAACCTAAAACTGTACCTAGCGCTTGATCGTGAGGAGTAGGAGGATGAACTGCTGTGAGGTGCCGTCGCAAGTTGTCACTTCGCCCGAAGCGTCTGCCGCAGACATGACAATCGTAATGGCGGTCTTTGTGTGCGGATGCTGCGTGTCGGGCCAGGTTTCTAGCAGCCCCGAAGACGCGCTCGCAAACCTCACATAGATGAGGAACTGCCATCTCCAACATCGGGTATCTGTACTCTCCGTCCGCCACAAAGGCGCAGTTGTCACAGCAAAAGCACTTTGATAGCGGTACCCTTGGGAACGAGGCGAATCTAACCCTTCTAATAGTTGACAGAAATAAATGACAAGAATAGCTCCTATGACATTCCCAACATTGATACACGTCTTTTTCTTTGTTACGCTCGCACATGGCGATTTTACCCTCGTCTTTAATTCTACTCGGAACTCGAAATTTCGATTAAAAAGCAAAACCGAATTTTATTTCGCTCAAACATTTCTTAAAATATTGGTGTGAGTCTATTTTGCTTTTTAATTTTGGCTCATTAGTTTTAATCGTTATAAAACACAACTGTTCCAAGGTCATTACAGTTCCACTCATCTCCATCTGAAAAGAAACAACGACAAGGCTCCGTGTACTGGGACATGTAAAAGAATAAATATTAATGTTAGCTAATTAGGTTTTAGAACATTGGTAAACTGTCTGATGAAAAAGTAAATTACATGTTACTTACATTTAAAGATATCCAAAGAAAAGGCTCCACACAGTCGCACAAGTAATCGCCACGAAGACACCTATGTCCTCATAGTACGAACTGCCACTAGATACTTATGTAGCCCGGGAAGATAGCGCGCTTAAATAAGCCAGTTGATGACGCCGTGGGACTTTCAACTGGAACTGCTGGTGAGTAAACAGGCTGGGGTGGTCACGTAGGCACGAGGATGACGTCACCACGGTCCGCGACGTTCTAGAACATTCTAGAAGCATCTAGAAACCAAAGCCGATGAGGAAACAGCCCCGGGCGGTCACGCAGGCCCTAGCACGCGCCTCGACACGTGACGTCGCGGAGCCGCTTGCAGTTTGGTTTGGCCAAGCCGGCACACAACATGTAGTGAAGTTACATCAAATTCGGTCGGTAAACAGCCGAGATCCCATAAGGAAAACTCGTTTAAAAATTAATAGCGGGCTCGTTTAACGCTGGATTTTCAATTTTCATTAAGCGGTGGTTTACTTAGGCCGCCGCCTAACACGTGGTGAGGTTTTGTCAAAATCGGTCGGTAAACAGCCGAGATTCCATAAGGAAAACGCGGTTATAAATTAATAGCGGTCATGTTTGATGGTGGATCTATGGGGTTCTTTCGTCGCTCGCTTCCTCGAGGATAGGCCTACATTCTGGAAAATGTCCCCTGGGAATCGGTGGGTAAATTGGCTAGTTATTAATTTTCGAAATTTTTTCCTCATTGTCTTTGACCGGGTCACGGGGGGGTGACGTCAGGGGGGGATCCGCAGGGGGCGGAATGATCCGCAGGGGGGGTGACGTCAGGGGGGGTCACGTACCCGGGGTGACGTCAGGGGGGGATCCGCAGGGGGTGGATCGATCCGCAGGGGCGGGGTCACGTGACCGGGGTGACGTCAGGGGGGTCTCCTGGCTCCTCAGGCTCCTCACTTCGCCCTTTGCTGGTTTTGAATCGGCTATTGCCCCCTACTGACTTTTTACCTGACCTTGAACAAGTGAAGGTAAGAGAAGGGTTTCAAAAACGACGACGTGACGAATGACGTGACATATAATAAAGTTTTCCGAAAAAAGATCACCGTACACAATTACAGTAATCGGACCTTTCATAACCACCGCAGCGTGCCATTATAGGTGGTGGGCAGTATAATGGATAAGTATCAGAGTGTACTTTAATACTGTTTTTGAAATAAGTTAGAGAAAATGAAAATTGATAAACATTTCTTCAATCTTAGACTAATAGTTAAAGATTAACATTTCTTACGTTTTGTGTATTTCTTTTACTGAAACCTTTGGTTGTCAAAGTCATCACTTCTAGAGCCAATTCGTGAAACTGAAAAAAATCCAGTACAATTAAGTGTTGTGCAACCAAACAAAGTAACTATAATATTATAAAATGCTCCAACAACAAGTTATTGATCTCCATTAAAGCATATTTGGAGTAAGCCAAATGTTATTTACTGAAAACTAAAAACGTTTAAGTGAATATTTTTAATAATATAATACTTACCTCAGCTGATGTTTTATTAAAAGAACGTATAAAAATAAATGTAAGTCCTGTCCACACTAATAATAACAGAAAATAAGTGAACAAATAATTCTCAAACACTGTACTACCTGAAACATCCGCAATACAATAAAACACTCGAGATATAAGAATAAGTAAAACTAATTTGTGACTCATTTTATTAATTTCTCTTAACATTTGGGATTGAGCCAGTACAAGGTGGCAGTAATGCACCAAAGAATAGTAGTCATTTGATACCATTGTGTGTAAATTGAGGCTCCAATATCTCCTACAGTCTCGAATCACAACACCATATACAAAATAAAATACACTGATGATCAGCATTTGACGCGTAGCTGAATTTTCTACGTAGGAAAAAGCAAACCAACACCAAACTGGGTAATCGGCAGAACTCGCAACGTAACAGCCAAGACTGTGCAGTCCAATTAAAAGTGCAACTGCGATTCGTTGAACAACACTTGAGAAATTAACTGGTTGACCTGTGAATTTTGATAGTGATTGTTGCATGTTGTCTATGATATCCAAACTAACAATTAAGTTTCTTGAGAAAAATAGCCACAAGGACAAAAACAAACCTTCACTGGCTAGATAAATTATTCCTGTTATGGCTCTTGATTTGACAAATTTAGTACTTACATATACAAAGTAGCCCACTGACAGTGCAAAGCACGTATACCAAACCAAGCAAATAAACACTGGGATAAACAGGAGACGGGTTCTATTTCGGTTGTAATGTTGAGCAAACCCGTTTTCCACTAACAACTGTCCAGTTATGAAGTTAAATAGCATTAGTGGGCGGAAATATTCAAACGCACTTAAGTTATCCATGGCTATCGGGATTTTTATTCCAGGACTAGTTCTTAACTTGGATCTATAAAAAATAAATAAATAACGATATACTTGCAATTAGGTGGGATTGGCGTTATTATAATTGTATTTATTTAGTTTAATTTATAATGCATAAGAAATCGCTCCAAAGTCACATTCAAATAACACTCTAAGTAACCTGATATTTACCAAGCAATTTCAAGATGGGCTGTATTACTCTTTTGCCTATATTTATTTAGTTCCAATAAAGGCACTTATTATTAGGTAAAATTGTACTCTTGTAAATATATTGTCATTAATGTAAGTGACATAATAAACTAAACATGAGTAAATGAATAGCTTTAAATGAATAACCACAACAGTTGTTACAACAAAATTAACCCATATTAGACTGGGTTCCCGTTACATTATCTGTACAATATATTCTTATACACTCTAATATAATGATTTAATCACTGTGTAAAATGCTGACGCAACTAGGGCGTGTTTTAAGAGAAATTAATGAAAGATGAATGTATAATGGGCGAGATGCCTTGTGAAGCCTTGTTACTGACTAAGACAGACTGATTCTTTAGCCATGATTATATACCATTGACCAATGACAGGTGAATCCAGCATCTATACTAATAAATTATTTGTGTGTGTGTGTGTGTGTGTGTGTGTGTGTGTGTGTGTGTGTGTGTGTGTGTGTGTGTGTGTGTCTGTTCCGGGTGATTTCGAAAATGGCTCATTAAAACTGTTCCCGGACCCTAACACGTTGTAGAGGACCAAGCAATTTTTTATACTCTTTTATTTTGCCCCAAGAACTCAGGACTCCCTCCCAGTGGCATCAACAGCCGCCATGTTACTCTTACGGAGACCAGTTTTTATTTTCTAAATGGATCAAAAACAGCTCCTCAAATTTGCTCCCTGACCATACCACGTTGTTGGGGGACTAAAAGTATTCAGACAATTCTTTTCCTGACCTCAGGGCTCCGCCTTCTGGCTTTTTCTATCACTTCCCGACGGCCAATTCTTGAATGATGCCCCAACGTTGAATACATCCCCCACAACCAACTTTAGAGCTCCGCCCCCTGGCAAAAGTTCCATGTTATTGTTTCCGTGTTTACGTGATCTTAGCCAGTTGTCATTGGTCGATAATATTTGGATAGGTTTTATGGTAATCCCGATCTTCGGACTCCACCCCACTGGCTTAAACATTGCCATGTTAATCTCAAGCAGAAAAGAGTACTCCAGGTATTTTCGAAAATGATTCATAAAATCTACTTGCTGCACAATCTGGCTCGTACTACTCTAAAACTACTCAATACTACAATTTAGATTGGGAGAAGGTATTTTGAAAATATGAGCTTCTATATTTTGCCTAGTAGTGTGGCGGTTTAGCTGGGATATTTCAACATACTGTGCACTTTTTGATTAAAAGTACAGAATTTGGCATAGAGGTAGACCGATGTAATATGGACTAATTTGGATGAGGTGCCATCGGCCAACCACCCCCTGACGGCTGTGGTGGCCATTTTCCAAAATTGTCTTTTGTAAACATGGGCAAATTATACATCATTTTAAAGGTCTTGTTAAAAGAGACGTCTTGGAAAACAAGAATTCACTTACCTTTATCCGTTTCAAAATGGCGGCCAATCTTATGTAAATTTTGCCGTTTTGGAAAACCCTGTACTTTCTAAACCATAACTTGTATCTCTTTCCGATTCAAAGTTATTACTCTTGGTTAACTCAGATTTACTCTGGTATGCTAGATGACAGGCTTTCTTGAAACAATAAATACAAATTATAATGAAATAGTTTTTGTTTATGCTTATATCCAAAAATTCCCAAATTTATAATAGTAGCGTATGTTAAAAAGCCAACCATTAAAAGGGTCTTCTGAATCCTAGCAAAATTACAATTTACACAAACCTTGTATGTATTTTAGTTATTTTTCAAACAGCAACAAACATTATTTCTCCGTATGAAATGCACATGCAGTAACACATTAAATGAATGTGGCCAGAGAATAATTGCAAGTAAATGAAAATTAACATGCATTTCATACGGTAAAATAATGTTTTTTGCTGTTTACAAAAAACAAAAAGAGATACAAGGTTGGTATAAATTATAAAGTTGCTAGGATTTACAATACTTTTTTAACGTTATATTTTTAACATACGCTACAATTAGAATTTGTTGCATTTTTGGCATATATGGATTTAAAAAAATATTTAATTGAAATTTATATTTTTTTGTAAGAAGCCCGTCATGTAGCATACCAGAGTAAAGCTGAGCTTACCAAGAGTAAAAAATGTAAATCGGAAAAAAAAAGATTCGAGTTATGGTTTAGAAAATATAGGGTTTTCCGAAACTGCAATATTTTACACCAGAATGGCCGCCATTTTGATACGGATAAAGGTAAGTCAATTCTGTTTTTGTCAAAATTTTTCTTTTAACAAGACCTTTACAATTATGTATAAATTGTCTATCTTTACATAAGAAATCTCGAGATTCGAACCACGATTCGGAAATTTTGGAAAATGTCCCCCATGGCCGCTAGGGGGTGGTTGACCGATGGCTCCACATCCAAATTTGTTCATATTACATCGGTCTACCTATGTGCCAAATTTGATGCTTTCATCAAAAAGAGCACAACAGGATAGCTAATCCACTGTACTATAGCTACCTTGTGTTTCGAAAGTAATCACTTATAAGAGGAATTGCACTTCCTTTCGTTTTGAACGAGCTATTAAATCTTATTTTTAGGTTCTTATTTAGGTTATTGCTTATTTTTCTGATACTTATTGTCTTTTTTCAAAGGAATATAAAAATTATACTTTTATATCAATGCAATGATTGATAAATTATTTTAGATTGAGTTTTTTTTTTTCAATACAAAAAATATTTTAAAGAAAACGAAATTATAAAAACATATACTTCCATGTATGGTTTTTGGGTCGAATGGTCTGTTCATCATCAAATTGAATATAGGCAACATATTTTTTGTTAAGTTATTATTGTATAAATTCCGTAATTTTAGCTATAATTACCCATTTTGTTTACTAAACAGCTATTTAAATTTCGTAATTCTACCAGTAGTCTCAAATGTCTTCTTCACTTGTTCATTATAAAGTTTTCACATTACTTTTGCACTTTGAGGACATATTTAAGGGATAATTAAGGCAAAAAACAATAAATTCGGTTTAACGAGGTTCTATGAACTTTTATAATTTCCTATGAATTTTCCCAGTTTTAGTAATCACTGATGGTTTTAAAAACCTGCGCAAAAACACGAATATACAATTATTTTCTTAAGCCATACCTTTTATAACCTAATAGCAAATGACTAATAATATACTACATGAAATAACACTATTAATTCTAAATCACAGATGGCATTTGGTTTATTGTTTCAGAAAATTGAGGTACTATATGGGCAGTGCTTGATTAGAAGTCACTATATATGAGCTATTAACAAAAAACATATCAGCATTCACAACATATCCGTAAAATATAGTTAGTTTTTTCCAACCATGATTAATAAAACAATTATATATAAACGGTATCAGGAAACTGACACATACTTTCTCCCTTTTAGCCCAACTTTAATGAATAAATTACTTTTTATTTACTAAATATAGAATACAAAGCACAGTCGAATGTACAGAAAATCTTAAAACAAGTTGTTTTAAAAAACGTCCACCCAAATCCCTGCTTTGGAGGCACTACAGAATACATTGCTACACTCGTGGGTTTAAGAGGGGAAATGCCTCCTATTCCCCCCATAGGGTTATTAAGGGGCAACATATTTCGAGTTTCCTCTGTTGGTCGATTCTAAATTGGCAAGCATATCAAGTTTGAATGAAATTTATCAGTAAATAAGAGAGAAATAGTAATTTTTGTATTCCCCATAAGAATTACATTGGACAACGTACTGCGTTTACAGCAAAATGAAATTTCATTTTTCTCCAAAACCAGCAATCGTAGAATAGTAATTTAAAATACTAAATTATTCAGTTTTTTGAGCTCTTTTTAATGATGAATAGTAATATTTTTTATATTTATGTATTTTTATGAAAAATCCAAAAAACTGAATTTTTGGTGTTTTTAGTCCTGTCATTTCTGAACCCGAATTTTTACAGGAATGCGAGTAGTGTCATTTTGTTGGAAAACTAAAGTACTACAAACGACTAAAGTTTAATCAAAATCTTTAGAGCCGTTTTTAAGAAACTTTGATTTTTCACGTTTTTTTGTGGTTTTTGGGGGATAATTACCCTTAAAAATCAAAAATTCAAAAAAATGAAAAAATGCCTGGAGATATCGTGGATTAGTACCTACATACCAAATTTCATAAAAATCGGCCCATTGGTTAGGGCTCTAGCTCTGCACACACACACACACACACACACACACACACACACACACACACACACACACACACACACACACACACACACACACACACACACACACACACACACACACACACACACACACACACACACACACACACACACACACACACACACACACACACACACACACACACACACACACACACACACACACACACACACACACACACACACGGACACACACATACAGACAGACATCACGTAAAAACCACTTTTTTGGGTTCAGGGAGCACCAAAACGAATATTTCCACTAAAAACTCAAATTCGAAAATTTTGACGAAAACAATACTTTCTCCATACACTATTTATAGAGGGAGAAAGTAAAAGGTAAACTTCTTCAAATATTGTATAAAGTCAAGGGCAGGTTTGTCAGTTTTTAATTTAGTACCATGTTGTTCCACAATAAACTAGAATACAATATTCCCATCAGGACACTCATATACAAATATACAATTAAAAAATATGCATAGTAAATAAACCTAACAATAATATAACCATTTTTATGCTAGTTTATTCATAATATAAATTAACATTAATTTAATAATAATCTAATTATCAGAGAATACGGTACTCTAATTTAGCGTGATTATATAGTTTATAAGAAACAAAACACTTAAAACTGAATAAATTACATGACAACTACAGGTGACTACAATTTACCTCACAAGCGAAATACTCTGCAAATTAGGTCTGACAAACAATGACGATCGTATTATTTATTTCGTATAAAAATAAGTTTATAATTTCCAAATCATTAATTATTTTCCGTAGCAACGCGGTGAGTGTTGTATTAATAATTATTTTATCGCAAACCCAAAAATACAAACTTAAAAACTGCCATTTCATACGGTTAGAAAAGGTTTGCAACTGTATTAGATGTTCAAATAACAAGTGCAAAAAGTATATGCCTTTAGCATTATTACTAGTATAAACTTACTTAAAAAACTAACTACTGCTTCACTGCTTAGTTTTAAATTAGAATAAACTTGTTTAGCATTCTTATGTAGATAATTTATTCGTAGGTATATTGCAGGTCTGTTATTATGAATTTTATCAATATAATAAATACATCTAGGATAACCACTAGCGGACAAACTATTTTAAAATTGCTTTTTTGTCTGTGTATTTGTTGAAGTTTCCACAACTCAAAATAGTAGTTTTCATTACTAGTCTCGAAAGTGACTGATTGCGGGGAGAGATTGCATTAACGCGCGAGGCGAATCCGAGCGTGGAAAAAGCTATCGAGCCCCGCAATAGCACTTTTGAGACGAGTATTGAACATTAATTTTCATTACGATATCGAAAAACTTGTAAAGAACATGAATATTTTTGTTTATTAAACTTAGTATCAAGAAAAAAAACCGAACTCATAACGCTGAGTTTCCGTGCTTATGTCCAGGTACATACGCACGGAAACTCAGCGCTATGAGTTATTACCGTTCACTTATTAATAACTGCATGCCCAATAGTTTGATGAAAAAAACAGGATTTTGGATAAATGAAAAGTAACTTTATTAACTTAACTATAAAACAAGATGATGAATAATTAAAAAAAGAAGCTTTTTAAACTCTGATGACTGATTTTGGATAAATAAAAAGTAACTTTATTAACTTAACTATAGAACAAGATGATGAATAAATAAACAAAAAAACCTCTGAAGACTACATAGCAACAACAGTTAAAACGTTGATAAATCATTTAGTAATTCATTTAGATAATTCATTCATGAAAATGATTCGACTCCAAACACAAAGCTTCGTTTTCGTATCAAACGCGACACATCAGGCAGTAATTCGTTAGTTACACTTACCGCTCTGTTCATAAATGTTTCAGGAATATTATTAATATTAGTACACATAACTCAAACAATCCGTCACAACGACTATAACCTAACTGACAATGTCAGTATTTACTAAGCGATGAAACGCTTTGTTTTGAACAACAATGCAACAGCAAATAATGCAACAGCTGATCGGCCTAATGCAACAGCTGATCGGTCTGCACCGCAAAATCCCATAACGGTTACTTTCCGTGCACCACAAATGCACAGAAAGTTAACGTTATGTAATTTTGCCGTGCAGTAGCGGGAATAACCTATTTTCTTAGCTCATTTTACGTTTAGAAAGTGTACTTTCGTGTGTAGAGTAATGAAAACCATTTTTACTAATATAATTTATCAAATATTAAACACGACAAAACTAATATAACTAGTTTATGTTGTTATTTTTTTGTTTTTGCTATCAACTGAAGAAAATGTGTGTTTATGTAAAGTCAATATGTTTTCAGTAAAGCGTCAATAAAAGCCTAGTTGCAATTAATATAAATATTTAAACATATTTAGGTCGACAACATATTAATACAATTTAGCTCATGAATATATTACAACGAATTATAAATACACTTTAGATCTATTTACAGATCCACTTGTTTACATTTATACCTAATATTTCCATAAAGAATTCCACAAAGCTAATGAAGACTTTGATTACTATTTGCTTTCCGAATTAGTGGATACAAAGTTATTGAACTGGTTTATTTAGCTGTTCCTGCTACATGATAATCGCATTAAACTTATCGGGCCTACCGCAAAACTCATTAATAACAGCTTTAATAACGTAACCAAATTGCACATTACCAAAATAATGAATGAGAGTTCATTCGAATCCTAGTGGCGAATTAACTTGTGTATTCCTAATAGATTGCATAATCAAAGTTGTTTTTGTGTATTTGTATTAATTTAATGTACTCTAAAATCATCAAATTACTTATCGTACTAGAAACTACTATTACATGTTAAAACAAACTTAATACATTTTTGAAATACATTTTCCTACATTTTATTGCGTTTCGGAAATCCTTCTGCAACAACTTCTGACCAGTTTTTAGCTCTAGGAATTATAAGCTATTATTAATTGCACATAAGCTGTCATATAAATACAATTAATTATTGTTTTCTTCTTTACAGTTAGATTTGTACGTAAAACTAGGAATACTTTTTTAAGTCGGGACTTTGAGGTTTTTAAAATTTGTTTATCTTAATGAAACTTATTTAAGAATTGTATAATAGCACTAATTATACATCCTACGGAATAGATAAACCTAGCTTACGGGCCGAGCGTGCCTCAGGATTGTCTGCGCTGCTCGAGTTTGATGTGAGATGCCGCCAGAGCGCTACCAGCAGTGTTTTCACTTAAGGGATTTTTATCCCATATATGGAATATTTCACTGCTTGTGGGATAAAGTGGAATTTTTTTTGAATTCGGCATTACGTCTGCTAGTTTGCTTTCGAACAGAGCACCTTGGCACAAGCGGGCATTCCCATTTTTTTAAATATCGTTGAGCCTTATCCGCACCTATTATTATTTTATAAACATCACAGAACGCACAATTAATCACAGCAATGTCGCTGGCATGGCCATGTTGGAATTAACGAGTAAAATATTTGCCATTTATAGTACCTATGTCGTACCGTGCTATTTAGTACTACGATTGATTTTGAATACATCGCATCGTCACCGTTATAATTTGTTGTTTTGAATAGTTTGGACACGGTTTTCGTCGTCAGCAGGAGTGATATCGGTCATATCGCCGACAGAATTCTCGTTGCCTAGCTAGAACGGAGCCTTAGAAGCAGTAGAGCGAAGTGGTAGTATGTGCGTTGTTTCTTACTCTAAGAAAACCAGTATGAAGGTAACCCCTTTTCCACCCCTTACACTACTCGTTTCGCGTTGTTGGTTATTTGACTAGTCTAGCTCGACAAAATTTGTATATAGAGATAAAATACTCACTACTCTTTTATGTTATTGATTGCTTCCGTTAAAATCGATCATAATATAGATGTTTAAAGAGATAAAATGGTATTTGAAAGAGTAGAACATGTTTAAATTATTTAATTCTAGCACGAAAAAAGGTAAATATAAACATATATACAATTAAAAGAGAGCAGCTAGTAAAAGTAAATAGAAAAATATTTGATTCTGCAATCTAGTGCAATCTGTGATCTCAGATTAAAAGCGGGATGAAAAGGCATTTTTTAATGTGATTCAAAGGATAAAAAGGGATTCTTTTTATATGGAAAATGGGTTTGTTATTTTCGTTTAATATGCAGCTGATGTAGTTGTCTGATTAATGGACCAGCTGGTTCATTTTCCTGGCTTCAAAAATTAACTAGTCTTGGGATATCTATTCTGTATTCAAAATCAATGATGATAGATAACAATAAGTATTTTCAGAGATATATTAAATGCACAAGGCTCTAGAAATAAAATTTGTTTAATAATTTGTTACTTGACATAATATTTAGGAAAGTTAAGCTATGTTTTTCAACTCATAACGCCAGTAACGGGGGTTTTTATGTAAGAATATCATTCTTCTAAGTGTAAACTGATCTCTAATGCAAACCTGAATGATGAATTCTGCAATGATAGGCTTAAAAATTTAAGTTTTTAAGTAGATTTATTGTAACTGGTTTTAGAAAAGTGTATGCTTTGATTAATTATTTTCTAGACTCTGTGTCCATATTCAAACCTACTTATAGATATTTTTACGTTATAACAACTACTTGAATTATTCATCTTAACAAGGTTTGGAGATAATGTATTATGACAATGCAAATTTAACAAAATCTTTCGGTGGTTCAGTGAGTCACGCATAGTGATATAATTATATTATTAACAGATCTAGCTTTATTATTAACGTATCTGTAACTTATAGTTTATATTAGTCTAGTCAGGTTAACTCATAAGCAAACTTGGCTACTCGAAAGGAGTAGGTTTAATTACTTCATTTTAAAGCAAGATCATAGTTAATTATGGACAAATGCAAATACTTGAGTAGTCTTTGATAAGTGCTGCCTCAAAACTACAGAATATTTCATTCGTCAGAATCAAATTCTCTTTTCGATATTTCAATATTCGATGGTACAATAATTATGTTCAATCGCAATATTAGTAGTTGGTTCTAACACTCAGTGCTGTACATCACTGGTTGGTATTTTCAGTATACAGAAAATAAACTGGGCAAACAAATTGAACCTAAGCTGTTGACTTAAAAAAAAGAAAAAAACACCGACTAAAAAAAATAAAACACCCGACTAAATAAACCACCTGACTAAATAAAATCACACCGACTAAGGGCATACCAGCGTTTTGTTATATGAAAATGCTCGAGTGATCATACACTATCTTATATTGTACATACATTATCTAATATAATTTATTTATGCACTATAAATTAAATATGTTCTATTAGTGAATAATAAAATCTATCAATTTTATTTATACTAGGGGCTTGAAGGGGCCATAGCCCCTACCTTCCTTCAATACTGTGCCTCATATGATGTTTATACTCTTTGCAAGCTGAGGAAAAAGTTCGTAAACAAAGTAGACACTCAATCACTTGTTTTAACGTACACTAAGCAGATGTTTCAAAATCCCAATGCTTTTCTTATGGGGGATATTTAACGTTATTTATCGTTTCTTGTAACTTTTTAGAAATATTGATATTTTTTCTGAGTCCCTGGGATCAAGACCTTTAGTTTCAGCCCTCTCCCATCAACCTGCGATTTGCCAAACTCCCACAATTTTAACTTATAAATTTCGCTTATAAAATTATATATAAAAATGGTATTTAAGAAATTATTGCGGAAATTTTCCATTACTTATTATGTGGCTTCAACTAGTTGAGTTCTATTGATATTTTATCCAAAGAAGTATATTTATTTATATATTGAGTATTATTTTTTGGTGGTTGTACTTAAATATTAATGCCGTAATGTTGGAATACGCACATGATTCAAGTAGTTTTTAAGGCGTTGTTTACATATTTACAAGGATTTTTACCGATTATTCATATTTTAGGGATGGCCGTAATATCCAGATATATTATGGTTAATATGGGAAAACTAATGGGTTTTCAAAGTCCTGGCTCATTCAGATTTGTTTCTGGAGAATATGGGTGTTTACTATGAACGCTTTTCAGAATCATATTGAATTAATGTTTTCTCATATTTTATGGGGGTTTTAGGTGAGTATGTTCTTTTCCGATACACTCTAGTTAACGAATGCACTTCAAGTTGCCAACAAGTAATATGGAAAGTAGCTCTGGATTGGCTTGGAAGCTTTAAACTACCTCTAAATATCCGGATGAGTATTTGTCGTTTACGCTTAGCTATACGGTACAAAAAGGTTTGAGATAAAAGTTAATCTCTTTTCAGGAAAGTACCTTGGCACTATATGTTTGTAATTACAATTTAATGAGTTCATCTTGTATGATTAATCTGAACAATATTTAGAACAATGTTATAATAGTGTTATAACTTTTACATACAAGTGAAATATTAGAAAACTAATGCAACAACTTTGTTTTTACTTAATAAATAGCTATTTATAAATTCAAGAAGTATCCACTAGATTCGATTAAATTTAACTGATTTAACCCTTTTAGTAAGTATCTGTACTTTTTAAGCAAGGGTTAGGAGTTATAATTTAAAAACATATAGGCTGGTAAACCAACACTACATTTTAGCTTTTGATTGTTTCTTTAAACGAGAGAGCTTCTAATAAAGTCAGCACAGAAAAGGTGAAACACTGATGGGGACAATAGATAAGAAGCAATTTGAAATACGTTCTTCGAAAATCTGTTTTAAAGATTATGAACTTCAAATACTCAGTTGTTTTTATAAACGAATATGGAAATATTTTGATTATATCCTTTGCCCATTATTCCCTACTTTAACTATAGGGAATAAACTATTATCGTAGTTGGTATGATAAGCCTGGCTCGGGACCATGATAAATTTTCCTTTTGATAATACCCAGATGCCTAAAATATCATTCTTTTAAAACAATATTTAGTTTTAATATGTCAGTTTTACTTTCTTACAAGCCACATGTTTAAGTATAACTGTCATTTCATATTTTACTATAACCAGCAGATTATAATTTTTTAATTATTTAACTTTTTTAAATCTTTGTCATATAATAGTATAAATACACCATATTGTTGTTCATCTCAAAATAAAACTTTAGTTTTAATTTTATTGGTCATTCGGTTATCCCATTTGAAATGGTTATGAGTCATGTATAAAGTCTTGTATGAGTCTATGTATGAAATGGTTATTATAATAATAATATTTCACTGCATTTTCATATAAAGCCTTGAGACACACCAACAAACAATTCATACTGACTCTTACATTATCTTTTCGAGCCTACACTTTAGCACTGTTTGTTATATCTACCACAGCAGTGTAGTAATTATAGCAGTTGTTTCAAATGGTTGCAGCGCGGCTATTCTCTTCTAAGTAGTGTAATTAGAACATACGTATATATTATAAGCCGAGAATTAAAAGAAGATATTGTTTACACTTTTCTGTATAAATTTACTGTATATGATTTGTTCTATATTTTTAGTTGAATTTGAGAAAGCATAAACCCTACTCTGATAATATATTTTTATACGTGTAACCATACTGCATTCTAATGTAGTGAAAAGATTTTTGGTAAAATCAATAATATGATGCATATTTAGTTTAGAAACTAATATTTTATTAAAGAATAAATAACCTTAACTATTTTAATTTACTTCTTAGCATATGTAAAACTGTTTAAACATTTTAATTCATTCTTTTATTTAAAAGTAGCATTAATGATAACCAAACTCATTTAAAAATATTGTTTATTTTAGCAAAATATTTATTTTATTTTAAAAACTTATTTACTATCTGACCAATTGTAACATGTTACAAATCATTAAAAAATTAATTTTTAAATAAAGTTACATAAACTATAATAAATACAACTATAAATATATTTTAAATATATAATAGTATGATTTCCTGATACAATTTTAAATTGATATAATAATATTTTCTAAAAATGTATTGTGTATACTTTAATTGAAAAACCTTAATATATAAAAAGCAAATCATGTGGTGTCTTCAAAAGTTCTCTAACTCCCCGTTATGGTGTAGTAGTGAAATGTAGTACACTGTTTTTCTGAGACTATGATATTGAAAGTGAAGGGATATTATCCTGATTTAAAATTCGCGCTCCAACCCATGTGTTGACAAAGATGCAATGTTAGTCTTTTGGGCATTTAAATTATTTAACCAGATAATATTAAAAACAGATGTTAATTTTGTATTTGAAATAGTTAGAAAGGTGAGTAATACAATGCAGGATACACGACTGTTGTTTTACTGAGTGAAACCGGGTACTGTACCGGCTTGTAAAACAATTAAGAGGAGTGTTCATCAAAATCCTTTAACTTCCCGATATAATGGGGTGGTAAAATTCTTTACACTCCTTCTATAGGCCTGATCCCGATCTGACCTTAGGACTCCTCTCCACGCCGCTTCGTCACTTTAAATAATGTGGTCAGGCTCACCAAAAAAATATCCGAAATATTAAAATATTAATATTGGAAAATTGAAATATCCAATTGACTAAATCCTACGGAAGCTTGGCAATATTAAAGAACTCCTAGTTTTCTTTATTTGTTGCAGGTAGTAGCTAGAAAGAGTATTAATTCATACGTATCAATTATGATACGGATCGATAATGTAGAGTGAAAACATTAAATATATGTTGAAGGAGACTTCATAAATATTATTTCATAATTTCGCTTGTGCATCTCACTAGCCTAATGGTTAGCGTCTTGGACTTTGGTTCAAAAGATCACAAGTTCAAATTTCGGGTTGCCCTAAAAAAACTAAACGGCTTTGGATCGCATCCCCTAAATTGCGTCTGTGTACTCAATTAACCGAAATTCCGTTAGCGTTGAAATACAAACACCCCCGTAGCAGCAAACCTGCGTACTTAGCGAATTTCCAATGCATATTTATGTATCTCAATACCACATAAAGCCACATACCAAGTTTCATCAATATACATTCATAAATAAACGATCTATGACATTTTAATTATTCTCCATAAGAATAACATCGCGGCTGAGTATGCAGGGTTGCTGAAACAAGGAACACAAAAAATGGGCTTTTATACAAATATCAATATAACTCAAGAAGGTAAAGCCACATACCAAATTGTATTAATTTATATTCATAATTAAGGGAGATAAACGTAACTTATTCTCCGTAAGAATAACATGGGAGCTGAGTACGCAGGTTTGCTGCTACGGGAACTATCGGCTAAAATATGTTTTTTTAGTGCAAATATCAATAGATCACAACGATATGAAGCAATATACCAAGTTTCACCAGGATAAGTTGATAAATAAGTGAGATATAAAATTGTTCTTATTCTCCATAAGAATAACGTTGGACAACGTACTGTGTTTAGCACTTTCAATATCTCTGTAACCATTTTATTTTGACGTAGAGCAATGATCAAAACACAAAATTCTGCGTCTTTTTAAACTAATTCCAATGGGAAAAAACTAAAATTTGACTTTTTCAAAAATTATATTGAAAAACTCAAAAAACCTATTTTTGGGGTACAAAACCCCCCAAAATACCCCTTCGAATAGGTCGATCTGTATAGTTTTCGAACATAATGAATGCTGCTTTACACGTTTATAACGTCATTGCAGTATCCAGCTGCCAATTGCACATCACATGTTACTTCAACTGAGGAAACCGGTAGTAATTAATTGTGAACATTTGAAGTGGCAGCCAAATAACGTATTTTTGATAGGTGTATGACAAAGTGTAGTTCACCATTCTAACCCTTGGAACGCTGCTGCTTTGAAAGAAGACACCACGAATATGTTGCTATAAATAATTTCCGTGGACTCGGCAGCCTAAAGGTGGCAACACTGTTAAGTTGAATGTGTATTCCGATTATAAATTTTTGCCGCTCAAGTGACAGCCAAAACACATCTGGCTTGACACCTCCAGATGTTACAAAATTGTTTATCTTCCATCATAATTTCCTGTGTACTCACTCGTGGCCAACAATATTTCCGAGCCTGCAAACTTCCCGCCCGCTTCTCTGGGTCATCACACCGAGAGGTCCGTTAGACCACTCGACGCTTTTGGAATAAATCATACATTTGCATGTTCTTATTGCTCACATAATGAAACCTAAACCAATTTGAACGGTTTGATTATTTTCTTTGACTATGGTATGTTGAAATGTGTTAACGTCTTCGTTATAAGTTAAACGTAATTTCTCTGAATCGTCGTGGTTTTTGAGAAAAACCTGTCTCATTTTTATCGGTACAGTAATGTATTTTCACTTATTAATTTTTTTGATACAATGCCGTTTAAACTAAATTACTTCAATTTGTAATATTTTTATTACTCTAGGCGATTTCTACACGAACACACCACAATTATGTAACGATTTATGTTCTGTGTTAATGAATAATAAATAACCTTGGAAGAAATTAGATAGACGAGGTGTAACTAAAATGTTGCACTGGTTATATATTAAAGATTCTACACCCAAATATAATAAATATGGGGGAATTTTTTATTTTATTTTGTTGAACCAAGAAAATACAATTTCTATTTTATTTTGTTAAGAAATTTCAAATTGTAATTCGTGTTTTTTTAAACATAACTACCAATATAACCTAAGTGGAGTAAGGTACAAAATATTTGAAAAAATTGATATAAACGTATTTAACTGACTATTTAAATAACATTTATTGGATATTTCCAACCATTCCCATGATTTTTTTTAACGAGGTTATGAAATAGAATGTTAGGTCTCCGCGCGGCCGCTCCGCCAGTAACTTTCTTTCGATAATCAGACTATATCTACTAAATTTACTATTGTACTTTGAACCATATAAGATAAGATTTGAATCATGGCGTATGTTTTTTTTCAGAATAAAATCTTATTTTCTATAGGAAATTGAGATTTCTACCTTGTCCCATTTCAAAACGGACGTAACTTTTACTTTTCAACTCAAAATATCTTTAAAACATAAAATGTAAAATGTTTGTCTTTAATCAAAATTACACGAAGTTTTTTGTAATTGAAATTTATCAGCTGTTTATTTATTATACGATTGTCAACATTTTTTTATTTCTTTAATTTCGGACAGATCGATAACAGTTGTTGATATTCTACACCTCCCTCAGATAAATGATACAGTTAAACTCTACAATTGTATATCACGTATTTAAAGCACATAATGTATAATATTACACCCGTAGAACTATCTGAAACAAAGATTATTTTAACATTTATGTGTACGCAAATATACAACATTTGTTTACTCAAGAGGACGTTGGAGGCGGCGTCCAATTTGGATTTATACTCCTTAAGAACCAATGTTAAATTTAGAATAGTAATAACTCTCTTATGATCAGACAAATATGACTGATGTATCAAATTAAAGGTATTTTAAATACACAGGGCTCTTTTAATTTTTTTTTTAAATTGTATGAGTAAAAAATCACTTTGTTTCAATGTTTTAATGGGCAAATATCATAATACTATACTTAGTAAAATAATGCTTCACCAGACCACTGAAAAATTTAATCAATTTTCAAATAAATGTTTTTGAAAATATTCTGCATAATAATACAGAATAGGCCTTAGGCCGGTTTCACACGGACCACAATCGCATGTGGTATGTGGGAGCTACTATTTTCAATTTGTGGTACCACAAACGCAGCACATGTAAATACATTGGCAGGCATGGCAGAGGCACTGATACTTTCACACGGTATTACATGCTGTGGTTGCGATTAATTTCCTTGCGCGTGTGGTACCACTGGTTCGAACACCAACGCTCCCCCTAGCTTCAGTACGACAATCGCACGCGATGTGATAGTGTTCTCTCCAATTGTACCTCAAGTTTACTTGGATATATTTGAGTTTTCAGTTGTTTGGTACTTTATTATTTTATTTTTGAGTGTAGGTAGTCTGTCTGGCGCGTGAGGTAGCCACATGTTAGTAGATTTTCTAGTTATATAAGTTTTTGATCATATTCAAAAGCTAATTAAATGACCTCTATGACATTCGGTAAAATGTAAAGCATTTTTCTGGGGCACTTTGCAATTCCAGGGTGTCGACTAAGAATGTAAATACTTGAAGTACTGGAATTAATGGATTTGTAATTACATAATGGAATCGTAATTATATACTGGAATACTGGAATAATACTAGAATTTTCATATTCTGTACTGGAATTTTATTAAAATAAGAATGACTACCGATCCGATAAACAAGAAAGTTAAGGTTTGACATTTCAAATTTTGAGTTTGAAGTGAGAATTTAAATGTGTTTACTTTTTAAATATAAAATAAACAGCACATATTTTATTGTATTTATTTTTGTATACATATTTTTCTTGGATCAAAATTTTAAGTATATCGACAGTTTATGAAATAAGTAGGCCTACTTAATGTCTTCTTTTGAACTATAGTAAAATATTACCGTATTTACATTAATAGTATTCCCTTCCTTTTGAATTGTGACGTTACCACGTGCAGCTAGGTAGGAACCATGGAGAGCTCGTGCCCATAGTCGGGATAGACCAAAATTCGGTCCTGCCGGTCTCAAGGTCACTTCTCAAAGTGTAGGACTTGTCGCAGCGCTCAGTACAGCGTCTTATGGGTTATTGGTTCTCAATTAAATGAGGTTTCAGGCGCGAAGAATTTTTTTATTTTAAAATGGTTTTCGGAATCGTATCACTGGATAAATTCTTTATCTCTTGGTACTAAATTCAACCTCTAATTATTACTTAAAAACACGTGTAGTTTTCAAAATTAGTATAAATACCTCGTTCTTCACGTATATAACCTTGATTTTTATCGGAAAAAATAATTTACGACTCAATAGCTGCCATGTTTGCTTTACTCGATACATCCCTCAATTTTTTACATGAAACCAAACTATATAACAAATATTGTAAGGTTTTTGGAGAGGCTTAGTTTTGAGTTTTGACATAAAAACATTGGTTTTATATTATTTTATTTTATTTATATTATCGGTAGAAAGGTTTATTAACCACTACAGGGTTCCTACGGTCAGGGGAGGTCAGGGGAAATCAGGGAGAGTCATGGAGTGGAGCATTGGCCAGGAAAGGTCAGGGAAAGTCAGGGAAAGTCAGGGAACCCAGTAATAATATTGATTTTAATACGAATCGATCCCACGTGGTAAAGATATGAAAATAAATTTGTAGCTTATAGACAATACTGATTACTGTTCCACCTTAATGCTACTTCTCAAAATTAATTTTGTAATCTTTGTTAAGTCTCAAACTAGGTTATGAGGGTCATTATCACAACAAGAATAGCTTCCTGTGAGGAATCATACAACATTTGCATGACAATTTGGTGCTTCTATTTTTCCATCAGATCCCCGATGATGACAAAACTGAGGAAATGCTTTACTCCAGGTTGTATCCAATCTGTTGTAGCAGTATTTTTTAGGTGGAGTCCCAACGGTTGGCTGATGATCTAAGGATTCCTAAGGATGTTATTCGTAATATCTTCTAATCCTAAATTATTGATTTTTTATTGAGATCAATTGATTTAATTTAGTTTTATTAACATTTATGACATACATGATATAGAAAATAATGTTTTACATATTAAATAAATAATAACTGTGCACCACGCTTGTTTATAAAGCGATAATGCGAAGAGGTATAATGCAAGTTGGTCAGGGGAGTTTTACAGAAGGGTCAGGGAAAGTCAGGGAAATAGAAAATTGAAATTCTCTAGAAACCCTGAACTAAGTATCCTTCGTATTCAAGTTCCTTGATATGTTCCTCTACTTTTAACGCCAAACATATTTGTATAGGATTGGTTGTATTGCTGATATAGAGGATTAGTTTTGAGTTTTTATATAAAACATATATTTATTAATTATTTTAATCAAATTTTTAGCTACAACCATTCATTTACGGCTAAGAAGCTTTCGTATTTGTAGGGGGAATAAATGTTTAGGTAACAGATAGTTTAAAAGGAAGTTGGTTTTGTTTTATAAAAAGGCAAAGTTATGTTTTCTTACTAAAGTATTTTATTTCATTATTGATTAAAACAAGTTTTTGCTTCGAAAGTAAAATATAAACACTAATCATATAATTTCTATCTTATAATATAATGTTTTATTCTTTCTTACAAATAAGTCTCTTATTATTTACGTTACATATCAAATTATAAGATTCCTGATGAGCCTAATTACATTTCGATAGCTGAATTTTCTATCAAAATTGAAAGCTATGTTAAAAAACGATAATCTCAATACAATATGGAGTAAAATGTACATAAATAATATTTTATAGGTGAAAATCCAAGTAAAATGTTGATCATTTAACTATGCTGGATATGGTAGAACTGAACATAACAGTTATTTAAATCGGATTATTGAAAAAACTATAAGTTATATCGAAAATTGTTTTGATTGAAAATTTAAGACCATCTAATTAGCTACAACTTTCTCGCTGGAAGTCTGTTTCTACCTCAAAAATAAAAAAGGTTCTCGCTTGCTGACTTTTCATGTCATGGCTGTTACAGCTTTCTCGTATTTTCATTATTAAAAATTACATATGATTTTAAACTAAAATATATTTTTACTGTTGGATGCGGAAATTCATGCAGAAAAGGAATATATAATTTCCATTGAAGTTTTATTATTATTAAGATGTACAGGAGCGTGTAAACAACAACGCGCTCACCGCTCGGGATTACTCAGTTTTGCCGTGTCCTACACTTTTGGTCTAGCCGGACCTTTTCTGTCCATTTGGCGAGCACTCCATGGTTTCTACCCCGCTGGCCACGTGCGTGATACTGCAATTTTATCCAAAATGAAACTGGGAATATTCTGGAATTCCAAAAACTACAACTGACAATGACACGAATTCAGAGCGCAGCAAATAAAACTGATTTTTGAGAGCACGAGAAGTCACAATAAGATGGACCCAGTACTGCCTGAAGACTTTCTACGACGTCGGATATCACGACGAAGTAGAATGTATAGTAAAATACCCTCTTATTCTTCTTCTTCCATACTCTCCGAGAAATAAAATAATGGTTTACAAACAAAACAACATATTATACATAATCCCAACTTTCCCACTCACAAACGTTTTGTCGACTGTCGTGTGAAAGTCTCTCAGCGATAGTCGCATTGTACTGTCGCATATCAGTCCTATATCCTACACGCGATTGTGGTCGGTGTGAAACCGGCCTAAGGCCGGGTGCACACTGCCAACTATCGCTCTCGCATGTGTGAACCACAGTTCTTGGAAAATTAGAGCCACTAACGCAGTTGCAGTCAAGTCCCGTTTGCAACAATGGAAGTCGCACCTATTGGTGCACACTGCCGACACGATCAGTTGCAGAAGTCCATAGCAGTTTGCTGCAACTGATTGCGACGTTGTGCACCAGTAGTTGTGATTTCCATTGTTTCAATCGGGACTTGACTGTGGCTGCGTTAGTGGCTCGAAATTTTAGAGAACTGCGGTTCATGCATGCAACTGTGATTTTCGGCAGTGAGCACGCTTCTAAACGATTAGAGAGAGAAGTTAATGGTATTAAAAGAAACCACTGAAGCGTGACAAACGCGGCCTCGGGTGCCCGATTGTACATGGAGGGGATGCATCTGCCACTGAGACCTGACAAACGTCTTCGCCTACACTCTACACCTGCACAGGTCGTCGTATAAAAGACATAACGACGTAACTGCATTTTCGCTATTTTTCAGTACAGCAGTTTAAAGGTTATTGTGTTTATGTTTATCATCATAACCTGAAATATATGACTCATAGGAGGATAAAAATTGGAATATAGGTTGTCAGAGAGTTGTCCTTAAAGATGGTATGGTTTAGTTAAATTTAACTACTTCCGGTTTACCCCCACCACCTCTCAAAGTAGATACGCCATTATGTCTTGTTAACTTATCATAGAACTTGGCACTTACGCCGCATTATTATTGAACCTTTATTTAGCATTTAAATGGAAAATGGTATGAATTATTTATCTTAAGTTATATTTTTTACAATGTATAATCTAAAAGAGGTATAAAATAAAATTGCTCACATTTTCAAGTGTAATCACTTTAATAAAAACCTAAAACTGAAATAAACTAAAAGTTGTTTAACTAAAAGTTTTTTTTTAATAAAGATAAAAGTCGGTATAATAATAATTAAGCAATAGTAAATTGTATAAACTTTAATAGTAGTTATTGGAGTATAATGTATGATGCACGTAAAAATATAACATTAAGAATTATCTCAACAAAATATATCACTTTCGGAGTTAACATTATTAATGAGGAATAACATTTCTATAACATTAATAAAACCTAAAACTGTCTTAGGAATTTTGTCTAAACTACATCTTAAAATTCGTAAAATTTAAACTCATAATAAAATTTCATCAATAAAGTAGTAAGTAATGCAAAATATTAATTTTAATTTAAAATATACTTTGGGATTGTTAATGATCATAGTCAATGTATGAACTTGTCTTTTGCACTTTCATTAAAATAACACATGTTCCTCACTTCTGTAACGTGGAGGTCCAGAACAAAGACACATTACTTTTCCAAAACACCAAATAAATCTGCATGATTAAAAAATTAATGTAAAATATTAATTTAAAAATATATTGAACTTAAATATATTAAAATAACTTAAAATATAAACTTAAAAATACATTGAAAGATCGTTCATGATCACAGTCACAGTAGTATAGACTGTCTTTGGTATCTCTTGCAATATGGACTTGTCTTAGGCATGTGGTAAACTTGTATAGAATAAAACATGTTCCTCATTTCTCACAATGGGTGTTGGTCCTGAACAAAGCGACATCAAATCTTCAGACTTCTCCTTTGGCAACATTACATTTTTCTTTGGCAGAGAGTTTAGTAGTTTTGGTTTTGTCTTTGGGTCATCTCCAGTTCTTGGAAGTGTAATACACATAGACTGCATTGATCTTTTTTCCGATGGTAAAATCCAAGGTTGAGTTTGTTGAAAACAGCACTATAGGTACAGGCTACAAGATATCCCTAGTGGTTTATACTGTTCCAGGAACATGAAATACATCTTCTTGATACTCAATTCCGGGTGCAAATACTCTTTAGTAGACGAGGCTCTACAATAGTGGGACTCCATACGTGGAAACCTATTTATGTGAGCCGTGATGGCTTCACCAAATTTTAAATCATTTACTTTCAATTTCTCAGAACGGCCACCCTTTGTAACGTGGAGGTCCAGAACAAAGACACATTACTTTTCCAAAACACCAAATAAATCTGCATGATTAAAAAATTAATGTAAAATATTAATTAAAAAATATATTGAACTTAAATATATTAAAATAACTTAAAATATAAACTTAAAAATACATTGAAAGATCGTTCATGATCACAGTCACAGTAGTATAGACTGTCTTTGGTATCTCTTGCAATATGGACTTGTCTTAGGCATGTGGTAAACTTGTATAGAATAAAACATGTTCCTCATTTCTCACAATGGGTGTTGGTCCTGAACAAAGCGACATCAAATCTTCAGACTTCTCCTTTGGCAACATTACATTTTTCTTTGGCAGAGAGTTTAGTAGTTTTGGTTTTGTATTTGGGTCATCTCCAGTTCTTGGAAGTGTAATACACATAGACTGCATTGATCTTTTTTCCGAGGGTAAAATCCAAGGTTGAGTTTGTTGAAAACAGCACTATAGGTACAGGCTACAAGATATCCCTAGTGGTTTATACTGTTCCAGGAACATGAAATACATCTTCTTGATACTCAATTCCGGGTGCAAATACTCTTTAGTAGACGAGGCTCTACAATAGTGGGACTCCATACGTGGAAACCTATTTATGTGAGCCGTGATGGCTTCACCAAATTTTAAATCATTTACTTTCAATTTCTCAGAACGGCCACCCTTTTTTTCTTCTTCTAATACACCTGTCACTTTCTTTTTCTCAATTGCAGTGCGGACATTTTTCTCAGTAATAGATAATGTATTCAAAAACATGTTTTTGCATACCGATTTTTCAAAGTTTCCTTTCGGTAAATAATAGTTAAGTGTGTATTTTCTTCTTGATGATTCATTTGAGCTTGTTTTTCTTTTTGTTTCTGTTTGTTTAACAAATCTTGCTATATATTCCCTTTTAATCTGTAAACTTTGTGTGGAATAATAATCTTCCAAAACTGTTTGTCTTTCAATTTCTGTAAACTCATAACACTCGTGAGCAAACTTTTTACATATCTTGGCATTACATCGTTTCTTAAATGTATTTCTTGCAGGCACTAGTTTATTTGCCGCTTAACTGACATACTCTTTGTCTTTGTTTCTTTGCTCTTTAGCAATCTTCTTTTTATTAGTTTTCCTTTTATTAGGCTGTTAGGATTCAGAGTTCCATCTTCTCTTCGGTTTCCTTCTACGTCAAAATCTTCTGGCACTAAAGTCTTGTTATTAGCAGTAGTGGCCTGGAAATCTTTCTTTTTATTATTGTTGATTTTTATTGTCTCTTTAACTAGTATCACTTCTTGATCTAGTTCATGGTCATTAACACAAACACTGTTGATTAAGTGCTCGTAACAAAGATATCGAAAGCAAAGTGGGCATGCTGCAAACACCTCCCCTTTGCAAAAGCCAATTTCACAACTAGTTTCTTGGATTCTGACATTAACAGTCCCTGTACTCGGGTTTTCCCTCTTATTATAAGTATTATTGTTTTTGCCATCCATTTCAAATTTTAACATGGTCTCTTCAATTAGTAATAGGTATTTTTCATGACCGTTTGTGCACCTAAATAGGGCGTGTTCTTCGCAAATAGGAAGACTACATTCTTCACATACGGTGAACAAAACACCTTTGCATGATCCAACCTCACAAGAGGGGGGAAATAATCGGGGTCACAAAAAGAATCATCAAATTCACTGTCAATTTCTGTAGAGTCCATAGATTTATCTTCTGACTTTTTAATTCCTTTTAAGGCAGCCAAAGGCTGTTCATCGTCACTCGTAAAGTCCATTTTTTACAAGATTTAGTGAGTTAAATCAAACGTGAAACAGAACATTCTTGTAGAAAAAAAAGGAATTAAACACACATTAAAACGGTCGTTAGAGACCAAGGTTAGTTTGGGGAAAAATTACGTTTTGATACTTATTAATATGAGTTACTTTGATCAGGTAATATTAAACTTAATCAGATACGTCACATGAAAATTCTTATAATATCACTTTGGTTAGTCAAGACATAATGGCGTATGTTAACTTACATCAGTATGTTTTGGACAACTAAGAAAATTAGTCATCACGAGACATAGTGGCGTAAGTCAAGATACGTCGTTATGAGTTTTTAAGAAAGAAAAATATATCAGTTACGCCACACACCTACATTCCAATAACTTCATAATGGATAGAGATACAGATACGCCGATTAGACCTATAGATACAGCTCACCAAGTATGATATGAATACACTGATAACTCAAAATGTCAAATTTTGCAGTTACGTCGTTATGTCTTTTATACGACGCGGTGGATGGTGTCTATTTGAAGAGGGTTTTGCTCTTGAGGTGTAAACGCTTAAACTACTTTTCCAATTTTTACTATCTCTTTTCATTACTACATCGCTATAGTAGGCCTACGTGTTGTCATTACTAAGTGATGTTATTTAATAATTATTATTTATAATACCAGTTGCCACTCAGCACATGTCAAAAAGTCTATCTCCAAAAGCCTGTCAGTTAAAGCCAAATCATGATGTACTGATTCAAAAGATTACAATTCTTACTTATCAAAACTAAATAATGCTTTTGTCCGACGAGGTTATCCTCATAATCTAATAAAAACCAGTTTATAAAACGAAAAAACACGCTTAATTCCACCAATTTTAAAGAAGATCCCAAGTTTTTAACATCCTATTTCCCTGGTCTTCACCGAATAAATGCAATAATGAAAACAGGATTTGAACTTTTAAAAATCTCTTCCTTAACAGAAAATATATGTCCTTGACCACCTAGATGGTTTTCAAAATAACTCAAAATGTAAACAACATGCTCGTAAGGCCCAAGCTTAAAAATAGAAATCTCAATTTGGCCCATGGATGTGAACCATGTATAAACCGCGTTGCGGTATATGCTAAATTATCTGTAAGACAGACCGCTTTCGAAGCACAGTAACGGACAAAGTTTACCCTATAGCTGGACACATTGATTTTTCATCCAACCATGTGATTTACCAGCTAACGTGTAAACTTTGTCCTAAGGAGTACATTGGACAAACATCCAATTCCTTACGTGTTCGGATGACAGGACATCGGTTTTCTGTCAATCATAAAGACAACAAAAGCCGGTGGCCTTACACGCTGTTCAACATAATGCTGAGTTCGAAGATCGTTTCCATCTTAAAGCTATACACAAAATCCAAAGTGTTGAAAACAAAGAATTAAATTACATGAATTTGAGTACAGTCGAATTGGCTCACCAGTTAGTTTTAAGAACTATATCACCTCATGGACTCAACATTGGTTAATTTGATATTTTATGTTTCCTTATTCTTTCTACAGTATCAAAATAGTTTTATTCCACATCATCTAACAATGTTATAATCTAATCTTAACCGAATGTGTAAATAACATATTATCTCTTGTTTTTGTTTTTCATTAATTTTTCGTGCTTGATAAAGAGAATATCTCTAAATATTGCAAAAAAATTGTGTTAATTTCTTAAATTTGTTCTTAAATGTACTTTTAAAAGAGTACTCAGGTATTTGATATATATTTATAATCTATATATATATATATACTGTGTAAGCACTTTCTATTGAAGGAGATAACACGTTACTTATTCTCCATAAGAATAAAATTGGGGCTTATTCCACAGGTTTGCTGCTAAAGTACCTATCGGCCAAATTTTTGTGTGTTATCAATAGACCACAACGATATGAATCAATATACCAAGTTTCATCCGGATAAGTTTATAAATAAGCGATATTATACAATTTGTCTTAGTATACATTAGAATAAAGGTGGACAACATACTGTGTTTAGCAGTAGTGAGTATTGGGGGTTTCTGCCCCAGGAGGAGCAGGAGGAACCCCCCCGCCCACTTAATTGGTATGCAAATTTTTTAATTACCCTAATTAATATGCAAATTTTTTTAATTACCCTAATTAATATGCAAATTTCTTTTAATTACCCTAATTAATATGACAATTTTTTAATTACCCTAATTAATATGCAAATTACCCCCCCCCCCACGGCATTCCCCCCGGCATCCCCCCCGGCATTCCCCCCCGAGCATCATCCCCCCCCCGAGGTTTCGTTTGTGACACTTTTGCCCAGGGGCCCGCACCGCACTCTTACCTTTTGCCCAGGGGCCCGCACCGCACTTATGAACTTTTTAGTACAACATTCAGGAGGAGCAACATCCCCCCTCCCGAGTTTTCGGCTGTGACGCTTTTGCCTAGGTGCCTGCACCAACACTTAGAAGAATATCTCCTCTTATTAGAGAGATTTCCTTCTGTTCCCTAACATGAAAAGCTTTTGTGGCCTTGAAAAAGGCCGATTATGATGGTGGGGTCAGGTGGAGGCTAAGGTGTTGGGAAATATTTATTTTTTAATGTTGAAAAACTTTGTTATTTCATTCGGGTGGAGTTCATCCGTTCGTCGATTCCACCACATTTCGACAAGCATCATGTACTTCTGCTAATGTTCAATGGCGTAGATGTGCTCCTCTTCAATAGGGTAGAAATTCATCTTGTAGTCAATGTCCCGCTGCCAATATTCCCACTCCAAGTCGTCCAGCGGGCAATGGTTCCACATGCTGTTGATTCCCCGTTGTTTGGAGTACAGAGCGTCGTCAAGATCTTGGGTAGTTGAACACATTTTTGGCTCATGAAAGTACTTGAACCTTTTGTCAATGCGCCATAGCCTCTTCTTATGGAAATGCTTCAAGGTGCAATCATCGTCGTCTTTTTGGTTGTAGAATTCATGACCTTCAAAGTAATCATCTTCATCGTCAAACGGTCTCTTCTTATTATTGCTATTTATTGTCGTTTCCGCTGCAACACATACATCCTCCAACTCAACGTCTGTGATGTCACAATCCCACTCGATGTTGGCCATGATCTCTTCGTAGCTGTTGACGCTTCGAAACTCAAGACTAAACTAAACTTTGCTGCTAGGGGCGGGCCGAGCACCGTGGGATGATGGGCGCAGGTGTTCACACAAAAAACCGACGCGTCGAGACCTGTCTGGGAATGCGGATGCTCTAATTGGATGCACTAATTGGATACCTCGACAGGAGGGTGACCGACCCTTCCAGGAACCTATAATTATAGACCACCCACGTCGAATTCCGAGCAATAAATCACCAGTTGTCAAACACCCACGGTCTCATTCTTGTTCTAGTCTTCAACAATTCCTGAAGTATGGGGGAGTGAAAATCTCCCCCTAACCAATTATGTGTTAGGGGGAGCGAAAATCTCCCCCTAGTAATTAAATAAACAGAACACCAGGCGGACGAGAAATTGGAGTGCGTATTGAGCGGTGGTGGTTATAAGAAGCGGGTCGCGACACGCCACAGTCTCTCGTTAGACTTCTTTGAAGACGGACGTCTACCGGACGTATGCAAAGGAGAGCTATAAAGAGGGCAAGTAGGTGGAAAGTTTAAACGAAGAGCCATTACAAAGAGGATAAGGACCAACAGAAGGATAACATCGTTAGACAAACGCCGTAGAACTGTAACGAAACGACGCAGGAGAACAAGGGATATTTTCAATTAATTCGATAACAATGTCGTTTATTCATCAGAAATCGTGTGAATGTGTGAAGACTGAACTGGACTTGTTTTCGTTACCGCCTACGCAGACCAGTATCGAGAGCGGCAAATGGGTTCAATACAAACCGGTCTCATCGCTGACGGACGATTCGCTAATAGAGTTTGTAATACTCGGTCACGGTGACGAGTACACGGACCTGACACAAACGTTATTACACATGAAAGCCGCTATTGTGAAACAGGACGACACTAAAGTGGACGGTGGGCAACCTGCTAAAGAGGTGGGCCCGGTGAACAATTGTCTCCACTCGATATTCAGTCAAGTGGATCTCTATCTCAATCATAAACTGGTGTCACCACAAACTAACACGTACGCTTACCGTGCCTACTTGGAAAACCTATTGAACTACGGATGTAGTGCGAAGTATTCGCACCTGACTAGCGAGCTGTTTTTTGAAGATTCGGCCGGAATAATGGACGATTGTGACGAATTGAACGAGGGATTGAAAAAGCGTCGCAATCACACGAAAGAAAGCGATGTTTGCGATATGGTCGGTCGATTGCACATCGATATGTGTAATCAGAACAAATTAATGTTGAACGGTGTCGAGATGCGATTGCAACTTAACAGATCCAGAAACTCGTTTTGTATAATGTCCAAAACGCTAACTACCTACAAGGTGACAATTAAAGAGATTAATCTTTTCGTACGTCGATGTAAGATAAATCTGAGCGTATTGTTGGCGCACAGTAAAACTCTCGAGACCGGCACGGCCAAGTATCCGATCACGCGTTTTGAAGTGAAATCCTTCACACTACCCTCCGGTATAATGAGTAAGACTTTAGACAGCGTATTTCTCGGTCAGTTACCGAAACGTGTGATAATTGGACTGGTCAGTAATCTTGCGTTCAACGGAGATTTCAAGAAGAATCCTTACAACTTTCAACACTACGTTATGAATTATCTCGCATTGTACGTGGACGTTGAACAAGTACCGTCCAAACCGTTACAGCCCGTTTACACATTAGAGTGTAAACACATTAGAGTGTACACATTAGAGTGAGACATATATACTCTCTTATTATACATTGGTCACCGGCACTGGAATCCAGTTCTCCGACGCAGGTAATGAGATCAAGAGAGGTGACTATCCGTACGGTAATTGTCTTATGGCGTTCGACTTGACACCGGACATGTCCGCGGCTGAGTCGAGTCACTGGAATCTCCTGCGCAACGGTAATCTACGTATCGAAATTGGATTCTCCAAGGCGTTGCTTGAGACCGTCAACTGTATAGTGTACGCAGAACTGGACAACGTCATCGAGATCGATCGTCACCGTAACGTAACAGTTGACTTCAGTGGGTGAATAAAAGCGAACGCCAAACAGAAATATTGTCTGACAGCGAGTGCGTACAGTTTACTTCAAGGGTGAGCAGACGCACCACCAGTCAGTAGTACGGTTGAAGTCACACGGTAAGGACGTGAACATGGACGCTTACGCTTCTGCGGACGACTATATCAAATCGTTTATTCAGGAGATTGAGTTTATGAACAATAATGCTAGTGATCAGGCATTGGCATCACCTCAGCCGTCATCTGTAAAACCGGTCACTGCCTGCAAGAGACGAAGGAGGGCAACTCCCATCGAAGTGAAAACCAAGAAACCAGGATGGGTGCCAAAACCAACAGATGATTGTCCCATAGAGTCATGGATGGACGATGGGAATACTTTTGCTGTTCAAAACCCGGGAAACAAAGGACAAATTTTATTGAAAATGGAAATGTACGATGGTACAGATAAGGTGTTTATGTGCGGTTTATTTTTGGACAAAGATGGTGAAATGCACCAAAGTGACAAACAAGTAGTTGATAAAGTGGAAAACATGTGGATCAATAAATCAACAAAAGTACCGAAAATTACAGGCTTAACTCAAACTGTTACACAACGCAGTGCAGTTTCGCAGCCAACGTCGAAGAAGCGAGCTGTGAGGAAGAAACAACGAGTGGCGCCAGCAGTCAATTAGAGCATCCGCATTCCCTGACAGGAGGGCGACGCGTCGGTTTTTTGTGTGAACACCTGCGCCCGACCCTTCGGACCACCCACTTAGAAGAAAATGGCGGCGAGGGTTTATAAGGCGGAGCCCCGCCCGATTGAGCATCTTTCGCCACCAGACCACCACCTCACATAGACCTACTTTAACTACTACTAGAGATATCGAGCAGCAGCAGCACTTTCATGCCAGAGTTTTCGAGCTTGAACGGCACTGCAGCAACCGCGGACCTGAGAGCTACCCTCAACAACTGCAAGTCCGACTCTCCGCTCTACACCAGGATAGCCGATCTCCGAGAAGAATGTGGCTATCTCATCACTGCGATGGAGCGAGCCACCACACCCTTTGGTGAGACGATCATCGTGATCCTGGAGGGGCAGGTCGGGGACGACTTCTTTCTGTGAGTCTACCTGCCTAGGCGCTTCAACGAGGTCCTGAGTAACACCGACATCGAGCGCTACAACAGCGAGTTTGGAGAACGCCTTCGCTTAGTGAAGCGCAGCCCGAGGGGTTCCAATAGCAGATTCACACCTTTGGATTTCAGATTAGGTACTTGGCCAGACAAATAAATCCAGACAGTCCGAAATTCATCGAGGAGGCGTACGCTGACGCTACGAGGAATCCACACGGCTACCTACTGATAGACTTGAAACAATCAACAGACGAGAATATGCGAATACGAAGTTGCATATTTCCAGACGATTCTACCAACTATGTATACTTGCCAAAGAAAAGGTAATTTCGCCATCAGTAGTAATCATGTCGTGCTTGCGGAAGGACGCAGCTCTGCTTACGGCTTTCATACACGCAACACCCAAGGAGCGGAAGGCACTGTTAAAGGTGTGTGACAAGAGCCGCATTCGCTCAGTGTGTGAGTGCGCATACAACGTGTTGCGAGGTAACGTTCCTCTGGCGAAGAAGAGTAAAAGTCAGTTAACAAGGCGACGCTACGTCGATTGGTGAAACGCGGCGAAGGCTGGTCAAAGAAACGAAAGTATCTCATACAAAAAGGCGGTGGAATCTTTATACCATTACTTTTGAGCACAGTACTACAAGCAGCATTGATTGGATAAAAATGACTGGCATCAACAATCATTTCTATTTGACACTGCCCAGCAACAGTTCGATGCAGTATTATCCGAAAAATACAGTTGCAAATTATATAACACATTTGCCGAGAGCTATTCAACTGGACGCTGGGGAATAGGAAATTGCACTTGTGGAAGCGCACTATCCAATGACATTTCTATCAGTCGGCAATGACGAAACAATTGACATTTGCATACAACCGCAAGAGGAAGCAAAAGTGAACATAGAAGCGTTGGCGCGGGTTATGGATAACACTGCCGATGTAACACCAGTAGTGTCAGCTTCTCCAAAACAAAACCACAGAATTAAATTGAAGACTGGTGATTACGCAAATATTCAAGAATTGTGTGATCATATCAATTCACAAGAACTAGCGAATACTTTTGGTGTAAAGTTCACCGTTGAAAACTCATACAACAAATTCATTGAAGTATCGATGGGAACTGATGTTGGAAAAATTACATTAAGTCCTACGTTAGCACTTAAATTGGGGTTCGATCCGAATGAATGACGCTGGAAGGTGATGCAGTTAACAAAAGCATCCGTTCGCCCAACATTCGTCTTGGCTTATCGTCACACATGTATGTGTATTGTGATTTAGTCGAGCCGCAGATGGTCGGTGATACAGTCGCACCGTTATTGAAAATTGTCAATATATCCATGTCTACTTATGTATACGGATTGCATAAATCAACATCATTCATCGATCCGCACTATGTGCCTGTTATGAATAGATCGTTTGACAGTGTGGAAATTGACTTAAGAGATAACATTGGTAATCATTTGCCATTCCACTTTGGAACGTCGTGCGTGAAGTTACACTTTAGAAAAGTAGCTAGTCATTAGTGCAAATATGGAACATGCAAATAAGATGGTAGTTGTGCCGCAAGAGTTGATTGATCGACTACAATCAAATGCTACGGATAACAGACCGACTAGTCTATCCAGTGAAAACAGCCTCGTTGTGGAGATGCAACAAATATTGAATAACAAACGTATGGACGATAGTGAAAAGTGGAAATTTTACAAACAAGCGTTACATCGCTTCTTGCATATTGCAGAGAATAGATGCCAACCGATTAGCATACCAATCGTGGAGACGGGTGGGATTGAACATAGTCGACGATCGCACCCCGCTGCTGAAGGTGGTCCAGTGGAAGAGATTGTGGAAACGTTTTCCAAAACTTACAGATCTGATGCTCGCAATCTTTTACGTTTCATGAAGCGTGACGGCAGCTTAATCAGTTGGGACAGTGGCTTTTCAGTGTACATCAACGGTGTAAAAATCCCAGAGTCAAATCAAGTGGATATCTTAAATTGCATAGTAAAGGTGCGTATGCGTGATTACACACCGCCAGAATGGCGGCAAGTGCTCAACGCATTGAAAGCGATGAACGTGCCAAAGGACTATTTGAATAATCTAAGAGCGCTTAAGGAAATAAATGCCGAATATCGATCATCATTCACAGGAGGAGAAGGATCAGACGATGAAGTGGACACTTCAACTGAATCAATACTGAGAACACCGCTAGTACATCGACTGCGGTCGGCTAGAGGAAAACGTGTAACATCTACACCGGTGCGAGCGACAGAGCAGTTGGATTTTTCAAATAGAAACAAGCCGTGGTCAAATCTAGATAAGTTGGAACCGTACACAGGATAGGTTCGTATTATGGAGCGTTTGTATTTCAAACCCATTGAACCTTCGTCGTGTGGCGGCGTAGCTCCTTTAATGCGAGCTGCAAAACCAGTTTCAAAACGCAAAGTGATTGAATGGTTACAAACACAGGACACTTACACATTGCACAAACCGGCACGCAAGCGTTTCCCGCGCAATCCTTACATAGTGTATGGTCCATTTGAATTGTGGCAAGCGGACTTGAACGATATGCGTGGAATTATTAAACACAACGACGGCGTCAACTACCTACTGACTGTAATAGACGTGTTTAGCAAACACCTGTATGTGCGAACGTTGAGGCGGAAAGAAGGAGCTAAAGTGGCCAACGCTTTCGAGGAGATATTTGCTGAAGCGACCGACACACCTCGCTGTTTACAAACCGACAAAGGTACTGAATTCACCGGTGTCAAGACGAAAAAATTATTCAAACAATACGGAATCATCTATGTCACTACTCAAAACCCAGATGTTAAAGCGGCCGTAGTGTAACGCGTGAATCGCACTTTGAAAACACGCATGTGGCGATATTTGACTTACAAAAACACATATCGTTATGTAGATGCGTTGGACAAACTGGTTAGTGCATACAACAACAGCGCTCACAGGAGTCTAGGCAATAGAATACGACCAGTCGATGTGACTGTCGACAATAAGCGAATATTGCATCAAGTATGGCGTCGCATGTTCGGTAAGATACCGCGTCGTGTTAAGGCAAAACTGAAAGTTGGCGCCACAGTGCGCATATCTAAGGAGAATGGTACATTCGCAAAAGGTTACGAGACTAATTGGAGTAAAGGAGTGTTTGTGGTGCGTCGTGTAAACTCATTGATGCCTCTACCAATGTACACTTTGGCGGATCTCAAAGGTGAACAAGTGACTGGACAGTTTTACGAATACGAATTGCAAAAAGTGACAATATACAACGACCATCTGTTCAAGATTGCTGAAATACTAGACCCTAAGGGTCGCGGTCGCAGTAAGCGTTATTTCGTCAAGTGGGAAGGTTACGGAGACGAGTTCAATTCTTGGGTAAGAGCGCAAGATTTGCAAAATGCCTAATAGCAACCAGTTCTATTTGACATTTCCCAGCACCAGCTCAAAGGATTATTTTCCAAAAAACACAGTGTCCAATTACACTACACATCTGCCGAGACAAATTCGATTAGAAGGCGATGGCGAGTGGGAGATGGCTTTGGTCGAAGCGCATTATCCATGTTCCTTTATGACTGTGGACGAGGAATCGTGTATTTGGCTCCAGTATAAACTCGTTCTGCCGAGTATTCCCGTCACACTTAGTGTCGAGCAGATTATGCTAAAGATGAAACCCGGTTATTAAAAGAACATAACCGATTTATTGAAAATGATCAGTAAAGCGAAGGATGTGACTCAGTACTTGTACTTAGAGTATGACAAAGAGCAGGACAGAGTCAAGATCACGACAATGGTGGACGGTATAAGCAAAGTGCATTTCACCGAAGCGCTGTCTCTCCAGTTGGGGTTCGATCCGTACGAGAACGTTTTGTCAAATGACCTCACAGCGATATGGCCGCCAAATCTGACTATGGGACTGCCGACACACTTGTACGTGTATTGTGATCTGATTGAGCCGCAGCTGATTGGTGACACTACAGCACCGCTTTTAAAGATTATCAACATTGACAGAGAGAACTACACACACAGCGCGCATAAGACTGTGCATTTCATCAGTCCTCATTATGCGCCAGTTATGAAAGGAACATTTGAAACGATCGATATTGACCTAAGGGATCACGCTGGTAAAAAAGCGTCATTCCTATTTGGGACGTCGTACGTGAAGCTTCATTTCAAAATAGCTCAGCAATGATGAATACAAATGATCCCTACTTGGCGTACTATCGCCGCCAACAATTGCAGCAGACCGGCGGCAGTATCGATAGGGTATTTCGCGGTGCACCCTACCAGCGCGGACATGGAATTGGCAGTTTCCTAGGCAGTATGTTCCGCACCATCACACCGCTACTAAAGTCGGGAGCCTCTGCTGTGGCCAAAGAGGCGATGAAATCCGGTGTTGGATTCTTGGGCGACATAGCCATGCACCATCGGGACCACAAAGAAGCCGCTAGAGATCATTTCAGCCAGTTTACCGACTCGCTAAAACGCAGGGTGGACGGTAAACTTCAACGTGTGCTAAGTGGCGGCGGCGGCGGCTCTCGCACGAAACGCCGTCGCGTAACGCGAAAGAATACCGCGAAAAACCGACGCGCTACTCCTGCGCGAAAGACTAATGCGATACTCTCGCGTAAGAGGAACGCGAAGCGCGCCATGTTCGGCAGCCGTCGTGTCACACCGCAGTCTTTGACGAAACTCCTTCGAGGAAGGTCGTCATCCAAGAAGAAAAAGGGCAAGCGCAGCAAGAAGAGAAGGACAGTTAGGAAGAAGAAGACGAGGAAAGCAATGAGGAGATCGTCCGTACGTGATATATTCAATTAACACACACACACACACACACACGCTAGCAATGTCGTTTCTACATCAAAAGTCGTGTGAATGCGTCAAGACGGAATTGGACTTATTCTCCCTACCGCCAACGCAGACCAGTATCGAGAGTGGCAAATGGATTCAGTACAAACCAATCTCAACACTGACTGATGATTCGCCCATCGAGTTTGTTGTGCCCGGCAACGGCGAAGAATACACCGATCTTTCGCAAACAATGTTGGAAGTTACAGCGTCTATTGTCAAGTCGACAGGAGTGGCAATCGCAGTTGTCGATGAATCGAATAAAATTGGTCCAGTCAACAATTGGCTGCACACGTTATTCAGTCAAGTTGATATGAGTATGAATCAGAAACTGGTCACACCGCAAAACAACACCTATGCATATCGAGCGTATATTGAAACATTGATGAATTACGGCTATGATGCTAGGAAATCACATTTAACATGTGGACTGTGGAACGCGGATGACGCCGGCTATATGGACAATACTCTGGACGATAACGATGGACTAAAGGCGAGGCGAAAATGACAAATAAAAGTCGTGAAATCGACATGCTTGGTCGCCTACATGTGGACATGTGTAATCAGAACAAGTTCCTGTTGAACGGTGTCGAACTGCGTTTTAAACTGATCCAATCAAAAGATTCCTTCTCCATTATGTCGGATGAGGGTGACTACAAGGTGCACATTGTTGATGCGAATCTCTGGATACGAAGGTATAAAGTTAGTCCAACTGTACTGTTGGCGCACAGCAAGACGATTCAGACCGGCACAGCTAAATACCCAATCACCAGAGTGGAATTGAAAACATTCACACTGCCGTTTGGAGTGAGGAGCAAAACTTTGGACAGTGTCTTTCTAGGTCAAGTGCCGAAACGAATCATTGTCGGACTGGTCACCAACGCCGCTTATAATGGCGATTAAAAAAATAATCAATTTACCTTTCAAAATTTCAAAACCAACTACTTCTCGCTGTACGTGGACGGTAAACAAGTTCCGTTCAAACCGCTACAACCACACTACGAAACCGGCAAGGGAAAATACGTGATGGCGTATCACAGTCTGTTTTCAGGCTCCGGCATACACTTTAGCGATGCTGGTAATCTCATAAATAGAGACGATTACGACGATGGATACTGTCTGATGGCATTCGATCTAACACCTGATATGTCAGCAAGCGACACAACTCATTGGAACCTAGTGCGCAACGGCAGTGTGCGTATGGAGATTGCTTTCGACACGGGGCTCACAGAGACTGTCAACTGTCTGGTATACGCAGAGTTTGACAACGTCATAGAAATCGATCGTCATCGCAACGTGTCTGCGGACTTTGGCGGTTAGATCGTCGGCGGCGGCGTCAAAGCCCCTCAGTCAACAACCAACACTCGCACAAGGTGGATCGTTTATGCAGAGTACAGCGTAAAAATTTAGCATCTCCAATTATTGTGGATTTTCAATGTTTCAAGGACAACGCAAATAACTACATTCTGAAGGAAGTGTGCGTCTTGGAATTGGTCAGTGGAACACTGCTAATGCATCACATCGCTAAATCACCATTCAGCCGAGATTTCCTATCACAAGAGAAACTGCGTGAAAGCTATTGGCTCACAAAACACTGTCACGGATTGGAATGGGACCAAGGTGATATCTGGTATCATGTGCTAGAGGAAAGGTTTCGTGCATGTATCGCCAAACGACCGATTGTCTATGTCAAAGGTGCTGAAAAAAAAGAGTTTGTACGATGCGATTTCATCACGGATCACTGTACTACTAATGTCATCGATATCAACGATATTGGCTGCGGATCACTATCGTCAATCAACAGTCTACTATCAACAAACGCAGTGCGATGTCGCCATCACAGAACAACTCACACACGATGCGCTCTAACCAATTGCATCACATTGCGCGGTTGGTTACAACTAAGTAAAAATATCGATGACGCTGATGATTACGCTGACGATGGTGTGAGTGATACCAGTTCCTGCTTTTGTTTTGCTACTAGTACTACTTCTTCCTCTACTACTGACTGTGGCATCGACACAGTAGAATGAATACCTTAGAGATACAAAAGTGTATGGCTAAACTGCCCGTACAGAATCTTGGTGTCTACGCTGCGGATCAATTTCCCCATTACATCTCACCATCTACTGCTATGATTGTGAACACTGATCCACACAATGAAGACGGCACTCACTGGGTCGCTTTCTACCTTAACAAAGGAGGAAGAATAATTGAATCCTTTGACAGCTACGGTCAACCGCCACATCTTCAATTCTACCAAGGATTCCTGAGACGCAACGCTCGTCGCTACCTGCACAACGAGCATCGCATTCAAAGTGACAACACTCTGGTCTGCGGTCAATACTGCCTTGTATTCCTGTACTGCCGCACCCACTATGGCATGAAGATGAGGACTTTGTGCAGCTCTTTGAACACTCTTCTACTGGCCACAATGACGCACTGATCAGAAGAATCTTTGCACAAATGTATACCAATTTAATTTTGAAATTTTGCATTTTCTCAATAAACTAGTTGTGTACTCAGAATAAAAAAAAATACTCTTATTATTTCCCATCCTCGCCTCCTTTAGTAATTACTTTTAGCAATTAGTCAGACAGACACATATTGAATGCAAATTTTGAGGTAAATGAGGAATGTAATGCTTTGAACATATACTGCAAAGGGGGGTGTATCGATACACCTCCCTTCAATTACTCTAACCCAGGTAGGAAAGTCCTACTAATGCGTGTTGGTGAAAACACTAGGTCTGATCCAATTTTGGACATACCTATCATACAATGATTCTAAAGTAACATTCATATCCTCGCCTCCTTTAGCAATTACTTTTAGCAAGTAGTCAGACATTTGAATTGGTAGTTTACTTTTGTATTTTAAGACTATGTGAGGGGAGAAAAAAAAGACGAATGTATATACAAACAATTTGGCTATTTATTTACACACCTTATATATATTTTACATCGAGTATGTGCTCCTGAACAATTGAGATTGACTAGCAAAAATGAGACTCGACACAAACTAATGACTAGAACAAAAAAAAGGAGCACATTTCTAAGTTTTACGAGACTCGATACAAACTAATGACTAGATTTTTCAAAATAATTTACAAGTCAAGTCAGGGTCTTTAGTAATATGTCACAACCACTCAACGCTCCTCATCCTCCGCCTCTTCATCGTCTTGAGGGATGTCTTCGGGCTGAGGTGGTACGTCAATATGCCCCCAAGGCAGTGTATTTACACCGTCCGGAAGGATGTAACGCTTGTCATCATTATAGCTCAAGGATAGCTTCTCAACTTGAACTGTGAAGACGCGGTGGTTTCGGGACTGGAACCTGGTGTTGATGGTTCTCTTCAACACGCCGATGAAGAGGCATTCCCGATAGTTGTCAGAGGTTAAATTGTGTTTTACAACACCTCTAGTGACTCCCTTGGCGCGCTTCACCGTCATGACCTGCAACTCGTCATCTTCGGTCCTCTCCTCGAACTCGGCAATATCCATGAAATAAAGTTTCGAGCGAAGACCGAGGTACTCGAGCAGCGGAAGTCCGTTTGCTTCATCCTTAAACTTTTCGATGACTTTTGCGTTGATGGGGCTGTAGCAGGGATGGTTTCGGGGGTACGCACTGGTGTCAAAATCATCCAGATGCTCCAATATGTCCTTATAAACATCTTCAGTCTGGACGTCGAACACGAAGCTGTCAGTGTCCATGTAGTCAACCTTCAGACGATCACCGTAGCGGTTCTTCATCTTCCGAAGGAAGTCGTACATGAGCCAATTGCTCAGATCGAGGACACACATTCCGACGTAGAGCGGTTTGTCCAGGACGATATTGACTTTCGACATGTGGACAATGGCGACGTCATCGTTGAAGTAGGTACGGTCTAGGAAGTTTGACTTGGCCACGTACTTCCTGAACATCTCCGGCGTACACACCAGTTTAGAGTTCATTCGCTTGCGAACATTCTCGATCGTCTAACCGAAGACCGCATTGTTCATAAGCTTGAAAAAGTCTTGTTCAAACTTGATCTTGGCCTTCTTCCTCAGTTCGGTGTTGATTAGGATGTAGCTCTCCAACCACCGAGACTGATGGAACGAGATGACGCGATGCACGTTCACAAGCTCCAGTCCGTTTTCCAGCGCCTGTTGCAGTATTCTGTAATGACAGATGTAGTTCTTCTTGTCATCCAGAGTCGTAACGAGCTTCTTAAATTTCCCTCCTGGTGGACGTTTGGTCTCGCAGCAGTAAGGGAGATCCTTGTGAAGGACATAGCCCGTGGGTCCTTCGGGGTCCAACGATGCAATATCCAGGTGTGCGATCTCCTCGCGGCTGAGCCATTGGAAGTGTCCCTGTGGAAGACACTGGGACATGGCCCAACCGTAAAGGTTGTTGGCGTCCAAGTATAGCAGGTGATGCGTTGGCTCTTCAGGTCGTCGATCTTCAGGGCGACATCCATCATGGTTGGCCTTGGCTTGTCGGGTGATCGCCTGGGAAATACCTCCTCTGATGCCTTGCTCGAAGAAGAGGTACATGTCAAAGTCCTGTATCGTATCAAGCTCCACTCGACAGGTCCTTAACATGACATCCCAGGCGTATGACGGTAGGGTGTAGTAGTGCGCAAGGTCTAGTTCGTATTCAGCCATTGACGTGTCCCTGAAGCCTTCAAAGACGTCAGTCAACAGCGCATTGTCACAGCGCAGGTACTTCTCGGCGTAGTCCTTGAGGTTCCTACAACCGAAGGTTTCCCACACGTTGCGAGCATGCTCGTAGTCTGCATCCGTGGTGTCCTCCAGGGTCAGGTTGTTGTGAAAATCTCGCTGCAGAGGCAGTTCCGCAGTAACACGGCGTTCGACGTTACAAAGTTGTACGGGAACACGCCTTTCCTACGGACTAGATCGAAGAGGTGGTCTTCAGGGAATCTCTTCCTCGTCTCCAAGAGTTGAGCTGGTGGAAGCGCTGCGGCGAGGCTGGTGAGGCTCAAAGCCAGGAACCTGTAGGTGTCGAGGAACCTGACTCTGAATCCTGGCTGTCTTTTTCCACGCACTGGCATCCCAACCGGTGCCGATGCTCGGTCGAACAGGAACCGCTTCGTGAAAGCGATGTACCGCTCTTCCATGTGAGCAAACACCTCAACATCACCAGGGTCGACCGCCAACTCCCGCACTATGAAGTGAGCGTCGTAGTTGGAGAGGTTGTGGAAGTAGCAGTTGACTACTCGCTGCTCCCTATAGCGTAGGTTACATGATCTATGCGCAGCGCCACGGAACTCGTAGGGCGGCGCGTGGTTGTGATCACGAACATTTGGGTCTTCGCTTGAAAATGTTGATCCGCAGAGGTAGCAATTCGCTGTCAAGTTGTACTGCATCGTTTCCGCCGGGGTCGGGACAGGGCACAGATTTATTGCTTCGTACAGGAAGTTCCACAATCGCTCAACATCAGTTTTCAACATCTCCATAAATGTCTTTGACGCATCATCCCCGAAGTAGACTCGAGGCTCAAACTCCTCAAGTCCGTACGAGTCGATGATCTGGTACGCAAAGGCGTATGGGATGTGAATGTGGGTGGCTACTCCCCCGTGCGGTTCTTCGACTTGTTCATCCATCTCCGTGGTCAGCAGTAGAGCACACTCAAAGTCCGCGTAGATGGTGAAACGCTCGCGTCGGGTGAACTCTGGATGGCTGAATTTGATTTCTGTCTTCTTCGGCGTATCCATGCGAATAGGGGCCGAAGCGGAGCAGTATCGACTGTGCTCCTCCAGACGCTGTGCACCTGACAGACCGAGCTTGTTCGGACGGTTGTCAAAGTGCGCGAAGCACCGCTTACAGATGAATATTCTGCCACCGTGCGCTGTAAGCTGTGGGCGAATCAGTCGGCCAAGGTCTTTGATGTAGGCGTAGTGACTATCACCGTCCGTTGTCACGTACAAAAGGTCGCAATGGTCTTCGCGCTCCTGCCTACAAATCTTCAAGGGAAAGACGGTGTCCTGATACTTTGGTTGTCCCTTAGGTTTCTGACCCACGCGCGTGTGATCAATACCATAGACGTTGATGCTGATGTTGTTTGTCCACTCAAACGTCTTGATACTCTTCAGAGCAACGGGGAATTGAAGGCCGGTCCAATCGTATAGGGCGATGATGTCGTCGGTGTACAATGCCGGTCTTTCGGGGTGATCTTGAACAAACTTTCCCAGGACTGCATACATAAAACACCGCTATTCGGTGTTCAATGCGTTGACGACTGCTTGGGTGTTCTCCAGAGACGTAGGCATTGGGAGCCAAGCTCGACCATCTTCACCTAGAGGAGTGTAGTCGTTGATACCGACCTCCAAATCACGAACGCGAAGGTATGTCCACCCGGAGCCGATATGATCACACTCAGCCTTCTCTCTGATAAGCTTCGGAAAAGCTGTTGTGATGTACTGGTTCAGGTCCGAGGTCGCCGTCAGCGGAGTCATCTTCGTCTTGAAGTTGCGCAGGCAGGTGTTGTTGTAAATATTTTTGAATTCACACTCCAGCTTCAAGTTGACCTTAATGCTGCAGTGTTTCGCCAAGGTGTTCTCAAGCAACTCCGTAAGGCTCACAATCAACAACGCCATCACTTCTCCGATTGTGACGAGATTCTCCATCGGCTGCTGCATACGGTAGGTTAGGAGGCGGTTGCGAAAACCTCGTTGAATGAGTGAGAATACGGGGCTTGACTGTCCTGCTCCAGTCATCTCAACATCATCGGGTTGTGAGTGTGTGCTTGATCCGGGTTGTGGCTCCGTGCTGGGTCCTGGCTGGGGTTCATCCTGTTCCATAGCTGCTCGGTTCAGGATCAGGACCTTCATGATCGGACAAGTGAACCGCTCATGTTGGTCCTTGTTGAACAGCCGGTTGAACTCCCGACCGCAGTATGCGCAAGGGAATCTCCGTTCATGACCATCACCGTGAAATTGCATGGTGTGGCGACGTAGGTTGTCTTCCCTCTTAAACTTGGCGCCGCATGTGTCGCAAAAGAACCTGCGGATTCTGCTGTGGGTTGATTCCACATGTCTACGAAGGTTTATTTCGTGACGAAAACGGCGACCGCATTCATGGCAGGTGTGGTATCCAGGACCCGGACCTTCATCTGTAAATAAAAATAAAAACAAATTAGGATAAATGAAGATACAAATTCCCTCCCTCGAGAATCACATTTCAAAGTTAAGTTTGTTAAATCAAAATAGCAATCATTAAACAGGGAAGAAGTAATCTTCTGAACTGTTTGTCTACATTGATGATCCTGGGTTCAAAGCAAAGGATGTAGCTGCAATAATGAGCTACGCTAACCCTAAAGAAGCCTTATGTGTTAGGGGGAGCGAAAATCTCCCCCTATTAATTAAATCAATAGTACATCAGTTGGCAAACACCCGAGGTCTCATTTTTATTCTAGTCTTCAACAACTCCTGACGTATGGGGGAGCAAAAATCTCCCCCTAAGCCATTATGTGTTAGGGGGAGAGAAAATCTCCCCCCTAACAATTTAATCAGTTGAACACCAGGTGTCACGGTCTCATTCTTCTTCAGGAACCTAGTTAAATAGTAACAAAATAAGGTAAATAGTCACTAGGGAAAAAAGTCATTTTAATGCAGATTCTCACCTTCAACGGAGTGTTCATTGACAACGGCAGTCGTCTGCGGTGCATCAATCGCCTGCCGGGGCGGAACGACGAGGTGATTCACCTCCATGTGCCGCTCTAATGCCCCTGGTCTGCGAATGTGGCTCGACAAAGCCGACATGCTGATTCTCCATCTGCAAACACACAAAACGATTAGATATATTTTAAATCAGGGATAATTTTAGTATTCTGATTACATTCTCATGCTCGTCTAGTCGTGCCGAGTAAATTGAGTACCAGCATGACATGTTTTTGATGTTTTCAATCCACATTCCCCATCATCCCCCATCATCCCCCATCATCCCCCCATCATCCCCCCCATCATCCCCCATCATCTCCCCATCCCCCCATACCCCATCCCGGGGGGGGGGGGATATCGGTTACCATAGGTCGGATCTGAATTCTGATTGCAGATTCTTGTTCGTCTAGTCAAGGCGAGTCATTTGAGTACCCACATCGTACACTTTGGATGATGTAGGGGGGATATCGGTTACCATAGTTCGGATATGAATTCTGATTGCAGATTCTAGTTCGTCTAGTCAAGGCGAGTCATTTGAGTACCCACATCGACCACTTTGGGCTAACCTGATTATGACCTTGAACTTGATCCACTTTTTAATGCATTTTTGGAATCTCCTTGACAAGCCGAGTACTTTGAGTACCCACATCGACCACTTTGGGCTAACCTGATGAAGACCTTGAACTTGGTCACTTTTTTTAATGCGTTTTCGGAATCTCCTTGACAAGCTGAGTACTTTGAGTACTCACATAACATAATTTGGTCCCTAAATTTAGAAGTTAATAAAATTAAATTATTATAGTTACGTAATTTTTAAATACTTTTATTTAATAGTGACAGCTCTCTATTGACACAAAATAATTAAAGATTGATGCAGTTAAAAACAACTTTTGCCACTCTTTGGATATGCCTATATGATGGAATATTTCATCAATTATCCCTATATTACTAAAAGAAATAAAATTTAACTCTTATTCAAACAATATTGCAACACACAATCACGTACCTTGCTGTGGAGGTGGTTGGTATCTCTCACTGTGGAATCTGATGATGTGCTGTATTAAATTGTGTCTGCGCGCGTACTCACAGCCGCAAATGGTACACTTGTGTAGGTCATTCATCTTAAAAATTGATTATAAAGTTTCGATAAACACAACAAAACAGCACAATCAAACGTTTTAAATAGTTCAAGATGCTAGACGCAAATTGCAAATGATAATAATCGGCAACTAGCACAAATCGCGGAGAATGGAGCAGTATCGAACTAACACGTCTTCACGCACTGAACTCTCAAACTGAACTGAAGGAGCAATGGCAATGCGGGGTGACGCTCACCGCTTGCCATCCTTTGTGTTCTTCTTAGAATTGCTGCTCGTTAAAAGCTTTAGAGTGTCGGGTCCTTTGATGGCGTTTGCCTCCACACAATAAATCTCATCCGCTGTCAGGGGTAATAGCCACTCTGCTCTAATGAATTTCGTCGCGGGTGATCTATAATTATGGGTTCCTGGAAGGATCTGGCGCATCCGCATTCCCAGACAGGTCTCTACGCGTCGGTTTTTTGTGTGAACACCTGCCTTAGATTAGAGGACTTGAGGGGGGGATGTCGGGGGGGATGCCCGTGGGGGGATGCCCGTGGGGGGATGCCCGTGGGGGGGATGACCCGAGGGGGGAGGGGGGGTGATTTGCATATTAATTAGGGTAATTAAAAAAAATTTGCATATTAATTAGGGTAATTAAAAAAAATTGCATATTAATTAGGGTAATTAAAAACATTTGCATATTAATTAGGATAATTAAAAAATCTGCATACCAATTAAGTGGGCGGGGGGGGGCTCCTCCTGCTCCTCCTGGGGTCGGAGTCTCCATTCTTCCCTACTTTTAGCACTTTCAATATTTCTGTAACCAATTAACTTACGGCAATGATAAAAACACCAAATTGTGCGACTTTTTAAGGTGATTCAAATAAAAAAATTAAAAATAAAATATGACTTTTTCAAAAATTAAATGTAAAGAGTAGTGGAGAAATGAGACTTCATGGGCCAAGTGATTGACAGCTTCCGGTCACGTGACTTTGGTGAAGTAGGTGTGACGTATTTGACAACGTAGTTGGTGACGTATTAATGACGTCATGTGAGTAAGGTTAGTTCAAGGTCATCCTGAGGATGTTTTAAAAATAAATCCTGCACAGGTTTGATTCGGTACTTTTCATACGATATTTTTATTTGATAAATAAATCGAATGAAATCTATCGAAGGTTTCATTCGATAAATAAATCGAATGAAATCATCGAAACAAACCTGTGCCGGATTTTTTTTTAAAACATCCTCAGAATGATCTTGAACTAACCTTACTCACATGACGTCATTAATACGTCGCCAACTACGTTGTCAAATACGTCACACCTACGTCACCAAAGTCACGTGACCGGAAGCTGTCAATCACTTGGCCCAGAAGTCTCATTTCCCCACTACTACTGGCTAAAACATATGTTCATTATGGAAATAAAAAACTACTTAAATGGCAACTCAAACTCTTTTTTTGATAGGCGAGTAAGCGTAGCAAACGAGCTCACCTTGAAAATGAGCGAGTATTTGACATAAAATCAATTCAATTACTTTACTACAGGGTAACGTCTGTCGGGCCAGCTAGTAACAAAATGATTATCTTACCACCATCAATTATTATACATTTGTTTTGTTTTACATCAGTTATTATTACAACCATCAATAATTTTAGTTGAACTTAGTTTTGCTGATGACTTTTCGACTTACAAAAAGTCTCAGACCCGGTAAAAGTCAGGGAGTTTTTTAATTCATTTTAGTAGACACACTGTTGTCCAATGTTGAAATTTGATGAAATTAACAAATCTCTGTGGTGCTAATGTCTTATGAGACTTTGTTCAGAATCGTTATTTTTATTTTAACTCTACCATTTATTTCATATACATTAGCGATGGTTGCTTATATTGTATTGATTAGCAATATACAACCCCAACTGCAGAGGTTACTTTAATCAAGAGGTTAAATAAATCCTACTCTCTAATATGAGCTTTTTCTGTTTGTTTGTTGTTGTTTGCAAAATTGATCTCGAGATCCAGCGAAAAGATTTTGCTGAAAGTTTGGGATTAGGGGCTTTTGGCTCTAAAAATTCTATTGGTGAAAAATACTACATCAGGAAAACTCGTATTTTTTTAACAACTCATTTGAAAATTTAAAATTTTAACTTTGGGCTTATGGAGTTTAAAATCATAACACCTGTTACAATGAATAACCAAAACAAACCATTAAATCAGCTTCTATAAATTAAAATGTTGTAAACACCTGTTTATCATTATGGAAATAAAAAAAAACATGCTTGAATGGCAACTCTCATGATGGAAATAAAATAACTACTTGAATGGCAACTCAAACTCTTTTCGATAGGCGAGTGAGCGTAGCGAAAGAGCTCATCCGGGAGGCGAGTGAGCGAAGCGAACGAGCTCATATTGAAAATGAACGAGTATTTGAAATAAAACAAATTCAATGCCTCCTCGGCAGAATCAAACACCGAGCATGGCTCGATCCCCCGGTACCTACCTTTAACTGTCAAGGGATCCAACGCTCTTGTGGGCGACCGGTTTCGACCCGGATAAGGGGCCATTTTCAATCAGGACGTAAAACTTTACTCACGAAGAGGTCATCAAAGATTCACAGATAAACAACACATAGCAGACAAATGGACAAACATACAAAACAAAAAACATATTTGGCCATATAAACAACTGATCACAGCATGGCAGGTGTATATACGGGGTGCAGGCCTAGACACCCTGCGTTTTTGTGAGTAAACCTTTACGTCCGGCTTGAAAAGGCAGGCCCTCTAGCTGGGTCGAAGACGGTCGCCCACAAGAGCGACGTTGGATCACTTGACAGTTAAAGGTAATTTAACCTCTTGATTAATTTCTATCAGTTATTCAGTGGCAAATCAAAATGGAGTTACTTTGTTTAAATATATCGGAGGTAATAATAGTTTCAGAATTGCTTGTTAGTCGTTTTATAAACCGACTCTATATCATCAGTAATTCTGTAATTATATAAAATATAACAGTTTATTTTAATGTCTCACCTGTTTCAAGCATTGATACACATTTACGACTTTTTCCATTACCTTCATTTATAAAATTTATTTCAGTGCACATTATTTTAAGTATTTTCAACTTTCCAAAAGGGGTTTTGCAGCAGCAGCAATTACATATGTTTGGCGAAGTCCCCATTTGTCACATAATCTTGGAGAGATATCATTCTCTTTTTATAATCTGTAACCTACCTACCGGTATATTGTTGTCACTATTAAATATATGTGATAACTAGTTATTATGATTTTTGTGGGTAGCCTAAATTGGCAACACAATGTTTTAATTATCATCTCCATCATCATATCATCATCTTATTACATTACGCTGTATCAGGAAACTGACACTTTTTCCCTTTTAGCCATACTTAAATGAAAAAATTATTTCTTATTTACTAAATATATAATATAAAGTACGGTAGAATGTATCCAGAAAATCTTCTAAAAAATAGCTTGAAAAAATATCCACCCAAATCCACACCACCAGGCCTGCCCATGGGCTCGGGAAAGCTGGAGTAAGGACCCTGCAAAGTGCAACTTGTACTAAAGACATGGTATCAAATACCATTAAACCTCATAACATTTAAAGCTTTACTATACTATAATATATACAATGCTTTACTGTGTGTGTGTATATATATATATATATATATTCAAAAATGTAATGATATCAATATTTTTGTATTATGCAAGACAATATTTAAACTGCCAATAAGTGCCTTAACAATTTAACTTTAAAAAAGGTGGTAATTTGACTCTTTGCTTCGTCCTCTTACGCGACATTATAGTGTACTCCTAGTGTTATTGTTATGGAGAAAAAGAAAATTGTCATATCTCGCTTATTTTTGAAAGTATACTGACGAAACTTGGTATACAGCTTCATCTCGTTGTGTTCTATTGATATTTGCTCAAACAAAACTTTTTGCCAAAGGCTCCCGCAGCAGCAAACCTGCGTACTCAGCCCCCATGTTATTCTTATGGAGAATAATTAAATGCTCTGTCTCCCTTAATTATGAACATAAATGAATAAAAGTGGTATACGACTTCACCTAGTGGAGTTATATTGATATAAGCATAAAAACCCATTTTTTGTTCCTTGCTGCAGCAAACCTGCGTACTCAGCCCCAATGTTATTCTTATGGAGAATAATTAAAATTGTATGCATCCCTTATTTGTGAATATATTTTTATGAAATTTGGTAAGTGGCTTTATGTAGTAATAAGACATTTAGATCTCCGTTGGAAATTCGCTGAGTATGCAGGTTTGCTGTGACGGGGTATTTGTTTTTTGGTCCACCAGACAAGGTATGCGTACGTTTTAGGGCCCCCAGAAACAAGTTCTACGATATAAGAGCCGGGCCCATACTCGTCTGCCAATTAATTGGTCATCTCGCAGAGGTAATCTCCTGTAGGGACCCTGTACAGTCCTCCCCTGAAAAAATAAATACAGGAGTCCGTGTCATAGTAGAGGACTTGACCTCCAAGAGCATCTAGATGTTCATAAAATTTAAGTCTCGCGTGAGCAGTGGTGTAGGCCGCAATTACAACAATTACAGTTTTTAGAGCCTCACTGGTATCATCAACATTCTGCCAATTAATTAATAAAACCTGTTGGTTGATTACTTCAACAAACTTTACTTTTTTCTGGTTGAGTTAACAATTTGAAAAGTTCTTTAGAGTCTCTGACGATTGAAGTTTTTGTCATGTTTTCGCGTTGACCAAACTTGCCCCAGAATGAATTTAACATTAATTTAGCTACTGACCTGAGTCCTCCATTTTTAGCAATTTTGTCTTTGTCCAGTTGAATACCCTCACACTCAAAGAAATCAAAAACATACTTGTCTTTATCCTCCTCCGTTTTACACCACGAAGGAAAGCCTGAGGCTTCCTGTTTAATTTTAAAGAATTTATTGATGAAATCTGTAAAAAGTTCACCTTTCTCGTATGTGGCGACTTCGTACTCCCACAACTCATAAATGTCCAAAATCATATAGCTTTATTCTACAGCTTTTCTAATTTCATACATTGTCCATGTTCCTACCATTACCCTTTCCTCGCTATCATGAAAACATTCCCCTTGGTTTAGAGTTTCCCCACAGGTTCTACACAAAACAAAAAATTAATTTATTATTCATTTTATCGGGGAGTAAGGGATGATACAAGTTGTAAGGAGGTAGAATCTTACATTTAAACAAGCCTTCTACTTCAAGACCTCTCTCTCGGCACTCATTTCCAACGTAAATGGTAGGGTGTCCAACGGGATACTTACAATATTTATTTACATACAGATAAATGGAACAGACAACAACGTATTGGATTGTTTCTCCCTCTTCACATTTACAATACGTTTCAGTATTGCCCGTTCTGCCTCCAAAGAAGGAATCTCTAGAATCTCTAGGGTCAATAGGGAGGTTATTTAGAATGGACAATTGGTTCAGGTGATTTAATTTTTTGTCTCTCTTCAATTTATTAAACTCACCTTCCCACATCTCTACAACTGCATAGCTATTAAATTTGGAAATTTGGACTTGGTTCTCTCGTAACGGAGATGCAAACTGTCTGAAGGATCCTCCGGCAGAGGTTCTTCTCTGCTATACGGATAGCACTTGGGGCAACCGTGCCAGTAACACCCGTGAAACTCGTAAATTCGCTCACCGTCAAAAACATCTACTTTCAATTCTTTAATTTTAACTTTTTTACCCCGGCCCGCAAGTTGAATCTTTACTCCACGTTTCTCTTCCTCCCATGTTAAACACTGTAAAGCAACGGCTGACCGATTGTCTGCAAGTCGTTACCCTGATTTTGGTATAAACCAATCGTTTTTTCTTTTAAGAAGTTACGGCGAAAAGCTAAGTTACACACACTGGCGATTGTTATAGCCTCAAGAAACGGATCAACATTACACTGTTCAAGAAGTAAGGCTCTAAATTTTATACACGTTTGAGCTAGGATTTCTACGTCAGAGATACAATACTCTAAGATTTCCTTTTTAAAATCAAACATTTAAACTTTAGCGACTCGTTCGTCATACCATATCTCAAAATAATCGTGTTTCTTTTCGAAAATTGGCTCTGGGCAGTAGTATTTTTTATCGGGCATAGGAATTTTGGTTCGTCAGAGTGTTAAAAAGATGCGGAAAATAGCTCTTCTTTTTCTCGGGAGGCAGATCAAAGGCTTTAGGAAGTGCAGATAGAGCCATGAGAAAGTAGCTATGTGAGTCGACAAACGACACGTCGGCTACTTGAATCAAAATAGCTTTAGTTCCCCGAGGAGTTATTTTTGGTGTAAATTTAGTTTCTTCTATGATGTACTGTAGAATGAATTGGAAATCAAAACCTTGCCCGTTGTAGTCAATCACACAGACATCTTTAATTTTTTTCGAATTTCACTTACATAGTCCATAAACTGTTTTACCGGTTCTTTTTCAAATACCCGTTGCCGTTCCGAACAAGTTTCACACTCACCCCCATTAATACATTTAAATCAGTACTGTTGAGAAACGCACAAGTTAACTTTATGAACTTTCTGTTGAGGGTCCGTGGGAAGCGACTCATCTTGGCGAGTCTCCAGGTCAAAGAAAATAAACAAAAAATCGTTTTTTTTTGGAGTTCTCCTATCTACCCTCATGAAACACTGATGCGCGGGGTCTTTGAACGTATCATAGGACATACAATAAATCTCTCCACATACATGAGCGTTTTGTAAACGATCTCCTACTGTGTAACGTTTTCTTGGAAAAATCATTTTCTTATAGTGGCGGCAGAACTTTATAGATTTACAAACTTTCCCTTGATGGACTATTAAACACCGCTCGTTTATTAAGAAACGGTTGCAAAGACGGCATGTAACGCCTCCATGTTCAAGTTTACCGGGCGGGGAGATGGAATGGCAAGAAAAGCATTTGTTAGAACATCGATGCTCATGTTTGTTATTGTAGGGAATATGACAGGCTTCACAGAAATAATGACATACAAAAGCAGCAGTTAAGTTTGTAATTACATTGTAATGACCGTTGTGAAAAATGAGATTAATTTTGAATTTAGCGTCTTTATAACCCCCTTAAAGTAAACATTCCGGCCTTTTTGTCGTAGTTGTAGACAGTTATTCTGTATTTTTTAAGGTGGGACTGAAATCTTTCAAGCTCAATGATGCCGGCGCCCTCCTCCGGGATTTCTACACGGGCTTTTGCTATGAGCTATTAGCTCTGAAAGTTTGTCTTTTACCCTTGTCCTGACGTATTGCTTTATACTGGGGATAATTTTATGCAAGTGCTTTACCTACCACCAACGCTCTAGCCAGGCATAAATTGTCTTTGTTATTAATTACTACAATACCCTTCCTAGCTTTACATTCCTCGTCAAATGTTTTGTACATCTCTAGATGTGCACTCTCTTTACCAACAGGGACGTTAATTCGTGCTACATCGACACTAAAGGTGTCGGTAAATTTAATTGATTCAGAATTGGATTGAATGATAACCCCGAAAATTTCCCAAAGGACATCACCGGGAACTTCTGATGCAGGTCTTAAATCTACGTACCCTGGTTCTGCAATTTTTAAGCTTATAGACTGTAATTTAAACCCGAGATAATCGGTAGGTTCAGCGTCGACTTTGGATTTCTCTACAATTTTATTAAAATTTGTTCTTAGCCAATCAAACTCAGAGATGTCCCTGGGAGGTTTGGTAAATTTAAAAATAGTTTTAGTTCCGTAACGGCTGAATTTTTTAACATATATTTCAGCGGTACTAAGTAAATTTACTGGGCTTGGAGAACTGCTTTTAGAAACGTCCATCCTTTAACACAGAATTAAATACTGAAAACAAGCTGAACTGTTATACACTCTAACGCTTAAAAGAGCAAGTACCCCGACCAGAGTCAAGCTCACACGGATATTACTGAATTACGCAGAATCAATAAAAAAATAATACGCCAAGAATAATAAGACAAGAGAACACTTACGCAAGAGCAGCACAAAACACGTCTGATCAGCGTCACGACTGAAATCAGACTGAAGTACCAGAGCTTGTTGTAAGTGTTATATAGTATGTAGGAGAGCACAGTACCTCTGTATTACTACGTAAGTCAGAAAAACACCAACACACAAACTACGCAAGTCAAACCAGAACTACAAATTAAGTTACCGAAAATCATAAAACAACTCTAATAAAGGTAGCAAACTCTACTCTAACCAAAACTGCATTAAAGAACAAGAATATAAAGTGAGATTATTGTTATGTTACTCAGCACATACAAACACAACACTACTCTTGACACAAGGAAGTGAGGTTATGTCACATGAAAGTGAGGTTATGTTAGTCAGAACATACAAATACTACTATAGTCAAGTGAAGTTACTGCATAAAAAACAAGAATAGAAAGTGAGGTCGCTGAGGTGGTACAAAAGAACCAGGGCAAAAAAATCAGGTTACTGAGAGTGAGGTTACGTTAGTCAACACAACACTACTTTAGCCACGAGGAAGTGAGGGTATGTTTACTTTATTTACTGTAAACTACCAAGTCAGATTAGATAGATACACCACACAAGATTAATCTAGCCAAGACAATAAACACGCATACATCACAAAAATAAATGAAGTTCACCATGCACGGAAAATGAATATAAGACAGTAAATCTATAGGTTTTGGAGTGTAATGAGTGAGGTTATGACGGGAAAGTATGACACTTAAAAGTGAGGTTACTTTACACCTGTATTTCAGATAACGCTAAAAATCACCCAACAACAAGGAAGACTCTTCAAGGAAGGCTCTTGAAATAAGGAAGTGAGGTTTATGTTAACTCTCAAAACTGATGTTACTGTACGCTAGCAATTCATACGGCTAAAATAACACTCTTAACATATATAAGACAGACATGAACAAGACAAGTACATGATGACGCAAGATTGAGGTTAGGAAAAGTTAGGTTATGTTAGTCAACACATACAACGCAAAACACTACTATAGTCAAATCAAACAAGAGACTGAGGTTACTGGGAGTGAGGTTATGTTAGTCAACATATACAAATATTACTCTAGTCAAGCCAAACAAGAAACTGAGGTTAGTGGGAGTGAGGTTATGTTAGTCAACACATACAAATATTACTCTAGTCAAGCCAAACAAGAAACAGAGGTTAGTGGGAGTGAGGTTATGTTAGTCAGCACATACAAACACTAATCTAACCAGGACAAATAATAAACTGAGGTTACTGGGAGTGAGGTTATGTTAGTCAGCACATACAAACACTAATCTAACCAAGACAAATAGTAAACTGAGGTTACTTTACACCAGCAATTCAGATAATGCTAAGAATCACACGACACGCAAGATTACTATAATACGCAGCGAGGAGTATCCTCCGATGAACCGTAGTTGAAACTATGAATATTTATTTATACATCCCCTCAAGTTATAGAGAAAGCTGTTTATAATGGGAGAAATAATGCATTTAAATACCCAAAACCTAGTGAGTTAAATTATAGTATGAACATTGTAGCTTAGTTTTACATTAGGAAAGAGTAGCTTTGGACTAGGCTTGTATCATTTTATTTTAAGGTACTTCAACAGGAGTTAGGAATTTTTTTGCTATGGCAAATTAATATACCAAAATATAAAAAATGAATAATAATATTTAATTTATTATTTAATTATCATTACAAATTTAAATAATAGTGATGGCAGTACGATTAAAATATTTCGGGGAGGCCACATTTAAGTGCATAAATTAGTGTTTCATTGTGTCCTAAGAATTCTTGTATTATTCTATCACTTGAGATTTTTTTAATTAGTGAAAGGAATAACAAATTTTAAGAATAGGGCTATTCGTGCTGAAGCACTATGCATTATAATGTAAGGATAACAGTGAAATCCTGAGGATAATTGTTTTGGTATGGCTTGAAACCAGGTTAAAACTGCCTTGAAATACTGATATATATTAGCCACTCCAGCAACTTCATTAAAACACTTATAAGGGGTATCACGTGGTAACTTTCTTCTCGTTCTAGGGGTTTCCTTAATTAAAAGTTTAAACAATGTTTCATGTTAAACCTTCCGATTGAATTTACTTAAAAAAACGTGACATTCTTACAGGTTGGTGTAGCAAATTCAAATGTTTACTCGATGATATATGTTCATTATTTTAGCGTTATAAACGGCTAACTATTACATTGCAACTTTGTGAATTTGTATTTATTTATAATTTTTTGTAAACTTACCTAATAAAAATTATGTTATTAACCATCAACGATCAACAGGATACATAAACAACGAATGATGGGAGTTAATTGATTTCTGTAGTGTATTAAGAAAAGTTAGGCTCACCTATTTAACTGGTAATGATGACCTTTTGAAGAAGTTGAAAACTTTTCACGACATACTTTCGTAAAAATATACTATGAAAACCCCGTTCAAAGTCTATGGCGTGGTCATCAACGAGTAGTTTCAAACTGAGGATTAGAACACTTATTCAATCTCAAAAACAGAGATTTACCTAACATAATTAATTTAATGTGGCTATTTATATTTACGGGATGTAATAAAAGATGTCTTACGACACTTAAAAATGGACATAAACTTATCCTGTATTCACATATCAGATGACAAACATATGTAAAAGATGAAACAAGGCTACCGATTTCGGCCAGTAACACCGGTCATCATCAGGTCAACGATCCATTTAAACTTTAATTATATTTTAAAAAGACTCACGTTTGTACATGTTCTTACACGAAGATAAAAATGCTAAGTAAAGGGGAGGGAGTTGTGGCTTATGAATAACATTATTTTTCTTATATAGATGTGACTTGCAAGCACAAATCAGGATAGCAGAAAGGATGGCAAATCTCCCATTTAAATGCTTTATTACAGCCAACCATTATTTAAAAAGAAGATAATTAGTTATATAAGCGAAGGTACCTGACTGATAACATTAGTAATATGTAACAAGTCTCTGTAACGTCTTGATTAAAAAATGAGTGATTTAATATGTTGTAAAAATATATTTTTTGTAAAATAGTTATATAATTTTTGGCCTAATAGCGTTAAGTCACAACTAAACTCCAATTGATAAATAATTACGTTTACTTAATTTCATGTTAAGTTTATAATAGTAAAAATGTGAATTTATTGTTAACCTATAAAAAACTACAAAATACTTAAACGTTATTCAATATTTTCTTAGCTTTATACTGAAGAATCCGTTAAACTTTTAAGTCTTGAGTACGAGCCGTTAAATGAGCTTTGTGACTTGGACAATTTATTTCAATGGCTATTGAAGGAAATCATAAATCAGCAGTACAAGTTTTGGGCTCCAAATACAGTTGCGTAAGCATATAAAATAACATCTTTCGAGTTTATATAACTCCAAAAGTTTTCAAGTAAGTTGTTAGAAACAGTTTTAAAATGCAATTCCAGTTAAATATATTTGAAGTCGGAGATATTAAACTATCTTGAACTTTAGTTCAAGGCTCCGTAACATTACCTAATCGTAGCGTGACATATACGTTTAACAATATACATTTTACGGGTGATATAATCACCTTAAGCGGATATGGAATAGTAATTTAAACCAGTAATAGTTAATTTTCGAAAGCAGAAAATAAATATTAATGTGAATTCATTATGAAATTAACTGAATTGAACCTAACGCGTTCAAATTCTCTACTGATGTTCACGAATCAAGATATTTAGGGGGAAGGGGTGTGTTCCCAAACCGCATTCGTTTCCAATCCGGTAACTCACCTACCATTGAAACCAGAATATCCCCCAAATACCCCATGATGGTTGCGGCTTTGAGAAGCGTCAACGGTCGCAGGTTTTCATTATGAGTATTTATTCGTTGAGAAAATCTAAAACACATACATCTATCATCCTTCACTTGATAAATATATCATTGGTACTAAACAATAGGAAAATAATCATAATTCAGTTTAAAAGCACCGTGGTCGGTTGTCAATGAAAGCGTTATAAAAATACTAACCATGTCATATTGCCTTCATTCAAATTGCATATTCAACATTAGATTATTGAAAGGATTAGTTCTAGCCCGATGTAAAGTGACCGTGTGCGCAAACCGACTCATTAGTCAGGAGGCCATAAAACTGACCCTCGTCAAAAACCTGACCACTGTGCTCAAAACTGATATCCCCCGCGGTCCACACCCTCGCCTTCAACAGGCTAGGTTGCTGGCATGAGTGGCTGTGGCAAGACCCTTGTACTCTTGTACTCCGCGGTCCCTGCCTCATTGTTATGGCTGGTCCCTAGCTCGAACTAAGTGTGACCTACGTCTCAGCATCAAAGCGATCAATCGCAGGTCAACTAGAGAAGAAAATTGGGATTACTTAATTGCATGTGCGAACTCATTATTGCTCTAATCTAAATCACAGCAAAATTAGATGTTGTATTGTAATATAAAATACTGAATTATAGAATAGCAGAAAAAAGTCTAAATCAAATCACAAACTATATTAATATTCAATAACACTCCAACTTATATTCTTTATTGTTAGCCTCCGGACTTCCAATACTAGTATTGTAATACAAGTCTAAATACCTAAATAGTAATCCAAAATAAATTTGAATTGCAAATATTTTCGATTTCTTACGAAGTCATTATCAGGCCGTCCAAGGATGAAGTTATCTTCATTAGAAGATAACTACAAACTTTGAAGAAGTACATTTAAAACACAATAAATGCATGAGACGGACACGGCCTTTACACACACATGTGCAATTTTTTGCCTTCATAAAAATCGATTCCATTAATAGTAGTCCACCTTTCTTTCGAAAACCCATTAAAAATACCTCTATTTAGTTACATACAATAAATAACACTGAACAAAGTTAGTGAGTTGTTATATTATTAAATAACTGTTCCACTTGCACATCAGAGTGACAGGTCCTGTAGTATAAATGTTTGTTTTTAGTGTAAATATTAATTTACAAATAAAAGAATACAGATCACTATGCAATTATTCATTGTTTTAACTGAATTATCTCTTTGTTTTAATTTCCATCTCATGAATAAATCAGGCTTTACAATATATTTTTTGTCTCTCCGTCTGATTGTTGAAGATACTGTGGAAATTTTATCAATTCTAAGAGCATATAAAAAATTTGTCTTAACAATTATTGATTTTATCTGCAAAAATACATACATAGTTCTCCGTGACATTAGAAACGGTAATTTATTTTATTTTAAATACGTTTCCTTGTCATTAATTATATATTAAATCCAAATATATTTTATACCATAATTCTTATCTTATGAACGCATAAATTGAAAAGTTATTAAGGAGTAAATTTAGAAATTATAAGGCCGGGTGATCCGGTATTTAACAGTATTACGTTCCCTACCCAGGACTGTGGTACTGGTAATCTTAACCTAATAGTTAGAGTATAGTATTGCTATTATAATTTAGAATTTATGGTTTTATCTTTAAACCATTTATCTGGATGAAGTTATATTTATATTACAAATTAATTCGCTCTTTTTAGCGAATTTCCTCTAAAGGGAAGAAGCTATTACCGTAGGTGGCATGGTAAGACCTAAGCCCGAGACAATGATAACTTTTTGTTTTGAGGTCTCCAGATGACAAAAACACTATTCGTTCAAATTTATATATATGTCCGTTACCACGATAACTTTTGAAAGAAACGCCCGATTTTAATTAAGTTTGGCAAGAATGTGTAGAGTAACATTTATGACTTTAAGTTCGAAAACCAGATCGATCAGAATATAGGAAAGGGGTTTTAAGGGGATTATGAATTTTCCAAAAATCAGTTTTTTGAATTTTTCCCCCTAAAATTAAAAAAAACACTTAATTTTGGTTTTAGCCATTTTATATATCTTAAAAAAACAAATAATTTTGAATTTTGAATCATTAACCTAGGTTAAGTGGTTGTAGAGAAAAGTCAAAAAACGCGTCCATAAAATGTCCCATGTTAATCTTATGGGAAAAGGGTTTTTGGATTTTTCTCATTTAATTATACTAACAACTTCATATTTATTTTTACCAATCAGTTAAGCTCTACAAAACAATAATTTTGTTTTTTTAATTGTTGTTCTATGTCCAACCGTTGCAAAGTTCTGAACACAGTACGTTGTCCAATTTTATCCTTATAGAGGATAAATAACATTTGATATCTCGATTATTTATGATTGTATATTGATGAAACTTGGTATGTGGCTTCAACTAGTTGTGGTATATTGATATTTGCACAAAAAAGGTTTTTGTTGATTTTCCCCGTAACAGCAAACCTGCACACTCGGCCCCCACGTTATTCATATGGAGGATAAGTAAAGTTGTATATCTCTCTTAGTTGTGAACCTAAATTAATAAAACTTGGTATGTAGCTTCACCTGGTTGAGTTATGTTAGTAATTGCAAAAAAACTTTTCTTATCTTCCTCGTTGCAGCAAACCTGCGTCCTCAACCCTAATGTTATTCTTATGGATAATAAATAAAATGCTATATATCACTTATTTATGAATGCATTTTTGTGAAACTTGGTAAGTGGCTCTATGTAGTAGGGAGCCACATATATGTGCATTGGAAATTCACTGAGAACGCAGGTTTGCTGCGACGGGGGTATTATTAAGTTATAATTTAATTGCAAGCAAGTTTTTATTGTACATGTGATGGCTAACAGTGAAATTTGAGATGTTTTATTGAAATGTACTACAAATAGTTTGTTGGCTTACAATAAAAAAATTCAAAACATTTCCAAAGTTTAATTTACTTTTAAATTATTTCTAGATATGAGATTAGTACCTACTTATATGTTACTGACGAATTATGCGACGTATTATTTAACATTAAATATTTAGCCACTACATATCTTTTGGTAGATCGGATGCATACTAAGTCAAAAATTGAATAGCTTAAGAGTTAATTTATGTAGATGTCCATATAATTCTGTTAAATGCATGGCTCGTAATAGTACATAAGTTACAAATAAGAGGCAAAATATAGAACATGATTTTTTTTAATGATAAGAAACTAAGTAGGCCTCTCATTTTTAACTGTCACTTTTCAACGAACAAAATTTTTTAATTCAGACTTACATATAGTTTTATGACGGGTTGTCACACTAATATAGGATTTTTACTGAGACATTCTTACGTAAATAAGGAATATAAGAACGGAGGCCCGACTGGGTAAAATATATTTTTTGTTACTTGGAACAAAGAGTGTTTCTGTTGTGACAAAGGAACGCCCTCAAGGGTTTATCGAACCGAAGTGAAGCAATTCAAATCGGTGGGACGGCCTTTTTATGTCACATTCTGTACATTATACTTCTGGAAATTTCACATAACCTTTATTTAAGTGTTGCGAGTGGTTGTCTTAATTACATGGCAGGTTATTATGAATAAAGTTTAAATGTATAATGTGTACCGTAAAAATTGTACGTTTCTCTCTGAAAATATTTTATACATTATTTTTCACTTTTATTTAAATATCGTCAGACATTTCCACCATCAGGTAATTCAGTTGAGATTGAGGGAAAACACTGTTGAGGTAATCACTAACTCCCTTCTGTCTTCCGATAAATATAAGGTAATAAGAGGCATGTTATAAGCAGTAGTAAATATTTTGTATTGTCTAAAGATGAATATTACAAACAAAAATTGCTGTAAACAAAACTGCTCAAAACTGCTATTTAAATGACTCAAAGAGTTTGATGAAGCATTTTAAACAAGACTTTTTTCATACTAGGAGTACGCTCTTATATCGCGTATAAGGATTGAGCTCACAGTTAAAAATTAAAAAAAAATGTTTTAATTGACAATATACCTCATGGGCCCTCCATTATAACTGCAGCTTGACAATGACATACAAATCCAGAACATGACAAACAATGAGGCCTGAAATCTGTCAATCAGTCAGACAAAATACATATTAAGTAGTTACTCACCCCTCAGTCTTACTGACGGCTGTATCATCTAGGCCCTCATAATAATATTAGCTGAAGATTTTGATCAAATATAATATGTTGGCGGCAATAAAGGTCCCCAATCAGTGAGAGCACGTGGTTTAAAAGTAGTTAAGTTTATTTACACTTTGGTTCCACTGGAGGACCCATCAGGATATTTATTTTATTGTAGCTTAATATTGCTGTAAAAATCTATAAGTATAAATACAGACCTTGATGAACAATACGTTTTAAAATCAGTCGATTGGTTTTGAAAGCCTAAATTTTTTAAACTCTAACCCAGAGGTTTTAATGTAACACATTAACCTTACGGGGGGGAGGGGGGCTGTGCCCCCCAGGCCTCCCATTGCTATTGTAGCTTGATACGGTTGTTCAAATACATAGTTAACCTATAAATGCAGAACTTAAAAAACAATAAGGCTTAAATCATTCAATTTGTTTTTAAGAAGAATAAATTGCCTCATTTCAAAAAGAAAGGAAAAGTAGTATCTTATGTTAAATATAATCTAGGAAGAAATTAAAACTCTTTGACCCACTTCTTAGAATCCACGAGTCATTGTGTCAAGGTACAAGATTTTGTATACATCTCAATATATAAATACCCCCGTAGCAGCAAACCTGCGTACTCAGCAAATTTCCAATGCATATATATGTATCTTAATGCCACATAAAGCCACATATCAAGTTTCATCAATATACATTAAAAAATAAACAATTTATGACATTTTAATTATTCTCCATAAGAATAACATGGCGGCTGAGTGTGCAGGTTTGCTGAAGCAAGGAACTCCAAAAATGGGGTTTTATACAAATATCAATATAACTCAAGTAGGTAAAGCCACATACCAAATGTGAATAATTTATGTTCATAATTAAGGGAGATAACATGTTAGTTATTCTCCATAAGAATAACATGGACCGAGTACACAGGTTTGCTGCTACGGGAACTATTGGCCGAAAAATGTTTTTTAGTGCAAATATCAATAGACCACAACGATACGAAGTAATATACCAAGTTTCATCTGCAAAAGTATATAAATAAGCTAGATATACAATTTATCTTATTCTCTGTAAGAATAACATTGGACAACATACTGGGTTTAGCACTTTCGATATCTCTGTAACCATTTGACGTAGAGCAATGATAAAAAAACTAAATTGTGCGTCTTTCTAAGCTGATACCTATGGAAAAAACTAAAATTTGACTTTTTCAACAATTATATGAAAAAAGCTCAAAAACCCCACTTTTGGGATACAAAATCCCTCCCAAAATACCTCTTCGGATAGGTCGATCCGTCCGGTTTTTGAACTTAAAGTCATAAATGCTGCTTTACACGTGTATACCAAATTTTGTCAAAATTGGATGAATTTTACGACAGTTATCGTGCTCACGGACACACACACACACACACACACACACACACACACACACACACACACACACACACACACACACACATATATATATATATATATATATACCGTTTTTGAACGAATGGTGTTTTTGGCACCTCAATATGAAAAGTTATCATGGTTATGGGCCTAGGTCTTGCCATGCCGACTACGGTAATAGCTTCTTCCCTATATGGGAAATTCGCTAAAATGGATCCCTATTTCCCTTGGTCACGCCATTACTTGAGAATTAATGGACCAAATTGAATAATTATTTCTTGTTGAGTTCGTTTATGTCAGGACAAGGTTCTTATAAAAGACAATTTTTAATCTGACCTAAGAGCTCTGCCCCACAGGCGTTCAAAGTTCCTATTGATTTGATCTAAGTTCAGTTAGTTACACCAAGCAGCTGTAAACATACTAGAAAGGCATATACATATGTTGATTACAGAAATAAAAAGCTACTTGAATGGAAACTCTCATTTTGGAAATAAAAAGAGTACTTGAATGGCAACTCAAACTCTTTTTTTTATATTCAAGTGAGCATAGCGCATGAGCTAATCCGGGAAGCGAGTGAGCGAAGCGAACATGCTTATCTTGAAAATGATGGAGTATTTGAAATAAAACAAATCCAATGACATTAGGACAGGACTGTTGGGCCAGCTAGTTATATATATTAATGATTACAGACGCTGTGTAGCATTTAAGTATCCAAAAACATTGTGATCACATCCTTTTTAAGTAACGGTGTATTATAATCCCACTTATGTTTTATATTATTGACTATCTCAAGTTTAAGTTATGCAAAATTTCTTTGCAGTACAAAATAATACGGGGACTTCTGCTTGAAACAATATTTATTTGTGTATTAAAGGAGTAAAGTGCAACTTTGTTCCCTAAGGGAAATTGTTGGTGCCCGACGCCGTAGGCCAGGGCGATAAATTTACACACAACATTTTTCCCACACCTCAAAAGCCACAAGTATTGATAAGTATTCACATTCACAATCGCTTTCCATTTTGGTTGCGTAATGCGTAATAACTAAACTCGGAACGTTAATTGCAGCTGGAGCAAAATATCAATCAGCTGATCCGATTCCCTTATAACTGAAGCATTAATGATTGCAGCGAAATGTCAGCTGATTCTGTTCCGGGAGACAAAGTAGCACTATACTCCTTCAATAGAAGGAGTAAAATTTGACTTTACTAAGTAGGTGGGGGGAAACAAAATTTATTATACAAGATAGGAACGACGTTTCCTTCCATTTTTAAAATGTATTGTATTAGTTCACACATACGCAAAAAGTAAGGGAAAACTTAGTAAAAAATTTCTGAATCAGCCTGGAAGGACAAGTCCTGCACAGTCCATTAACACATATATAATTCCAATGTCTGGTAAATAATTCAACTAAATTTGATCAAAATGTTAAACAGGAGCATCTCTTTTACTTGTTAAACATTAAAATTAATTTTTCACTGAGAAAAACATGTTTTCTGGAAATCTCTGTAGGACAGGAGCTTCAATTTCAGATCAAAACTGTTTAAATCGGTCCTTTAGTTTTTGTTAGTGTATTTACAAAAGGAATGTTGTTGATATTTGAACATGTGCTCTTATGAGAGCCAACAAAAAAATAAATTTATCATTAGAAACAACACATCTAAACTAAACAAAGATATTGATGACATTAGTGTATGTCAAAACCTATTATAAGTTATATAGGTTAAGCTATTATAACCTATATAAGTATTATATTTAATAGATTTTGCTAGAAATGTACCGTAAGAGATTTATTGAAAGTTGAACAATATTTGTTAAGGGAATAATAAACGCAAACATTGTGCGTTATAAACACGTAAAAAAAAGAAATGTAATTATGACAAACTGCAGGCCAAATCCTTTAATTTAATAATAAAACAGTTAAAATTGGCACAGTAGTTTTTGTTAATAGATTTACGTAAAGAATTAAAAAAAAAAATGTTAATCGGGCTGTTTCGGGAGCTAAAAGTATTTTGTATTGAGAAAAATCTATACTTATAATGTAATGGTTGTGCATTTGCGTGTATGTCCCAGGGGATTTTGAAAACGCCTACTCAAAACTGCTCCGGACCATAATGTTGTAGAGGATTAACAAATTGCAGATAGGTACTTTTTTGTTTTTCCTCAAGACCTCAGGACTCTGCCCCAGTGGCATAAAAAGCCACCATGTTATTCTTATTGAGAAAATGTTTTGTTCTAACGGCTCCTCAAACTTACTCAAACCTTAACACATTGTTGGGTGACTAAAAGACTGGATATTCTTATCAGTGCTTAGTGTGATTTCCATAAATCCCTTACAATGGTTGTTCCCGGCAAAACATGTTTAAGATGAAAAACATGATTAGTGGAATCAACATTTGTTAGCTGGACAAATTCTAAGACAATATCTTTTGAGATCGAATTATAACTGAAATCTAAAAAACCAAAACCAGGGTAGGCTTTCATAAGTGGAACGATATAAAAAACCGAATGAAATTGATCCATAGGGTATAACGATTATTTAGGTTATTCGGTTATGGTTTCAGTTAGGCCTATTAAGGTTTTGGTTATTTATTTTCAGTTAGGCCTACCGTAAAACAGGCTTGACCAGGACCCTTTTTTACTATTTTTAGGTTATAGTGCCTTCCCATTAACATGTCACCATAAAAACCAGACCATTTTAAAGTGTGTGTACTATTTACAATATCCATTTACCTTTAGCTTAACTTATATATTATTATGTTGGATATTATTATAACAAAAATAAATACCCCCGTAGCAGCCAACCTGCGTACTCAGAGAATTTCCAATGCATATATATATATATATGTGTGTGTACCTTAATACCACGTAAAGCCAATTACCAAGTTTCAGCAATATACATTTTTAAATAAACGATTTATGACATTTTAATTATTCTCCATAAGAATAACATGGCGGCTGAGTATGCAGGGTTGCTGAAGCAAGTAACACAAAAAATGGGGTTTTATACAAATATCAATATAACTCAAGAAGGTAAAGTCAAATACCTAATTTAATAAATTTATGTTAATAATTAAGGGAGATAACAGGTTACTTATTCTCTATAAGAATAACATGGAAGCTGAGTATGTAGGTTTGCTGCTACGGGAACTATCAGCCGAAAAATGTTTCTTAGTGCAAATATCAATATACCACAACGATATGAAGCAATATACCAAGTTTCATCAGGAAAGTTCATAAATAAGCGATAAATACAATTTTTCTTATTCTCCATAAGAATAACATCGGATAACGTACTGTCTTTAGCACTTTCAATATCTCTGTAACCATTAGACGTAGAGCAATGATAAAAACACCAAATTGTGCGTATTTTTAAGCTGATTCCAATGGGAAAAACTAAATTTGACTTTTTCCATGATTATTTTCAAAAACCTAAAAAAACTTATTTTTAGGGTACAAACCCCCCCCCCCCCCAAAAAAAATACCCCTTCGTATAGGTCGATCTGTCTGGTTTTTGAACTTAAAGTCATAAATGCTGCTTTAAACAATTATCTCAAATTTTGTCAAAAATTGTACTATTTTTACGAGAGTTATCGTGCTAATGGACAAATATATATATATATAGGTATATACAGTTTTGAACGAATGGTGTTTTTTGGCATCTGGGGACCTCAAAATGAAAAGTTATCATGGTCCCGGGCCTAGGTCTTACCATGCTGACTACAGTAATAGCTTCTTCCATATAGGAGAAATTCGCTAATCCCTAAAGGGTAAATCCGCTAAAATTAAATAAAAGTGTCCGGCAAAAAAATCAATAAGTTATAAAATATAGACAAAACAGCTAGGATAAACTGAAAAATACCTGAAACTCATTCCGTTGTAATATTAAAATAAAATTACGGCGACTGTATAGTCCCGACACAGACTTGCTTGCTACGTTGAGAAATACACTCGCTATTGGCTAAATACAACGGCTAATTCATGTACTTCAGAACTTGCCATTAAATTAAAACATGTTGGCAATATTGGCAAAATATGTACGTACCACTAACTGTTTGTACGTTGTATTCAGCTGTTCAATTGTTAATCATAAAAAGTTCACATTTCTGATCCCATTCATGGCCACGACGCCTCTACCTTCCACACAAAAAAAACCCTCAAGTGCGAGGCCTTCGTAAGCGCGAGGCCTTTGTGCGTCTGCACTTGTCGCACCGCCCTAAAGACGGCACTGGGTGCTTATCACGGGTAGACTTTGATAAGCGGAACAATATAAATAACCAAATGAAATTGTTTGATACAGTATATGGATTAGTTTGATATTGTTATCGATTGCAAAATAGTTTATCGTTTGTATCTTGGTTATTAAACATCATGTTTGGTTTGTTTTTCAACTAACATTTGCTATCCAGACAAATTCCAAGATACCTAAACTGAAACATAACATAACCGAAACCTAAATAACCGAATAACCTACATAATCGAAATACCGTATCGAACAATTTCATTCGGTTGTCATATCGTTCCGCTTATGAAAGTCCACCCCTTATCACATTAAGTAGATACCTTGGGTTAGGTAAGGCTTATTAACGGTTTGGTCTGTTGGATTCATTTTAGTATACCGTATTTGTCCATTCCAAGTAGGCTTACAGTTTGCCTCAGCGAACTTAAGTTTCTCACGGAAAACAAGTGGACATTTAGTATCTCGCAAATATAAATATAAGCTAGACTATCATAAAATTCCCCCTGTATAGACTACCAAGACCGACTTATGGTTAGAATACATTTACAGAAAGGCGAAAATTAAAATATGATGACTGACCAACTTGGGATGGTTGAGAAAATACAAAAGCGATGGCCTACCTAAATTAGCCTAATGAAAGGTAAATAGTCAAAGGATACTGTTTGTTATGGTGATTCAAACTTTGTAGACAATATTTCAAGTTTATTAATAACACAAAAAGTTAGTTTTTAGTCCCACCTTGTGTTATAATCATCTATGTTATGGCTACAACTGTAGGCTACTATACAAAACTTGAGTATTATTCGAACACAAACTATCTGCACAACAAAACAACACGAATACCAAACCACCAAGATGTATGGTTGTTTTTTAGTAGTGCTGTATAATGTTGGTATTCTCGCCGATAACACTTTTATCGTATTAAATCTAACTTGAACCACAGTGCTTCACATCAGTTACGTGTGTGGAACTCACAAGGAAACATCGGTTACAGAAGGTTTACATTTTATTATTGCTACGGTATAACATAAATTAAATTATTATTGAACTAAAAATAAAGTCACTTTTCGAATTTCTAACAGAAAGGTGTAGGTACGTGGAGCCATTAGAACAAATTAAATAAATAAACTGGTCGTAACTTAACATCTAAGCTTAACACAAACTTCAAACAACAAAACAAAATGACATGACAGCAGCTGAGCTGATGTATTTTGACAGTTCAAACAACAGGATACTACAAAGCTAAAACATGTACTGAAATAATGTTCAATAAAAAACTAATAATTATTAAAATGTAATAATAATTCGTCAATTATAGTTTATTTAAAGCATTAAACCATCAAAACGTTACCCTAAAAATTTCATGACAATCCATCAAACCGTTAAAAAGTAGATAGTGTCACACTACTTCGAATTCCAAACTGAGTATAAGACTCACTACGTTCATCCAATTACAAATATTTTACAGGGTGAACGTATAGTATTTAAGTTTTTATGACAGTCTTGATAAAAACGAGGATGGTATTTAAACCATAATTGACAATACACTCTTTATCTTATTGAGTGTTGTATTTAAAATTATGTCTTAACAAATTGTAAATGATTACATTAGGCTTCTTGAGTTTTTTTGTCACATGGAATCGTCAACACAAGCCGTTGAACTGTTTCCCTGGTGTAGGCAGTATATTTCTTGAACGATAAGCTGTTTTTTAGTCTTAAAAAAGTTTATTGCTGTTGCTGATTGTTTAATTGTAATTTTAATATTTTTCCTATCGAACTAATGTTTAAACATATGGACGCAGCAGTGAACTCGCTAGGTTGAAGGCAAATGAAAATGATTTGTATTAGGCCAAATCAATAAATACCGTCCCGTACTTCTCGCGAATACGCCCGAACACATATACGGCCGAACTCCGAATGGTCGGAGTAATCCCGAGAAGTGTGGGAGCTGCACAAACTCTTTGGCAATAGTACACTATCGCCGAATGATTCGCTCAAATGCTCCACTGAGTAATCGGAACGAGTCGTGAAAACAAATTTTGTACCAAATTAAACGAATGTGCACAATGAAGTAACCAGTACACGCTCGCCCAATACCATGCAATACCATGCTCGCCCATTCGCTTCCGCTTGTCACATTTGATTCAAGCCAAAAACCAGACAAAAACGGAGCACAGGCAAACACGAATCATGGCGAGGTGAACTGTCCCGAACATAAACGAGCACACTGAGTAAACTATCACGCTCGCTTTTGTTGGGCCATTGTGTACTGGTAGCAAGAATATGGGACGGAATGTTCAGTGAACATTCGGGAGGATGTCCGGTTGAATGTTTAGGCCTTGTCGCGAGATGTGTGAGACAGACTTAACCTATATACGATCTTTGCTTAACAATCACTTCGCGTTTGCAATGTTTTGGTTTGGCACGTAACAGATAATTCTCACAAGCGATTTTTTTTAGTCAAAAGTCTAAGAATAGATATCAATCACTTCCCCCCCTTAAAAAACCGGTTTAAACCACTTTTACCAATAACACCCAGGCTTCACGAAGATCCGCACGAGGTCTAGGGTAGTTCTGGTAATGCAATTATCATTTTTGTAGGAAAATAAATTGATATTAAACTTCAGTTTTCAATCTGACAAAAAACAAATAGGCTAGTCCCAGAATATGGTGAAAACTAATGTGCCACATTAAGTTTTAATAACATATCATCATAGTTAGTGTCATATTGTAAAGTTGCATTGGTGATAGCCGCCAAATAAAAAACCAAAACATTAATTGTATTTGGTAACTTACCGTAAGTTTCATAAGCGAGATAATAATTGTTTTAACAAATTAAGACTTTGTACTGTTAATGAGTGGAAATTATAATGTTAATAATTACATACATTAGCGTTTAATCACTTTAATCACATATTTCCTTTTCGGTTATAATTTTGTCGTCTGGAGTCTGGACTGGCCAAAGTCCCATAGTGCACCGCTCGGCCTGCATTTTTTTACATAGAGTACGGTACCAATAAAGTTATTTATTATGATAGTATTTAAAATAATAATGCATCTTTTAATTAGTAAAAAATAAAATACACGTACAACTTTTAAAAGTTAATAATATTTATACCTTAGTTTTTGTGTTTCAAGGTACGAAAAGAAGTATTTTTTTCCTAGTCAACATGAACATGAATAACTATAGTTCTGTAGTGAATCTATGACAATACTTACGTTACTCTATAGTTGAAAGAAAGACGTTGGCTAAATATCAACGATTCAAGTACCACTAAAATGGCTCCCAATGTTAATCTTATGGGATAAAAAATAGTTTTGTTTTAAAGATAATTTTATTATCACTTAACCAAATATTCCCAATAACGAACTCGACCGAGATTTCGTACTAAAGAATCTATCTCTAAAGTTTGAAGTGGATCTGTAGAGGCGTTTTTGAGTTATTTATGTCACAGACACGCCAGTTCGAGTTGATTCTCTTACCAGTGTAAGCAGTAAAGTTATGTATAAGGATTTCGTTTCACTCAATCCAATTATTTCATAAGCTTATTAGATTCTCGTGGATTAACCTTACTGCTTATAAATTCCTAGGAATATAAAAATAACTTTGATTTTCTTAACCATACAAGCAATAACTGTTTATTTTATTTATTTAATATTTTGTAACATAACATATACCTGTCCTTTACCTTAGAATATGATGATAAAATTTGTTAAAGTAATTATTCTTAAATTATTTTAAACCGAACAAATTCGGTATCCTGACTTAATATTTGAGAATCGGCAAAAAATATAAAAAATGAAAATTGACTGATGTCGACACATTTTACTTTTAGCTGATACTGCGTTTCATATTTTAAATTTATGAATACGTAAATTGCTTTTGTAAAGAAACTTAATTAATGTAACTAATTTAAGTGGTAAGGCAATTTATTTACTTCCAATATCATTCTAATTTAACACCCATAAACGGTTTTGTTTAAGTCTCATTACTTTTCACAAATTTTAGATTAATATATTTATAACCTATAAAGATCCATCTCAAATAATAAATAAATAAACAACAAAGAAAATGGGAAAGAAAACTCAAATGAAATTTGAGCCTATAATTCAAACTCGATCTCAAAAAATTAAAGAAAAAAGCTATGACATTGTTAATAACATTAATGAGGAAGAAGGCTGTTTGTCTTATAGTAATACTCTTAAAACAACTTTTCAAGATGATAAAATTGAAGATCTAATGGACTTAATCCAAGAATTAAAATGTAAACAAGAGATCATGGAAAAAGAAGTATTTAAATTAAAGGAATTCATTCATTCAAAATCTACTAATAGCATTAATGCCACTGGAAACACAGTTGCAACAAATGTTAAATGTAATAAACAGAGTCATAATCTGTATGGACCGCATACAAGTTCATCAATTGATGACCATAAATCACTAAGTGCGCATGTACTTCAAAAGGAACCTGAATTAATAAATGTCAGAGATGGTGAAAATTCAATTACACCCAGATTTATCACAGTAAAAAATAGACGTAACAGTAAGATTTGTGGCATGGAAAACCCAACAGTTTCAGTATCTACTAGTAATAGGTTTGAAATCTTGACTCCAGAAGAAAGCAACTTTGAAAAACAAGCCGAAAGACATTTTAAAAGAAATAATGCAAACTCATTAGCTAAACATACAAACAAAAAGGATAAACAAGAAACTATCCTGAACTCAAATGATATGAACACCAGTTTTAATAATACGATAAACGGAAAATTGTTAACAGATGAAGAAATTTGGGAGGGAAAAAAATCACTTGTTTCACCGAATGTTCAAGTACTTCACCCTTCTGTTGTCGCTGTACTACGGTTTATTCCTACTGATAACTTAACATTGAACATATTAAATATTAACTTTGAAACACAACTCCTGTTTTTACCTCTTTCTAATACATCACTAAATTTTGAAAACCAAGTTAATACCCAAGGCTCTCACTGGAGCTTAATTGTAGTGGATACAAAGAATCAAAAGTCTATCCATCTTGATTCATTATCTGGAGTAAATAACTGCATAGCTAAAGAGCTATCTAAAAAACTTAATTCTATTTTAAATTTTGGGAATTTTGTTTTCAAAGTTGGAAAGTGTATTCAGCAAAATGACAATTGTAGTTGTGGTAGGCATGTCATAAATAATGCAAAACTTTGGATTTGTAAGTTTCAGAGATCACCCAACTATGATTCAGGGATTGAAAAAATCACAGATTTGAATGCTTGTAAACTTGTTACAATTATGAACAGCCAGAAATTAAAACTTAATAAACACGCTACCACATCTGAAATAGACTTAAATGATCTTAATGAGAATGAAAATGAAAGAGAAATAAATAATGAAACTAACAAAGATATTAATAAACAGAAACCTGTGTCTAGAAATATTTCAAAAGCCAAAGTTCACATATTAGCAGACAGTCATGGGAGTAAATTAGCTTCAATCCTTACGCATAACCTTCCTCAATATAATATATGTTCTACTATATTTACTGGAGCCCCCCTAAATTTCTTAACTTCAAAAGTTCACAATATAACAAAAAACTTAACAAGAAATGATATTTTAGTTGTAATTGGGGGAACAAATGACATGGGAGGAAATAATTATGTTAATGTGGATAAACTGGTGAAAAACGTATCAATTAATGCACTGAATAATAAAGTAATACCTATGGATATCCCTTATAGATATGACAAAAATTGGCTCAACAACACCATTGAAATTGTGAACTCAAAGTTTAAAAAGGAAGTAGAAAACCTTAATAGGAGAAACTACAGTGTAATGCCATTACATTCGCTAAAACGTCAACACTTTACTAACCATGGCTTACATCTAAATATAAAAGGAAAGTCTGTGTTATGCAACCTTATAAAAAACCATATTCAATCCACAAGCGATGAAGGAAATAATGGTGGTTACCGATAAAAATGACTAGGAAGGAAATTCTTACATAGCAATACAAAAGAAATTTGTATATCTCACATAAACATTCAGGGTATTTAAAAAAAAAGATGAATATTCAACTTTTCTTGATGGAACTAAACTCAATATGAAAGTGTTAATGATAACAGAACATTGGATTTCCAAAACAAATGATTATTTATTAAATAGAATTAAACATTTTAAATTAGTTTCAGGATTTTGTAGGGGAGCTTATGAAAAAGGTGGTAGCTGTATTCTTGTACATAACAGCTGGCTTTCTGATGCTCATAAACGAACTGACCTTGAAAGTATTTCTGTAAAAAACATATGTAAAATATCTGCTGTACAGTTTAATCAAAACGAGTTACTCATTGTTTGCATTTATCGTACTCCTTATGAAAGTAACACAAAACAGTTCTTTGCTATCTTAAACAACCTCCTAGCTGTAATATTTAAAAATTCAAATTCTTTTAAAATGAAAGTTGCTGTTGGTGGTGATTTTAATATTAATTTAATGAACATAAATCCTGTTTGCAATAAGTTCAAATCAATATTTCAATCTTTTGGTTTACATCCTAAGATAATGGAACCAACACGAATAACAGCTAAATCAAAAACATGTATAGATAACATTTTTACAAATTTTGAAATTCAAAATGCTTATAATATTGATCCTGGTCTATCAGACCACAATAGCCAATTTATCGGTATTAAACCAATAAAAGATATTATTAATTATAATATTGAAGAACGTAGAAAATATTCAATTTCAAATATAAGCCGCTTCTGCGAAGAACTATCATCAGCAAACTGGTCTCAGGTTTACGAAATAAATCATAACCTACCACATAATGAATTTATTAACACAACTTATAACACGTTTTTAAACATATATAAATCTATTTTAGACAAGACAATACCAATACAAAAGGTGCAGTTAAAGAAGAAAAATGAGAAGAAATGGGTAACAACAGAAATCAGAGAAGCATGTAAAAAGAAAAGGAAATATTATTTAATTTCGAAAATGACTAACGATCCATTGGATTTAAAAACATATAAGATTTATAAATCCAAAGTGAGAAAATTAGCTTATTTAAGCAAGAATAGTATGTATCAAAACTTTTTGATGAAATCAGCTAATAAAACTAAAGTATTATGGTCATTTGTAAATTCAGAACTTGGGAAAAATACAATAAATAAACAAGTAGACTTTAGTAAAATAGGCTTGAATCCTGCAAATGAACTTAATGACTATTTCTATAATATAATAACATCATTGAACCTACAACCAGATATGAAAAAAACATGTGAATATATGATGGAATATAAATCTATAAATAAACAAACAATCTACTTAATACCAACTAGTGAGAAAGAACTACAAAGTATTATTAAATCTTTACCAAACAAATGGTCTCAGGGTTGGGATGAAATTCCAATTAATTTAGTAAAACACACTGCAGAATTTATAATACCACATCTTGTATACATATTTAACCTATGTATAAACAAAGGAATATTTCCAGACTACTTGAAATTATCAATTGTAAAGCCTATACCTAAAAAGGCTGGATTTGTTACTAAAGAAAACGTTCGTCTTATTTCAATCTTACCAACTTTTTCAAAAATATTAGAAAAAATTATTTTTTCCAGAATTACAACTTTTCTTAGTAAATATGAAATTTTAAATCCTGAACAATTTGGTTTTCTTGAACACAAATCAACTTTAAATGCTATTTCAAGATATGTGAAAACTGTAAATGATTTTATTGAACAAAAATGCCATATTGCCTCCATACAATGTGACTTAACTAAAGCTTTTAATTGCTTGAATATTACTAGAAAAAATTGAATATTATGGAATGCGAGGATTAGCCAAACAGTTTATTGAATCTTATTTTCAAAATAGATTTCAACGAGTTGAATGTAAGTCTGAAAAAAATAACGATGTTTCACCCTGGAAAAAAATTAATATAGGCATTCCACAAGGATCTGTTCTGGGACCACTTATATTTATAATTTATGTGGCAGACCTTCCCTCAAATATTAGAAATGGAATTACAACTCAATTTGCAGATGACACATCTGTGGTGGTTTCCAATAAATCAACCCAATCTCTAATATTATCATTAAAATTTATTTTAAATGAGTTAAATTCTTGGTATAGTGCAAATGGTCTATTATTGAATAAATCCAAGACGAATTTCTTCACTTCCAGTTAAAAAAATCTAAAGACAAATTATTAAATATCGAATTAGAAAATGAAAAAAATTCTGAGGTCTCTGAAATAAATTTATTAGGAATAACTTTAGATAACCACTTAAACTGGAATACTCAAATAAATAAAATCATGAACAAATTAAACTCTGTTTGCTTGAATCTGAGAGTATTAGCAAATTGCTTCAATTTTGAAAACGTAAAAATTGTTTATTACTCTTATTTTCAAAGTATATTACTATACTGCCTCCCTGTATGGTTCGGCACATCTAAGGAGAACCAAAAGAAAATTTTTAAATTACAAAAACGAGCAATAAGAATTATTATGCATGCCAAACACGATGAGCCAAGTCGGAAACTCTTTGAAAAGACTCAAATTATAAAAATCTTTGGACTTTATATTATAGAAATTTTGAAATTATATGTAAATGAACGAAGCGAAATAAAATAATTACAACATAATCATAATTATCAGACTAGAAAACAATTCATCATTCAACATCAAATCCACAGAACCACTACATATGAAAATTCACCCCAATACATGATGGGAAGAGTCATAAATCAAATTAAAAAAATTCACAAAATTGAAGTAATTGGAAGAACAGAATTAAGAAAAGTAAAATAAATTATGATGAACAATCCTTTATTTTCATTGGATGAATTTTTTAAAGAAGAACCAAAAAATTTAAAAAATAAGATAACATGAAAAAATAGAAAATTTAAGGTGCAATTTTTTTTTAGACTTAAGATATTTTGTTGTAAAAGCCTACACAATTTATAATTGTTTTTCGGCAAATAAATATTATTATTATTATTAATGTACGTCGTAATCTGTCAGTTACTTAAAATGTGCATTCAATTTATTTATTTATTTCTACAAAAGGCATTTGAATATTATTAAAAATCAGTTAAGTATTTATAAATAGCACTAAGGTTATTAATTAAGTAGTAGCCTACTATAACATATAGATTAACTATTTCAGTTACGTAGCAATGTCGTTTAACTTAAATTTTGGTTTTGTCTTCTGTCCGTTTTTTTCATAAATTGAATAGTATTATAAATATAAATACATGGTAATGTGAGAATTTGTAATGATTTAAAACTAGGCTTGTTTGATGATAAAAAATACACATGATTTATTTTTTTAATAATTTTTTTGTAAGCTAAATAATATTCTACAATTAATTGAATTACCCCAAAAAATGACACCACAAGTTAAATTTGAATATACATGTGCGAAATAAACTGTTAAAAGTATGTTTGTGGCAACTAATTTAGAGAGAATACAAATCATATAATATGCTCTGCATAAGTTAGTGGCAACTGATGAAATTTAGTCTTCCCAAGTCAACTTATTATCAGTAACTATGCCACGACAGTTAACTTTGTAAATATGACGCCAAGTTAATTATATCGTATTAACATTATATTATGTAATTTAATTTAATATGTGATCATAAGTTTAAGTTGCTGCTGGTTAGTTCATGTAAAATTAAATACACTAAATTTCAAATTTCAATTCCACGACTAAAAATATATCGTAATTATAAACATTAATAAAGACCCTCGACGGCTCTCTGACTGGTCTATACTAGTACAGAGGTCGACATTGGGTACAGCAAAATGAAGCTGTCACAGTATTGGTATGTATTTTGGCTATCCAGTGTGACCAACTTCCCTTCCTTGGTTCCTCTTTGTCTGTTCTGGGGGCTTGACTCCCAGTTGAGCCTGGATACCCAGTCTAGTCACGTCCTTGGAGGGTGTAGTAGATCTTCCTTGCAGCCTGGGACGGGTGCCTGGGAGGAAGGGTCCTTACCCGATGGTCTCCAGTCTGCCGGGCTGGGGGACGAACTGTCCTGGGACCGACCCCTGAGAGGTTGGAGGCTCTGTGCGATGGCGGTCCCTGTCTGGGGACATCGGGTTAGAAGGCGAAACGTCCTGGGGTGTTGTCACCCACAGAGCCCGGGAGTTAGGTGAGGTTCTCTCACCCTTTCTGAAGCGAGGCAGACTGACCCCCTTTCCCATCCCTCTTTTCCCTCTTTCCGGTTGTAGCACAATATCCCAAGGGAGACGTGCCTAGCCAGCTATGCCGGGGCCTCGTAATCCCCCAAAAACAAACAAACATTCATAAATAATAATGTCCGTCAAAGGATAAAAATAAAAAATGTGGCTTGAGTTGTTGACAATAAGTTATAGGCGGATAATATATTTTTGCTAATAAACTTTAGGAAATATATCTGTAAAAGTGTACAAGATTTAGTTTTTATTTGGGAGCCAATCTTTTTTGAATCACATTCTGTTCAATCTACTAGACGGATTCAAAATTATGGATACTCGAGCTTGACTTGCCACCAAAAATTAACCGATTGAGCAACAATAACGTAGATTAAATCACCACTGTCCTTATCTTATTCTTCGTGTTTCGGTGTAAACAAAAATTTTAAATTTTGATTTAAATAATTTTTATTGCGGGTAGAATCTAAAAAGTACACGATTTTTGCCGTTTTTCTAGCAACTACGGACTTAAAAAATTCAAATTTCTAAAACGGGTTAATTTATCGATTTAAAATTTTGTTACGTCATAGATAGACATGTTTTCAGTTTATTTATATAATTTAGGATTTTTAAACTTAGTTTTATGAAAGCTGTTATCCATTTTGTAAAGTGAGGATTTCTCAGCACTCAAAAGAGCTAAAAACTTGTTTATGGCTTGTTATGAAGCTCGTGATTGTTATAGTCTAATTTTTAAAGTACATAAACCAAATCTACTTCGAAATGGTTTATTCAGAGTGATTATTAAGTAATAAATCAGTACGACGGTACCGCGTTAAGCGAGTTGGTGGGCGCTCCGCACTCTGAGGGTTTTGACCTTGGGTTGGACGGGAAGGATGACGCACGCACCCCTAATGGAATGTGTCAGAAGAGCAAGGTTCACTTTTCCTGAATCATTTGGTGAGAGTTTTAGCTTGTGTTCACATCGAGCCATGAGATGCCTCTCAGAGAACATTTTAGTGAGCAGGAAGTTTGAACGATTTTAAAGAGCAGGAAGCTATAGCAGTAAGTGCTATTTGTTCTTTCAAGAGTAAAGAGCAGAAGCTGGGTTACAAGAGGTATCTGGTTTACTAGAAAACAAGATTGTGTTTAGGAATCTCCATCGCCACTGTGAAGCGGTATGGATCATCAAGAAACAAGGAGAACGAAGAAAATGACCAGCCTGCAACTACATCTTTGACAACACCGCCGAGAAAAAAGTGTGTAAAGCAAGATCATCCTGGACGACCGAAGATTTGGCTGGATGACTTCACTCTTGTAGTAATCAGAAGAAGTGTATAAGATTTTTATCTAAACAAGATCTATCCAACTATCGAAGCATTACACGACAAGCTTAATGAAAATATGAGTGATTTTCCCAAAATGTTAAAATCATCCTTGTACAGAATCATAAAGAAGTTTGGTATTGGGTTCAAGAAAGTCAACAAAAAAAACAGTTCTAATGGAATCAAACTCTATTGCTGCTTTTCACCATGCCTATTTAAGAAGAATAAAGGACCTGAGAGCTAAATGCTTTAAAATCTTTTATACATATGAAACTTGGTGCGGAAAAAATCATACAATGAAGAGTGGTTTGCAAGAACATATTATGGACGCACTGAATAAGAACTTTAACAACTACAACCAATACAGAATGCACATTCAGGAAGTTTACAGCTGGCGAGGGGAATTAAAGACACCATCGGGAGCTGGAAAACGCGTTATAATACTGCATATAGGAAGCGAAGACGGATTTTTGGACGGGGCAAGGAACCGGTGACTACCACAACGAAATTATTTCGTTGAATGGTTAAAAAAAATGATGTCTTTATCACCTCAAAATCGGCCATTGCTATTGATCAAGCCTCGTATCACACAATGCTCGACCCTGATACTAGAAACCCAACCATGTCATGGAAGAAAGCAGATAATATCCTGGCTCAACATCAACAGTATTCGAGTGCCTCCTAACATCGATAAATATGAAAAATTCACAAAAGCAGAACTTACAAATCACGCCAAGCCTCACTTTAAAAAAAACTGAAAATCTTCTAGATGTCACAACAACAAAAAGTCGAACTGACGTAGAACTTTTTGGTTGCCAGTAGCTCACTGTGAGCTTAATATCACAGAATTAATTTGAGCCTACATTAAGGGAACAGTCGCTAAGGTCAATTTAAGCAATGCAAACGTTAAAGGAAGAAGTACGGCAGTTATGGAAGAACTAAGTAAGGAACACCTACGGGCAGTAACTCCCAGCCCATGGAAGAACTTCATCGAACAGTCGAAAAAAGATTGAAGATGATTACTGGGTTGATTGAGGATAAGAACTGCTGTTGAACGAGTTGTTATCAATTTATCTATTTAGTTAGTTATTCATCTATTACATATTTATTTTTGTTCTAATTTATATTATTTATTTAATGGTAATAATGTAAATATTTTTGTTAGTTAATGTAACGCTTGACAATTCCATACACGTAAGCCAAAATTTTCAACACGCCGCAGTGGTAGCCGCCTCGTGCTCGCAATGATTTATTATTTAATAATCACTCTGAATAAACCGTTTCATAGCATATTTGGTTTAAGCACTTTCAAAATTATACTATAAATATCTCGAGCTTTATACCAAGCCATTAAACAAGTTTTTAGCTCTTTTGAGTGCTGAGAAAACATCACTTTACGAAATGGATAACAGCTTTCATAAAATTAAGTTTAAAAATCTGAAATTATACAAATAAACTAAAAAAATGTCTAGCTATGACGTATTCAAATTTGAAATCGATAAATTGACCAGTTTCGGAAATATGAATTTTTTAAGTGCGTAGTTGCTAGAAAAACTGTAAAAATCGCGTACTTTATAGATTCTACCCGCAATAAAAATTAGTTACAAACAAAATTTAACTCGTTTACACAAAATCTTGGAGAATAAGACAAGGAAAATTTTCATGTAACCGCCTTTATTGTAGTTCAATCGGCGAATGTTTGGTGGCAAGTCAAACTCGAGGATCCATAATTTTGAATCCAACATTTCGTTTAACTTTATTCTAATTATGTCTTCTCTCTGTTTTCCAAAAGTATAAATTATTAAACTACCTGTTTTAAAGAGTTAGTACTTTGATATAAGTGTCTTACAAGAAAAAAAGCTTAAAAGCAATTTTTCTTGTAACAACAGAGTATATAAGTCAGTAAATAACTACCTATCGATAGCTAATTAAACTAAATAAACTACTAAATTACTTAATTCCTAAGCAATTTAATTTCTTAGGAGTCAATATAATGAATACTATATTCTTCTAAGCGCTCATCATACAGTTAATTCTAGCCCTTCAAGCCAATAACAGGTGCTCTACTGTCGCTAGGAAGACTCGCCTACCCTCCTGAGAACGAACGCAATCAGCAATGATTAACTAAGTGAGTCATAGTCATGAAGATAACAAAGTTTCAACAACAAGCTGAGAAGTAATCAGGTAAACAATGGCCCAGAAAGAAGCACTGCCTCTTGAAGTTTGTTAACAAACCTACCTCAATACGTAAAAAGTAAGTATCCTTTTCCAGGACATCAGTTAGTATGTTTCCGATTTTGTTTACTTATATTACAAGTACGAACAAATATGTTTATTTATTCAAAACTTAAACTTTCAATTTATTAGTATAGACTGAACTGAGGATGATTTAACATATACATGCTGCCACAGTTCAATATTGGTTGATTGTGATGTCTGCAAATTCATTGTTCCTAGCACTCATGAGCTTGAACTGAAAACATCTTAAACGGGTTTTTAACACTACGATATCGCGTCTCTTGGTTTTGAAGTTTATTGCAATACATCTTTACAGGTTAAGTAAGGGCTAGTATTTTATTTTTTATAAATTTTCTTAGAAATTTTAAACATATAATTAAGTGATTATTTGAATTCTACAGTCTATTTCTTCATACATACTTACAGCATACATATGCAAGGGTACTTATAGGTTTAGTTTTTCTTTAAATTACAATTTTAAACTTAGTTAACTGAACCGCTTAAATGTTAACGCATAAGTAAAAAACTTGACAATGGCCTGGATATTAAAACAAACCATTCATTCTAACAAGTTTAAAAACTCGTAATTTTATAACTATAGTGTAGAGGGTAGTTAATTTAAACACTTTTAATTCTTGTGTTATGTTGCTAAGTCACTAAACATTTGTTTAACTAATTTAAATATATGTTACTACATTCGTTTTCTTTATAATCTTATTCATGTAACATTTGTAATACGAAGCTTAGTATAAAACTTTTCAAAAATAATTGTTAACATATTGTTAATTAATTGTAGCATTGATTACAAGACAATAATACCTACAAATCCAGAAAGTGCAACACCGTCAGTATTATTAGCGTGCTACATTGTTTATACAGAAATAGTTATATACATGCTGGCCACGTTCAGTGAGGAAAGGAAAAACAAAATTTCAATTTGGTTAAACACGTTCATGATAAAGTCAAAGCACTTACAGTACCACAAGTAAGAAAAGAAGGTTGCCAGAGAAACGTCCGGCTCTCTTATTCCTCTAATGTGATCAGACAACTCGACCGTACATTAACCTCTGCAATCTTTGATAATACGGTTTAGAACGGACTTACTGAAAAAACCTGATAACAGCCCAACAAAATGTAGAGCTAGTAAAAAATATATTATAAAGTAAAAATTATATCATTCCTTGAACCAAACTTGCATTTACCAATAATAGAGAAGAGAAAAAATCTTCATGCTCAACCAGATTAAAATAAAGAGGCAAGAAGAGGAAATAAAAGTAATTGAAATGTAAAATTTGTAACATCTTTAGATTAAATATATTCCTTAGGCACATATATTATTACACTAATTGTGATACATCTTAAAAAACTGAGGAACGTTGAATCTTCTTATAATATTGCAGTCAATTTTAAACAAAGAAAAGCTCATTAAGTAGTGTGTTAAATAATTAGTATTGGATTATGTAGTAGTATTATGTAGTAGTAGTATGTAGTATTGGATTATGGAGTATTGGACTATGTATTGGATTGTGTTTTCCTCTTAACTGAGATTTAGTTGATGACTGTTGTATTATAATTTTAATTTTAAAAGTAAAACCAAATCGTTTGTGTTATAAACAATCCTTACAAAAGCGTATTTTATGTACACCTTTATTTGAGAACCGAACTTATTTTTTAGTATTTAAACATTTTTAAATAAATTATTAAGACATTTATGATTATTACAATAATTTATTTGAAGAATTCAATAAAACTCCTGTTTTATCTTGAGACTTTAATAAAGGATTAAAAACTATTTAAAAGAACCTGCCGTTATCATGATAAACAACTTTTTGATTAGCACATTACAGTTGTTTAAAATAACTACCCTCTACACTAGAGTTAGCCTATAAATGACGAGTTCTTAAACGTGTTAGTATTAATGGTTTGTTTTAACATCCAGGCCATTGTCAAATTGTTTACCTACGCGTTAACATTTAAACGGTTCACTTAGCTCTTAACTAAGTTAAAAACTGTAATATAAAGAAATACCCCCGTCGCAGCAAACCTGCGTACTCAGCGAATTTCCTATGAATGAATATATTTCTTACTACCACATAAAGCCACTTACCAAGTTTCATAAAAATACTTAAATAAATAAGTGATATATAGCATTTTATTTATTCTCTATAAGAATAACACTAGGGCTGAGAACGCAGGTTTGCTGCAACGAGGAAGATAAAAATGCGAGTTTTTATCGATTATCAATATAACTCAACCAGGTGAAGCTATATACCAAGTTTTAATGATTTATGTTCATAATTAAGGGAGATATAAAGTTTTCCGTATTCTCCATAAGAATAACATTAGGGATGAGAATGCAGGTTTGCTGCTAAGAGGATAATCAACAAAAAATCAATTTTTTGTGGAAATATCAATATACCAGTACTAGGTGAAGCCACCTACCAAGTTTCATCAATATACGTTCATAAATAATCGAGATATCAAATTTTAAATATTCTCCATAAGGATACCATTGGACAACATACTGTGTTTAGCACTTTGAATATCACGGCAACGGTTGGACGTAGAATCACAATTTAAACACCAAAATGATTGTTTTATAGAGCTTAACTGATTGCTAAAAGCAAATGTGAAGTTTACATAGAAATGAACTGAGGAAAAGCCAAAAACCTTTTTCCCATAAGATTAACATCGGAGATTTTATGAGCAGGTTTTTTTGGATTTTCTCCGCAACCACTTAACCTAGGTTAATAATTTAAAATACCATATTATATGTTTTTTTAAGCTCTATAACATGGTCAAAACCAAAATTAAGTTTTTTAAAAAACTTAGGGTGAAAAATGCAAAAAACTGATTTTTGGAAAATTTAAAACCCCCATAAACCCCTCTTCCCGTGGTCCGATATGTCTGGTTTTCGAACTTAAATCCATGAATGTCACTTTACACATTTGAGCCAAATTTCATCGAAATCGGACGTTTTTTACTCAAGTTATTGCGGTAACGGACAAATATATATATATATATATCTATCTATATATATATATAGATAGATAGATATATATATAGATATATATATATATATATATACATATATATAAATTTGAACGAATAGTGTTTTTGGCATCTGGGGACCTCAAAACAAAAAGTTATCATGGTCTCGGGCTTAAGTCTTACCATGAGACCTACGGTAATAGCTTCTTCCCTATAGGGGAAATTCGCTAAAACTAAACATATAAGTACCCTTGCATATGCATGGTGTATGTTGTAAGTATGTTTGAAATAATAGAATGCATAATTCAAACAATCACTGAATTATTTGTTTGAAATTTCAAGGATAATTTATTAAAAAAACGAGTTCGCACGCAGCACGCTGACGTGAGGGAAGTGAATTTCCATATAACAACTTTTAAAATTCAAAATCAATGTAAAAACATACATGTATTCCAATTGTTATTGAAATCTGATAACATTGATTTTTTGGCTGTTCTGATGCTCCTGGTTTCATTTACCTTCACAGCTGGGAATACAATTTTGCCCATTATAATGTTAGGAGAAAGTCCAGTCAGGCTTGAAAGTAGGCGTGAGGTTGCTGGGGATGATAAAAGTACTCTAACAAAGGAGTAGCAGGATTTTCTAGTGTAAACCTCCCATAAGACAACGTACTGTGTTAAGTCGAAACACATTTTCTTTAATAACTCAGTAATTATTTATGCTAGAATGACGAGAGAGGGCTTAAGACTTTCGCCTCACTAATTCCCATCTTATTAACTGAATTAATTTTACATACGGGGCTCTTCTGACCCTTTTTGGGCCCATAAACTCGGAATTTGAAACATTAATCCCCAAAAATGGGGTTTGGAGTTTTCCGATTGTTCTGTCCAACGAACTTGTCCAACTGATTACAGAAATAAACGTCCCTACCAAATTTGAAGTTAATCGGACAAAATGCGACCGCTAGAATGCAAACACACATATATATATATATATATATATATATATATATATATATATATATATATATAATTTTGAACGATCCCCCAAAATGTGTTCAGGCGGTCACGTTAGAAACTTCTATGGTGGTCCCGGGCTTAAGTTTCACCGTGCGGGTCATGCTAATAGTTCACTTTCCAAAGGAAATCCACTAATAAAAAAATACTTGCCCTTACTTAACCTGTAAAGATATATTGCAATAAACTTCGAAACCAAGAGACGCGATATCGTAGTGTTAAAACCCCGTTTAAGATGTTTTCAGTTCAAGCTCATGAGTGCTAGGAACAACGTATTGGCAGACATCACAATCAACCAATATTGAGCTGTGGCAGCAGTTATATGTTAAATCATCCTCAGTTTAGCCTATGTTAATAAATTTAAAGTTTATGTTTTGAATAATTAAGCATATTTGTTTGTTTACTTGTAATATAAGTATACAAATTCGTTAACATAATAACTGGTGTCCTGGAAAAGGATACTTACTTTTTACGTATTGAGGTAGGTTTGTTTACAAACTACAAGGGGCAGTGTTTCTTTCTCGGCCATTGTTTTCCTGTTCACTTCTCAGCTTGTTGTTGAAACTTTGTTATCTTCATGGCTATGACTCACTTAGTTAATCATTGCTGATTGCGTTCGTTCTCAGGAGGGTAGAGGAGTTTTCCTAGCGACAGTAGAGCACCTGTTATTGGCTTAAATGGGTAGAGTTAAGTGTATAATGAGCGCATAGTAGAATATAATATTCATTAAATTGACTCCTAACAAATTAACTTTCTTAGGAATTAAGTAATTTTAGCAGTTTTTTTTTAGTTTAATTAGCTATCGATAGGTACATATTTCTTGACTTATATACTCTGTTGTTATTAGAAAAATTGCTTTTAAGCTTTTTTCTTGTCTGTCTCCTATATCAAAGTACAAACTCTATAAAAAATTGCTAGTTTAATAAACTAGAATTTTTGAAAACAGAGAGACGACAATCCAAAATAAAGTTAAACGACATTACTACGTAATGTAACTGAAATAGTCAATTTATATGTTATAGTACTACTTAATTAATAACCTTCGTCGTGTTATTTGGAATTACTTGGCTGATTTTAAATAATTGAATGAATTGTAAGTAACTGGCATTTTACGACATACATTAATTAAGTTTCTTTGCAGAAGCAATTTACGTTTTCACAAATTTAAAATATGTAACACAATAACTGCTAAAATTAAAATGTGTTGACATCAGTCAATTTTCATTTTTAATTCTATTTATTTTACTGATCCTCAAATTACTGATCCTCAGTCAGAGCATCAAATTTGTTTGGATTACAATAATTTAAGAAAAAATACTTTAAAGGATTTTATCATCATCATATACCTGGAGTAAATCTCAGGTATATGTTATGTAAAAACATATTTAATAAGTAAAATAAAAAAGTTGCTTATCTTTGTTGAAAATTACTTTTACTTTTATATTCCTACAAAGTTATAAGCAGTAAGGTTAATCCACGAGAATCTAATAACCTTATAAAATAAGATGAAAAACGTCCAGTTTAATAAGCTTCATCAAATTCTTCGAGACATTTAAATTGCAGTTTTGAGATATTTTGTTTACACAAATATTTTGTTGGTAATATTTTTCTTTAGTCAACAAATATTTACTACTGCTTATGACATGTCTCTTATTACCTTATATTTATCGAAAGAGAGAAGGGAGTTAGTGATTACCTTAACAGTGTTTTCCTACAATCTCAACTAAATTACCTGATGGTGGAAATGTTCGATAATATTTAAATAAATGTGAACAAAATCTTGTATAAAATATTGTTTAAAGAAAAACGCATAATCTTCACGGTATACATTGTAAATTTAAAAACTGTACTCATACTAACCTGTCCTGTAAGACAACCGTTCATTACACTTTAATACATTTTATGTAAAATTTCCAGAAGTATATTATATGGAATATGACATAAAAATACCGTCCCAACCGACTTGAATTGCTTCACCGTGGTTCGATAAACCCTAGAGGGCGTTCCTTTGTCACATAAGAAACGCTCTTTGTTCCAGGTAAAAAAAAATATACTTTACTCAGTCGGGCCTCCGTTCTTAAATTCCTTATTTACGTAAGAATTTGTCAGTAAAAACCCTATATGTGTCATTATTAGTGTACACTTGGTCATAAAATTATATCTTAGTCTTAATTTAGTTTAATCCTGTAGTTTAGTTTGTTGTAAAGTGACAGTTAAAAACCATAGTTAGTTACTTTATTTGGTTAAAAAATGCTATTTTCTAGATTTGGTCTCTTGCTTTTAACTTACGTACCTTTATGAGCAATGCATTTAATAGCATAACAATTTACATATCGAAGTATAAATCAAGTAATTCTTGAGATACTTAATTGTTAACTAAATAGTATGCATCGGATCCATTAAAAAATATCTAGTAGCTAAATATTTAATATTACCTAATATGTCACGTACTACGTCAGTTAACATTGAAGTAGGTACTAATCTCATACCTAGAATACATTTAAAAGTTAATTAAAATTTGGAAATGTTTTGAATTTTTTCTTACAAGCCAACAAACTATTTTTAGTGCAATTCTATAGAGCCTCTGAAATTTCACTGTTAGCCATCGTATGTATAGTAAATACCCCCGTAACAGAAAACCTGCGTATTCAGAGAACTTCCTATGCATAATTCATGTCCTAATACCACATAAAGCCGCATAACAAGTTTCTTAAAATTGTATTCACAAATAAGCGATGTAAATAATTTGAATTATTCTCCCCAAGAATAACATTGGGGATGAGTACGCAGGTTTGCTGCAAAAAGGAACACAACAAATTGGTTTGTTTGTAAGTATTAATAGAACACAACTAGGTGAAGCCACATACCAAGTTTTAATAATTTATGTTCATAATTAAGGGAGACATTACATTTTACTTATTATCCATAAGAATAACATGGGGGCTGGGTACGCAGGTTTGCTGCTACGGGAATTATCGGGAAAAATTGCTTTTTGTGCAAATAACAATAGACCAAAACCAGATGAAGATGAATATGTTATATTCGTTAGTATAAATTCATAAATAAGCGAGATATAATTTATTCTTATTCTCCGTAATAATAAAATTAGACAACGTACTGTGTTCAGCACTTTCAATATATCTGTAACCAACTGACGTAAAGAAATGATGAAAACACCAAATTGTGTGTTTTTTAAAGATGAATCCAATGGTGAAAACTAAAATTTGACTTTTTAAAAAGTTATACATATAAAAACTAAAAAAAAACATTTTGGGGGCACAGAACCGCTCCCATAAAACCACTTCGGATGGGTCGATTTGTCTGGTTTTCTAACTGATAAATGTCATAAATTCTTTCGAAGTCATAAATGTTACTTTACACTTTTGCACCAAATTTTATAAAATCGGACTTTTTTTACGAAAGTTATCGCGCACGCACACACACACACACACACACACACACACACACACACACACACACACACACACACACACACACACACACACACACACACACACACACACACACACACGCACGCACGCACGCACGCACGCACGCACGCACGCACACACATATATATATATACATACAGAAATAAATACATGTATATATACATAAATATCTACATAACTACATACATATGTCTATATATATACACATGTATATATATATATGTATACAGTTTCGAAAGAATGGTGTTTTTGGGGTCTGGGGACCTCAAAATGAAAATTTATCATGGTCTCGGGCCTAGGTCTGCCGTGTTGACTACGGTAATAGCTTCTTTCCTATAGGGTAAATTCACTAAAATTCGCTTGCAATCAAATTACAACTTAATAATACCCCCATCGCAGCAAACCTGACTCAGCGGATTTCCAATGCATGCATATGTTTCTTACTACCACATAAAGCCACTTACCAAGTTTCATAAAAATATATAAATAAATAAGTGATCTATAGCATTTTATTTATTCTCCATAAGAATAACATTATGGCTGAGTACGCAGGTTTGCTGCAACAAGGAACACAAAATATGTGTTTTTATGCAATTATCAATGTAACTCAACCAGGTGAAGCTACATACTAAGTTTTATTAATTTATGTTCATAATTATGGGAGATATAAAACTTTACTTATTCTCCATAAGATTAACATTAGGGCTGAGTATGCAGGTTTGCTGCTGCTAGGATAATCAACCAAAAATCAATTGTTTGTGCAAATATCAATATACCAGTACTACTTGAATCCATATACCAAGTTTCATCAATATACATTCATAAATAATCGAGATATCAAATTTTAAGGTTAAGGATAACATTGAACAAAGTAGGCTACTGTGTTTAGCACTTTGAATATCTCTGCAACGGTTGGACGTAGAATCACAATTTAAACACCAAAATTATTGTTTTGTAGAGCTGAATTTATTGTTAAAAGCAAATGTGAATTTTACATTAAAATGAACTGAGGAAAAGCCAAAAACCTTTTTCCCATAAGATTAACATGGGAGATTTTATGAGCAGGTTTTTTAGATTTTCTCCGCAACCACTGAACCTAGGTTAATAATTTAGAATACTATATTATTTGTTTTTTAAGCTCTATAAAATGCTCAAACCCAATATTGAGTGTTTTAAAAATGTTAGGGTGAAAAGTGTAAAAAACTGATTAATGGTAAATTTAAAACCCCCATAAACCCCCCTTCCCTTGGTCAGATTTTTCTAGTTTTCGAACTTGAATGTCACTTTACACATTTGAGCCAAATTTCATCGAAATCGGACGGTTTTTATTCAAGTTATCGTGTTAACGGATACATATATATATATAAACTTGAACGAATAGTGTTTTTGACATCTGGGGACCTCAAAACAAAAAGTTATCATGGTCTCGGGCTTAAGTCTTACCATGAGACCTACGGTAATAGCTTCTTCCCTGTAGGGGAAATTCACTAAAAAGAGCAGATTATTGTGTAATAAAAATAAAACTTCATCTAGATATGTGGTTTAAATATAATACCCCCGTCGCAGCAAACCTGCGTAGCCATCGAAATTCCGATGCACATTTTGGTCTTAATACTACATGAAGCCGCTTACAAAGTTTCATAAAAATATATTAAAAAATAAGCAATATTTCAATTATTCTAAATAAGAATAACATTGGGGATGAGTATGTAGGTTTTCTGACACAATTTGTATGCAAATATCAATACAATTCAACTAGGTGAAGCCACATACCAAGTTTTATCAATATTGATTCATGAATAGGCGATATATTACATTTTAATCATTCTCCATAAGAATAACATGGGGGCTGAGTAAGCAGGTTTGCTGCAAAAGCAAAGAAAAATATGGGTTTTCATTCAAATATCAATATAACTCAACTAGGGGAAGCCACATACCAAGTTTCATCAATCTACATTCATAAATAAGCGATGTATACCATATTTGAATTATTATCCATAAGAATAACATTGGGGATGAGTACGCAGATTTGTAACAACAAGGAGCACAGCAAATGGGTTTTTATGCAAGTATCAGTATAACTCAACTAGAGGTGAAACTACATACCAAATTACCCGTCTTGTGTACCCGTCCTTCTTACGGGTTGCACGTAAATGGTAGATTAACTAAAGAAAATAACAATAAACATTATTTTACAATATTAAAATTACATTTTACACGTTTAATGTACAATTAAATCCAAGTTAACGAAATATACTGGCAGATAGTTCGGGTACAGTTGCTAAGTCGAGGAACTCTGTGGGGTAGTAAACGGCGTGTGGTTGGCGACTTCAAATCGGTTCACGTAACACTTTGGAGTCGCTTTTAGAAATAAAAGAAATCAAGTACAAATTATCGGGATTAAAATAAAAATATCGGGGAAGGGGGAGTGGGGCATAAATATAAAATTGGGGGGGAGCAAAATATAAAATCTGGGGGGGCAAAAAAAATGGAGGGGGAGACATATAGTAAAAATATAAAATTGGGGGGGAGCAAAATATAAAATCGGGGGGGGGGGCAAAAAAATGGAGGGGGGAGACATATAGTAAAAATATAAAATCGAGGGAGGGCAAAAATATAAAATGGGGGGTGCAAAATATAGAATCGGGGAGTGGGTCAAAATTATAAAATTGGGGGGGCAAAAATATAAAATGGGGGGACATTAAATAAAAATGTAGAATCAAAGAGGGGGGGTGCAAAATATAAAATTGGGGGAGAGGAGCAAAATATAAAATGATGGGGGGGGGCAGAAATAAAAATCGGGGGAGAGCAAAAATATAAAATCGGGTTGAAGCAAACAAATATAACATCGGGGGTGGGGCAAAAATAAAAATGGGGAGCCAAAATATAAAATCGGGGGGAGGGCAAAAATATAAAATCGAGGGGGGAAATATAAAATCGGCGCGAGGGTGCAAAATATAGAATCGGGAAGTGGGGCAAAAATATAAAATTGGGGGGCAAAAATATATAATTGGGGGTACATAAAATTAAAATATAAAATCAAAGAGGGGGGAGAAAAATATAAAATTGGGGGAGAGGAGCAAAATATAAAATGGGGGGCACAAATAAAAATCGGGGGGAACAAATATATAAAATCGGGTGGGAGAAAACAAATATAAGATCGGGGGGGGCAAAATATAAAATGTGGGGAACATAAATTAAACATATAAAATCGAAGAGGGGGAGGGGGAGAAAAATACAAAATCGGTGGCGGGGCAAAAATAAAAATTGGGGCGGGGGGAGCAAAAATATAAAATGTAGGGAACATAAATTAAACATATAAAATCGAAGAGTGGGAGGGGGAGAAAAATACAAAATTGGTGTTGGGGTAAAAATAAAAATCGGGGTGGGGGAGCAAAAATATAAAATCGGCGGGGGGGAATATAAAATCGGGGGGGAAATACAGAAAGTATCGGTAAAAATTGTTTTTTGTGCAAATAAGAATAGACCACAACCAGATGAAGCCACATACCAAGTTTCACTAATATTATTAAGTTGTTCATTAATAAGCGAGATATAAAATTGTTCTTATTCTTCATAAGATAACATTGGATAACGTACTTTGTTTAGTAATTTTAATATCTTGGTAACCAATTGACGTAGAGCGATGATCAAAATACCAAATTGTTTGTTTTTTTAAGCTAAATTTAATGGTTTAAACAAAAGTTTGGGTTTAAAAAGAATTACATGTAAAAAGTTCAAAAAAACAATTTTTGGGGTACAAACCTCCCCCCCAAAACCCCCTTTAAAATAGAGCGACCTGTCTGGTTCTCGAACTCATGAAAATAGATCCTGCCTTACACGTTTGTACCAAATTTCATCAAAATCGGACCATTTTTACGAACTTTATCGTGCCTACGGACACACACACACACACACACACACACACACACACACACACACACACACACACACACACACACACACACAAACACACACATATATATATATGCATATATATGAATTTGAACGAATGGTGTTTTTTGCATCTGGGGGCCTCAAAACGAAAAAAGTTATCATGGTTTCGGGCTTAAGTCTTACCATGAAACATGGTAATAGCTTCTTCCCTTTAGGAAAAATTCGCTAAAACCATAAATTCTAAATTATAATAGCAATACCATTCTTTCGAACTATTAGGTTAACATTGCCAGTACCACAACCCTGGGTAGGGGACGGAGTACTGTTTTATAGCGGTTCACCCGGCCTTATAAAGTCTAAATTTACATCTTAATATTTTTTTTTTATTTATATGAGTTGTTAATATATAAATTGTGGTATTAAATATGTTTGGAATTAATATACACTTGTTAACGATGACAGTTATTAAAAATAAAATAAATCACCTGTTCTAATGTCAAGGAGATCTATGTATGTATAAATGGACGTACTATTTAATTTTGAATAGATAAATTGTTATTAATTCATTGCTATTTCATAGAGCGTACTCTATTTGTTATAACACGTATAACCTTTTTTGTATGATATGAAATTATTTTCTAACGATTTTTTGTGTAACTGGAATTTGAATAACATTAATTTTGTTTCCAATGTTACCTTAACTGTTTATTTCAGTTTCTAAGTTACGTAGAAACTTAATGTAAAAAGGTCACATAACTTTGTTAGCCATCCCGTAGCTTTGTAAAATCAATGATTTAACAGGTTTTGGGATATTAATACCCCTTCTTCAAAAACCTTCAGTACCTTCAGTGATCTTTATCAGTTGCTCGTAAATCTCACACTGTGCACACGTATTACACAGTTTACGTGGGCGCGCCACGACACACGCAAAGTATGAACATTACAATTGTATTGTTTGATTTTCGTAAGTGTCGATTTGTATTTTTTAATTACCTTCTTTTTATGTGTCGATGATTTATGATTATGATTAACCTACCCTTTTTATTTTTTTATACCAGTACTACAAAAAATAACGTGATAAATGTACGATTATTTCTATTCCTTTAAAGACCCTTTTGCTAGACTCATTGTACTAACGATTCAATAGTCGGAACGAAAATATATCTTACAAATGTACAATTGTATATCTTTTAAAGGGTAAAAACCAAAGGCTATTCCAAGACCTGCAATCAGTCTTTTAAAACAATCAGCCGAAGCCTCTCCCGGACTGGAAGAGCAACTTCGCACTTTAATTTTCGCTTCCCTCAAGGGGCCTGGTGTTACTTCAATCACCGCCTTGAGCTGTTCTAAATTTAATCATTTATTTCCTTGTAATAACTATGAGACACCATTGAGGCTGGCAAGCATTTTATAGGTCAAAGATTTATTAAATATAGAAACCTGTATGTTGAAACTAAACCATATAGCTCATTGTTTTTATGTTAACTTATACAAATTTTAAAAACAACCTATCAAAAATCAATTTCTTTGCACCGAATCAATCACATAGAACGAATCTTGTTTAAACATACATTTTTACATTAACACATACATTCTTTCCCATAAACGTGATGACAGAATTAACACATTTCACTGTGGTTATTGCAGTTCACCCCTGTAAGTGTTTTTGTAGGGACCTCTTAATGTGGTAAAACAGATGAATATCTCATGTAATGGCAAAGGGAGCTGAGACATATTACTGTCGTAAAGCATATTTACATATCTCATAGGTTATTGGTTACATAAACATTTTTAGTTTATTTTGATAACATTAATTATCACCTCGCAGCGTAGTAAAAACTGTTTCAAGACCATTTTGATACTTCAGATTGGACTTTTTGATAAATAAAAGACAAATGGAATCTATGTGTTTGTTATCCATGTCATCTGTCAATAACATATTCTAATATATAGATGTATTCCTCCTATTATGGCAATGGAGATGTGCAGTAGCATTCCCTTGGAATGTATCCACATACTTCTAACCGTTTCAAAAGTTTTTCTAGTGAATAATTACATTCATAAATAGAAAAGTGGTAATGAGTATATATGCCTATTTATTTGGCGCCAAATATGTGTACCTGTTTATGATTCGTCTTCCAGCAACACAGATTTTAAATTATCAGCGAGAACACAGACATTTGTATATGACAGTTTTAAAATGGCGATTGATTTGTTGTTGCTAATCGTTCAAATACGCATGCAAGAAATGTGGCCAACACGTCAACGTAACACGTCAATGTTGTGGTTACGTTGTGAATTTACTAGGGTAATTTAGTTTTTACTGATTATTTATATTTAACTATGACAGCAATATTTTGCACGGATGCCAAATGATGTCTCTCTGAGTCGAATCGAGTCACAGCTAATGCAATAGGAACGTTATATAGTAAATCCAATATTTATTTTAGAGTGGCGATCCAGTAGTAGGAAACGAAGTCAGACAGTAATTTATTCACACCAGCCTACTACTCATTTATTAATTATTGTCTTAATACAATAAATGATTATCGTAACAGGAGGTCATCAGACTCAACAACCCTTCAAAACTGAAAAAAATTCAGTGCAATAAAAGCTAAGTTTTGGATCAGTCCTAAAATGTTAGCTTACATTTTAAGGACTGATATTTTTTTAGGATTAAAATTTTTGGAGTGAATTGTACCATTTACACGGCGATCCAAGCTTTAGTAATGGACATATATAGTCTTAAAGACGGTAAAATTTAGACCTGCCAAAATAGCATATTTAATAATGAAACTTGATAATAAAATAATACAAATTTATAAATAGCTGTGTGTTTATTTTGCAACAAATAAACCAGCACAATAATCCGTTACCTGAGTCATGCATTTGACCGGGCAGTTTTGGTTCAAAAGTACGTAAGTGTGTATCTGATCGGTTGCGTTATCATGTAGTCAGTGGCTCGAACGCTAAACCCAAGGGCCCACATTGACTACAAAACAACAATTGACTTATATCTTTATAAGGCACATCCATCACTAATTAGAGCAACACTTTTATACTAGAAAATAACTATTAAAAATAGAAGAGCTAAAATAATATTGTATAATGAAAATAAGGCTTAACAAATATTTATAGAAAGAAACTAGGAAAATTAAATATTTTAAACTAATTGTTTCAGAAGACAACCTTTTATAAATTTCAATCGTTTTAGTCCATTTTAGAACTTTGATCCAAAGTTTTAATTTTACCAATTATATTTTTGACTTTTAACATATTACAGTATTTGCCACAGGATACCCAAACTATGTTATAAAACCCTTTGACGATTCAATGGAGTATTATTTGTGTTTGTCTTTTCATAGTTGGAAGGTTAAATGGAACGAATGTTAACCGTGAACTTTTGATTGACGTTTTAACAACGAGTGTGTTGCTTCCTAGAATGTTTAGCTGAACTCTCAGAATACGGCATGAGATCAACTGTCAAGGGGGGTGAATCCTCTTACTGTCAATATTCCGATATTGCTGGCTCGTCAACTTGTTTTGGTAAAGAATTTAAAACGAAAACTCAGTATATCATTATAAAACATATGGTTTATTTTTAAATTTGTTCTAAGTACAAACTGTTCTACAACAAAATGCTGCAATATACTATAGCTATAGTTATTTACATAACAAATTAGCAACAATGCAAAAATAGTTATACTTATTCAATTCTTAGCGATTTTTCAACGAGTGCTTTTTGTTTCCTAAATTCCGCCTTTAGAAAACTTTCATCCTTACATTAATAACTTGCTCATTACATTATTATGACAATATGAGCAAACATAAAACTACATTTATACAAATATTGATATCAATTACTGAATAGGAAACTGTCCGATATTTTATTAGTTACTGATATTAACGTGAAATCACACTAGTGGTAGCCACGTAACCGTTGCATTGTTTGTTAAACATTATCCAGGAAGCACTTGGAGAAATTGTCTCTAAACACATTAACGATAAAAAAACATAAGTTTACCGACGATTTGTTTGAAATGCGACAAATTACATCCTAACTTTATTGCAATATATGCTTGATTTATAAACCGCTCCCCATATTAATTGTATCAATTATAGTTAACTTGTTCTGCTGTTATAGCAACATGATTGGAACAACACACTCCCAATTCCCATGATATAAATAAATAGTGAGCATTTAGGGACAAAGCGATTTGTATTCATGGGGATTGGTTTAATTCAATTTTGTGACAACAGTTTCTTTAAATGTCCTGGGAATAATAGAGTGAACACGATAACCTTATTGCTGGTTACATTTATTCATATACATCGTATTTTTATAGGATCGAAGTTTATAGACAATTTAAAAACATTATGTTTACTGTGGAAATAGTTCCTGCTCAACTGAAATGATGATTTAAGTAGTAATACTTCTTTAGAATAATATTGTTAAGGGAGTATAATATTGAAAATGTTTATATATTATTTTATTTAAATTCAAATTTATAATATTGTTTATAATGTAACAGTAATTAATCATATTTTTAAAAGATTACATCGACGTTAATATATTTAAAGACAGTGTACATATTTTCTATATTCAATAAAGTATATAAAAGATGAAAATAAACTAATTTAATTTAAGAGTAAGTAAGTAACAAACAACAAGAAATTTTGATTTAAGTAAACTAATTTACTGTTTCATCTGATTTGAAAAATTGTGACCTCACAGGGAGTCATCAAGTCATAGTGGAATTAAAATTGTTTGTAATGTTTTTTTTTTTAAAAAAGGGCATTAGAGAGTTAAATATATTTTTCTACTTTACATAACAGTGTAATTTAGCTAATAAAGTACTACGTTTTTATTTAACTATATTTTTGTTTCGATATTTTTATTTCTACTGAGATAAACAGAATTACGAATTCGTTGTCTGGAGCTACAACAGCATTTGTTTATCAATGATGCTTGGTGCTGAATATTAATTTGCTAATTATCACCTTGTAGTATGAACTCGGTAAGTTATCGTAACTTATAATGGCCTTATCACAAATTGATCATTAGCAGGGTATTGGATAACAAAATACGAAAGAATTTTATAACATTTGTCGTTGAACAAACCGTTTGGCTTGAGCTACTTTTGTAATAAATGTTCAATCGATCCAAAGGATTACACTACCATAAGTTATATAGTACAATTAAAATTAGTAAAATCAGTTTTCGTTTGCTATAAAGTTATTGTTTTAAAAACATAACATATCCTTCAGGACCTAAAGGGACACACCAATATCAGGGTTTAATTGGGGCCTTATGATCTAAAACATCGTGGTTAAGTATAACAAATCCGGTTCACTGACTTTTTTGTGTCAAAGAAATAATTAGAGAAACCCCGAAACTCAAATCTCAAATCTCCCAAATTTCTAACAAAAGTCCCAAGAGTGACATTTGCCTCGTTTGTATCACAAAAGGTATAGATTCAAAAATTAATAAAAGTTGAAAATAAGCCTTTGCGTAGCCTTTGTATTGATTGGTTGTTATAATGTATTGTTGTTCAAACATAGAAAAATATTATTAACAGAGCGTTACTATTATTTACTTAATCAGCAAGATTTATAGTTGGGTGAACAACTCTCCTCACACATATAGCTGCAAAATCGTCTTTCCTGGAAATCTTTGTGGGCCTTTAATTAACTAATTTTACTCACTCAAACTTACTCTGATTACTATTAGAGGACCAAGAGTTAAGGCGCTTCTGCAGATGCTATTGATAATGTAACTTTATGTGGTATTAATATACATATATAAGCATTGGAAATTCTCTGAGTACGCAGGTTTGCTGCTACGGGGGTATTTATATTTTCATTAATATCAAAAAATCAATATTTGCACGCAAGTTTCTGCATTTATTTTAGTTGTTTGACAAACGTACTTCAGACAAAAAGTGGAAAAAAAGCTTAAAGTAAACTGAATCAGTTCCGAAAGAATTGTCTCTAATAATTACTATTGAAAATAAATTGTGTAGTTCACATTGGAACCACATGCCCTTGATAAATATTGGATAGTACTTTTTGGAAATTTGTGGGGAAGCAGAAGTCCACGAGACAGTCCCTAATACCCGTTGTCGGTGGCACTGAAGTTTATTGTCACTCGACTGGTTAAATTGACTTAAGTTAATAAATGAACTCGATGAACCAAACTAAACCACATGAATCTCTTTCGCTTTTAGACTATTGATTATAACTATTTCCCTCACATTCTATTATTCTTGAAGTAAAATCTGAATATAGATTATGTGATTTGTATGTAGATGATGGAGGAAAAAAATATAATTAAATATAAACCTGTTGGAATTGGGAATTGAGTAGTAGGTTAACAATAGTGTATGGGAATTATGTTGTTGATGATAAAAATACAACATTCTTCAGCACTTGTAGTTTACAAATACCATTCATAATATAACAAATATAGAAGTTAAATAAGTAATGTTGACGTGTACAGTAATCACTAGACAAAAAATCTTGCCAATTGGGATCACCTGTTGTTTGACTTAGTTCACAATTTATATTTTACACTTCGGTCATTCTGTTTCCTAAAAAGATGTAACATAATAATATCTGCTGCAAACCGTATGATTGGAACTTGTCAATGAACCATTTTAGGACGATTTTTATGTGGACCTAAATTTTTGGACATGTTTTATAAGTTGCATTGTTATTGATTATTCGTATTACTTATGTGACAATATATCAATTAAATTAGTTATTTAAAGTAAAATAAAGCTGGTTTTTTATTATTTATTTTTACTGCCATTTTATGTTAATCTACTGAGAAGACTTTTACTTGCAGATACATCATAAACATATCAACGTTACTATGACCTGTAAAAATATCTTACTTGAACAACAAGGAAATCCTGTTAGCAGAAACATTTTAATTACGCAACAAATTATTGTATTATGTCTTTGAATACTTTACTTTTTTTGTATTTCGGCAATGCTAACTTGACATAATTTGTATAATTATAAGTGAACAGTAAAATACTTAATAAAAAGTTATAATTATTATATATATTAAATATTTTTTTAGTCAATATGTAACAGTTTAAATTAGAAGACGTTTTTAGGGAGAGGAGGAAAAAATGCGTTTCCGTATAAAGGTAGACAACCTGTAATGTGAGACTACAAAAAAAAAATAGAATACTCACTAAAAACCCCCTCTACTCTTAGGACTCTAACATGAGATTGTTTGTCACATTCCTTCAGGCTAGGCCTAAATATGGATTAAGCCCGCAGGGCTCGCTCCGTTTCCACCCGTTCAATCATTCGATCTACTCCGCTTCCCGGTCTAGATCAGTGTTTTTTTTTTGTTTTTTTTTGCGGAGGATGCCCTAGACAAAAAGCGAAAACAGCCCAATTGTCCTCGCCCTCCATTATCTAGTTACAGACCGTGTCCACCGAAAATGCACCCGTAAATGTGTGGTATCCAGGCGGGGCCTTTCCCAACGCAGACAGCGTAAGAAAGTGTGTTCTGCGTCGTCGGGAACGCCCGGGCAGTAGATGCAATCCGACGAAGCGGCTTTGCCCATCAGGTGCAGGTACAACCAGAAATAGCCATTTACAGTTAGGAACTGTTTTAGGTAGTAATCCACCTCGCCATGCCACCGTTCCACCCACGAATCCCCGGGTCTCCTGTTCCCAACTATGTTGCCATTGATCCCAGATGCGTGAGCGCACTTTGGATCTGACAGCACCCTACCGATTTCGCCTTGTCTCTGATAAATCACCTTCCTCTTTCATTCCAAAAGCTAGACAGGGATGACTCCAGCGACCACCAGGACAGGAGGTTCGGACACTGTACGGTATGCGGAACACACTCGGATCGCAGTTTGACACTGTACTCGAGCGAGCCACATCCGATAAATGTCTTTATTGAGAGCGTCTGTCTACATCTCAGTTCCGTACATAAGCACAGACTGGACTGCGGACAACAAAAAACGTCTTCTGCTATATCTAGGTCCCCTAACATTGGCCATCAGCTTGATAAGATATGCGACTCTCTTAGCAGCCTTATCCGTCACTCAGAATATCTGGGCCCTCCAGCTTAACTTATAGTCCACCATGACTCCGAGGTATTTGGTGGCATGCGTGGTCCGGACCACCTCCTTCTCCCTCCACAGCGGGACGACGGTGTCTATAATTTTCTTTGTTAGGATCACGATCTCTGTCTTGCTTAGGTAAGCGAGAGACCGTGATCCAACATCCAAGCGTTAACTACACGCGTAATTTGGTTCAGCTTGAGCTAGGCCATCTCATCATTGTGCGCAGCGATGAGGGCTGCAACGTCATCAGCGTACCCAACCAAAACGGTTTTCTCAGGCATCTCGGATCTCAGAAGGCTGTCATAAGATACATTCCAGAGATCCGAACCGAGTGTTGAACCCTGCGCGGCACCGGAAGTGACACCCATCGCCCGCGTTCCGTATCTTGTGTCATAAATCAAAATCTTGAAGCGGAGATAGTCTTTCATGAACCACGAAAGATACATTGGAATGTGGAAGATGTTTCGCAGTGCACCCAACATATCGATCCACCTCGCCGAGTTGAAAGCATTCTTGACATCAAGCGTAACAAGAAGCACTACTTGACGGGAGAAATTCTCTCAGCTCTTACCACCGGTTTTTGAACTCCGTAATTGTGTCAGTTGTTGATCGTCCCATTCTGAAGCCATACTGACGGGGGCAAAAATTTCCGGCAGCTTCCCCGGAAGAATTTAGTCGGGAGCGAGTCAACTTCTCAAACCGTTTACCCACCGTATCCAACATACAGAGAGGCCTGTAAGCAGACGGAAGGTCAAGGTCACCTTTCCCGTTACTGATAAGAACAAGCCTGGCCATTTTCAAACGAGAGAGGAATGCCCCCTCGGAGGGTGATGCCCTCCATGATGGAAGGTGTAGAGCGGGTGGCAAAACATCTGAGATACAACTTTGTACCCCAGGCCCCACGGATCAGAGTCGACCTCTTCTTGAAGTTTCCTCCAACTGTCAGCCTTCCTCCTGTTGATGGCCCTGTGAAGAGACTTTCTTGAAGCCTTATAGGTCTCCGTTTTACGAACTCTGTCTGCAGCAATTCTTGCTCTCGTGGCGGCTCATATGGCTCTTAAACATGCTCTGCGGAGTTCCACGATCTTTTCAGTCCACCGGTATACGGGTTGCTTATCGTACCGAGGTTTCCTACGTGGCATAGAACGGTCACAGTCCAAGACAATGCCGAGTGGCGTGGCCCTTCTCAATATGCAGGTACTGTACGTTGACTGTCATGAACATTCAGTACAATAGATTGGTGGTCACTGCCAGTGTAATCCTCCACCACTCTCCAGGCAGAGATCCTCGTTAGAAGCAACTCAGACGCAAGGGCTATGTTGGTGATCGTGCCTTTCTGCCCGGGGCACCGGAAGGTTGACGTGTTGCCCTCGTTCAGGACGACGAGCCTGGCTCTGGTGGCGAAGTCCGGACGTTGGTAGAGGTCATTCCCCAACCGACTGCCCTAGGGTTGAATTCATCGCCAACAACGATTTGCCTTGTGGTGTCGAGCACGGTCTCTGCCAGGTGGTCAATCTTATCGCGGAAGTCTTGGATGGCCTCGTTGAGAGTGAGGTAGCAACTGTAGAAAGTTAAATCCCTACACCTAACCCAGACGAATCCTCGGGCACATTCATGATTTCGCACTGTTGCTTCTTGTATTTTTCGTGCCTAAAAGGCAGCAGTATCAAGACTATCGGGGAACCAAGAGTTTTAATCGCTGTCACGGTAATGTTCGCTGAATTGCGTCAAAACCCCGTTCTTGGGCGAGCTGATTCAAAAGTGCATGAGCAACCCTGGATCTCTGAATATTGCACTAGAGGATGCGGATTACTGCCCCCCCCTTTTGCCAGTTCAAGTGCAACCTTAAAAATGCTGCACTGTCCAGAGCCTGGTAAGTGCCCCAGGGCGTTCCTACCGAAATCTTTCTCTTTGCAAAGAAAACAGGAGAGACTGGAAGTACAATAATTCTTCTTATGATTGTCGTCACTGCACTGAAGAAAATTCTTACTACGGTCGGGCCCCTTGCAGTTTCGGGAAGAGTGACTAAGGCAGCAGAAGCACCGCAGGACAACAGAGCTACGTTTGAGCCTGCAAATGACCCAACCGACCTTCAAGTACTGGAGACTCAGCAGCTCATTCGCGTGTTTCTCGCCCATTTTGGCGACCGCCATCCGCTGTTGGCTCCGGTTTGGCTTTGTCAGCAAAACCTTCAATCCTCCTGTCTCCCTTGACAGCTCAGGCAAGGGTTGTTTAATGGCCTCAGAAACTTCATTTTCAAAAGAAAGCATGTCGAGATACCGGATTTCAACCGAGGACTTAAGATCCAGAGTCTGAATTTATCCTTTGTCTCCGAGAGCATTCTTAAGAGCAGCGGCAAAGCCAGATTTGTCCTTACACTTCCCCAGTTCGAAAAGAACATCCTTGTTCTGGTTACGTCAGATAGACTTGATGACAGTCTCTGTGTGCTCCGGGTTGGCCTCGGTTTTGATCTGTTCTAGGACATCAGCGAAAGATCACCCCTCTCCCCCCCCAAGGGCTTGGTCAAAATCGCCTCAGACCTGTGCTTTTTCGGCCTGGGTTGCTTGGCCTTAGCAGTACGGGGCTGCACCTCCGTGGCCCGGGACTGTCGTAGTAACCTGGGGCTTGACCGCTAAATTTTTCTTGAGGGCATCCTCTGCTATTCTCTGTTATTTATTTTCCTTCCTTGTAAGTAGCTTCCTCCACTCCCCCAGTGAAGATTGTCTCGGGATGCCAGACTTCGCTTTTCTAGCTGCAACAGGGATCCCGTGGCTGGGATTGTCATAGCAGGAACAGGACTCACCTCAGCCTGGACAGAGATACTGGACTTCTGAGGAGGAGTCTACGAAGACTTCTCCTCCATGGTGGGGAACCGGATTTCCAGGTCCATTTCCGGGCTGTCAGAAGAGGAACCTTGAGGTCTTTTCCTCGCAGCTTGGCTCTTTTCTGGTGCTTTCTCAGTGAGCACCCAGTCAATGACCTTCTGCTCCTGAGCGACGGCCTGCGTCTGTTGTACTGTGGCAAAACACTTTCTTTAGACGATACTCCAAAGTAAGCAGGCCACACTTAATCTACGTGTTTACGTTTCTCTGTGTCTTAATATTTACCATTTTCGAGTTAAATAGGCCCTCCATCTCCTCGGCAGCCGTGTCTCGTCGTTCTTTGCATCATCCTGCTGCTGCTGGAGGAGACCTCCTTCGAAAGGTGCCTGCAGAGTGCTCTTTCTCAGAGTTAGTCCATGGTTCACCAGTTTGGGTGTGTCAGGAGGGATAGGTTCAATCTTCACCACACTGTCATCTGATGCCGAAGCACTTTCTGCCTTCTTGAAGGGTGCAGGTGGAGGTGAAGTTGCCAAAAGCCCAACTGGCACCTTCTCAGAAATCTTGGTCGCAGGTGGTGACCTAGAAAGTCTAGAGCTACGTGCAAAGGGATATCCCGTGCCCTGCTCAATCTCGACGGTGAAATTGTCAGTAGACTCCATTATTATGTTTTCACTAGTGCATCGTGAGGCATGGGACTGCCCGGTGTAGCCAGGAACGGGATTTCCCTCGGGGACGTCGCCCCACCACAGTTCTCTGAGGCCTGTCCTCCGTTTGCCCGGCACCGGTAACCTGACGTGGCGATGGTCACGCGTGGCAATGCTGGTCCGACACCATGCCTGCCACCATGCCACCACCATGCCACACTTCCTGGTCAGGGCCCGAAGTGGCTAGCCTCCGACACTTCCTCACAAACTCCCCTCGGTAGAGCTAGCTCACAACAGCCTCCACTACAAATTGGTGATAAACCGGACAGGTTAAGGAGCGCTGCCAGGGAGCCTAAAAGGAGTGTCAACCGGAAAAAGAAGACATAAAATACACCCAGATGGGGCGAAGAAAAGAAAAGGTGGGCAGGAGTAGCCTAGGAAATATAAAAGATATCTGGCTAAGACCTAATAGTTGGAAGAAAGGCCTTAGCTCTTAGGAGGTCTGTGAGTGTAAGAAGTCTCACAGTGTGGCTAGGGTACCCCGGGGTTGCCAGCCTTCCCCTGGAAAAGCCAGAGAGGGACCTCCTGTGTAGTCGAAAGCCGACTACCCCTGTGCTACAATTAGAAGACGATTATGTTTCCAAGTAATTGCGTAGCTTCCCACTCCTGTTTAAATTTCAATTTCATTGGTCTACGCATATTCCAGATGCGGTTTTCACTTGGTTAAATGATTAAACTTAGAAACTATTAAAAAGATTTGAAAGATGTTTGGAAAACAAGATTTATATTTTTACAATTTCAATGAATTTACAGTAAAACTATTTAGTGTAAAAGGTATTCATTCCATAGAGGTTCAAATAAATATTTACTTATTGACAAATTTTATCTTTTAAAGAGGAACTGCTCATCCTAAGAATTTAGGGCAGTCCTTATAAGGGTCTACAAACGGGCAATACTTGTTCAACCTCCTGTATCTTATTTAATTAATATCAAGTTTGTCCAACAATATTTTACGATTGTGTTTATCTTACCAATTAATTCTATAGTAAATTACAATATCGATACTGAATAGTATTTAATTTTTAAAACAAACAGATTTAATGTTAACTAAACTAGTATATCAACCTAGCTAGCAAATTTGTAACCTCAATAAATTAAAGGGGGGAAATATGCATAGTTAAATAACTAAAACCGAAATGTATAGAACTTGTTTTTTTATAACTGAGTTGCTTCTTTGTGAGGTTGAGCATATATAAGTTTTAAATTTAAATATATTTATTATATAAATGTAGTTTTTGGTTGCATGATATATTAAAAATCTTTTTTTCATGACAGTAGCACAAAATGATTCCTTTTACGTTCACACTACTTTTCATAGTCAAAATTCAAATTTAAATACTATAATATTAATTAATTGTAATACCACAGTAGTATAAAATCATCTCAGTCCCTCCAAGTGAACAATAAAATTAATAACTCATCAAAACGTCAAAGACCATGTGAAAATTATTAGATGAAAATATCACAACAACGTCTCAATAACATCAAACTTGGCCTAACAAGAACAATGTAAGAACACGAGATATTGTTGTTAATTTGAACCTTGCCAACATATACACTCGCAATAAGTTCAGCATAACATGTTTTACTTTCTCCCCTTGACACATAGTATATGGAGAAAGTATTGTTTTCGTCAAAATTTTCAAATTTGAGTTGTTAGTGGAAATATTTGTTTTGGTGCTCCCAGAATCCATAAAAAGTGTTTTTTACGTGATGTATGTGTGTCTGCCTGTCTGTCTATCTCTATGGATGTGTACAGAGCTAGAGCCCTAACCAATGGTCCGATTTGTATTAAATTCGGTATGTGGGTACTAATACATGATATCTCCAGGTATTTTTTAATTTTTTTAAGTTTTGATTTTTAAGGGACATTATCCCCCAAAAACCGCAAAAAAAAATTAAAAATCAAAATTTCCCAAAAATGACTCTAACGATTTTAATTAAACTTTCAATGCGTATTTAAATGTATCTTTATTAAAAGTATAAAAGGCTAATAAAGACATAAAATACAACGCCTTTATTCCAATGGTTTTACATGTACATTCAAAACTAAAAACTGTAATCAAAGAGAAAAGCAAGGCTTGTCTTTCGAATAAAACAAATTTTTCCGTTATAAAAATGTTAAACCAATAGTCTCTAGATACTCCCCCCCCTGAAAGATGCCGGAGGAAAAATTACAGAATCTTGAAGAATATTAAATGGTAAAACTGCAGACACTTCATTACTTGGCTGTCCAAGACCGCTAAGAGGAAAGAGTACGTGGAGTAACTTTGAAAGACGATTTAGATTGAGGAGGAAGAAGAGTGGTAAAGTTTGGCCCAACCTGAGAAAAGAACGTGTTCAAATCTTCAGCTACTGCCTTCATTGATTCTTTTGATGGGTTTCTTGATGGAGTAGTGAATTAGAAATAACTAGGTTTTACTTACTGTTCGGTGATTTTATTCATAGTATTTCAAATCTGTATGAGGGTATCTGTGAAATTAAAAGTCTTGCTTTAAAACAACCTAGATCTAGTCCGTTTAATATCGTTAATAGTTATTTCAATAAAAACTTCGATGATTCATAATTGATGGTTCATGAAAGGTTGTAATTTTACAAAATGTATTAGTATAATTTATTAGGATTAAAGATCGATTCTATCAGTCGGTTATCCTAAGTTTGAGCTTCATTGTGAATGACACAGTGTCTTTATATAATTCATTTTAAATTTCAAACTTAAGACCAATAATAGGGTGAATACTAGTATCAGCTCTGACTAGTAGATTGAAGGGGTTTGCTACAATTATTGACGTGTTAAAGGAACATAGTAGCGCATTGTTACACAACATCTAAAACATAATATAGTTTAAGCCTCAAAATTACTGTAATAGTAAAATCCGGACAGATGTCACAAATTAAAGAAATATTTCACTGTGGTATTTTTAAACAATCTTTAGTTAAGAATGCTAATTTTAGTAAATAAACACCTTGGTAACTTTTAGGGTATAGTTTTAAATTAGTGTTTTATTTATAAAACATATTAACAGAGATAATAGCAAAAAATATGAGGAAAGTTTCGAGATGTATTAATTACTAACAAAACGAGACAGTGTCTGTTTCCCGGCCATTGTTTCACCAACCACGTCTTAGCTTGTTGTTGAAACTTTGTTATCTTCATGAGAGTCTCAGTCTCAATTAATGGAATTTGTACTTTGTTTTAAAATGATATTGTTATAAGTAAAAATAATATCAACAAATACTTCTTGCTTTTGTAATAGCTTAGTCAATGAGACCACACTACCACTGAAGGAGATCACCAAACTTTTTGAGGATTTAGCAAGGGAAATTATTTACTATGTGGTTCATAGTTTGGCAGTCAACACTTGAATTTCAGGATTTGTTGAAACCTTTCTAGACGTTGACTTTTAAATGCTTCATTCCCCACGTAGGTCTGAATCTATTTCCGTTAACAGAGTTTATTCAGTGTTTATGGGTGGTTACCGCCTCCATTTCGAGCGAAAAGTTTCATTCGACTATAAAATAGGCTAATTGAGAGAACATTATTTTACTTACTAAAACCTTTAGCAAACATGGTGGTTTCAAAAATGACTTTGTTGTATGCATTTTATACTATACATATAATTTTTGTTAAGTTTGTATACTTCGGCAACAATGCTATCTATATAGGTATTCGATTTTGGTTACGTTGCCATAGTAACGTTGCTAAGTCTTGACACATAATATGGACACTTGTATACTTTATTCATAAGTAGCGTAAACTGCCAGCCCAAATGAGCTAAAAATACTTAAGTATTTGTTATGGAGACTGTAATAGTTTATAGTTTTAATTTTACTCCCCTTAATGAGGAATTATAAATATACTAATTTATAAACGTTTATTCAGCGATATATTTTGACTGATAAATCTACCTAAATATTCTCTGATTATATTCCTTGCTTGTTAAACAATTAAATTTAGGCCGATAATGATTTGACATCAATTTAACAACTACCAGTTTATAATTATATTTTAAAATCATTATTAAAATAATTCCTATACTAGAATCCATCAATAAATAAATCCGAATATTTAGACATTTAAAAGGATTATTTCCTTAATTTATAAATTTGGCTAAAACAAAAATCTCAAGTCTTATTCAATGCAATGAGATAAGTCTAGGTAATATAATACCTGTTTGTACTTGAGACTAAGGCAAATTAAATTAGCAGAAACTTGGCTCTTTGTTTCAACGGAGACTTATCAATTTATTTAGGTTTCCTAATTAATTAATTAAAGTTGGAATCTTATTTCTATTGTAAATGTGTTTGAATGAACTGAAACGAAATATAAACAACAAACATTAATACACTAAACTAAAAAAAACACAAGTACAGTAGAACCTCACTACGACGACCCTCGATAAGACAAAAACCTCGATAGTGAGTCTGATTTTCTAATCCCCGTGAATCTCCCATAACGCTCAATGTTATAAATACCTCTATAACACGACTCATTTTCAAATAAATACCTCGATAGCACGTCTTTTTGCAATTTCATATTACTAATAAATAAACCTCTATAGCGCGTCTTTTCAAATAACTGAACCTCTAGCACAACACCCACCTCAATAACACGCTTCTTTGGGCAAGTGAACCTTTATTACACGACTCTAACCTCAATAGAGCGCCGTTTTGCGTTATGGAACCTTTATAGCACGACTAAACCTTTCTCACGCATAGTTCCCACGGTTAGAACGGATGTTTTGAAGTAAACAACAACGTCTTGGGCTCAGGTCTCAACCAAAGACCTCGATGGTCTCAACAAGAAAACCTCTTCCCCACCCCCTTGCCATTCCGGTCTTTCCTTGTCTATCACGGGTCAGAAGATGTCTTTCACGGGAAAAACTAAAATGTTTTCTATAATGTAACTTTGATTAAATTGTTACTGTACCTACTGTACATTTATTGACTAGTTGAGTTATAGAAGACCTGACTTGAATTGATAACTTTTCATTATAGTTTTTAACTTTGTTATTGACTTTTTAGTAAAATTTTACTGTTTTAGTTTATGAGAAAATCTTGATTTTGTGTTGTATTTTTAGTTGAAACAATATGTAGATTTTCAATTTCTAACATTAGGGGCCTACAGTATTTTATTGCGTATTTCACAATAGGTTAAGGTTTACTGTATTTCGAGCTTATTAACTCTATACAGTACTTTAGTGAACTGAGTCTGTTGATTTTTTTCTTACTGTCGCAATAATAAAGAAGTTTGTTTTACTTGTACGTTTGTTCTTTTATTTATGACTGATTTATACAGTAATTTTCGACTTAAAACACAACTTATTAGAAATGTTTCATAACAAATGTGCTTGGTATTGCAAAAAGACTGTGACCTCGATAACACGTCTTGTTGTGAAAACCACCTTGATAGCACGACCCTCAATTACAAGTGTACCTCGATAAGAAGACTAATTTAGAGATCCCTTTGAGAGTCGTGTTATCGAGGTTCTACTGTACTACAAAATTGCACAATATATTTTATCAACGTTGAAAATCAAATTAAAACTCAGTAAATGTAGAGTATTACAGGTTAATTATAAATTTGTGTTTTGCTTGTCAAAAATTGAACAGTTATGACTTATATTAAATTGTGTAGTATACTATAAAAACGGTACTTATAGCACCTTATCCGGATTTTTTATTGATTTTACTTTTAATTGTAAGTACCGTATCTGTGTTATTGTCTGGTAGGAAGCATATTGGCTTTAAACGTTACTCCAAAGTGACTAAAATCCTTGTTTGACCCTTTAAACTCCTAATCCTAGCAGCTGTTAATGACTTGTGCACCTTGCTTTAACTTTTCGTTTCCTCATTCAAATTTAACTTTTGCGTCTACCTCACAGTATTTAGGATAGGTAATCTTAACTATCACCTGGTTACCGTGAATTGCTTCTGTTTTAGGGCGGAGGCTGCTATATTTAAGCGTTCCTTTGTTATAGTTATGTAAACAATATCGGTTAACTCACAGTTATGATGTGAGTTTAGACTTGTTTTCTAATATTGTTCGACAAAATAGTGGTATTGGGGGATATTTTGTATTAATTACCAGCATTAATTTTAAAGCGTTGCCATCCGAGTTCATAAGACTTAAATAATAAAGTGATTGAATTTGATTTGATCTGCTGATTACTTACACCAATTTCAATAATTTGTCTCACCAGTTGATTTTTAATATTATAGCTGTAAGTAGATTGGTTTAAGTTTTAGCAGTCAGTTGTTATTAAACACCGTCAACTTTCATGTTACCTTATTTCATTTAAAAGCTAGTATCATATGTATAAACCGAAGGTGATAATTTAGTTTGGGACCAGTTTTAAAATATATATTTGGTGTTATCTAGTAATTTTTACATTCGATTAAACAGAATATATTTGTTTGTTTTTCATTCGAGCAATATATTTTGCTTTTGTCGAAGATAAATTAATAAACTAGAAACGGCTTCAAAACAACAAGTTCTCTAATTTGACCCATCAAAGTAATTTTGCAATTCTCAGTGTTACGACATCCATCAGTTTAAACGGGACTGCTTTACGATCCAATCAATCGTAAATTGTGCATCCAGCTTATTATAGCACTGCTCCAGTTGGTACTTAACGGTTTAGACTGGTGCTGGGAAACAAATCTGCCTAAAAATGTAATTGTGTGAGTAAAAGAAAATCAATTTCCCTTGCCTTATAATTTAAAGTTAAAGTAGGTATTTTTAAATTTCACAATTTAATTTTGGCTAGAAGACGCTATATTTGAAATACTTTGGTTTTTTGCCAGTTCCATTGAATGACAAATCTGGTGAATAAATTGGAGGAAACATGTTACACGTATATACTCATATTGCATATTAAATTAAGGTGTCAAGATAAAACACACTTTAATATTTTGTAATTTTATAATGTTTTTATTTTACAGTAAAATTCAGGGAAGCAAGCTAAGGTGTTGAGTTAAGCTAGTAAATATAACAACTAACAGGCTAGATGGTTGTTTTTCTTGATTAGTGAAATGTGAAATATATATTAGCCTACAGCTGCACATGGCTTTAAAAATGTAGTTATCAGAAAATATAGTCCAGTATAATTTTATCTACGATTCTTTTGTATGGTGTAGAAATAAAAGAAGATAAAACTATTTTTTAGACCACCATTGAACTCGATCTACACCTTTTTGAGTAATTATCTAGTTCTAACCTCTTCTAAACATTAACTAGTTCCATTGTACGTTACAGACAAGACGAGAAGAATACGAGTTGGTCAATATATTTTTTAAACTCCAGTGCAAGGTTGGATTTTAATAACTAGTTAACTAGTTAATGTATAGATTAGGTTAGAGCTAGATAATTGTTCAAAATAATGCACCAAATAATCTTTCTTTGAATCTTCCACGTTGGAGATATAATAAAACTATAGAAGAACCTCCTCTCACTCGAGGCTGCAATCCAAATCTCACTCGAAGCTATGATATATCAAATAACCCATATTGCATTATATTTATCTTATATCAATCAGTACTTTGTTCACATTTTTATATTGCACATTTTACAAAAAGTAAAGGTAAAACAGAAATAAAACAAAATACCAATAATTACTGGGTTTTAAATTACTGGGTATGTAATTGTATGGCATAGTACCAAAGGAAGAGTTTTTCCTTTTAAATAAAACTCTATATCGCCTATAACACTCAATGTATTTCGTTTGTTTCCTTTATATTGTTTGCTTGGCTGAAGTGAAACATCTGAGGAGTGTTTGACAATGGATAATATAATATAAAGTAAACTAGAACAAATAGTTAATAAATAAAGGCAATTCTTGTATATATTAAAAAGGTAAAATACCGAAGGCAATTCCAAGACCTGAAATCCGTATTTTGAAACAATCAGTCCAATCATCTGACAGATTATGATGATAAATTTGCACTTAATCTATTCTTCCCCGAGAGGACTTAATATTACTTCGGTTACCAACATGGATTGTTTGGAATTTTTAATTTATTTTATACCAAATACAAGGAGACAACATTTTAAAATGTTATTCTTTCTGAAGACTGAAGATGCACAAGATATCTTTAGAGTTTAAGTGTTGGAGCGTTGAAAAATATATGCTTTGACAGCTGAATTCATTAACTCAAAGTTAACAGAATTCCATGATGAGTGAGTTGGTGGGGATTTTAAACCCTCACTTTGATATTCGTACCTAATATTTTGTTAGCTCATATTACTACCACTTATAGTGATAGCATGAATTAGAGTCTTTAAATAAAGTTCTGGACCATTAATTGAGGTAATGTATATTAATATATCTTATTGCTGTTGTAAAGTATATTTTTCGTGGTCACAGAACGCTTCATGAAATTTAAAATGCTGGGCACATAGTGTAACTCGATGCTTTCAATTAAAATACTTTAATCACCCATCAAAACTGGACATTTCATGAAGTGCTTAAGCTGTGTTAATCATTTGCAGTAAACAAATTATAACTGGCAGAGGACTTTTCCTTAAAATAAATCAAACTGAAACGATGTTAGAACTGCTCTTTTATTGACGTTAAAAGTATTTCTTAGCCGGATCTCTTGCATTGTGTTTACTTGAATGTTTCAATAAGGTAAGTCTTAAAATGCTTAGTTTTGTAGTTATGTCGGTGTAAGCGGTTTTTAGTTTAAAATACAATAGTCCAAAATCTCTGTGAAAAAGATGAAAATTTTCAAATATGTTTCCCGTGTTAAGTCGATGTTTGGGTATAAAATTGACAGCATATTCTGTATCTGTTTCTTTGTTTATGGCGGACCATAAAAAAACGAAAAAACTAATAATAATTTGTTGGTGGTTTTGCATGCAACGATGAAACATATAAGGATATCTGATTCAAAATATTGAAGCAGCTCCATTACCCATGGTAGAGTCAGATAAACGCTGCCCTTTTTGAGTACTGGTGTCAGACATGTCATAATTTGTAATGACACCGCTCACTTATTGTCCTAACATAAACTATTTTCTCCGTATAAAAATATACAATTATTGAAATTTAGTCTTTGTACATTTTCGTATAACAAGGTATGTAATTCTAATGTTTAACTTCCGCCACTTTGAAATAAATCAATATATTCCCCCTTAAAGAATATTGCTGCACTTACAGAGCATCTGAAAAGCGAATGTCAAACTGGGTTTTGCCACTTACTGTCAATTTCCAAATTTGCTCTGCTCGTCAACATGTTGTTGAGAACATTTACAGTAAAATTAGTTTAATATGCTAAACTAAATAGTGTTATTTTAAAATATAGTAAAACTTATTTAACTACAAAAGGTTACATCATATAGTCTGTTTTGAGATTTATTTTTAAATATTAATCAATCAATAATAAGGCATATTTCTGTATGGTTAAAAATTGTTGTTCTGTTAATACAATTTACAATTTATTAAAATAAGAGAAACACTTGAATATACAGGAATTATAGCAGCGTTTGGTTTATAGTTATAAAAACTTTAAAAGTAGTAAAGTAAAGTGAAGTTCCTGAAACGTTCTGGCCAAGGTATATCGTCAGAATTTTCAGGTCGCACTAGAGCCTCTGACATGACTTATAGACTACTTAAGTAGCAGGGACTAATGGCTTAAGCACGGTTGCAGTCAGAGTTTCGGAAGTCAGATGGACTTCACCGGGAATTTAACATCGTCTTGTGGTATAGTCCCGTACTCAATCCACTCAGCTATGACTGCCACTTTAAAAGTAGTTATTAGGTCTATATCTGTTCCTTTGTTTATGGCGGACAAAAAAAATAGGTCTATATTATGCTGTACTCTAATATAATAGTTTACACTTATATATAAAACCATTAATAAGTTTGAGTGAGGATTTTTTTATTATTTTTACATCTAGTTAACTATTGAAATAGAACAATTGTTTATTGTTTTTCATATAAGTTTGTTATCTTATATATGAATTTAAATACACAGAATTTAAATACTGCAAATTAATAGCGGAACAGTCCTTGTATTCATTGTGTTGTAATAGCAGTTTGTATTCATTGGGATGGGTTTCATGCAATTTTGTGACAACAGCTTCTTCAAAGCCCAGGGATTAATTTAGTGAACACAATAACGTTGCCATTCATATATTTTGTATACTTGTAATTTATGGGGTCAAAGCTTATAAATATTTTCGTCAGCGTGTTACGTGTTGTTTTATATACGGGATGTAATCATGTCTCTAAATATATTTACACTTGTACGGTATATAATATAAGACGGTAAATATGCATACTACTACTGCATATTCTTATTTTGTATTACTTGAACTTGGTGCTGTATGATGTTGCAACAACTAAGTTGACAAATACATAAGTGAAAATCATTTATTAAATTGTAATTTGTATTGATTTCAATCGTAAGATTATTTTAATTTTTTAGTGGTAAATGTATAACGTTAAAAATGATGGGCAAAATATTGGTTTTGCTCAAGTACTAAGGGAGATATCGCTTATATAAACATATAATACAACAACAAAAACACATTTGTGAAATGTTATGTATAGATATGTTACAAAGCTATACATATCTACCGTAAACGTGGTACATTTTAATTATGTTACTTTCTCAACTTATATATTTACCGTTTTCATTTAGTACTCATACTCAGAAAAGGTGTTCATTTTTTCATGTACTGTTAGACTTACTTCATTACATTTCATAACAAAGTGTGTTAGAAAATGACTAAAACTTTGTGTTGGGTTATAAATTAGAACAAACATACTTTGCCAAACCGAAACCCTGTAGACAATTGATGTATTATGATTTATTCCTTTATGGGTAGTTAATTGTATAATAAAACTTATAACACATAAACCTTTTAATTATTTTTAGGTACAATAATACTTAAGATTTAAAATAAAACCGTGAAACCATTAATTGTAATACTCAACTTCCTAGTTGTTTGTTATTTACTTTAGAATGCATTTCCTTTAAAATGTACGTTAAATACTAGCATTACGCTACTATACTTTTTTTAAATAGGGAAAACTTATTGTTTACTGTACATAGACTGATAAGATATTTTACAAACTGTAGGTTCTCCTTTACTCAGTAAAGTTGTTTAACATTTCAGTATGAACTAACAATTATATTAAATACTTGTAGCTATCGATCACAACGAACATGTTGTACAAAGATTTATTGACATTTTAAGTATCCACTGGACTTACAACTGCTATAACAATAACAATCCACTAAGGATTAATGAAGACAAAGAATAGGATTAAAAAAATTTTTCAGTTCTCGATGTATAACTTTATTTTTTCTTCATAGTACTACTATATTACCTCATCAAACAATATGGAACAATTACAAATAAAACGTTCATAATTTTATACAGGTTGATTCCACAGCCATGTTACTAGTAACAATTTTAAGTCGATATTGAAATTGCAGTTATAAGAATAACTCTGGCCTCACAAGTCAGAAGTGGCCAAGCGCAGGTTTGATCCCGGCTGGTAGCAAACATACTGTTTAGAGCGGTTACCATTGGCTTGGCCATGTGAATAAAGCCATTCAGTACCTAACTGCCTTGAGCACAGCACACAAGCCGGTGAGAAACTAATTAACAACAATTAAAATTTATGACATTCAAATATTTTATGAAAAGTTGTATGGCTAGTTAAAAATAGTGGGTAAGCAATACTCACTTAAACACAAATCCCCTGATAGCTATAGAGGGTTGGACCAAAAGTTAAGACGCTTCTCGTAGAGCTTTAGCTAATTTAATTAGACTTTCGTATTTCGTAAGGCTCAAGGGGCTGTGAGAGTTCCGAGGACTTAATACGTTAATTTCCTGCGTTACTGGTTGGTATATAACCTGAAAGTGACACCTTTTCCCTCGTAAAAATACATTTTAAAACAATATGTGAGCATAACTATACGATAATCATTCAGACTTGATTCAACTAGCAATTATAGAATATAACTCTTAAATTTATCTAAGACGGTGTTAGAAAACCGTAATTGTATTGTTAGTCAATTTATATGTAAATTAAATAATATTTAAACTTATGTGAAAGTATACTTAATTTTTATTCCATTTTTAGAATTTTAAGGAATAACAATTCGTCTCCTCTGAGTTGAAGTTATTTTAATTTAGACAACATATCTCTATTTAATTAAAACATGAGCAAACTAATGGGCAGTAATATGTCGTGGTAAATAATTTTTTAACCACTTTCAACAGTCCAGTATTGAAGAATGGCCATTAAATGTTGGTGAAAATCAGTTGCGGTAACAGAACAGCCCCAATATCCGCTGTCGATAATCCGTGGATTATTGACAGTAATTGGTCGGTTTGGGTAAAATTTATTGTGCCAATGAAACCACGCCGAACCACAGGAACTCTTATACGCTCTTAAAAACTTGATTATTTGAAACTGTGCCGTCTGAAGGACCAAGAAGTCTAGATTACCAAATCATTTGTTTATAAAAATTTACAATTGCAATAAATAACTTTATAACAATTTAATAATGAATAAAACAAAATTACAGACTGCAATATTCCGGTGAATGATATACAATTATTACAGTTAGTAATACATACGCAAAAGATTCGGCGATGCCCTGTTGAACGTCAATTACAACATCGGCTTCTGTGAACTGAGGCAATTTGAAAGTTTACCTGAAATACGCATCAGCTAACTTTGCTCTCTACATATTTTATAGTAATTGTTTCTTGCGAAATAAATGTTGTATTAAAAGCTCAGAAACCTAATCACATATCAAATAAATTAAAATTATGTTTCGATGTAATTAACTTATAAGATAAAAGAAACTAATTAGCTTATCGTAGAAATTCTTTGTTCATACACTGCCTTAATTCAATTGCAAAAACGGAGTAAAGCGGATACGGACATCTTTATATACATTACATTTAAGATGCAAATAAATAATTTAAGGGAAAATATTAAATCATACGCTAAATATTAAAATAGTAATACTTATCTTTAGTTTATTGCAAATTAGCAAAACATACTGTAAGAGATGAATAACTATGTTTCCGGGTGAAGAACAATTTCAATCCATTATAACTTCCTAATATAATTACAAGTGTTGGGATTAGGCTCCCCTCAACACACAGTTGTATTTTAACCTGTCAGACGATTAAGATGTTGACTTTAATTGTGTCGACAAATAGAATTATTTGTAAATATGCACATGATTATTAGTACAGTTTTAGTTTATTTATCTTTGAACCCACAAAAATTTTAAACAATAAAACAACAAGAACAACGACACTAAAAAATCTCTCAACTTATTTTAAGGCCGATATGGAACGTAAAACAATGAGTTATTATCTAAAAGTTATTTCTTAATTTGTTTTTATTTACACATCCATCTCACAATATTTAAGCGTGATAACAAAAAATAAATCATAAATATTAATTACTAGCTGTTACCCGCAGGCTTCGCCCCACGAATTATTTATAAAAACTATCATAGTTTTGTGTGCTGCATTCTGTGGTTAGCCTGTGGAACTACTACGAATCAAGATCAGCTGTTTGTATTTTCATTAGCTCAAACAAAAATGAAAGTCATTAAGGAATACAAGGGAACTTTGAACCCCCGTGGGGCATAGCCCTATAGGATTTTCACAACTTTAATATGCCTGTATGTTACTCAGGACTATCAAGTACCTCTTTGTAAGATTTCAGCTCAATCGGTTCATTAGTTTTCATGTGATCGAAGTTTAGAGTTACGCACAAACATCCATACTTTCACATTTATAATATTAGTATGATAACCTAGTACATTGTTTCCTTATGGTAATGAGGCTAAAGCAGGCCAAATAATTAATCATTTAATTTATTTTGATCTGATTCTTTTAACTTAAAAAATTTCCAATAAATTATTTAAACAAAGAAGTACTTAAAACTAAGAAACCATAAGATTCTCACCATTACTAAAACCTATTCATGGTGTAAAGTAATATACTACCAGAAACTGAATACATTTGTTTAACCTTTTTTCTAGTGAACTCATGACAAAATACATAAAACTTAACAAATCCATCAGCAACGTGGTTTGTTACTCAATAACTTGTTAGGTTTATGTATCCATCATGCAGTGGGTAGAGTTAACGTAATGCCAATTATATGTATGGAATCCAATATAATTATTTAAATAGATAAATTCGTTTTAAACTTTTTATTTTGAAAATAGAGTTTTTTTATATTCATAGCGTCGTGTCATGTAAAATAAATGTTATAAATCTGTATAAAGATCTGAATATTAAACGTTTGTTTAGTTTTAAATTATTTTTATAACCAAAACTACTACAATAGACTATTCTAAAATCAGTTTTATACATTACTACTTTGCACAAAGCATGACATGACGTTATTCAATATGTCGTTTCAATAACTTATAACAAAGTAAAAACTCTATCACTTGAGACTGAGACTCTCGTGGAGATAACAAAGTTCCAACAACAAGCTGAGACGTGCTCAGGAAAACAATGTCCGAGAAACAAACACTGTCTCTTCAAGTTTTAAAAAGTTACTTCAATACTTTCTAAATATATGTTATTAAATATCTTTGTCAATATCATTTAGAAAACATATTGATATTCGAATATAACGATACAATATATATACATAACATATAAAGCCTACGGTTTGTCTGGAAATCTAATGACATTACATTAATAATATTAATGTATTTAAATTGCAATCGAAATATGTTTATTTATCTTATTTTTATCAAAGATATAAATGATTAATTTTCAATTAGGTATTATGAATCGTAAATTATAATGATATAAACCTTAAAATCTACGTGATAAACTCTAAGACTAATTATTGACTGACAAACAACGCGCATCACTAACAGGTGGGTCTATAAGTAGGGTATTGTGCACTGAATCAACAGGTATTATACTATTGAGCCAAGCCGTTTATAATATTAAAATTATTATCTTAAAACAAATTAAACAAATAATTTAATGAAATATGAAAAAATGGAGACTTTATAACCGTTTTGTAGAAACATTGAGTAATGGAATGCGGTTATCTGTATTTACACATCGTCTTGTTTCCTGAGAGATGTAATAGCATAGCATTTGCAAAACAAAACGTTATAAAGGACCATTTGCAAATCCCTCATGAACAACAATCCGATAGATCTTCCTAACTTAATTACAAGTGTCAGTATTAGCCCTCCCTTCAAAACCCAGCTGAAGTTCAACGTATCTATTAATATTGTGTTTGATAATTGTTTTGCACCAACAAGAAATCCATCTAATTGAAATTATGTTAACACTGTGCTGTTATCATGACAAAGCTTAACTTGCAGAATTGTTTAAAGTAAAATATAGCATGTTATAGGCATTATTGTTAAGACTATTGTAGTTGAAATCCTGAAACGCAAACAAAACTGGTTTAAAATTACAGGGTAAATATAAATTCCAATTGTCAATATGTAACATTTTTTCACAGATTGTGTTTGAGAATGGTTTTCTTAAACAAGTTCCAAATCGTGTTTAACGTTACTTAGTTCAGTAAACACTGCTTCTCGTAACTTGTAGCTGATAGTGGTGGGGGCTGTTAACCTTGACAGAATAATGGGTTCTGCCAATAAGCATTTGATTAGCAGAACACATGTTATGCTGTTCCAATTCTACATTGATAAAATAAGCTAACTCTTTTTTGTGTAATATAGTAGCATTTACGGAGATAATAATGCAGTATATATAGATGAAAACATCCATAATACTAATAATGTGTGAATTTACATTGGAATTTTTAATATAACCACTTATTATCTTATCTTATCTTTCTCTATTATGGCGGATGAGGGTGACTACAAGGTCCACATTGTTGATGGGAATCTCTGGATACGAAGGGGTAAAGTTAGCCCCACTGTCCTGTTGGCGCACAGCAAGACGCTTTAGATTGGCACAGCTAAATACCCAATTACCAGAGTGGAATTAAAAACATTCACACTACCGTTTGGCGTAAGGAGCAAATTCTTGGACAATGTGTCAGTTCAAGTGGCGAAACGAATTATTGTTGGTTTAGTCACCATCGCCGCTTATAATGGCGATTTAAAAAAGAATCCATTTAATTTCCAAAATTTCAAAACCAATTACTTCTCACTGTACGTGGATGGTGAACAAGTGCCGTCCAAACTGCTGCAACCACACTATGAAACTGACAAGGGTAAATACGTAATGGCGTATCACAGTCTGTTTTCAGGCTCTGGCTTACACTTTAGTGATGTTGGTAATCTCATAAATAGAGATGATTACGATGATGGCTATTGTCTGATGGCATTCGATCTAATACCTGATATGTCAGCAAGCGACACTACTCATTGGAACCTAGTGCGTAACGGTAGTGTACGTATGGAGATTGGTTTCGACACGGCGCTCACAGAGACAGTCAACTGTTTGGTATAGGCAGAGTTTGAAAACGTTATTGAAATCGATCTCATCGCAATGTAAATGTGTACTTTGGTGGCTAGATCAGCCAGTCAGTCAGTCAGTCAGTGATTAACACTCATACAATATGGAACGTTTACGCAGATTACCGCGAAAAAATTTAGCATCTCCAATTATTTTGGATTAATGACTACATTCTGAAGGAAGTGTGTGTCTTGGAATTGGACAGCGGTACACTGTTGATACATCATGTCGCCAAATCACCATTCAGTCAAGATTTCCTAACACAAGAGAAACTACGTGAAAGTTATTGACTCACTAAACACTGTCACGGCTTGGAATGGGATCACAGCGATATCTGGTATGATGTGTTGGAGGAAAAATTACGAGCATCTATCGCAAAACGCTCGATTGTCTATGTCAAAGGTGTTGGGAAAAAAGAATATGCGCACAGCAATTTTATCACAGATCACTGTGCTACTAATGCCATTAATATCAACGATATTGGTTGTGGATCGCTATCGTCAATCAACAATCTACTATCAACAAGCTCGGTGCGGTGTTGCCATCACAAGACAGCTCACACACGATGCGCCCTAACCAATTGTATCACATTATGTGGTTGGTTATATCTAAGTACAAATATCGATGATACCAGTTCCTGTTTCTGTTTTACTACTGCTTCTGCTACTGACGGTATCGATACAGTAGAATGAACACCATAGAGATCCAAAAGTATCTGTCCAAACTGCCTGTACAGAATGTTGGTAATGAACGCTGCAGATCATTTACCGCATTATATCCAACCATCTACTGCTATGATTGTGATTACTGATCCACACAATGAAGATGGTACTCATTAGGTGGCTTTTTACCTGAACAAGGGACGAGGAATTGAATTATTTGACAGCTACGGCCAACCTTCCCATCTAAAATTCTACCAAGGATTCTTGAGACGCAACACTTGACACTACCTGTACAGCGAGCGTCGCCTTCAAAGTAACAACACTCTGGTCTGTGGCCAATATTGCCTTGTACTGTTGCTTTGTACTTGGTCTGTACTGCCGCACCCACTACGGCATGAAGATTATGGACTTTGTTCAGCTCTTTTATGACCATTCTACTGCTCACAATTTTGCACTGATTAGAAGACTGCAAAAATGGATACCGATTGAACTTTGAAATATTTGCAATAAACTGTGTACTGAGAAAAAATAATCTTGTTATTTTCCACCTCATTTACTTTAGTGTTTAGACTGATATTCAATGAAAAAAAAAAAAAACATTAATGAATATTATTGATTTTTATTAGAGTCTCTTTCTTTACCATTATGTCTAACTTAAGACTAATTTGGGAAAACATTTTAACAAGAATATAAGTGGCTAGATTTATTAATATATGACATTAATGACTCGTGAAATTTTTTTTCAACACATATTACATGAAATTATTTACAACTCTTTACAAAATAGTGACTAGAATATGATAAAATACTCGAAAAAATACATTAATAATAACTCGTGAATTTTTTTTAACGCATGTTACATGGGATAATTATTTACAACCCTTTACAAAATAATGACTAGAATATGATAAAATATATACAATCAATTCGAAAAAGTGACTAGAATAAAACACATTTGAAACTAAAATCCGCACTGCTCACAAGTGTCTTCCCGCCATTTTGTATTTACTCTCATGCGTACTCACTACTCCTACACAGTTAATCACTCTCGTCTTCAATCTCCATCAACACTGCTGGCGGGGACGATGTTGTTGGATTTACTGAAGAAGGTATTGTTGGCGGCGGAAGAAATGGTACAGGTTGTAATGTTGGTGCCGCTGTGGGTATTAGGTAATGTCCCCAGGGAAGAGTGTTGACACCATCCTCCGAGACGACATAACGCTTGTCGTCGAATGGTGCCAACGAACGCTTTGTGACCACAACGGTATAAATAATGGGGTGACGGCTCTGAAAGCGTTTGTTTTTAGTGCTTTTGACTTAGTGCTGAAACAAACACTGTTCATAGTCAGTCACAGTCAACTTTTTTCCACTACGGCACGATTAACACTAAAAACAGCTGATCTTGATTCCTAGTAGTTCCACGGGCCAAACCACAGAATGCAGCACACATAATCGCTTAGTTTTTCTACTCTGAATTTTTCCCCCGTTGCGAAGCACGGAATTAGCAGCTAGTTTAACTATAAAATTTAAATCAGTTGAACGATCGAAGATCTTGGGCAAAGACTGCTTATTTAATACTGAATACATTCTTAGCCAAATATGTTCAAAATAAACTTTGGGTTTTCTTACTGGTAGCTATTTACCAGATTAGTTTAATCAGAGTAGTTTATCCACAAAATTTAAATATATTACAATAATTACGATTACACGTATGCTGTTAAGAAATTAAGAATGAAAGAAAAAGTTTATTATCACACAGGTTTTTAAATTAAACACCGACATCAGTAGGAATAGTAGGCCTAAAGTTGTTTAATTTTGTATATCCGTAATTAAGGAAAGATTGTTTATATTTAATTCGCCCGATTTTTCTGGTCTTTACACGAAAATTGTATAGTATAGTTGAAGGAATCAATGCTTAGAATAATACACGCAGATACTGAGCTGGACAGAGGAGTAAAGGTTAGAGAGACGACCAAACTCAAGAAAAACACCAAGTTGAGTTTTTTTTCGAAAATTGATAACCTCTGGCCATGAATTGTGAACAATAAACCAGTTAAAATTGACTGGTTTCCTCACAACCATCCATGCAAAGTTTCTAGAATTTATTTCTCTGCTTTTTAGTATTTTATTAAGTTCATGACTTGAAATAGATTAAATCCTTTTATCTGGTAAGGTAGTAGGAACAGCCAGTTAAATAGTTTAAAATGCCATTTTTTTAGTTTATAGACTATAGACACTTTTAAACCGTATGAATAAAAGTATAATAAGCTTGGGAAACCTTATTGCAATCAACAGTTGGACATAAAGTTTTAGCATGCAATTAATCTGAAGGACCTGTTTTTGTGATTAATGAAAATGAAGTACTCTAAATAATATTATATTTGTATAATTAAATGTAAAGTTGACTTTGCTATCGTTGAACACTTATAAACTTTAATGTGGAATCTTAATTTGTAACACATTTTATTTTAAAAATAATTGTAATTAAGAAATTAAAATATTTTATTTATTTGATTTACAAATAATAAATAAAAACAATACATTTTTAAAACCAGCTTCACAATTATTGAATTAATGATTGTTCTTGCAAAAGTGGAATCAAATTCCTTATCATTATTGTTTTTACGTGAAACCTGTAGGGTACTCAAAATCAATCTCATCGAGATTAAATATCGCCATAACAAAACAATATTAAAATATTATTAGTATACAGTACAACATGGATTATTTTCAACCTTAGTTTTGTGCCACTTAATAATTAATTTATTTTATTTTTAAGGATGGTTTAGTTTTGCAACATTGTTTTAAGTCTGTGCGATAAATAATACTACATTTTGACACATCATTTGTAATACACCCACAGGCTATTGAATAAAATGCTCACTTTATTACTAAATACAGATTCCAATATAGTCTCGCTGGTTGTTCACTAAGGATACATATCTAATGTATACGTATAGTTTTTATATTCATATGGTTTTTTATAGTATCCGAAATTGTGTTTTGTCAGGTTTTGTGTGATGTATGATTAAAATAATTGATAGCTTGATTGAACATGATAAATTAAATAGAATAATATTTGGACATTCTATTTTTTATAATTATTTACTAGAAAATGTTTAAGAAATGGAATTTTATAATCACTGGATTGTATCTTAGAATGCATGAATGGTAATGTAAATCTTAACGCCTCAAAGGTTCTAGTGGTCTTTAAGAGCAATGCTATATATATGCTACGATATAGGTTATAACACATAAAATTAATGTGGCCGTTTAATATGGGAATAATATTGTTTTTTGCTGATGGCAGAAAAACAAACAGAGGCGCAAGGTTGGTGTAAGCTTGAAAGTTGCTAGGATTTACAAAACCTTTTCAATGGTATACTTTTTGACATACGTTACCATTAGACGTTTTGGAATTTTTGGGATATAGGTATTTTCAATATAAATATTTTTTTAATTTAGATTTTCTAAAACAGAACTGTCATGTAGCATATCAAAGTAAAGCTGAGTTTATCACGATTAAGAAATTTGAGTTAAAAAAAGATACGAATAGTGATTTAGAAAATACAGGGTATTACGTAAATTTCAATATTTTACACCAACATAGCCGCCATTTTGAAATGGCTAAAGATTAGTGAATTCTGGTTTAGCCAAAATATTTCTTTTAACGAGACTTTTCAAATTATTTATTATTTTACCTATGTTTTCATAAGAAAATGTTGAGACTCGAACCCGTGACCTTTTTAGTTTTTGTACATCCTGGACATAGATTTTGATGAAATTATTGTTAATAGATTGCCCACATGCGTTTTAGTGGGGAAGAATTTTGTTTGATGACTTTAAACCAAACCGTTCTTCCGTTATACATGCTGGACGGGTGGTCCGACTCACCCTGTATATACACAGTAGAATAAAAGTATACAACATCTAATTTGTGTTGTGCTTTGTTTTCATTATTACTGGATGGCTGCTTAGTCTGTGTAGAGGTGTGTGTAGATGGGGGCAGTCGAGGCTATTGCGACGTTATCTACAGTCGGTTAAACACTCAAACACAATCTCTACAGCCCCAGCCTGACCCGGAACAAACACAATCAGCTGTTCTCCAGGTTTAGCTAACAACGCAATCAGAATAGTAATTGATTAATTTTGTAAAGAACTTTCATCGAAATTCTATTATAGGTAAAGTAGCATTTAGCCTTTTAAATACAATCCTTGGCAAAGAGAGTCTATAGTTTACGTTAACGTGGTATCGGAACCAAAATTAAATACAGAGAGTGAAATGGGCGTATGTGTTTTAAGAAAAATGCGTTAAGATAATATTGAAAGCATGGAGTACTTTGTAGGCGTAGGCACGTTAAAATGTTTTATAGTAAAACGCTTCTTTGGGTTATAGTAGTACTGAAAGGAATATTTCTACCAACAACTGAAATTAGAAATTACTGAGGAAAACAATACCTATTTTCTCCATGTACTATGTAAAGGAAGAAGTAAGAAGTGCACTTGATTTATGCACCCTGCACAGAAATTCTACTGCTGTCTATTCAGTCCAGTTGTAACCAGCACACCCGGGGTGAAGTTAACTATTTTGGCTTGATATGTAGAGAAACCCTCGGTCCACATTTTGATTCGCCCCGGATTAGTACGTTTTTGATTCGAAATGTCTACCATGACATGGCTTACTTGATTAATTCCTCCATACAATAAATATGATAGGCCTAAAATGATTTTTTACAGTGGTTGTTAAACACCTTATTCTTTTAATGCAAGCATCCTATTTAATTGTATCAATGTTGTCAATTTATTTTATGCTAGCTAAACATGTTCTAAATTGCAGAGTCGAATATTCATTTTAACTAAAATACATTAAATTGAGACATCATAAAATTATAATAAAGTAAGTCTGCAAGGTTAAAGTATTTCGATTGCTGTAAAGAACAAAAGAATGTTACTAACATACAAGGTGGGTAAACAGTAACTAGTTATTAAAAACTGTTATAAATTCTGTAATATTAATGTTGGCAATAATTACATTTTACAGATTATGGCAGTGTGTCATAATACTGAGTTGTTAGCTTCACTAAGGTGCAGGTTTAGAAGTACAGACCTGAAGATAGAAGTGCAGGAATCGGAAAACAAAATTTAAATCATCAACAATATCCAAATTGATTTCCTTCAGAAGAGTCTAAATTACATCCCTGGCCGTTTGAGGAAGTTTGTTAACAATACCGGTACCTCTGTTGAGAAGTAACTAATTATTATGTTTTCTTATGTAGCAAAGCGCATGTACATGTTTTTTGTATAAAAATAACGGTAATTATTACATAATTTACAATAGTTGAACCTAGTTACTTTTTACCTACCCTGTATAACTCAAATTTTTACCTGAATATTGAACTACAATTAAAAAGGGTTGACTGCGGGAAGCTGCTTAGCACCTTAGTGCCGAAATGGCGTTGGAAAGAGGGCAAAAATATGTGAAATAAGGTGGTTTTCTACTTATTTTAAAATATTTTCAAAACCAAAAACTTTTGTGGTTATATACACAACTAAAACACAGATTATGGCAGTGGTTTTATATTACGTTAGATTTGAAAATTATTTAGCCTATTATTGATTTTCTGTGACAAGGAGTTTTTGAACTGTGGATGAGACGAAAGTAAGAGTTCTAATCAACATACTATGTTTAAAGTCACGTAACCTTGTAACCTTCGTAATATCACAGTAACCTTTTGTAGGGATTCTAATAATAGTGCAGTTTGGTATTATCTAAACCAGTGTGATAAACCAGATAAAGCTGTTCGGCTAACCGCCAAACAATGGATCACGGGTGAGGCTACTATTTATCTCCAGCCATCTTCTACATCTCAGCACAGAGATGTTCTCTATGGCCTCAGCCACAGTCCCTCCACTACACTGCTCGGCTCACCACCAAACAATGGATCACGGGTGAGGCTACTATTTATCTCCAGCCATCTTCTACATCTCAGCACAGAGATGTTCTCTATGGCCTCAGCCACAGTCCCTCCACTACACTGTTCGGCTTACCACCAAACAATGGATCACGGGTGAGGCTACTATTTACCTCCAGCCATCTTCTACATCTCAGCACAGAGATGTTCTCTATGGACTCAGCCACAATCCCTCCACTACACTGTTCGGCTCACCGCCAAACAATGGATCACGGGTGAGGCTACTATTTATCTCCAGCCATCTTCTACATCTCAGCACAGAGATGTTCTCTATGGCCTCAGCCACAGTCCCTCCACTACACTGTTCGGCTCACCACCAAACAATGGATCACGGGTGAGGCTACTATTTATCTCCAGCCATCTTCTACATCTCAGCACAGAGATGTTCTCTATGGCCTCAGCCACAGTCCCTCCACTACACTGTTCTATGCTCACATACGCTTATATTGTATCGGGTTTATTATATGTTAATTATTTTAAATCAAAATCAGTTGATTAAACCGTTTAAACTTTTCTAATACGATTTCCTTATACACTATCAGACTTTCAGTCCTTTACATTCTCATAGAAAACCATTGTTACTACAGGTATAACAAATTCCACTCATATCTTCAAATATTTTAACTTTATTCTTTCTATTTATAGTGTGAGTAAATTACTCATTGTTATTTCCTAAAAAAATTAATACGACTTTAAAGATAGTATATTTTCTTATTTAACCTCAGGTTGAAATCTCGTCTCTCAGACCTATGGGATAACCATTCAAAATGTGCACGAAATATTTGACTTAGTCCCTGCATACCTCATAAGCTAGAGGTCTTAGCAGAAACCCCTTATATAGTCAATTTTTTAATACCTAACGTACTTAACAATTTAATATAACCAAAACCGCTCTGAAGTGAACGTTCTCGGACATTTTTTAAAATTAGCTGATAACATTACAATAGTTTGGAATAGTTATTTGCTTGTTAACTCGGAAAAGATCAAAACACAATATCAACTTTATTTTTATGTTTTAAGAATTATTTATTTTAAAATATCACCTCATGTAATCGATAAAACTAGTCTGCCCTTTGACCATACTATACTTGATCCGATCAATACAAAAGTAACATTTTTGGGTATATCGATTGATATTACCTCAGTATTACTTCCATAGATAAAAGGTGGCTGTGAAGTTGGACGTAGGATTGTTTGTTCTTCTTAGACTGCCATCACTTACAAGCCCAGATGTTTTGCTCACCGTTTATTATCCACTTTGTTATTCACAACTGTCTTATGCAGTTGCTGTCTGGGTACCTGAAAATGCACAAAGCAGATCTACATTTTTCTAAAAAATATAGTTAAACTTGCATTTCACCTCAAACCTAAGGAATAACATAAATGTTTCTCAGGAGCAGGACTACTTATTTTTCCATGTACTTATATTTTCCCACAGCTCTTTTTCTAGGACGACATTTGTTTTATTTCAGAAACTAATGCCTCAGTATCAATGACAATGTTAAATGGAAGCAGGTTTATCTTTCCCCACCATAACATTTAATAAAAAAAATCAGATATTTAATTATTCACTGATTTTATTAAACCCCCCCCCCCCCACCAACTACCTCAGTATGTAAGAAAGTTATATTATGTTTAAGAGTTTATACTAAGGAGTACAAGATTTTTAAGTGATATTATAGTTTTTTAGAAATGATTAATGAGACAACTATTTAATTAGCATATTACGTGTTGTTAACACGCAAAATGTTTTTACTTACTGGATGTACTAAAATACTTCTTAGAACACTTAAAAATATGTTTACACGTGTACGGTAAACACATATCAGACGGTAACAATATACAGGGTGTCTCACGTAAGGTGTCTCAAACCGATTGCATACGAACCACTTGACCCAAAAGGATTAAATCAAATTATTTCCCACTAAATTGACCCAAAGGAGTAACGTAAAAATAGTTTTAACTTGTTTATAATACAAGGTGACCCAAAAACTGAGTGTCACTAGTTCGAATATCGGAATTTTCAATATAAACATAGGTTACTCCATATTTCACATATTATACACCATTTTGAAGCCCGATAACAGACAACTATTTCGTGAAAACAGAACTCACTTATCTTCATCCATTTCAAAATGTCGGCCATTTTAGCAAAAATATGATCATTTAAGTAATACCTTGTATCTGCTAATTCACAACACATATTTTGCCTGGTCAGGTTTCTGACCCATGGGCTTTGTGTTTGTTTATTTCCCGCATGAATTAGCACCAATTCAACAATTCTTCCCTTCCTGTCTAATTTAATTTTGTTATTTGATTAAAGATTAACGTCTTGTGTTATGGATCCGCGTTTCTGAAATTTTATCAGGAAGTTTTGGCTTTTTGGTTAATTTAAAAGATTAAACTTATGCCAACGTAATATTATTGTACCTATAAGTGTAACATCCTGTTAAATTTATTTTTATCACATTTTTTATGGCACCTTTTTTAGAAATGCACTTTAAACAGACAAGATCCTTTCACTCACTCTAATTTACAAAATGCATTAAAATAACTGCAAGGAATGAGACCTAAACGAAATATGCATTCCTTAACCTATTTCACCAGTGAGTTTAGTTATATTCGGCAGCAAGCGGATTCCCGAAATAAGTGAATTCGGATGTTTTGCCGGCCTGGATTTTCTACCTGTTTCGGGGTTGGTGAATTTCGATGTCTTGACCGACCTTCAAACTATTGAGAATTTGGATACGGCCACAACCACAAACCTAACCCCCTCGTCAAGAAGACTGGATATCCTGACTGGAGTTGGGTATCTTGACGATTCCAACGCCACTTCGGCCAGTTGGAAGCTACGCAAACAAGGTAGGTAGGTGCAAGGACGCCATTTTGGTTCTGTTATTTCTATCATTGGCCTGACGATGACCGGTGTGACTGGTCGAAATCGATAGCCTTGTACCAATGTTGTGTACCTTGTGATATGTGAATACAGTATAAGTGTAAATATATTTGTAAGTGTTGTTAGACGTCTTTCACTACGTACCGTAGTTACTACGGGTAGTTGACATGCTCAATACTTGGAATATGTTGAATGACAAAGTTATTTTATCTGATTTGATTCACAAAATATGATGTACTTCACTTATTTTCGGCATCCGTGTCCTTTATGGGCAAAGGATCTCTCATAGTTCCGATATTTTTGGGCACATCTACCACTCTTCAATGCAGAGGAGTAGGATTAGGGAATGGATTTATGAACTCCCCAATACTGTTCTAGGAAAATAAAAACTACAAATTTAATAGAAATGATTTTAATACGTCTTTAAATTTTGAAATTGATTGATCTTTGTTATTGTTGTCAGCAAAGTATGGTACAATTTTAAGCCTATATAGTTAGGTTTTTTCAAATATCATGAGTTTATTTTTCTAAGCAAAATCTGTTATATTCCTAGCGTGATAACTTTGCCTATTGAGGTTATTATTTTCTATTATGTCATGAATCTGATTCTTTTTTACATAACAAATTTATTCTATAATGAAAATGTTTGGTACATATAGTACATTTAATTGTTTTTAAATATATTTGAAATATGAAAACGTTTCCATATCTTGTTTTTGAGTTTTAGTTGTATAAAGGTTTAGTGTAACTAAGATTTTAGTGAAAGAATAATCGATTACTTTTTATAAATTTACATTTGTTTTACAAATAATATAAAATTATTTACATATTGAATACCATGATGTATATGAATTTCTATACTAAAATTGTATTATTGTTACAGCTTATATCAGATCATCAGGTTAACTGATGTTATTTATTCCGTCGTTTGTTTCTATTGTTATTAAAGGCCTAATTTCAGTTAATAATTATAATGACATGTATATTTGCACCAATGGATGTTTTCACATTTTATTTCTGTAACGAAATATAACCAGTATCAGCAGGTAACGAGAGTTTTGCATCATTTAACTGTTATTTGAAACATTACTAATGAACAAGTTCCGCGAATGCCGAATCGCAGTTTATAATTAAACGACAAAACTTTCATTGTCGAGCACAACAGTTAATCTACAACTCGGCCGTTGTGGAAGACTGACGGCGCGATCCTACCTCGGCTCGACATGTAATACTAGTAGAGAAGAACTGCCGGGGAGGGGCCGTAATCGGCGCTTTTTTCCCATGTTATTCTTATGGGGAGCCGTTTTTGGACCGACACCAGCTCCCGCCTTACACAAGTTTCCTTGTTAGCCTGTACTAATGTCCAACCCTTGCCTATATTAAATATATTTTCCCAATCCCCATCCCTCCTCTATATTTTTTAAAATTAATTTTCAAATTCAGGCTAAAAAACTATCTTTAGTGTTTATGGTCCGATTTGTCTGCAATTTGGATATGTTATTGTCCTAGGCAAGTGTTTTAATAAATTCCACTTACATTTCCCAAATTCACTATAACGGTCAAATTAAAAAATATTTTTTGAAAAATACTGCCAATTGCCACCTTCTTTATTAACTGTCCGATTTGTCTTCAATTTGGATATGTTATTGTCCTAGGCAAGTGGTTTAATAAATTCCACTTACATATCCCAAATTCACTATTACGGTCAAATTAAAAAATATTTTTGAAAAATACTGCCAATTGCCAACTTCTTTATTTACTGTCCGATTTATTTAAAATTTGGATATGCTATTGACCTAGGCAAGTGTTTTAATAAATTCCACTTACATATCCCAAATTCACTATTACGGTCAAATTAAAAAATATTTTTGAAAAAATACTGCCAATTGCCAACTTCTTTATTTACTGTCCGATTTGTTTAAAATTTAGATATGTTATTGTCCTAGGCAAGTGTTTTAATAAATTCCACTTACATTTCCCAAATTCACTATTACGGTCAAATTAAAAAATATTTTTGAAAAATACTGCCAATTGCCAACTTCTTTATTTACTGTCCGATTTGTTTAAAATTTGGATATGTTATTGTTATAGGCAAGTGTTTTAATAAATTAGCCTTACATTTCCCAAATTCACTATTACAGTCAAATAAAAAAATATTTTTGAAAAATACTGCCAATTGCCAACTTCTTTATTTACTGTCCGATTTGTTTAAAATTTGGATATGTTATTGTTGTAGGCTAGTGTATATGCACCATCCACATTTTACAAATATTGCGGTTAAATTTTAAAAAAATTGGAAAAATACTGCCAATTGGCAACTTCTTTATTTATGGTCTGATTTGTTTAAAATTTATATATGTCATTATTCTAGGCTAGTGTATATGTACCATCCACATTTGACAAATTAACTATAATGGTCAAATTTAAAAAATATTTTGAAATATATACTAACAATTTCAAACTTCTTTATTTACTGTCTGATTTATTTTCGGATATGTTATAGCTCTTATATAGGTAACAAGACCACACTACCACACGTTCCACTACCCCCTATAATACAGTATTTTGTCTTTTTTGTTTGTTTATTTTGCTGTAATCCCAAAACTGACTTTGCTGTTTATTGTCCGATTTGCCTACACTTTGGATATTGTCCTAAGCATTTATTGTCTGATTTATTTTTGGATATGTTATAGCCCCCAACTATTATATCTAAAATTACAATATTATTTCCACCTATAATACAGTTGATGTGTTGTTTGTTTTGCCGCAACCTAAAAACTAACATTGGTATTTGTGTTTTTACAAAACTATATTTTGTAAATTACTACCAATAACTCCTTTATTTACTTTTCGACTTGTTATATCCCCTTATATCTAAATTTACCGTATATTTTTTCCCTTTTAGTGCTGTTTTGTCGTAACCAAACTTTGGATATGACTGCAATATATTACTGGCCATTGCATAAGTAAATACCCCATTTCCAAATTCACTATTACGGTTGGATTAAAAAAAATAAATACAAGCTTATTATATACATCCAGCTGATAAGTAATATATATCTACAAAATATTTATGGTCAGAACTGCCTAAATTTTGGATATGTTTTAAGCCAATGCGATAGCAAAAAATAAATTTTTAAAACCCAAAACAACTAAACACAAAACACTAATCTTTCTTTGTGCTTGTTTGGAGTAGTCTTTATTTTATCCAACTTAATTTCAATTTTGTAGTTAAAATCAAACTTCCCACATTCTAGCTCCCTTTCCAGCCAGTGGTTGGAGACATAAAGGTTACGAATATTTTCAAACTGTACAATATATCTTTTTCCACCCCTATGTTGGACTTGTTTAATAGCGCTTATTAATAATTCCGCACCATCTTCCAAATCCTCCAGTCTACTACATTCTTTAAATTTAATATTGCCTTTAATATCTTGCATCTCTATGTCTTCTTGTCCAACATCATCTCACACATTGTTATGGAAACTTAGGTTTTCTATTTTTGGAAAGGAATTACCATAAAATGTTGTGGTTCCGTTAGTGTTAAAGCTTGCAAGTGGCTCGTTGGTAGGTAGGTAAATAATGTCCAAATCACCAGTATATGGCAACACGCTATAACCTTCCCTATTCTTATTTATCTGTATAAACACAGTTTTACAGACACCTTTAACATAGTATACACCCCTCTGTCCATCCTTTTCTGCCAACACCCCCACAAACTTGTTGTTTACTACAAACGCATACACCATATAATGTCCATAATGCTCTAGATCCTCCCAACGTCGCAGGAAGTAATCTTTTAATTTATTCTCTCTTTCCCTTCTTTCTTGTTCTTTAGCCAACTGTGCTTTGTATTCCTCTGCAACAGTATTTTCCACATATTCCAATTTACGCTTATTACTGTCGATGTCTTCTAATTCCAATTTCCTCTTTTTGGAACAACTCTCTAAGAAAGGCTTGGAAAGTGGCTCTATTTCTTTAATAGTGTATGGGTACAGTTTATTGGTCCGGCTTCTTAAAACGTAGGGAGTAAGGTTAGGACTTTCCACTAAGCCTAATTCTTCTAAATTGATGTGTTTAGTGGAGAAAGGTGTATTTGATTTTGTAAAACATGTGCCCCCAGATTTGATGTAACACTTATGCTTTACACTTATGGCATCAGGAAACTCCTCTATTACCTCCACATAGTTAGTTGGTAAACAGTTAAAGCTAAATGCAGATAGAGCATACTTTATTAACTTTTCCCTTTGTGTACTATCTTTTGGCAGTTTTAGTTGTACTCCAGTTATCTTTTTCGTATTACTATTACCCCAATATGCGTATTGTAATAAATCGTTAAACACTAAACAACAACTGTTTTGTAATTGATTGGCAACTTTCACCCACATCTTATGCAGAGGTACAGCATAGAATGGAGCATTTTGGAAGTACCTTTTGTTGTCTTCTATTAGACTTAAACAATCTCTTAAAGGTTCAAACCCTTTACCAAAACCTCTACAATAGTTATAGATTGTTGCCTCTAACCTTGTTATTCCATTCTCTCTAGATAGTTTAGACGAGAACGTTTCTTTTAGTCTCGCATCTGGACAGTTTACAAAGTTTATTATATGGTTTCCTATACTTTTAACTACTCCAGGGCTTGTAATCTGGCATATAAATTTATTATATATTTTTACCCTGCTATTTACATTAAACCATGTTAAACAGTCTTTACTAACATGGAAATTATCTACAATAACATTATATCCATTCTTGTACTCCCCTTGGTAGCAAAAGTTAAAGTTTTCTGTAAGATATTGGCACATTTCCTCTTTATTAAATATTCCAGCCAAATCTAGTGTTATATCGAAATCCATAAGATAGTGCATTTCTTTTTCCAGATCTTGCAGTATCTTTGGAAGGTCTTCCAACAAATCCTTAATTTTAACATTTGCAAGCTCTATTTTATAGGGAATTGCTATAGGATCATCGTACTTTTGTTTAATTTGGTCAATATCCTTCTTTATTATTTGTAACACACCCTCGCTTTGGACCCCAGAGGACCTCTCCAAGGAGAATGGTAGTTTGGCCACAACACCATGTCGAGCTAAAGAGAACTTTTTAAATATTCCTCGTAAGTAGCTATTATACGAGCCACATATTTCCTTCTTAACTTTAAATTTATTCCGAACGCCCCCATCACAATCCGTAACATTGGTTATCTTAACTAACATTAAGTTATCACAAAACGCATCCGTTATAGATGTTAAGTTATTTAATTTTGGTTCGCCCTCGCAATAGTTTATATTACCTATGTCTGTAAGAAGGTTATTATTACGGAGATTTTCTAATAAAAACCATATACCGAATCTTTCGTTAGTAGGTTTAATACAATTTCCCAATAAATGGCTAACAGAGTACATTTCTTTTATACAAAAAAAGTAGCGGAAACATGTAAACAGGACAGATTACACTATAGGTATATATGTGTTGTAAATATATGGATATTGTATATAAACATAGGCGAGCGGTAAGTGTAACATGTACGTGGACACCTAGACCCATGTGCAAATACAGATACGCACATTCTACAAGACCTGTACATAGATCTGTTGTATAAGCAGCAGAATAGACGTCTCACCCATTGTGTTGTTGTAAAGTAAAACATAAATGTAAATTGTGCTGGATACAACCGGCCAAATATTAGACAGGAAATGTGTTGGAAGTGTATTGCCAAATAGTAAGACAAATCACATAGTGCAGCATGTACGCAATCCATTACTATTTAGACAAAGGTCAGTATTGGTACAACATCCGATATATTAGCTAAACCCAGTCCAAACATTGTGTCCTCAAAATGTTATGATTGTGTTAAATTTGTTTATATTACATATATTTCTTACACAGTTTACAAACTGTTTTTTGTGTCAGTTAACAGAACCTGTAAAGTTGTGTTAAATGGCTGTAAACCAGTATCTGTGCCTGTGTCCAAATGTGTTGGAGTGTGTTATTTATTGTGTCTCTGCATTCGTGTTGTTTTATAAACTTTAAATATTACTATGTCCTTATACTCTTACTATTTCTGTTACTATAATATTAATTTTTTACTGTTTGTTTTCCAAGTTTGATTGTGGATTTAGCTAATATATCGGATGTTGTACCAATACTGACCTTTGTCTAAATAGTAATGGATTGCGTACATGCTGCACTATGTGATTTGTCTTACTATTTGATAATACACTTCCAACACATTTCCTGTCTAATATTTGGCCGGTGGTATCCAGCACAATTTACATTTACGTTTTACTTTACAACAACACAATGGGTGAGACGTCTATTCTGCTGCTTATACAACAGATCTATGTACAGGTCTTGTAGAATGTGCGTATCTGTATTTGCACATGGGTCTAGGTGTCCACGTACATGTTACACTTACCGCTCGCCTATGTTTATATACAATATCCATATATTTACAACACATATATACCTATAGCGTAATCTGTCCTGTTTACATGTTTCCGCTACTTTTTTTGTATAAAAGAAATGTACTCTGTTAGCCATTTATTGGGAAATTGTATTAAACCTACTAACGAAAGATTCGGTATATGGTTTTTATTAGAAAATCTCCGTAATAATAACCTTCTTACAGACATAGGTAATATAAACTATTGCGAGGGCGAACCAAAATTAAATAACTTAACATCTATAACGGATGCGTTTTGTGATAACTTAATGTTAGTTAAGATAACCAATGTTACGGATTGTGATGGGGACGTTCGGAATAAATTTAAAGTTAAGAAGGAAATATGTGGCTCGTTTAATAGCTACTTACGAGGAATATTTAAAAAGTTCTCTTTAGCTCGACATGGTGTTGTGGCCAAACTACCATTCTCCTTGGAGAGGTCCTCTGGGGTCCAAAGCGAGGGTGTGTTACAAATAATAAAGAAGGATATTGACCAAATTAAACAAAAGTACGATGATCCTATAGCAATTCCCTATAAAATAGAGCTTGCAAATGTTAAAATTAAGGATTTGTTGGAAGACCTTCCAAAGATACTGCAAGATCTGGAAAAAGAAATGTACTATCTTATGGATTTCGATATAACACTAGATTTGGCTGGAATATTTAATAAAGAGGAAATGTGCCAATATCTTACAGAAAGCTTTAACTTTTGCTACCAAGGGGAGTACAAGAATGGATATAATGTTATTGTAGATAATTTCCATGTTAGTAAAGACTGTTTAACATGGTTTAATGTAAATAGCAGGGTAAAAATATATAATAAATTTATATGCCAGATTACAAGCCCTGGAGTAGTTAAAAGTATAGGAAACCATATAATAAACTTTGTAAACTGTCCAGATGCGAGACTAAAAGAAACGTTCTCGTCTAAACTATCTAGAGAGAATGGAATAACAAGGTTAGAGGCAACAATCTATAACTATTGTAGAGGTTTTGGTAAAGGGTTTGAACCTTTAAGAGATTGTTTAAGTCTAATAGAAGACAACAAAAGGTACTTCCAAAATGCTCCATTCTATGCTGTACCTCTGCATAAGATGTGGGTGAAAGTTGCCAATCAATTACAAAAAAGTTGTTGTTTAGTGTTTAACGATTTATTACAATACGCATATTGGGGTAATAGTAATACGAAAAAGATAACTGGAGTACAACTAAAACTGCCAAAAGATAGTACACAAAGGGAAAAGTTAATAAAGTATGCTCTATCTGCATTTAGCTTTAACTGTTTACCAACTAACTATGTGGAGGTAATAGAGGAGTTTCCTGATGCCATAAGTGTAAAGCATAAGTGTTACATCAAATCTGGGGGCACATGTTTTACAAAATCAAATACACCTTTCTCCACTATACCTAAACACATCAATTTAGAAGAATTAGGCTTAGTGGAAAGTCCTAACCTTACTCCCTACGTTTTAAGAAACCGGACCAATAAACTGTACCCATACACTATTAAAGAAATAGAGCCACTTTCCAAGCCTTTCTTAGAGAGTTGTTCCAAAAAGAGGAAATTGGAATTAGAAGACATCGACAGTAATAAGCGTAAATTGGAATATGTGGAAAATACTGTTGCAGAGGAATACAAAGCACAGTTGGCTAAAGAACAAGAAAGAAGGGAAAGAGAGAATAAATTAAAAGATTACTTCCTGCGACGTTGGGAGGATCTAGAGCATTATGGACATTATATGGTGTATGCGTTTGTAGTAAACAACAAGTTTGTGGGGGTGTTGGCAGAAAAGGATGGACAGAGGGGTGTATACTATGTTAAAGGTGTCTGTAAAACTGTGTTTATACAGATAAATAAGAATAGGGAAGGTTATAGCGTGTTGCCATATACTGGTGATTTGGACATTATTTACCTACCTACCAACGAGCCACTTGCAAGCTTTAACACTAACGGAACCACAACATTTTATGGTAATTCCTTTCCAAAAATAGAAAACCTAAGTTTCCATAACAATGTGTGGGATGATGTTGGACAAGAAGACATAGAGATGCAAGATATTAAAGGCAATATTAAATTTAAAGAATGTAGTAGACTGGAGGATTTGGAAGATGGTGCGGAATTATTAATAAGCGCTATTAAACAAGTCCAACATAGGGGTGGAAAAAGATATATTGTACAGTTTGAAAATATTCGTAACCTTTATGTCTCCAACCACTGGCTGGAAAGGGAGCTAGAATGTGGGAAGTTTGGTTTTAACTACAAAATTAAAATTAAGTTGGATAAAATAAAGACTACTCCAAACAAGCACAAAGAAAGATTAGTGTTTTGTGTTTAGTTGTTTTGGGTTTTAAAAATTTATTTTTTGCTATCGCATTGGCTTAAAACATATCCAAAATTTAGGCAGTTCTGACCATAAATATTTTGTAGATATATATTACTTATCAGCTGGATGTATATAATAAGCTTGTATTTATTTTTTTTAATCCAACCGTAATAGTGAATTTGGAAATGGGGTATTTACTTATGCAATGGCCAGTAATATATTGCAGTCATATCCAAAGTTTGGTTACGACAAAACAGCACTAAAAGGGAAAAAATATACGGTAAATTTAGATATAAGGGGATATAACAAGTCGAAAAGTAAATAAAGGAGTTATTGGTAGTAATTTACAAAATATAGTTTTGTAAAAACACAAATACCAATGTTAGTTTTTAGGTTGCGGCAAAACAAACAACACATCAACTGTATTATAGGTGGAAATAATATTGTAATTTTAGATATAATAGTTGGGGGCTATAACATATCCAAAAATAAATCAGACAATAAATGCTTAGGACAATATCCAAAGTGTAGGCAAATCGGACAATAAACAGCAAAGTCAGTTTTGGGATTACAGCAAAATAAACAAACAAAAAAGACAAAATACTGTATTATAGGGGGTAGTGGAACGTGTGGTAGTGTGGTCTTGTTACCTATATAAGAGCTATAACATATCCGAAAATAAATCAGACAGTAAATAAAGAAGTTTGAAATTGTTAGTATATTTTTCAAAATATTTTTTAAATTTGACCATTATAGTTAATTTGTCAAATGTGGATGGTACATATACACTAGCCTAGAATAATGACATATATAAATTTTAAACAAATCAGACCATAAATAAAGAAGTTGCCAATTGGCATATTTTTCCAATTTTTTTAAAATTTAACCGCAATATTTGTAAAATGTGGATGGTGCATATACACTAGCCTACAACAATAACATATCCAAATTTTAAACAAATCGGACAGTAAATAAAGAAGTTGGCAATTGGCAGTATTTTTCAAAAATATTTTTTAATTTGACTGTAATAGTGAATTTGGGAAATGTAAGGCTAATTTATTAAAACACTTGCCTATAACAATAACATATCTAAATTTTAAACAAATCAGACAGTAAATAAAGAAGTTGGCAATAGGCAGTATTTTTCAAAAATATTTTTTAATTTGACCGTAATAGTGAATTTGGGAAATGTAAGTGGAATTTATTAAAACACTTGCCTAGGACAATAACATATCTAAATTTTAAACAAATCGGACAGTAAATAAAGAAGTTGGCAATTGGCAGTATTTTTCAAAAATATTTTTTAATTTGACCGTAATAGTGAATTTGGGATATGTAAGTGGAATTTATTAAACCACTTGCCTAGGACAATAACATATCCAAATTGAAGACAAATCGGACAGTTAATAAAGAAGGTGGCAATTGGCACTATAGTATTTTTCAAAAAATATTTGTTAATTTGACCGTTATAGTGAATTTGGGAAATGTAAGTGGAATTTATTAAAACACTTGCCTAGGACAATAACATATCCAAATTGCAGACAAATCGGACCATAAACACTAAAGATAGTTTTTTAGCCTGAATTTGAAAATTAATTTTAAAAAATATAGAGGAGGGATGGGGATTGGGAAAATATATTTAATATAGGCAAGGGTTGGACATTAGTACAGGCTAACAAGGAAACTTGTGTAAGGCGGGAGCTGGTGTCGGTCCAAAAACGGCTCCCCATAAGAATAACATGGGAAAAAAGTGCCGATTACGGCCCCTCCCCGGCAGTTCTTCTCTACTAATACTTTATATGGCATTAACACGTCAACTAACTCTTGGCTAGTCAAGGAAAAAATATTTTTTTTTTTTACTAATATATTATCTAATACTGAAACCATTTAACTACAATTAATATAGTTTTAGCAATATTTAGTGCAACATATATTATTCGTTCTTTGTGAATTATTAGTTACTTAATTTAATGTTCCATGGGTTATCTACATTTGTTAGTGAATTTACAGTAACAATAATACATTGCGATTAAAATAGTTTTATATATTCTACTAGACGCCATAGGCCCCTGATTCACTCTTTGGCTTTGCATTCTGTGGTTAACCTTTTAAAGGTTTATGCAATCATCTAGTCAAATAATTGACGTGCCCATAAGAAGGCAATTAATTGGAGCTTCGACAACCTGTGGGGAAGCCCTAGGGTTGGATCGGAAAATGTTTTCTTAGTGCTCCCATATTATGCTATATAAGGAATTCCCGTGCACAATTCACGCTACTAGGCTAGTTCACTGGTTAAGGTTGTGCGCTTCCTGTCAGTTTAATTAAGTAGATATTCAATTCTTCTTCTTGTTTTCTTATAAGATAAGATGCAAAATTTATTGTTACTGTGAATAAAACCATTTAAGTTTGTTAAGTTGTACACATTATTTACACATAAATATTTTCGAAAATGTTGACTTTTTATATTCAATAACGTCAACTCAAAGGAAGAATTGTTCTTGTATTCGTAAAAACAGTGGTGTGTTTTTTTATATTAAATTATAGATTGTCGGTTCTAAAGGGAATCTCATTTCCATGTAAACCTACTCTCCGTTACGGTCGAGCTGAAAATTAGTTTTAGCGTTCGATAGTAGAACTTTGGTTTTTTTGTATCAAACTACTAATTCAGCGTTTATCTTTTTATTAGTGTATCAGTTAACATATAATTGACTGTTTTGGTTATTATTTAGGAGAAATGCGTATCTTCGTAAGTGAATGATGTTCCAAATGTTTAATTATAAGTGTTTAGTTCTTAAATTAATAAAGTGTGTTAAACTTTAATATTTTGTATTTCCGAATTATTTTATTTACTTTAGTTATAAGAAACTGTCCGCAAATAAAATGTAAAATCGAAATAATTTTCAAGTGTGAGAAAGAGAGAGGGAAAACGTCTAGAATTCCATCGTTGCTATGCAACCAGACCAAATCTAGGAACCCATTGGTCAGAGATTTTAAAATATCGAAAAGTACTGTACCTCGAGTCAGTCGCAATTTCGTCTCCGCTTGTTTAAGACAGCTACCGCTATTTTGAAAAACCCGCTCTTTGTTTAGTTTCAATCCCTAAAGTATGTCATAAAATTGTAAAATATTTAAACTTTATTAATTTGTATTCTCAAATAAACTCTTAATTTATTTAATCAATTAAAAGTGTTCTTATCACAGTGTTTTGCAGACTGTATAGTGTCTTCTTCGAGACCTTCTTGTGCGCGATCAAGAAATCGCCTTCAAACCGCGCTGCCACGAATGGACTTTATTATGTCACACACCGATTTTGGGAGTTCAAAATAATAATAATGCCGGTTGGGAAACAAAATTACTATTTATTCAAACTTAACTTTACAACAACTAATCTAGAACAATTTAAACGTCGTTAACAATAGGTATATCCGCGGTTAAAATACAATAATTAAGGTTACATTAAATTTAGAAAGAAAACACAAATTAATAATTTAACAGGGGGAGGCAGCGCGACGCGTGTTAATTACATCGTGACTTCTTAGGGACTGGGGCGAATCTCACGTCTTCTTCCCCAATGCTGAAGCTGCCCATCCAATCAGAAAACAGTTTAGCACGTGACGTCACGGGAACACTTCATTGACAAGTGCTGCAGCCAAACGATCACTCAGGCCGGTACTCAAACTAAGAGGTACTGAAAACGTGCTCTGAGGTTGGCGCTGAGAGAGGAAATGCTGACACTTGCATTCCTGCTGATATCAACGCCCGGCCGGGACCGTGGGAGCATCTAAGCTGAGATTAGCTTGGAGCAAATACCCTAGCGTCTGGTGGTTGATTTAATATTTTGTACCAGCCAACTCTTTAAAATGAAATAATGAATGAAATAATTGAAATAATGTTAAGAGCACCGTTCCTCTTTCTCATTATAGATTTTAGTGACTGTAGAAATTTAATTATTACGAACGTTAAACTGTAATTATTTAATTACAGTGTCGTATTAATGGCTTTTAACAGTCTAGGGATTTTGGGCCGTCATACCCCCCTCACCCTTAGACCATGCTGTCCCCAGCATGAGGTAACAGCAGATTGCCAAGTCCAACTTCTCTCAATGTTAGGAGAGTATACATCCGTCTTCCGTTGGCTGGTCAGTGATCAGGAAACTTCTAACTCCAGACAGCTAACCTCAACTCTCTCCGCAAAAAAAATATTTAGGCCTAACTTCAACTTTTGTTTTACAAAAAAAAACTTGAATTGTCACCGGTCCGCATTTGCCTCTCCCTTTACAAAATATATCTCAAAAATATCCCAATCAAAACATCTCAAAAGTCAAAGTTAAACAAACAAAACAACACAAAAAAAACTAAAATGTCTCATTTCACAAGGAAAAAAGTTACCTAAACTTAAACACAAAAACACAACACGCATTCCCATCTAAACAGACCATTACAACATTACAGAATACATTGCTCATGAATTTATCCATAGCTTCACACAGCTAAAGGTGAAGTGAAAATATTTACTAGAGGGCATTAACCCACCCTCTCTCTATGACGAGAGTATTACAGTCGTCTCCAAAAACAAAAATCTACCATGCCATCGCTAGAAGATACGTCACTGAGTTTAATTATGTGTATTTAAAACCAATTGGTTAATTTTTCTTAGTATCTGCACAGGGTATGAATTATTATATTTCAAAATTCGACAGAGGGTAATTGAGTTCAGCACTTTTTGAGAATTTTAGAACGCTACTTGCCCGCTATGGTGAAGCCGCACGGGTTTTCACTTGGGGCCGGTATTACACTCTGTCACCCCTTCGGTAGTAACGGATCTTCCAACGTAAGGTCAAAAATTAGCAAATGAAAATGTACTTCTAACCTAACACACCCTTTCCCAAGCTATAGTGTGTACACTAATTAACTTGTATACACATTTCGAAATAGCCAAGTAACATATTGACACCAAGAAAAAAAAAACTGTTCACCAATCCAATAATTGTTCATAAATTCTGGTGGTACTCCACCCACTATCGGCCAAAGCCTCAAAAACACTTGAAAATTACCAATAATTAATCAAATATACAATCGAATAATCAATACGATAGAAAGAATTATTAACTAATCTTTAACACAACCTCACTTGCAGTAGGCCTGGTAGCGACACAACACTGTCTTGCTAACGGGGTCCGGAAAATCCCTCAGCAAGGCATTTTCTGTCGTACTCTTGACTGACTATACACTAACTATTTGTAAATTTCACGTTTCTTTAAATTTTGAAAACTCATTCAGGCTGGCTCCCGGGTGCCTACAGTCCAGTCAGGGAGTTGAAGGGAAGGGGGCTATTAGGTGGTGGGAAGTGTGTGCATTACCTTCCTGTGGACACCAGTTGGGCCAGTGAGTCCTTTACCCTTCTTGGGATATACTACTACCGTTAGTTGGATCGCTTCGAATAATAATTTAAAAAAAGTTGCCATTACCAGCCCGCAGATATTACACCATTCTTTGAAACACACAACAATACATACCGGTATGCAAAGATAATTAACGCTACACATACATGTACAAATACATGATACACAAATAGGCAATTGCACAACAATCAGAGGGGGATCCCCAGTCCTTTCGCCATCGCGTCCTCGCGGAGACAAGTCCAGGGTACTCGCTTCTTCACAGCGTAGTACGTGACTTCTTGATCGCGGTCGAAAGTCTATGTTTCTTAAATACCTTTCACTAACTTAAAGTATCCCGGGCCCGTAATTCACTTCTTGTCACATCTTACCGCACGGTCAGCCTAACATTAGCTGCGCTCGTGGAACTGTCGTGCTCTGCTTCCGGTGCACGATCCGCTACCAATTCGACAGTAGGGTACCATCTCTCCGAGGTTCTGAAGTGGCGACTCTGTCTGCGCAGCCTACGGGCGCTGTACACGGCCTCTCAGGGTGACATGGAGCAGGTCGGCAACTTGAATTCTCCATCTCAAACCTACAAAGACAACTGTGATTACCACAATAACAGAAAGGCCGCCCCACATGTCCTACTCAACCATGCGGGTGCCAGCATAATGGACTCTAAGGTGCTGTAAAGTACTCTCCAAGGAATACCCCTTTACGCTAGGTGCCAAGCTGATCACCTAGTCCCTGCAGGACCTTCAAGGTGGCATTCACATCGATATTCCTCAACTTGGTCTCTTCGTCAGAGAGCATCGACTTCAAATCAAGAACAAAACTTTACTCATATGACCGACATGAGTGTTGCTGCCGTGTATACGGGCAGGCACCTTAAACTCATCACTAATAACGTCGCATTTTATTACGCCTCGAAGATCACTCCAACTCCACTCAACTGCATGGTGGTCAGGTTGATCTTTACGCCATTCTCATAACAGTTCAGAGTTACCTTACAGGGCTCTGAAGCACTATGCACCCATCAATCTCAGGAAAAAACACTTTTCCACAAACGCTGGAATACAAGGAGCTGCCGATAAATCGGGCAGGCATCCGATCCGGCAGTGATCGAATCACACCGATCACTTCAGTCTCTTCAACAGAGAGCATATGACTTAGAAAAGTCAGAAATCACAACTTCACATTCCGATCCGACAGGAGTATACTGCTGCCGTTTGCACGGGCAGGCAATATTGAACTCATCATAAATAACAACCCCTCTATACGGGTCAAACACATCACGTTAAACATTGACCACAAATCAAAAGCCAGCACCCAAGTTACTCGGCCTACACGAGTATACTGCTGCCATTTACACCGGCAGGCAATATTGGACTCATCAGTTGCTACGACAAACATCTATTTTTTTTAGAGGGAGGCCCATTCGACGTCATAATTTCAATGGGGCATTTCCCCCAAAACAAACTCAAATAGACCAAAATAACAGGCCCAGAAGACCATCGGCTGGATTACTCGTACCACCCCTTAGTAAACACGCAACCATCAACCTCCGCTTTGCCGGCTGTACAGGCGAATTGCGCTGCACAGGCTGGGATTTCTACAGAACAGCTTGCCATAGCACAAGCAAAACATAATTTACTCCCCATTCCCGTTTGCTTTTATTAAATTTTCGTTCTCTTCAAAGTCTGGCCAAGAATAGCATGAGTTAGCAAGCATATTCCCAGAGCAGAGCACACATTTTGGAATTCTATTTAAAAAAACAAATAACCATAATGTGATTCCTAAACACTAGTACATCAGTATACTTAGGTGATAACACTTGTCCACATCAGCATAATCCATTCAGTAATGGTTACGAATGCACTCCCTCGGCAACTCCACAGCGAGGAAGACCCTCCGGTGTCCCAATCCACAGGGACAGCACAAATATGGCCTAGAATTATAACTTTCCTGTATAACAAACGGAACAGGTTATCCAGTGAACACATGTTATCACAAGTTAGAGCACGAACCATTAATAACAACAAACTTCCTACGAAGAATCACTTATCACTAACTTCACCGGCCTTATATTTTAAATATAAGGGAAGCTAACTGGACTCTTTATGTAAATTTCGAACAAAGGGTAAATGGACTAAATCATAAATCATCGTATTTACTCCTAATCTCTGGTTCATTATCTAATTCATCACACCGCAAATGGGAGCTCTGGCTTCACAATGCTCAGTCCCAGATGAGGGGCTAAAGTATTAGACACTTTAAATATTACATCGGCAAATAATTTCTGTTCATGTTCGGAGTACTGATAATAAAACAGATGCAGCCATACAATTTAAGGGACAGACTGCATGCAAAAAGAAATTAAACTTCTCAAACTATCAAACTAGGCAATTTGACGCTCACGATTTCAAACTGTAAAAATAAATGTGATCATTGTTTACGAAGCACCGATCTGCAACAGTATTTAAAGCTATCTGCAGATCCTAAAACTGAACACAAATACGCATCACAATTTACTGGATTCAACTCAAAGCTTTATCAGTTCCAATTTAAGTTACTTGTTTTTTTCCACCTACACCTTTTATGGCTGTTAACTAAATTCACACACACAGAAAGAGGTATACTAAATATCTTCACATTGCTGATTATCTTACATAAAAAAATACAAAGTCCGGTACCAAAAACAAACAGTACCACTGCTCTACTGACTGTCATGTTCAGTTGGCCCAAAACCAGGAACCAGAACTAAACAATGAGCTCAGTATAGCTCAGTTCCAAAAAACCAATACAGCAACCAAACTGCGATTTGTTTTTTCCTCTAAGCTATTTTGTCTCACATAATTTTGAAGGAGAGCAAAATAGCCTTTTTTCAAAACTGCAAACAAAAGGTTAAATAATTTATTTATCACCCCTTCACAACCGTTACCGAAGGTTACTGGCCGTTAATTCTCTCAACATTAAAATTACTGGATCCACCGGTGTAGAACCCTCAATAACCCCCTACTGATGAGAGCTTCTGAAATAAATAAAATTCGCCCAGTCCCATTTATAATTTCCAATACTTAACTGAAGCAATCATCAGAGGCTCACACGCCTAAGTCCACACGTTCTTCCTTTTCAAAGAAAATTTCAAAAATAATTTAATGTCCCGACTTAAAGTTCATTAAAATAAACTTAAACCCCAGAACGCGATTACTCTAAGTCCCAACACAGTGAATTATCCAATTAAAATCACCAAATTAATTTCAAACAAAAATCACAAGTCTTTTGTAGTATTCAGTGAAATTTTGAAAAATCCGGCTAAGTCCGTAGCTCAAAATACACAATAAATTTCGAAAATTATTGTCAACGCCCATTTCCCCACTACTATGGTGGTCCACGTCGATTATTTCTAAGTCCCAATTAATTTCAATGAAATGTCACAGAACTCCTATTTCCCCACTACTAACGCTTTGTTTCGTCGAAAATTTTCAAAGTTCTGATTTACTTAATTTCTTTGGTAAATAAAATGCACTGGTATCCTTTGTCCTGACAACGAAGATAGGCCAGAAAATTGACACAGTTTATAAGTGTCAGATCATTAATTTGTATTAATTTGTAACAATAATTTTATTTCAATCACTTGATTTTAAATTATTGGCCTATTTCCAATGACGCCCAGATTTTTTACCAATGCATTTATAGATTTACCACTTAAATATACGACCCAGAGTTAATCACACATGCAAATAAACTTAGGTTAATTTAGAAAGCATTTATTCTAAGGTTAATATAATTAATAAATCCTACAAACACTCGTTCTTAAACAAAACAACGTTAAGTCAACTAAATAAAAATATAACTTGCTTCAGGAATGACTATCTCATATACTAACAGCAACAAGTGTGGAACTCTGTTTAGATTAATCTATGCAGACATCTGTTTACAAACACAGGCAAACATTAATGCCTCCTCAATTAATTACGGCGTCACTACTCTATACGCCACAGCCTTGTTACGATAATTGTCGCCCAAGTCTCGCTTCGGACAATTCGAATTAATTACAATATAATATTTCTTCAATTTAATTCCCAAATAAGTTGTAATTTTATCTTAATGTCGTCCTCTCCCTGTTCCACGATAAGTTGCAACCAAGTTCACGCATTTGCACTTCAATCAAACCGAATTGGCAAATCAAAGATGGCAGATGAATCCGAACGCAACAGAGACGATTTGCCAAGATTGAAAATGGCGGCTCCAAGCTTCCTTCCACGATTAATATTCCAAGTCACTTTACTTTTAAAATAAACCTCCTTAGTCACAGGTTAATCATCTCTACCTAATCTTAAAATCATCTCTACCTTTATTATTTATCAATATCTATTATCGCTAGAGCTTAAAAGAAACTCTGATAGCCCAAAAATTTCGATTTACTACGCCTCCTCAAACAATAACGGCACTTGGCATGCATACAAACAAGGAATCAAGATGGCGGTGGTATGAATGAAGGCGTTGTCACAATGACTCACAGAGAATTCGCGTTGAATGATGGAAGTGGAAGGGGAAGTGACGCTATGACAACGTGGTTAATGGCCGCCTCAAATCTTCGTCATAATTATCATAATTACTTTGAAATTCTCTAATAATTCGAAAAATTTATATTTCTTTACGGGAGTTGCGCTAAAATGAGTTTAATTTATTGCTTTACACGATTAAGCGGTTACCTACTGCTAAAACGACATATATAAAATTAAACAAGATTGCACCAATTAATTAAAATAAATTTACTTACCAAAATCCATTCTCCGTCCGTGGGATTCTTCAGAGTGTATCCTCGCAATACACCCCACACCTGACACCAATTGTCACACACCGATTTCGGGAGTTCAAAATAATAATAATGCCGGTTGGGAAACAAAATTACTATTTATTCAAACTTAACTTTACAACAACTGATCTAGAACAATTTAAACGACGTTAACAATAGGTATATCCGCAGTTAAAATACAATAATTAAGGTTACATTAAATTTAGAAAGAAAACACCAATTAATAATTTAACAGGGAGAGGCAGCGCGACGCGTGTTAATTACATCGTGACTTCTTAGGGACTGGGGCGAATCTCACGTCTTCTTCCCCAATGCTGAAGCTGCCCATCCAATCAGAAAACAGTTTAGCACGTGACGTCACGGGAACACTTCATTGACAAGTGCTGCAGCCAAACGATCACTCAGGCCGGTACTCAAACTAAGAGGTACTGAAAACGTGCTCTGAGGTTGGCGCTGAGAGAGGAAATGCTGACACTTGCATTCCTGCTGATATCAACGCCCGGCCGGGACCGTGGGAGCATCTAAGCTGAGATTAGCTTGGAGCAAATATCCTAGCGTCTGGTGGTTGATTTAATATTTTGTACCAGCCAACTCTTTAAAATGAAATAATGAATGAAATAATTGAAATAATGTTAAGAGCACCGTTCCTCTTTCTCATTATAGATTTTAGTGACGGTAGAAATTTAATTATTAAGAACGGTAAACTGTAATTATTTAATTACAGTGTCGTATTAATGGCTTTTAACAGTCTAGGGATTTTGGGCCGTCACAATTGTTGGCCACCAAGGAACTGTTAATGCTATTTGCGATACCTCAAGATTCGCGGGTGCAACATCCCAATACAGATAGTGAATTTCCCGCTGTTAAAATTAACGAAGAGCCCGGGGTCCATGTAGGACGCCACGCCAACGCCGCGCCGCACTGTCATGGCGGATTCTAGGACATCCCTCTAATTATCGGTTTAGTGATCCCTTAAAACTGGTATTTGTTAATTCAGTGCAACATATGAACTGTTAATTTTTCAGGACCTTCATTCATTGCTTATTTATTCATTAATTGCAATTCTCGAGTCCTTTATATCACAGGCCGCGCTTTTAACAAAATGGCCACGCCTTTTTGTCGGAAAATTTATTAAAAAATAATAAATTCCTACTGCACCCAACAATAAGTAACTAATGAACCTATGTTTATGTTTGTGAGAATTAAATAAGGTACTGGCATGATCTAAATCTTTTCAAATCTCTCCTCAGGTTTCCGTCCACATAAAATGCCAGGAATGTGCTACGATTCATTGTAATTAATTCGTCTAGATAAAAAAATCAATTGAAATGCACGTTTAACAGTTGAGAATATATTAAAACAAATAGCACAACCGCCAAACAGATTTTATATAATGATATGAATAAAATAACTACTGGATGTCCACGTAGTTTTCGCAGTACACTACACGACTTATTATAATTGTAAAACACGAGAAGAACACTTGTTTATCTTTGAGCAGGAGGATTTAACATTAAGCATAAATCTGATAAACAGTTTACTATTATTCATAGCGGATTATAAATTGGTTAATTATCAGTAACTTTTCATTCATAAATAATCCGTTAAACACCTTAGTTGTGATCAGAAACATATTTGTTAACAAATTGATATGGATAGTAATAAAACTTCAAATACCTCTGGAGCCTCCTAATAAACTAATTTGCATTGACAGTCATGACTCTATAGCTGTTTTGCTCATTGATGTTTAATTTTTAAAGTACAACAATATCAATTAGTTTTTATCAAATTACACTTTATGTATTTATTTACTCATAAAAGACTATAAACACACATCACTTGGATTCTAAGTTAATTTATAATGCATAATATATTGGTATACAATGTAAGTAAGTTAAACAAATCAGTTGATGTATACACAATTTAATTATAGATTTATTTTGAACTATAAAAAATAAAGTTAATAATGTAACATTACAATTTATTTTAATGTTGTATTTTAATTGTATTACTGGCTGTTTTATTTGAAAAATCTATAAATTTAAAATTAGACTGAATAAGTTTACTTCAAAAACAAAACTGTGTACAAATATATTACAAATAATAGTTTGTCTAATAGTTTAAATAAAATATTAGTACCAGAAAGTTACCTTGAATGGTTTGGTTCTTTTTATAAATACTCATTGATGCTTATTAGTGAGTTAATCAATATAAACATGTTAAATCAAAGTAATGCTTATTAAAAATACAAATGATCTAGATACTCATAATCTCATAAACAATTAGTTTAGCCTGCCGTTTTCGTCTCGCCTAAGCGCGTTTGCGCAGATTGTGTGTACCTTCGTTAGAGATTGACCCGATTATCTTGTTTGATTTACTCATTTGAAGGTAACACTGTGACAAAACAAACCCACCAACAACGACCTAGTTAAGTAAACTAAATGGTATCTCTAAAAAAGTTAATTTTTAATTTAATCATGTGATATTTATTTTATTGATTTTTTAAACAGGGAAAACATTTTACTGCACCCTGGGATACATTATTTAATGTCTTTGGGTTTAGATTTCATGACTGATTTTATAAACTTCAAAAAGCATTTCTATTAAAATTATAAGTCACAACTACATTGAAAGACGGACCCAGAAACGACCGAGGGATACACACAATTGGTTAAAAGATTTATATAAATACAGTTAACATATGTTACTTTTAATATAAAACAAAATTTGGACTTTAAAACACAGCGATTTACATTCTTAATCCTGAACAAGTGCAATCTTAATTATGACTTGCAAGCACAGACAACACAAATTAAATCATATATGAGTTTATTTCTTTGGAATAAATTAGTTTTAAGTTAGACAATAAGTAAAACAAGGGATAGGTTAAATATATAATACTAATTTCAAAACTACATCAAGATACGAAAAACAGCCTTTTCTAGGGTAGAATCCTCATAAGACAACGTACTGTGTTAAGACAATTAACAGTTTCTTTATTAACTTAGTAAATATTTGTGCTAGAATAATGAGAGAGGGCTTAAACCTTTCGCCTCACCAATCTCCACCTTCTTCCATGCATTAATTTTATGTTCAGGGTTTTTCTGACCCTTTCTGAGGCAAAAACCCAAAATTTGGAAATTAAAATACCAAAAAAGGGGGTTAGAGTTTTCCGATTGTTATGCCCAACGAACTTGTCCAACTGTTTATAGAAGGGATGGTTCCTACCAAATTTCAATTAAACCGGACAAAAATTGCAACCACTAGAGTGCGAAAACACACACACACACAAACACACACACACACACACACACACACACATATTTATATACACTGAAATTTTCAGATCACTTATATATACATATATAAAGTTGTTAGCGACCCCTCAAAACATGTTCAGGGGGTCACATTAGGAACTTCTATGGTGGTCCCGGGCTTAAGTTTCACCGTGCAGATCATGCTCTAATAGTTCACTTTTCCGTAGGAAATTTACTAACAATATTGCATTTATGCTAAATTATGTTTGGAAAAGAGTGATATCCAAATTACAAAAATCTATGTCAGCGTTTGTGTACTAAGCGGATTTGTTAATGTTGATTTGACAGTTAATGACCTCATTACGTGAAGCACTGCTCTAAGACACAGTCATCACCTCGTCACTATTATACATTATTTCGTTAACAAAATATGCTATTCATAACAAAATTGAACTAAGATAGTCTTAAGCACCAGGCTGCAGTAGCATTATCATCGTATGCCTGGCTCGCATTAGAGCTAGCAGTCTCAGTCGAACTTGGCCTTCACAGACATGCAAACAGTAATCTGATTTATGGATCATAATCACACAAAAATGTAACCAAAAGAATCCGGCACTATTGTATTGAAGTAATTGTTCAAAAATATCAATTTACAATGTACAATTTACAATTTACAATTTACAATTTACAATGTAATTTACAATGTACTATAATGTGTGTGTGTGTGTGTGTGTGTGTGTGTGTGTGTGTGTGTGTGTGTGTGTGTGTGTGTGTGTGTGTGTGTGTGTGTGTGTGTGTGTGTGTGTGTGTGTGTGTGTGTGTGTGTGTGTGTGTGTGTGTGTGTGTGTGTGTGTGTATGTGTGTGTGTAATGCATGTATTTATATATACATATATTATACATATAATGTAAGTATGTAAGTGCTTAGCATTGAGCTTGTGACATAACGAATTCCCATAAAATGTAGGATACGAAATATATTAAGATGTATTGTTATCTTAATTTTCCTGCCCTAGATAGCAAATATGGACAGTTCAATTTAAATATTAAATATAGTTTACATTAATAATTAAATTCCTGTTCAATTTAAATTATACTGATCAACATAAAACAAGGCACAAGCTGCAACAACAAGGTACAAGGTTCGGCTTTCAAGTAGAAAACACTATTGGTCTTTTATTCGAAAACCCAGTGGGATTTTTTGTGAAGAGAAAATTATGGATTGTCAGGGTGTAAAGGGAATCTCATTTCCTTGTACTCCGCTGAGGCCGAGCTGTAAATTAATTTTTGTGTTCGGTGGTAAAACGTCGGTGTTTCGAATTAAACTGCAATTCATCGTTTAATCTTAGAATACAAAGATAGGATAGATAATCTATTTAACACTGCATTTATTCTTTCCATATAGTATAGATTTTAATTCTGTAGTTCTTTGGTTGGGCTAATAATGACCAGTGTGACATTGCGATATATATTGCCTTTTATCATATTTTATGTGTATATTTACCGTATGTAAGGACAGAGTAAGTATAGATATATTTTGTTATGTTGTGATACTTAATTTATTTGATCATTTTTTAGTTGTAAAACACTTACCATGCTACTCAACACGTGCCTCGTCGTCCTCTGCGTCATCCTGCTGCTGTTGGAGGAGACCTACCTCGAAAGGCGCCCTCACAGTGCCCTTCCTCAGAGGAAGTCAATGGTTCACCAGTTTGGGTGTCTCAGGAGGGATAGGTTCAACCTCCACCACACTGTCATCTGATGCCGAAGCACTTTCTGCCTTCTTGAAGGTTGCAGGTGGAGGTGAAGTTGTCAACAGCCCAACTGGCACCTTCTCAGAAATCTTGGTCGCAGGTGGTGGCCTAGAAAGTCTAGAGCTACGGGCAAAGGGATTCCCCGTGCCCTGCTCATTCTAGACAGTCAAATTTTCAGTAGACTCCATTCAATTGTTTTCACTAGCGCATCGTCCGGAGGCTGCCCGAAGTAGCCAGGAACGGGATTTCCATCGGTGATGGACCTAATAGATGGAAGAAAGGCCTTAGTTTTTGGAAGGTCTGTGAGTGTAAGAAGTCTCACAGTTTAGCTAGGGAACCCCAGGGTCGCCAGCCCTCCCCTGGAAAAGTCAGAGAGGGGCCTCCCGTGTAATCGAAAGCCGACTACCCCTGTGCTACAATTAGAAGACGATTATGTTTCCAAGTAATTGCGTAGCTTCCAACTCCTATTTAAATTTAAATTTAATTGGTCTACGCATATTCCAGATGCGGTTTTCATTCGGTTAAATTATCAAATTTGGAAACTATTAAACCAACTTTCAAAGTTGTTTGTCAAACGATATTTATATTTTTACAATTACAACTATTTATACTTTAACTATTTAGTTTAAAAGGTCTTCTATCCATAGAGGTTTAATAAATTTTTAATTATTGACGAATTTTATCTTTTAAAGAGGAACTGCTCAACCGAAGAATTTAGGGCAGTCCTTATAAGGGTCTGCAAACGGACAATGATTATTCAACCTACTGTATCTTGTTTAAGTAATATCTAGCTTGTCCAACAATCTTTTAAAACTGCGTTTAACTTGCCAATTAATTATATAGTTAATTACAATGTCGATACTGAATAGTATTTAATTTTTAAAACAAAAACTTTGCTGTTATCTAAACTAGTATATCAACCATTGACTTATAACTGGCAAATCACTAGCTTCACGGTAAGAGTCTTGGACTTGGTTAAACAGGTCTCGCGTTCAATTCCCAGGATATCCACTACGTATTTGGCTGTGCAAATGCATTTAGTAATCTCCCTAACAAAATAACTTTGGTGTAGATATATTCAAAAATCAGAAGACTGTTCAATAGTAAATTAATCGCGAGTCACACGATGTCTCGAAACGTTACTGGAAGATTAACAACGCCCTTTTAAGAAGAAGCGACAACTAATAACACTATTATGACTTTGTTAACAAATTCAGTTAACATACACAGTTTTATATATACAATTCTGTAGTTTTTGTGATATTTTTTGAAAATACTTTTCTTATAATGTAATGTATTATTCAATTGTAACGTATTTTTATAAGAGTGCAATAACATTCTTTGAATGTTGAATCTTGAACCTTATATAATGTTGTAGGGTTAAGGTGAATTTATTAATTATCAAATTAATTTAGTTTGAGGACTATATATTGTTAAAATCGAGAATGATTTTATGATAAAAAATCTATGTTTACAACTCACTATCATTCATATATGTGCTATAATGAAATATATAAAAAACGCTAGTTTATTACAATGATTACAAGTTATATTTTCACACATTTTCATGAAAGTTATAAAACATAATTTACAGAATTGCAAAAATAAATTATAAGTACATGAAAAAAACAAGATAGGATAAAAAACCTTGAGAATACACAAAAAATAGCTTACAAAAATCATGAGTTATTAAAATCAGCTGCAGGTATTTTTACAGCCAAGATAACTTGATTATCCATATATAATAAGAAATTAATTGTTCATCATAAATATATCATAAATATTGACCATACCAGCCACCTTGAAGAAATATACTAAAAAAAGAACACATAGTATTCAGTCTAATAGTAAGGTAACACTTTCACAGCTGGTCATGTGAATACACCAGATTTTGTAATGACTTTTATGACAGGAACAACTCCATCTGAACCAGGATAAACTTCAGTTATTCTTGCTAATGGCCATTCACGAGGACTTGATGGAGAATGCAGTTGAATGGAATAAAGGACAACCTAGGACAACATCAAAACGTACGTGAAATGTGGGATCAGCCAAAACAAATCGTTGGGTACGTTAAAAATCTTCAGGAGGCATTGGAACTCGAGGAAGATCAACTGTTAAATGATCCAGTATTAACATTGGATGCCGTGACGAAATTCGAACACCAGACAAGGTTTCAATATCAAGATAACTCTGACCTTTATCAACAGTAACCTTTTGATTAATACCTGTAAGTTGGATATCTGATTTATGTCTAGGCACCATTAATAGATTAGCATTAATAGATTTCACTAATTATATTACACGTACTTCCTGAGTCAAGTAAAGCACGAAATACTTGTGTGTTTCCATCTGATGTAAGTTGGTAGTGGGGAAAGGGGACTTCTGGCCCATTTGATTGACAGCTTCCGATCACGTGACTTTTTGTGACGTAGCTGTAACGTAGTTGGCGACATAGTTGGCGACGTAGTTGGCGACGTATTGGTGACGTCATGTTTCATGTTTCAGTTTATATTCAATAAATATATCGAATGAAACCTGTGCAAGATATTGTCTTTAACTTTTACTTAGTTCCCTCCAATGACGTATGCACAGAGTCCTTGGTGTTTGCAGGGTCGTGTGTATAACTTAAAAGATAGTGCACAACATCTGGATCCAGTGTTTCCTATTTTACTGCCCAAGTTTGTGAAACAGTAGATATTATAGCAAATTCCACTTCACCAAGGATAACATCATTGCTTCCGCATCAGAAGGTGTTGTGGTAGAAACTTCATGCACTTGTATTTGCTCAGTTGTATTTACATTATTAGCAGCTTGTTAAAAATTACAAGAAGAAGATGTGGAAGGAACAGTAGTGTCTTGGATTGGCGAGTCTATGTGTACTGGGCAAGAGCGGGAGGTATACTGATGTGCCACAAGAAAGTGGGATAGGTACCCACTCTGAGCCCCACCACAACGTTCCCCCCACCAACTTGTTACTTCGCATATTAACCACGAGACAGTTTTTAATTAGGGTTTAGCTCTTACACTGTGAGGATCGTAGCTCCGTAACTGAAAACTTCAATGGTTAGTGCTAAACACTGTATGTGTATAGTTATAACAGTCACTATGATCTAAACTAGTGCATGTCTTCATGTGTCGCTCCTTGCGGAGCAGACAACTGGCTAAGAGTGTTTAAGTCTTGATTATTCCACGACGGAACCACTCACAGTCCACTAAACGCGTAGACATTCTATCTTAATTGTTGGAGTAGTAGAAGGTTGTTGCAAGCAGACTACTGAAGGACAACTTCATCATATTCCTGTAAAACTGTGACATGTTCAGACTTTAAGCAAACTTTATGGGTAGATATTCATTTGTCAAGAGCTGGAAGTAAAGTGATGTACCACTAGCGTGTAGGATAGACACCTACCTCCACCACAACGTTACCTTGTCCTTGAAATAGATTTTTTTCGCTATTGCTGCTATACCCTAGATCGGATCTGAATTCTGATTGCAACTTCTTGTTCGTCTTGTGGATTTGCGTAATTTGAGTACCACCACGTTATACTTTAAACTTAAAAATGAAGAAATTATAGCGGAATAACCTTCAAAATAGTTTTTTTTTCGATATTTCTGCTATACCCTTAGTCGGATCTGAATTCTGATTGCACCTTCTTATTCGTATTCCTGAGCCGCGTCAAGAAAGTAACCAAATGCCATACTTTGGATAAAGTGTATGTCACCCTCCCCCAAAAACATATCTTTCGGGGGGGGATCTGGAGCAGTGGTGGGGGTCACCTTCAAGGTCAACTGGAGACTAAAATAAGTCTACTGCCTATTAAAAGGCGAGATCCCTAACTTGAAATTTATAGGTCCTGAAAAGAACCGTTTGTGTTGTCCTGCAAGAGTTGCGTGGGAGGAGAAATGGTGGAGAAACCGAGTTTATTTAATCAGCCAATCCGTCCTCCCTTCTTGTCGGATGAAATACAATCCTTTGTCATTTTGAACCCAAGGAGTTGGTGGTGGATTTGACCGTGGCAATTGTTTTTTTAGGTGGCAGTAATTGTTAAAAAAAATGTATTTGTCAGTTCATATTCTTGCCACAAATTTTTACTCAGCATTTAGTTTAAGTGTTTAAACCTAGCTGTTATAAAGTTTAAGGGCGTGACCAATTCATCTTCTTGCAGCACCATTGTCAGCTCCAAGACTTCATCCTGCACCATCTTGTTCGAATTGCTGACCCGCGTCAGTAGAGTACCCACATGCCATACTTTGGACAAGGTTTATGCCCCCCCTAAAACATATATTTCGGGGGGTCTTCAGCAGTGGTATAGGTTACCCCCACCACTGACTGTCACCTTTATAAGTGGGTGCAGTCCACAGTCTCTTCGCAGTTGGTTGCCGCCCGCTGTTTGTGCCTATGTACCAGTGGGTGGCACTGTTCCATAGCGCTGGTCTGTTAAGTGTGCGTTGGGCCCGATGCGCACTTAACAAATCATGCGCATTTGCATGTGCATCTTAGTTTTTAAGCATGGTGCTTTGTTTTTTAGATTATTGCTTGTAGTTTGCTGGTAGTATATTTGGTTAGTGTTTGTGTTTGTGATTATATTTGGTGTTGGTTGAAGTGTCTTATTTACTAATGAAATGTATACTTGTCTTGCACGTTTTAAAACTCGGTAAAGTCATTAACCACATAAAGTTGCAGGGTATTAAGTTAAAACTGGGGTAAAATCTTAAAGTTTTGTCAAAGTAATTAAATATGTTTATCAAATAAACACACCTCCTTACAAAAAAAAGGTTCGGCTCTGAAAACCGGCCTGTCAATATGACCATGCAAACCGTTTGACATTACCTATCATACCCCTCACGTACGAGAAACTTTTGTGAATATTTGGTCAGTCTTTGTAAAATACCTTGGTAAAAAATTTTGAACTTTGGAATTATTTACTGCTTTGTTCCCCATTTTGGCAACTGTTTAGATAACCTTGGGGACTAAGAAAATTTTCATTTGGTAAAATATTGGATGATATAATTATCTCTTAAAACGATATCCCCTCTCTAACTCTTGAACCTCCCTCCACTTAAATTGGGTATAAAAGAGGTTCCCCGTCACTGGTAAAACCAATCTGCTGCTTGTGCTTGCTCAAAATTGTTTATATGTTACAATCACCTTGACCTACATAATGAACTTAGATATATTGTTCCAAGTCAAAGATATGATTCAAGAGGAAAGAGGGGGTTAATGGGTATTGGTGGGGGTTAGTAGGTACTTAAGTGAGCGCTTTGTAATATACTTATTAGTCAGCTATGAAGACTTCAGCAAGCACATCCAACTCCAGATCTCTTAAAACCGAGAGAAGGATTGAAATTTCGCGGAAATGGAGATCGATAATGAACTATAGTTATCAGAGATTAAGGAGCATTTTACCATTCGCGCATCCGGATGATTCTAAATTTAAAACTATAAAAATGGCCATTAAGTATATCAAAATTCTTGAATTACAGCTCAAAGAACCAGTACCCCGAACATCCGAGAAACCGCTGGCTCCCTAAATTCTAAGGAAAATGTTAAACACTCCTCAACCGTTCGAATATGTTTTTCTTAAAGAGGATGATTTAGCGGTTCAACACTTCTTCGATGAAGAACCACAATCTATAAACAACCTTTCCTTCTTGATGAGGATCAGGACAAATAAACATTGTAACCAAATTAAAGACTTTTGAAATACAGAGAGGGTAGTAGATAAATTTGTGGTCTAAGTGAGAACCACTTACTGCTCTATTCCCCATTTTGGTAGTAGGTTCCGGTGACCTTGACCCACTCATAGACTTGGAAAATTTGCGGATGGTATAGATTTTTTAGATAAAACACCTCTTCCTTATCATTTACCCCCACCCTAATGGTAGAGGTAAGCGGGTATTTAAGCTGACGTTCCAGGATTTAGTTGTTAGTCAGCTATGGATAGTCAAACTGGATCATCCAAAGTAAAAAACGAGTTAAGAAATGCTCGAGAGCGGAAAAGGGTGCGGAAAGTAAAGCAAGCGTATAGTTTCCAACAAAGTAAATTACCATTTGCTAATTCGAAATTGTCAAGATTGTCCACAATACAACTTTCAAAAAAATAATTTGAAACCCTACAAATGGAGTTGGAAAAAACCAGTTACTGGACCATCAGTGAATGTGTAACCACACGCCCGAGCACTTCCAGTAATGTAGTAACTTATTTTAAAATTGAAAATGCAAAACTACAACTAGACAAATTTGTAAGTAAAGTAAAGACTTGGTAAGCAAATCATTGGAAAATTAACTAAAAATATTAAACTTTATCAAATTCGACTGTTACTGGATGCTGTGTTTACTAATATTCAAAATGAAACATCACCAAGAGGATTCCTGACAAAAACCGGACCATCATGTATGCATCAGACATTGAGTCTATAGCAAATGAATATTTTGAGGAACCTCTAACAAAACTACAAGAACATAAAGGAAGAGGTTCTGGATGGGGTTTATTAAGCATAACTGGCCTAGACGTAAGAGTACATAAACACGGGCATGGTATAAGAGGAAGTAGTTACATCCCTCTACCTGAAAAAATTAAAAATAACAAATCCTTTATCAACGTACAAAATGAAGATACTGAATGTTTTAAAATTGTAATTTTGGTCCAATATGTAAAAGATCATAAGGATAAACCAAGCAGAGAATATGAAGAATTTCAACATAGATAAAATTTTCACGGGATGAGTTACCCTGTTGCTAAAGATGTATCAAAATTTTAAAAACAAAATCCTGCAGCTTTTGTCAACATTTTTGGATAAGATTCGACAAACAATGCGTATCCTTTGCGTATAACAACAAATGAACGCATAAACCATACAGGTTTGCTATTAATCACTGAAAGAGATATAAGTCACTATGTATATATTAACAATTTTCAAGGTCTTGTTTCTAAACAAATATAAAGAAACACGGAGAAAAAACCATTTGTAAAAGAAGTGTTTGTCATGTAGGCAAACCATTAAGAAGGGGAGGTTCAGATTGGTTAGTAGAACATCAAAGGTTATATAGCGGAAACTATGAGGTAAGTATTAAATTGCCACCTCTTAGCAGAGCACAAGTAAAATTTTATAAATTAATTCAACAATACCGTATTCCAGTTGTTGTGTATGCTGATTTCGAATCAACTTTACTTCCACAGGAACTCCAAGAAGATGAAGTTACATGGAGAAGCAGATATCAGCTGCATACACCAAACAGTTATTGTTTAATCATCATATCCACACTTTTTGAAGAATATTTCCAAAAATACGAACTATCGTCTATACCGAAAATTTATCGTGGTGAAGAAGCAGCTCGATCCTTTGTTGATTAAATGTATAATATAGCTGGAAAGGTGGAATAAATGTATCGAAACGTGTTACCAAAGTCATCCATGGAAGAAGATGAACTACAACAACATGCTTTGGCAACAACATGTTATTTGTGTAATAACACATTCACACCTGATAACTTTAAAGTCCGTGACCATGACCATCTCACAGGAGCTTACAGAGGTGCAGCCTGTAATGCTTGCAATTTAAACTACAAACTTCCATCTTTTTTCCAGTTGTTCTACACAATCTTAGTGGTTACGACTCCCATTTCATAATCCTGGAGGTAGGAAGAGATGATGAAGCAATAGATGTTTTGGCTAGAACCATGGAAAAAAGTATAAGATTTTTTAAAAGGTTCGTTAAATAGAACTAAGTTTTGTTGATTCTTACAGATTTATGCTTTTTAGCCTTATGACATTAACTAAAATCTTAAGAAGAGAAGATTTCATTGAAACAAGCAAAATTGTTCTCAATGATAAAATGGATTTAGCTCTTCGAAAAGGAGTCTTTCCCTATGATTACATTGATGGACTGCATAAATTTGAGGAAAAATCACTTCCCACACCAGACAAATTTAAAAGCAAACTTAATGATACAGAAATAGAACCTGAAGATTATCAACACGCATGTCGAGTATGGAACGAGTTGGGTATGATGACCTTAGGAGATTACTTAGACTTTAATGTGAAACTTGACGTCACTCTTCTTTGCGACGTAATAGAAGAGTTTAGAAACACTTGCTTTGCTACATATGGTTTGGACCATTTACTCTCGTATACTTCTTCAGGATTAGCTTGACAAGCTATGTTACGGCTATGTTAAGAAACAAAATGAAAGCTACAGCTTTTAACAGATATAGACATGGTTTTATTAGTTTAATCCGGAGTTAGAGGCGGATTTAATCAGTGTTACGAGACATGTTAAAGCCAACAATAAATACCTTCCCGACTTTGATGAAGGGAAACCATTGGTTTACAAGGGATATTTTGATACCAATAATTTGTATGGATGGGCGATGTCAAACCCACTTTCATTTGACAATTTTAAATGGGTTGATCCAGAATCTATTGGCGATGTTTTACAAATTCAAAAACATAAAAACACTGGACACATTTTGGATTGCGACTTTGGATACTTACACGATCTTCATTACGATCTTCCACTCCTTGCAAAAACAGAAGTTTCTCCAACTTGAAATGTTGACTCTAAATAACAAACAACGATACGTAGCTCACTTTTGGGTTGTTCAACAAGATACCGAATTTGGATTACGTATAACAAAGATTCATAGAGTACTAGAATTTTCCCAATCACGCTGACTGAAACCCTACATTGATTAGAATACTACCAGAAGATCAACAGCTTAATCAGCCTTTCAAAAGGATTTCTTTGAATTAATGAACAATGCAATATTTGGTAAAACACTGGAAAACAAAATAAGACACAACAATGTTAAGCTTTTTACTAACCCAAGAAAACTACAAAATCTCGTACAGCAGCCAAACTTTGGAAGATCTCTAATTATAAATGAAATCCTTGTAGCAGTATCGATGAATAAAACAAGTGTGAAGATGGATCGTCCTTTGTATATTGGAATATCAATCTTGGATATTTATAAAACACATATTTACGACTTCCACTATAATTAAATGGTCGCGTTCTATGGAAGAGAAAATATCTGTATTACAAATATGGTTACTAACGCTTTTATATATCGCATACTAACATTGGATATGTATAAAGATTTACGTACATTCATTTACAAGTACAACTTTGATTTCTCAAACTACCCGAAAGATCATCCCAACTATGATAACGACAGAAACAAAAACGTTTACAGACAAATTCAAGGATTTGTGTAATGGTGTTCTACTTAAAGAGATTGTTGAACTTATGTCTAAACTGTATTATTTTAAACAGTATATTGAAAAAGAGGAAGAAGAAAAGAATAGTAGCTTTACTAAGAAAACTAAAGGTGTAACGAATTTATATTTTAAAAAGAAGGTGCACTTTGAACACGTCAAACAATGTTTATTTGAAAATGAAGTTAAGAAAGCAAAATTTAATACAATCAGAGGTTTTAACCATCAGCTGTACAACCTAACAGAAGTTAAAAAAACACTTTCCTCTAATGACGATAAACGTCACATTTGTCCAGACAACATACACACTTTACCATTTGGTCACTATTCCCTCAACCCTATTGACGAGTAACTCTTTCATCGTCCTACATCCTTAACCTTTCCGTAAAAAAGGGGAAAACAGCATTATTTTGCTGTGTTCCCCTTTTTTACACCATTTTTAGATGACCTTGAACTATCAAGAACGAGTATATACAAGCAATATTTAATACTCTTCTAAAAGTGCTGGTAGAACTATCAACTAATATGGATCTATTGAGTAAAATTTTTGCTGAGCTTCATAAATCTGCAAGGATACACTTTCCAAGAAGAAATACTGTTATAAAAGGTATGAATGATCTTTATCAAGCAGACCTAATTGAAATGAGACCTTACAGCAAAATAAACAATGGAATTAAATATATACTAACAGTTATAAATTTTTTGACAAAAGTCGCAGATGCTGTTCCACTAAAAGACAAAACAGGTCAGAACGTGACTAAAGCTATGGAGATAGATATACGTAGAGATAAAAACGCTATCAAACATTTGCAAACTGACGACGGAAAAGAATATTTTAATTAAGTATTTCAAAACTATCCTACGAAATCTGAAACGAAAGCAGCTATTATCGAAAGAGTCAACAGAACTTTAAACGGAGCGATATATAAAGCCTTTTCAAAACGAGGTTCCCACGTGTTGTATGACATACTTTCCGACTTAATACACGATTATAAGAACAAGTTTCATAGAACTACCCGGATGAAACCGATTGAGTCGACTAAAAAGAACTCCAAACAAGTTTTGGAAAATATTAAAAAGAACACCAAACCAAAAGAGGAAAAGAAATTACCACAAAAATACGATGTGGGGGATAAAGTTCGCATTAGCATACTCAGTAAAATACACAAAATTAAACCAGAACAAAACAGATAGAAAATGACTAAAAGAGAGAACAGAATATGAACAGGAAATGGGAATTAAAAATGATAAGAGATGGAGTATATGCGGGTAAAATTGATATTTGTATGAATGTTTATATCGGTGTGGTTACAAAGGAGTATTTAGCAAGAAATACTTACCCAACTGGACTAATGAAATTTTCACCGTATATAGAGTACAACCGACATATCCAGAAACTTAAATACTTAAGGATAATAAAGAAGAACTTTTACAAGGCGGCTTTTATGGGCATGAAATGTTAAAGTCTACTATTGGAGATTTTTATCTTGTGGAAAAAATATTAAAACGAAAGAAGATCAAGTATTGGTGCGCTGGTTGGATTTTGATAAAAGTGCTGACTCGTGGGTACCTAAACAAGATCTTTTATAGGATTTCACTGGTCTCAGGTTAACCGTCGAAGAGTGCTGACATAGGATTATAAAACTCAAGGATCCTTTGAAAATTGCGAATATAGACAAATTAACTGTGGATAATGTAAAACATGAAGAAGGGAAATATGAAAACTTATTACCAAACAGCTTAAGGTGTATAGTGAGTGAACCTTCATATTGTGGAAACACAAATTGTTGTGTTTAATTTAATAACTAATCCTAACCGATTAAAGTTTAATATTGTATACATTTTTTCAAAGTCTCTGCTCCAACCACAATATCAGTTATTGGATAAAATAATATCTGATGTACCGGAAGTAAATTTCCTCAAATTTGATGCAAGTGATAAAATTGTGCAGCCTAATGAAGCATACTCAGTCTTTATTTTTTGATGACGTCTCTTGTGAAAAACATGACGCCATTAGAAACTCTTTCACGATGGGGAGACATCACAATATAGACTGTATCTATATTGGACAAACATAAAGCAACATCCCAAAACAGTTAACTAGGGATAACGCACATATTATCATTATATTTAAACAAGGCGATATGAATTTAAAACATATACACCACGATCATCTTGGTGCTGAAATATCGTTTAAAAGTGTAAAACAAATTTGTAGTAAAGCATGGGAAGATAAATACGGATTCCTGGTGATTGATAAGGAACAAAGTGTTATAAATGGTAGATATAGAATGGGATTAGATCGAATCGTTTTAATTCAATAACATAAATACATATTCTTAGATAAATTGCTAAATTGGGCTTTATTTTGTAAGGGATATAAATGGTGTCATAAACGATGATGCAGTCATTTGTAAAATGAGTGTGAACAAGTTCGGACGTTATACCGAATTCGGTGTAAGATCTTGATTTTATGATAAAGAAGCTCACACCGGTTTGCCTCTTACACCGGAGGGCGACTTTAACATCAGTAATTAACGTTTAAAGTATGTCAATGATCCTCAACATAGTAGTGACGCTATAAATTTAAAAACCTTACAATCGGAAATACTATAAGCTTGAAACTTAAAGGGCGTGCGATGCAAAAACTCATAGAATTTCAAATATCTGTAATCCAGAAAATGAACAAGATTCAGTAAAAAAAATTTAGACTTTAGATTTGAAAAGATTATAACTAGACAAGGAGATGCATTTGCACAAGGAAAAATGAATTATGAATGTTTAGAGTTAAAAGATAATATGTGGAATGGTAAAAAACGTAAACTAAATAATATACTACAAGCTGAACGACCAGACGAATACCTGTTATGGGGCAAACGCTAACTAGAAAGGGAGACAACTTTGTACAAGGTGATAATAAATATAATTTCTTAGAATTGAAAGAAGACAAATGGAATGCTTATCACCGTACAATTATTAATCTGAAGGATGGTAAAGAAAGCGGTGATGCTGTAAATATTTCTCAAATACAAGCGGAATAGATAAGAATAAACCATATTGAGATTTTGAATAAAAAAGACTAGTTCGTGTTAAACCCACTGTTGATGATAATGATTGTGTAACAAAACATCAGATTATAAAATTGAATGAACTTAAGTTTGATGGTAAAAATAAGCAATTAACAAACATTTTAGCGGGAACCTCACCAAGTGACGTAGCAGTTGTAGATCAAATATTAAAATATGAGGATGTTTTGGTAAAAAATGGTGATGACAAATACGAGTTTTTAGAATCCAAAGAAAATGAGTGGGATTGTAAAAATAACAAAAATGTAAATTTACTTTGTGGGACCAATACTAATGATACTGTATGTGTCTCACAAATACCCGAATCAAATATCAGTGATTGAGATTTTGAGTATAAAAGGTTTGGTAATAATAAACATGGTGTAAGTGATAACGATTGTGTTACAAAAACTCAGATTATTACATTAAAGGTGAATAAGTTTAATGCTAGCAGTAAACAAATAAAAAATACAAAAGATTGAGAAAAGCATAATTAAACAGGGGGATAAAGAGTAGAACGTATTAATGTTTAATAAAACCGAAAAATGTTGGAATGCTGAAGATCAATTCATAAGGAATTTACCAAAGGGGGTATATAATGATGATATTTGTGTAATGTCACAGGCTGTATGGTTTGATGATACAGTTAAAACATTTAAATATGCGGGTTTAGAATTTGATTTGATTGTGTACAATGGTGAATTGTTGGTTGGTGATCCCACATCTGTGAGCGGATTTCGGTATATAGACAAGGCCATATATACCAGAAAACTATGTATATAGCAGAATAATAGATGATGTATTAGTTGATGCTGATGGTAACCCTTTTAGAACTACAGAAAGTGATCAAGTGCTAAAAAGGAAATGATAAAAATATCATACATACATATTTATATATATATTCTCGTACATAAGGACTTAATCATTTGGAAAATGAGTGTGGACAAGTTCGGACCGAATTCGGTGTAAGATCAAGAGTTTATGATAAAGAAGCTCACACCGGTTTGCCTCTTACACTGGGGGGCGACTTTAACATTATTAATTAACGTCAATGTCAATGATCCTCAAGATAGTAGTGACACTATGAATTAAAAAAATTTACAATCGGAAATATGAACAAGCTTAAAACTTATGGGAAATGTGTACCATGCAAAAACTCATAGAATTGCAAATATCGGTATTCCAGAAAATTAACAAGATTCAGTAACAAAAATATATTTAAACTCCAGATTGTAAAAGACTATAACTAGACAAGGAGATGCATTTGTACAAGGAAAAATGAAATATGAATGTTTAGAGTTGAAAGATAATATGTGGAATGATAAAAAAAACGTAAAATAAATAATGTACTACAAGCTGAACAACCAGACGAGTACCTGTTATGGGGCAAACGCTAACTAGACAGGAAGACAACTTTGTACAAGGTAATAATAAATATAATTTCTTAGAATTGAAAGAAGACAAATGGAATGCTAATCACCATACAATTATTAATCTGGAGGATGGTAAAGAAAGCGGCGATACTGCAAATGTTTCTCAAATACAAACAGAGTAGATAAGAGTAAACGATATTGAGATTTTGAATAAAAAAGACTAGTTCGTGTTAAACCCGCTGTTGATGATAATGATTGTGTAACATCGGAGTCTAACATTGAATGAACTTAAGTTTGATGGTAAAAATAAGCAATTAACAAACATTTTAGCGGGAACCTCACCAAGTGACGTAGCAGTTGTAGATCAAATATTAAAATATGAGGATGGTTTGGTAAAAAAGGGTGATCACAAATACGAGTTTTTAGAATCCAAAGAAAATAAGGAATCCAAAGAAAATGAGTGGGATTGTAAAAATAACAAAAAATTGTTAATTAACTTTGTGGTACAAATACTAATGATGCTGTATGTGTCTCACAAATACCCAAATCAAATATTGGTGAATGGGATTTTTAGTATAAGAGGTTGGGTAATGTTAAACATAATGTAAGTGATAACGATTGTGTTACAACAACTCAGATTATTAAATTAAAGGGGAAATAGGTTTAATGCTAACAGTAAACAAATAACAAATACAAAAGAAGGTGTATTGCCAACAGATGTAACAGTGGTGGGTAAAATATTAACAAAGATTGAAAAATCATTATTAAACAGGGGGATATAAAGTACAACGTATTAATGTTTAATAAAACCGAAAAATGTTGGAATTCTGAAGATCAGTTCATAAGGAATTTACCAAAGGCGGTATATAATGATGATATTTGTTTATTGTCACAGGCCGTATGGTTTGATGAAACAGTTAAAAAATTTTAATATGCGGGTTTAGAATTTGATTTGATGGTGTACAATCGTGATTTGTTGGTTGGTGATCCCACATCTGTGAGCGGATTTAAGTATATAGACAAGACCATATATACCAGAAAACTATGTATATAGAAGAATAACAGATGATGTATTAGTTGATGCTGATGGTAACCCTTTTAAAACTACAGAAAGTGATCAAGTGGTAAAAAGGAAATGATAAAAATATTATACATACATATTTATATATATATATTCTCGTACATAAGGACTTAATCATTTGGAAAATGAGTGTGGACAGGTTCGGACGCTATACCGAATTCGGTGTAAGATCAAGACCAAATGTCTAAGAAGCGTACACCGGTTTGCCTCTTACCCCAGAGGGTGACTATAATAATAATAATAAACGTTTAAGTTATGTTAATGATCCTCTAGATAAAAATGATGCTATGAATTTGCAATTTTTACACTCTGAAATAACGTCAAAATGAACTATTTTGTTCGAGTTTTAAGCGCAAGGTTTTTTTGATTCCTATAATGATTTGGCTGCATCTAAAATTAAAGAAAGTTACAAGAATGATTGGATACAAACAAGTATTGCAAACAAATACTTAATAAATCCTAAGACAAAAATCTTACGAAATGTTAACTGAACACATAACTTATACAACCAAAAGAAAAAGGGATAGATGTGCATTTGCATTATGAACATGGTTTCCGTTGGGTGAACATGGTTAACCAAGAAAAGTTGATAAAAGAGATGAAATCGCTAAGCGATTCTATTAGAAGTAAAAACAGAGCATTAAGACTAGGGATTAATGAGAGAGATAAGTTTCTTTAAACAACATTTAAACAAGTTATTCATTCTTTAAGAGAAATATCTCAAAAACTTGGAAATGTTACAGAAGGAGATTTAATTTTACCCTTTTTAAAATCTGATGATAAAACTGAAGAATTTGAAGAAACTGAAGAAGAACTTGAAGAAACCGGAAGAAATACAATATGAACAGGGTAAAATATAAGTGAAGAGGAAGAAAAAGAAGAAGAGATACAAGAGGGTGCCCCGTCAGATATTAGTAGATTGGATTTAGATATTCAGTTTAAAGGTGATCTTGGTAGAAAATATGTATTAAAAATGTTACAGTCTACTATACCTAATAGAAATTATCATGTATACGGAGCTAGGCTGGAAGGAGAAGAATCCAAATGAGTCTAGAAGAGTCTAGAAGATGGCGATAGGAGGTTAGTTTTGGATGAGCAGGATAATATATTTATAAATGGTAAAAAGTACAAAGGAACAAATGGATTGTTTGAATTAATTTCTAAAAGCAAACCTGTTAAATATATTACACGAGACCTGGCAACTTTTAACGGTATATCTCTAGATACAAATACTCACAGAAAGAATTATAAACCAACATCTTCAATACATAGAAATTAATCTATAATGTATAGGAACATTATTTCATCGTTATTTAAAAAAAACTGGAAAACTAAAAAGAGGTTTATGTCTACTAAAGAAGTAACTCCTTTTTATATTGAGAGGAAAAAAGAAAGGTAAATGAGAAAACAGCTTCTGGAGAAGTATTATTAAAAAAATACTTATAATACAAATATAATTTATTATAATGATGTTAGTAAATTAGTAAATAGAATGCGGCTGAATCATTAAGCAATAGTAGTGGGTCACACAGGTCTTCAAAACGAATGGGTTGCTTTAATTGCTGAATTATTAAATAGAGGGAAAATCGAACGATGAAGGTGTATATAATGGATGATAAAGTATAGAAAGGATCATTCTTTGTTAATCCGTCACCTGACAAAGGTATAAATATCAATGGGTGAAAGGATTAGTGTTAGTTCTCATTGAGATTTGATAAAGAAAGGATGCGGTATTGTTTCTTCAACACTAAACTTGCTAGGAAAACCAATTTCAGCTTTAGTTAATAAATCCGTAGATTTGTTCCCTATTGAACTTCATCTACCTGGTGGTCATCAATATTGTGGACCTAGAAATAAATTTAAAAAAGATTGACAAGAGGAGATCCGAGAATCTATAATTGAGATCAGAATCAGAATCAGATTGTAAAGAGCACAATATAGTCTATTAAAAGTTTAGTGATTCTGCTCAGAGGTCAGTAGCCGATAAAATACTTGCAAAAAAGCTTGGGAAAGAGTTAAAGCGAGTGACGTTAGTCTTGGCGAAAGAGCGGCAGCATTAGCAGTGCCAGCAGCAATGAAAACAAAAACAGCCAATGGTGGTGAAAGGAAAAAGAGAAGAGGGGGAGGGAGAAAAACAACTTGAAAAATAGGAGGAAGAATTAAAAGAAGGACTAGACGTTCTACTAAAAAAGTCAAACCATCAATATGGTCCATGATAATAAAAGGACAAGGACTTTACCTAAGACCGTAACGCGCCTATTAAATACGAGAAAACAGTTAATAATTCCTAATTGTGCATTAAGTAACCAGGATCTTTTTAGATATGTTTCTTGTTTAAAGATACCATTCTTTAGAGGAGTGTTTATGAAAGATAATTTACCATCAGCAATGTAGAAAAATGAGAGCGGTGTAGTAAATTTATATAATCGTGAGGGACCGGGTACACATTGGGTATGTTAGAAATAGCTCGGTTCAACAGTTTAGTATTTTGACAGTTTTGGTAATTTACCACCTCCAAAAGAACTTCAAAAGTATTTTCTTTCTGCTAAACAAATGTTATACAATTATAAGAGGGTGCAACCTGACGATACATCTATCTGTTGAAATTTATGTTTAGAGTTTTTAGCAAAAGTATCAGTCAGCTTTAAGATGTATTCATATACGGTCTCTCTGACTGGTAAAACGTCAACCTTGAGGAGCACTTTATTCCCCGAATTAAGTTTACATGAAGAAAAACAATTGGAAGCAGCATTACTAAGTTTTACAACTTATAATTCTATATAAAATATAACTGAGGGAGTGAATAATAAACTTCACTACTATGAAGCAAAGGATGCAAAGGGAAGTTCCTTCAGATTAACGAAGTTGCTCTATCCAAGGGTTCTTATGAAATAGATGATATATGCAAGGTAATACAAAAAAAGGTGGGAGAAGATAATATTCCTATATAAGGAAATAATAATACTTTAAAAACAGAAATTTATTCAAAGTATTATATAGATTTTAGCAAAACACATTCAGTTGGAGGATTATTAGGATTGCCTTCTACAACACCGATATTAGAGAAAAATGTGAAACATACAAGTTCAAATACTGTAAGCATACTTATATTGAACACAATTGATATAACTTGTAACATTATACAAGGATCGTGCAGACAGGGTGAAAATCTACACATATTGCATACATTTTTCCCATTTGTGCCTCCAGGATTTAAAATAATTGAAAGACTACAAAAACTTGTGTATTTATCTTTAAACACCAGTAACATCTCAGACATTTTTCTGAACGTATTAGATCAAGACGGTAACATAGTTGACCTTTGGGGTGGAACTGTCACCATAAGAATACATATAAGATCGATTTTATAAATAATGGGATTGACGTTTAAAAAGGATCGAGTGAGTAATAAAAAGCTCAGTAGCAGATTAGCGTCAGAAGGGTGAACAATTGAAAACATTAGATTTTTAAAAGAGACTGGTTTTAGAGGTATTAACAATGGATAATCAGGATATAGTGCACGGACCAAAGTTTGACGAGACCTTGTGGGAAAAGGAGTATCACACCTACAACCCTTACGCTTTATAGAAATTAAACAATAACGATGAAATCAGGATTCCTATTCAGCAACAAGATATCTACACCTTACCTTCCGAAAGTTATTTATACATCGAAGGAAAATTAACAAAGAAAGATGGAATTGAAGGGACAACTATACCGTTTATTAATAACCCAATGGCTTTTCTTTTTGATGAAATAAGGTATGAAATTTCAGGTGTTACTGTGGACTCTACATAAAAGGTTGAAATAGCCAGTACATTAAAAGGATTATGCTCCATAACACCAAACGAGAAAAACCTGCTAACAGTCGCAGGATGGGTTACACCAGATTCATCCACCATAAAATCCGATAACACGGGATATTTTGACTTTTATGTACCTTTAAAATTATTATTAGGTTTTGCAGAACATTACAATAAAATATTAATTAATGTAAAACAATAATTGCTTCTTTTAAGAGCTTCAAATGATAAAGATATAATATAACCTCCAGAAACAACAACTGAAACGACTCTAGACTGGAAGTGATATTTAAAAAAGATCGTTTGGAGGGTACCACACCTAAAACTTGCAAAATGAACACAGGATTTCTTTGTTGAGACAGTTAAAGGTGGACCGCGATGCAGTTTTAGCATTTAGAAGCTGGGAGTTACACGAATATCCTATTCTAACCGAAACGGAGTGACATACATGGACTATAAAGACTTAAACACACTTGAAAAAACCTAGATATGTTATATTTAGATTACAAACAGATAGAAGAAGTAAAATAACAGCTGATCCGACATTGTTTGATATTTTTAAACTTAAATATTGTAAGCTATACCTCAACTCAAAATTTCCACATGACAATTTATACATATAATTTGATAAAAACCGATATAGCATTCTATACGATATGTACGCTAGTTTTCAAACATCTTACTACGGTCAAATAAACATACCACTACTATCACCAACGCAATTCAATTCAAAAGCTCTTATCGTGGTTATTGATTGTTCTAAACAAAATAAATTAAATTGTAAAGTCATCAAGTATAGATATTAAGTTGGAAATGGAGTTTGAATCCAACATACCCGCTAATAAAACTGCATATTGCTTGATTCTTCACGATAAAATTGTAACGCACACACCTCTAACAGGTATTGTAAAGATGGTTCTGTAGATCTATGGATGGGGAAGGGTATAAATAGCGTGCTCTACAAGAGGGGTTCAGGTGATCAGCATTTGCGGTTGAAACAACATCTATTACAATCGAGATGACCTCTGTAGTACAGGAGCATAACAATGCAAAAGTGTAAGAATTGGTGCAAAACGAAGACTCTTACATCAAAGAGTGTGAAGAAGAATAGGACGAGTTTCTCAAGTTTCGCAATGAAGAAGTAAAGTCAGACAACGCTTCAACATCTAAGTCGACTTTAAAGAAGAAGAAAAAAACCTGAAAACGACTTTAGTAGGGTGGGCGGGAGATGGGCCCCAACATTGTTTCTTATGGAAAAACGTGTTGCCAACCTAAGAAAATCTCGAAACAAAAAATATGACCTACATACCAGTGGTACCAACTTGCCGTATATCTTATATCTTATTTATATATAAAGATGTATAATAAGGTATCATATATAATAACGTAGTTACGTCACGCTACCAACCCAAGAATTAAAATGCCTGCAGTATATATATATATATACCTTTGCCAGCCACTGCCTCCTCCTCCCGACCTGTCCCCAGCCGCCGCCACTGCCCTGGCACCAGACTACCGCTACCTCCTGTAACAAATAAACAAGTTGCATCAGCCACCTTCCCACCACTTTCTATTTTCTCGCGTGCTTTTTCTCTCTCTTTGCTCCCTGCTGCCGTTGCGATCAGACGTGTTTTTGCGCTGCTCCGCACTTGGCAAAGATAACCTCACTTTTCCTAACCTCACTTTTTGATTTGTATTATTCTATTCTGTGTAACATAACCTTAATTTTCCTAACCTCACTTTTAATTTGTATTATTCTATTCTGTGTAACATAACCTTACTTTTGCTGACCTCAGTTTTAATTTGTATTATTCTATTCTGTGTAACATAACCTCACTTTGTATTATATTTGCAAAATGGCTGTAAATCCTGTCGAGGTTCTCAGTTCAGATGATACATATGTAAAACACTTCCGAATTCACGGAACAAGAACTATTTTCAAATTTACTAATCCTCCTCCTGAAACAACTGAAATTGATTGGCTAAGACAAGGTTTTGCAAAAACTGCGAATGAAATGAAAGAGCGGGCCCATGAAAATGATTAGCTTGGTTTCACATTGAAAAGCCTAAACTTAAAAAGTAAAGAACCCGGATTTGTAGCTTTCCGGCTCGATGGTGAAATTGATGAGGACATCCTTTGGCAAATTTTCGGGGGCATTGTTCAATCAAATTCCGAATCAATTCAATCTACCGACACATTTAAAGTTGAATGTACCCGACTTAATCTCCCTGTAGGTTACGGGAAGGTACGACCCGGCTTTTACAACACGTTTGATTGAGAATGTAAATCGAGATGGGGTATTATAGTAATTAACAACAAAGATAATTTGTGTCCCCCCGGGCTTTGGTGGTGGCCATAGCAAACGTGACTTAAGACCCCCAGTACAAAGCAATACGTCAGGACAAGTGTAAAAGGCAATCGTTTAAGGCCAAGGAACTTATTCGGCGGGCTAGGGTAGAGATCTCTGAGGAAGGTGCCAGTATCCACGAATTGGAAAGGTTTCAGGACTTGCTAAAAGACTACAAAATTACCGTCTACAACTATGACAAAAAATGCCGGGATGTTTACTTTGAAGGCAATGTTCAAACCCTAAATTCAAAATTAACTTGCTCTTTCACAACAGTCACTATAATGTGATTACTAGTTTGACCGCTGCTTTTGCCTGCACCTACTTTTGTGAAGCATGTCACGTCCCTTTCGAACACAAAGCTAAACACAGATTTCAAACATTTGTCCTTAATGCCAAACCATCTCGCCTCCCTGTAAAGAAGAGCATGGGGGAATAGTTTGCTCAGACTGTAACGTGACTATGAGAAACCAGCACTGTTTTATCGCCCATAAGGTTGACAGATGTAAAGCTTATAAAAAGTGACTAGGCTATGGAAAACTGATTAATTTAAAACAGAGATCCGAACCTCACAAACGCAGAGACGTTTTTTGTAAACCCTGTAATGCTTTCAAAGATCCGAATCACAAATGCTACATGCAACCGAATGATGGAAAACCTAAAATTAAAGACTATCTTTTTATTTTCTTTGACTTGGAAACACGACAGGACGAGTCGCTTCCCTCTGACGAAAATCAAAAAGTACATCAATTTAACCTGTGCATCTCACAAAAGTTTATCTTTAATTGTATCGGGTCTAGATTTTGCACGGTATGTAAAAACAGAACTAAAGTTTTTAAGGAAAAGCCGGTAAAACACTTCATGGAATATGTGATGCAGGTTCGTAAACAGTTCAAGAATGTCTGTGTAATTGCCCAAAACGGGCAGGGCTTTGATTTCCAGTTCTTGTTGAAATATATCATGGAAGCAACTAAATTCATTCCAAAACTAGTTATGAGGGGAACCAAAATTATTTTAATGGAAATGTACAACGTGAGGTTTGTGGACCCCCTAAGCTACCCCCTAGGCTGTGAACTGCCTCCCGAGAAAAAGAAGGGCTATTTCCCGTATCTTTTTAACACCTTGGCAAACCAAAATTATGTAGGCCTTATTCCTGACAAATAATACTACTGTCCAGAATCAATGTTTAAAAAGAAAAATAACGATTTTGAGATATGGAACGAGGAACAGGTGGCGAGTAACTATGTATTTGGCTTTCAAACGTAAATCTTGGAGTATTGCATCTCTGACGTAGAATTCCTAGCTCAGGCATCTTTAAAGTTCAGACTATATTCTTGAAAGAATGTAACGTAGATCCTTTCCCCGAGTCCGTAACTATTGCCAGTGCTTGTAACCTGGCCTTCCGCCGTAACTTCTTAAAACCAAACACAATCGGCCTAATCCCTAAAAACGGGTACAGACTGACTGACAATCAATCAGCCGTTGATTTACAGTGGTTAACGTGGAAAGAGGAGGAACGAGGGTTGAGGATTGAGGATTGAGCAAGCTGGCCGGGGTAAGGAAGTTAAAATGAACGGGCTAAAAGTTGACGGGTTTGACGGTGAACGAATTTACGAGTTTCACCGGTGTTACTGGCTCGGTTGTCCAAAATGTTTTCCTTACAACAGAGAGGCTCCTCTGAAGGAAGATCCCTCAGATCCACTTGATTTAATGTATGAAAATACTCGGAAGAAAATTTCTAAAATCAGTGATTAAAAAAATGTAGTAATGTGGGAGTTTGAGTTTAGAGCTTTGAAGAAGGACAAAAACATAAACACTTGAACAACCTGCCGATCCTCAACAATCTCTCCCTCGACCCTAGACAAGCGTTCTTTGGAGGCAGAACGGGTAATACAAAAATATACCACAAATACGAAGAGGGAGAAACGATACAGTATGTTGATGTTTGCTCCCTTTTTCCGTTTGTAAATAAATATGGGAAATATCCTTTGGGCCACCCTACCATCTATGTGGGAGATAGGGAGTGCAGACAGCGAGGATTAAATGTAGATGGTTCGCTAAAATGTAAAACCCTACCGCCTCGAGATATCTAACATCCCGTACTCCCTGTTAAAATGAATAATAAATTAATGTTTGTGTTGTGTAGGACTTGCGGGGAAACTCAAAACCAGTGAGACTGTGAACATGAGCGTGATAAAAGAGCGTTAGTTGGGACTTGGACTATGGATGAAATTAGTAAAGGGATTGAGAAGCGTTGCGCTGTACTGGACATGTATGAGTTTTGGGAGTACGAGGTAGCCACATACGGGAAAGGAGGATTGTTTACAAACTTTATTAATACGTTTTTGAAAATGAAGCAGGAAGTCTCAGGCTATCCTAGCTGGTGTAATACCGAACAGTACAAAAACAAGTACATTGCAGACTATTTCCAAAATGAGGGTATTCAACTGCATAAGGCAAAAGTTTGTTATAATGGGGGTCTTAGATTATTGGCTAAATTAATGCTAAACAGTTTCTGGGGAAATTTCTGACAGAAGGAGAACCAAACTAAAGCAACAATAGTAAGGGAATCTAAAGTCTTGTTTAAAATGTTAATCAGTCCAGAAGTACAAGTCAATAGGATCCAAACTGTTAACGAGGAAGTTGTTGTTGTTAACTGGGAATATATTGAGGAATTGGGGGAACCTTTGACAAATGTAAATATTGTAATTGTGGCTTACACCACAGCCCAGGCGAGGCCTAAACTGTATGAACATCTAGATCCCCTTGGAGGACAAGTCTTGTATTATGACACGGACTCGTGTATTTATTTATACATGGGAGGATTGTACAAGGACTCTACGTGAGATTACCTCGGGGAAATGACGGACGAATTGGCAAATGAGTACGGGCCCGGCTCTTATATTGTAGAGTTTGTTTCTGGGGGGCCTAAAAGTACGCATACCTTCTCTGGTCAACCAAAAAGCAAAAACTACTAACTGTGTGTAAAATAAAAGGCCTCACCCTTAATATGAAGACCTCCGAAACATTAAATTTTGAACAGTTAAAAAAGATGGTCCTTAGTGAAGCTGCTGAAATTTTATAAATTGAAGAAAACAGAATCAGGAAGACTAAAGACCGTGACATTGTAACAGTAAGTGAAATTAAAAAGTTCAAAATCACAGGACCTAAAAGGAGGCTCTAGGGTGAGTACGACACCTTACCATTTGGCTATCAAAAACTTCAAAGACTCGAGTAACAAGACAGGAATTAATAAAAGTCCTGAATCGCTCACTTGTATTAAAGTATTTTAGCTGTTAAATCTCACCCAAAGTGAAGAGCAGTGTCTTCTTACTTTGAAATGTCCCAAATAATGTAAATAATGTTAAAGAGGTAATGAGGAGTTATGGTATCCTCACCTCTGTATGTATATATATATTTAGTTGAGTTTAAAATCACAAGTTCCAACTGTATGACTATACATGAACGAATGGAGGTCTATGGTGCGGGTGACGAAAAGCCCCGTAAAGCTGAAAGGGGGTTTAGTAGATTGAGGCGACGGGCTAACACCCCGGCTACTCCTTCGAACGACCCGTGTGTGAATGAGGGGTCCAATAGATTGAGGCGCAGGACTAACACCCCGGCTACTCCTTCGAAAATATCTCGGGTAAAAGAAGGACCTTGAACATTGAGGAGCCTGGCCAACACCTAGGCTACTCCTTGGAACGGTCCGGTGGGTAAAAAAATATAAAAGTAAAAATAAAATAAAAATAAATAAAACGGAGGAGACAACTAGTTTGTTTTTGGAAGGTCTCCATTAGTCATGGTGGTAGAGGGGCCATGACTTTAATAAAACATATATAAGTTGAAGATTTGGATAATTTTAATTATTATCAAAATGGACGGTAAAACAGCTATAGCTAATGAACTACACCGACCTGTATGAGGAGAAATTATACAAGGCGTACAGTCCCCCTTAAAGGGCTAACAGACCTTTACCAGGCTGACCTTGTCGAAATGCAGCCTTATTCCCGAGTTAATAAAGGATACAATTACATATTGACGATGATTAACTGTTTGTCCAAAGTAGCGTTTGCCGTACCGTTAAAAGACAAGTCAGGACCATAAGTCGCTAAAGCTTTAGAACATATTTTAGCCAAGTATAAAATGAAAAACTTTCACATAGACCAAGGAACCGACTTTTTCAATAAACATGTAAGCGCTCTAATGAAAAGATATAAAATCAATCACTATTTCACATTTACTGAACTTAAAGCCAGTATAGTAGAAAGATTAAACAGAACTCTCAAGTCAAAAACGTACAAGCTATTTACAGCCCGTGGAAGTTACGAATGGTTAAGCATATTGCCAGAAATTGTAAAGTCTTACAACAACACAAAGCACAGGACTATAGGCATTAAACCCAAGGATGTTAAACAAAAACATGTCAAAGATAATTTAAAGAGAATAAATAAAGTAAAGAAACCAAAACATAAAATCCTTAAACAAAAGAAGAAGTAGGTGGCAGCGTTATAATCAGTAAAGTGAAAAGAGTGTTCAAAAAAGGCTTTTTGCCAAATTGGACTAACGAGACATTTACATTATACCCAATTAAACCAACGAGACCAGTAACATATATATTGCAAGACAACAAAGGAGAGATACTCAAAGATGGGTTCTACGCTGAGGAAATTAGCAAGTCCAAAACCGGTGACATTTATTTAGTTGAAAAAGTTTTAAAAAGGAAAGGTTCGAAACTTCTCGTGAGCTGGAAAGGGTATGATAGCAGCCATGACAGTTGGATAGATGCTAACGACCTCCGTTAGTGAGGAACAATGACTTGCCACCTGGCTTAATGCCAATGACCTGCAGCCCGGCCACCAGGCTTAATGTCGATGACCTCCGTTAGTGAGGGGCAATGACATGATACCACGTAGGATATTAGCTTGCATTGATGTTGATGACCTGCAGTAACGAGGCAACGTGACTTGCAAAAGTGCTCAACCAATTCCCAATGAAAGTGAGTTAACGTAACTCCTCTTTGACAAAAAGGATCAATAAATGAGAAACATCTCTGCCAAGTATGAAAAGTAGTCGATACCATCTAGGTATCCTACGATACCACCGATGGAAACTATTAGAAAAATCCTACCAAAGCAAGAAAATACGCATAACAGTAGTAGTAGTAGTAGCAGTAGATTTTGTTATAATTTTTGACCAAGAATTTTAAATGGTTTGGGTAAAAGTAATTTAAACCACGACTACTGGCAAATACATATGATTGAAACTTAATAAACAAACACACATACAAGAAAACTTGTAACATACCAAATCAAACTAAACTATACTTTGACTGACTGTTGATTATCGTTGTTGAAGGTACCGAAGAAAAAGGGTGAAAACACCCCCCTTCGCTAAAACGACCCTCCGGATATTTTTAGCTGTTATCATGTATGAAAAAAGGTAATTGTTAATAAAGTTTGTTGACTTTTTAGCTGTTATGTAGGGACAAATCTCTGTCTTTTTATTAGATCATTAGATCAATAGTCGGGGTTTAGTTTCATGAGTGAATAATTGTAGCTGTTGTGTTTGCCTGTAAATTAAGTGTTACTACAGAATTACTTTGGGAAACCTTCTATGCTTTTAATTGTTTAGAAATCTCAAAGTACTATTAACAGTAACTTAAATGAGATAAGAGGCTTGTAAACACCAGCAGAAATGGACAGGCAAGAAACTGATAACCCCACTTCATAGGTCCGGAATCGGGACCCTCTTTTAATAAAATAAACTGAAGGTAGTTTGGTCACGTTTTGTGCCCCAACTGTTAAGGTAAATATTATATCCAAAAATGGTCGCGAATCGTGATGTCCTGTGTTAACATTAATATAGTATGGTATTGGTAGGGTATTGTATGGTATTGGGATGAAATGTTAAGGGTTAGGTATGGTGGGTTATGATATTACTTTCAAAGCCCACCGTAATGGTGGGGTTAAATTATTCCTATTAATTTGGTCTGACAAATATTTTATCCTCGCCCCAAGGGTGAGCAAATCCCACACCCTTTGATAAAATTACAGTTGAAGATGGTCTACGGGATAGACCTATCTACACGCAGGGTCATGTTGCCGGATGTATGGGGAACGAAATGTTCCTATTGATAAGAATTCTAAGTGTTAGACCCTCCGGGTTCACCGTGTTTGAATTTAAATTCATTTTCCAAGAAAGAGGCAGGTGATTGTAGGGTATTTTGTAAAGTTAAAAAAGTACATAGATTAAAGACCTTAGAGTTCAGATATGCCTTCTTGTTGTAGTTATGTAGTAGTTGCTTAAACATTTCTGTTACGATATACTAACAAACCGAATCAATATATAATTCTACTGCATTTTCCAGTCAAATATTGTAACCAACACTAACATCGGAGAGTTGGTAGCAAATCATACATCATGGGAAAGAGTATATCTTAAAAGACCACAATCGGTGAAATACATTCCTTAGAAGGACACTAATTATACAGTATTTTGTTGTGAATCTTTAAACTTTGTTGGTAATTTGTGTCTAAGTCCTGTAAAATGTGACGCATAGCGTCACGCTATTTTATATAGTACGCGCAAACTGCATCGCGGAGCCACTGCCAGGAGCACTTCGCCTGTCGCACCGTTGACAGAGCGAACAACCTTTTTACCGTCTTGTCAACGAAAATCTGGCTCAGCGTCCTCTCCCTCCCTTCCTGGTTACGCCGGTCTCCGAAACGGACGTCTTCAACTTCAAGTCTCCAAGACATTTGCATAACCGATAAGTTTAGTTTTAAGTATAGGGTATTTTGAAGACAGTATGGTTGGCTAACCAGCTTATTAAGGGGAAACCCATAAGGTTCGCCCCGATACCAGAATGTAGGGAACAAATAGTAGTGTTCGGGCCTGGCCCGAACACTCTCCAACAGGTTAAATTTTCACCACGTTGAAACATAATTAATCAGACTCCCCAGAAGATTATCCATGGTTCTTGATTAGCTTGCAGTAATTCTATACATTCATTTACCTTAAGGATTGGTTACCGTGCCTAGATCAGTATTGCAATAACCTCAGATAACGATTTAATATATATCAGTTTTTGGAAGGATCGTTAGTTAGTTCACTACAGTTATTTAGATTAAATCAAAGCTTTCTGGTCTTGGGTAAAAGATCTCCTAGCCTCTGGTCCCCCAAGCACGTTTTCCAGTTGAATTATATAGTTTGGTACAGGCATTTCAACACAGGTTTGGAAGACAGTCGCACTTCCATTTGGGTATTACAGCTCATTATTTCTAGTTAGTAGCAGAGTCAGCACGCCCAATAATCTAGTCCACCAAATTAACCATCTAGTTCCCCCCATTTTTATCCTACATATGGTAGCTTATAATCAACTATCCCCCCCCCTTCGCTTCATATGGTAGCAGACTCAAGCCTAGGACCAGAGAGCTTTCGGCAGCTTTGTTTTCGGTAGGTTAGAAAACTTAGGATTTAGTCGATGAATCTTATGGGGAGGTTATGTCCCATATCAGATTTTTGGGTTGCCAGACTGACACCAGGAACGTAGGGGATTAGCCCACTGTTTTTGAGTTTAAACCTTTTCTAAATTAATCAGTATAAGGTTCCTCTAGGGTGACCAAGGGAGAACAGTTTGTCTTAGGTAGGATTTTGTATTTGTTTGTTCTGTTTTGTATTTCAGTGAGAATCCGCAACTCAACAGGCCTTGGCAGCAGTACAAGTGTTTCAGTGATGTGATTCAGTGTTTCTGATTTTTAATTTGTAATCCTAGCAAGAGGCACATCTGGTCTGTAAAAAAATGTATTGGGTACAGGTCTCAGGTATGGTGGTTTAATGGCCATAACCCAATTTTTATTACAGTTAGAATGGCATTTGGCCAAAGCCAAGGTGTTCTGTTTTGTTATACAAATAAAGACCAGTTTCAATAGTTAAAGCCAACACCTTGCTATGTTTTAAATTCAGTGACTGTTTTTTATGTTATTTATTTATTCAATAAAATATATTTATCATGCTACAGCCTCATCTTGTACAACTGTTAGTCCGCGGCTTCAATCTGTGCTGTTTGTTTGTCCAATGTTTAATTTATTCTTTGTACTATGTGATTTAGTCTTTAAAATTATGTGAATATATTTTCTCACACTATTGGTCATCCCTAGTAACAATAATATTCTTTTAGTGTAAGCATTCAGTGGGCCAGAAATTCAGGGCCAAAATCTGACAATAGTAAATTTTTTAGGGCCTAGCGGTTTTTGCAGTAGGCAGTTCTTTTGCTAATTTTGGATCAGTAAAACCCTTTAGGCTAGATTTTTATGGTATATAATTGTAGAATGGGTTCTCAGGACATGTCTAACATAGGTAACCATAGTTAATTTAGTTTATATTTTGCATTTCAGTTGGTTTTTAACTCAGTTCACTTTTAGGCTAAGTCAGAATTCTGGCTTGGTACAGCTAGCATTTTACATCAAGGCATTAATGTAACATACTGTAGAATATATTTTTTCTTTTCCTCGTGCCAAATGTATTTATAATTATGCATTTTGAGAACCAATGTGCCTCTAGTAATTTGGTCGGGGCTAGTGTTTATAAATTGGTCGATGCTCCGGCCGGTCGCGATACGTCACAACTACGTCACTCGCCACCAATTCTTGTGCTGAACTTAGCTTACCTACAGCTTACGTCTGGTTGGGCGGCCAATGGATTAGCGCTGCACCCACCTTTTTGCTAGTAAAATATTTTTCAATTTGTTTAACTGAAGTAAACCGGGACTTTGATCAATTTTATTTTTGCTTGTGTGCAGTTACATGTTCAGGGAACCGAATTTTACATTTGGGGAAAATTTAGGATAGCTCATGTGCATTAGTTTTCATTTGTAGTTAGATACGGGACATTAGGGACTGACCTTTTCCTTTCATTTCACAAATAGACACCTTCCGGTGTCGGTCGGCGTAGCTTGGGTTTTCCCTTCACCGTTAATTTATTTATGGCCCAAGCAAGTAATTCCATTAGTGTTCAGGTCCTTGGTGACTCATATGCCGCCCTTTCTTGCAATTTTTCTCGAGCAAATCCCGGCCTAACTGGGAGTTTAGGGCCAATTTTAATTCGGAGCATCTCTGGAGCAAGAGTATCTGACCTTAAGACTTTCGTTAAGTTAAATGTTTCAGCCATACAGCCGCATATTTCCTTGTTATGTTTCTTAGGTACAAACGATTTTTTTGCAAACGTAGATATTACAGTTTTCAAGAATTCTTTTTTGTCCTTTTTGAGACTGATACGACGGAAATATCCTAGGATGGTGACTGTTTTTACAACATTGCCGCGTTATCCACGGATTGGAAACTACACCCCAGCAGTTACAATTTTACATCAAACAAATAGGTTTTTGCTCACATTACGTTCACACTTAGTCAAAGTGTTAGACCTCCCCGACGAATTAAATCGCACGCGATTTTTTCATGCCTATTATGGGAAATCAATGCGTCGTGATGGAATACATTTCAACAACGACGCATTCATAGAGTTGATTTCTGTAATAGAAAACTCTTTATCACCCGTGCCGACGTAGTTTTTTTTTAGTCAATTGTTTTTAATTAACAGCAATTTTATGCTCCAGGGAAAGTCTGTTTTGGCCAAGTGTATTCGAATTGCTCAACCTCCAATTATTAAGTTTTTTTTCTGTCTGGGAATTAATGGGATTTTTTTTGGGATTCCGGATTAAAAAAGAAGAAAAATACCTCTTTTCTTGTGTTGGGCACGTTGCCTGGGTTTCCCCTTTTTTGCGCAATTTTGATTTTTGAGCAACGACTCTTGATAAGGGATACCCATAGGCAGTAGGTGTTTTGTGTTACTATTTTTTTTCTCACTTTGTAGTTTTCCGGGTTTTTAGACAAAATGCCCTCAAGGGTGTATTCGCCCGAAGAGTTGCCAGCAGGCACTTCCTGGGTTTGTACCCTCAATGCTTAGGAACGCACATGTTTCGCATTTAAAAAGATTTTGTCAGCCAAAATATTAAAGACCTTTTACCCAGACCAGGAACGCTCTACAAAAGTGATATTAGGTTAAGTCTTCTCTCTCTGTTGCTGCCCCCGCCAGCGCCCGGGGGACTGTGAGTCTCAGGGTATCCTTCCCTAGGATAGGCTGCCCCACACGTCCTCCCCCGTGCGTTGTCGGCCAAGTCTTTCCCCTCCCCTTTTCGTCTCCGACACCCTCACTGGGTCTTGTAAAGAATTTTTTTTTTCTGATTGAGATTAACCTTTCTGCGGATGGTTACCTTATTTGTTTTATTCATTTTTTCACCATCGCAGGAAGGATATTAGTGGTGGCACCTTCTGTGGCGACCCTTGTACTAGTCGAGTGTTTGGAAGACAAACTCTTTTACTGCAGTTTACTTTTTCCCTTTGCTCTTTTCACACTTCTTAGCTTAATTAGTCACTAAAGTAGTAGTAGTTAGGTTTAAGAACAGTTTAGGGAAAATCAGAAGGTAGTTAAGTTAAAGATTTTCAGGTTACAGTTAGATATGTTAAGTTAAAGCGTCGATGTAAAAACAAACAGGAACAGGACACATTTTTAACTAAGCAATACCCGGGCACTAGGAAGATTGTTTTTCTTTTTCCCCCAAACAGTCCACAAGCACCTATCCTTACCTGAAATTACCGCTCATCACAGCGTAATTGCAAGCGCAATTTTCTTCTGCATGCGAACTAAAAAAAAGAAAAAAGGGTTTTCAACAGTTTTGCAGATCCTTCCAAACTCCACAACTCTCACTTACTTCAGAAACAGTTTCCGCGGACCTCACCAGTCTGGCCTTGGTAACCCGGCACCAAACATGGGACAATCCCATGGTATCCCAGTTAGGAAAAGACCAACCCGTCAGTTATCGGACCGCCGCCTTGCGACCAACCTTTCATCACCTTCGCCACGACAGTTCACCGTAAAAAAAAATATTGTTTAGCAATCATCACCGATCAATACAGTTAATACCCCCAACTATTAAAATAACAACATGTCATCTGCACAATAAAAAAAATTACATTAAACAGTACAACCGACAACCAAATGATATTATTTAAAGTCAGAATAATAAAGTGATTTCAAACAATATCAGTTACCAGTGCTTTATTTGTACAGTGTCAGTTACATGGACAGTAAAATAGACATTTTCTCAACCGCAAGTTCACATCATCAGCTCCAAGTGACAGAAGTCATATTCCGACACCAAGTTCCGAGAGGATGGCAACATCTTCAAAGGCAGATCCAGCAGAGCCTCAGCATTGTCCACACCAACAGCAACGCGGTGATCAGGACCTGCTTGGAGCATATCTCACCCTGCTGTCCGGACTCCTCGGCTGTTCCAGTTTTCTCCATCACCTATCAGCGGGGAACCAGCCAAGTCGATGCGTGAGCAAGACCTCCTCTCGAACCCTCCAAAAAAAAAAAAAAAAATAAACATCACCGAAGACCACGTAATCTTCTCCACCTCTGTGCGATTTTGAACTTATACAAAAAAAAACATGTTTTTGTGCGTGCAGTTGTCCGTCCCTTTTACTGTCTCTTTTCAACCTTCTGTTTCAGCTGTGCCAAGATCGCAGTGGTCACAAGCTTGCTAGGTTAGGTTAATTTAGCTGTCGCACACAACATACCTTCCTCTATTCACGAGGGGGGTTGGATCCCGATCCCTGCCATGGTTGGTCAACCAAAACAATCAGCTTTTTCCCCAAACAAACGTTGCGAACGAGATTCCAAGTCGAAGCCGGACTGGTCAAGGGTTTTCGCCTTTCCTCATCTGTTCTCGGCTTCCCTTGAGTTAAAACCGGGACCATGACATCTCGGGAATCAGAGCACGATAGAGGGAGGCAAATCGAACAAAAAACCACTCAAAACACTCAACAACCTCACACCCTTCAGCAAAACTGATTCTTTTTCTTTTCCTTTTGCCGTAAGGGGGGTGGTTGTTACGCCTAGCGTCACGCTATTTTATATAGTACGCGCAAACTGCGTCGCGGAGCCACTGCCAGGAGCACTTCGCCTGTCGCGCCGTTGACAGAGCGAACAACCTTTTTTCCGTCTTGTCAACAAAAATCTGGCTCAGCGTCCTCTCCCCCCCTTCCTGGTTACGCCGGTCTCCGGAACGGACGTCTTCAACTTCAAGTCTCCAAGAAATTTGCACAACCGATAGGTTTAATTTTAAGTATAGGTTATTTTTAAGACATTATGGTTGGCTAACCAGCTTATTAAGGTGAAACCAATAAGGTTCGCCCCGATACCGGAATGAGGGAACAAATAGTAGTGTTCGGGACTGGCCCGAACACTCTACAACAGGTTAAATCTTCACCACGTTGAGACATAATTAATCAGACTCCCCAGAAGATTATCCATAGTTCTTGACTAGCTTGCAGTAATTCTATACATCCATTTACCTTAAGGATTGGTTACCATGCCTGGATCAGTATTGAAATAACCTCAGATGCCGATTTAATATATATCAGTTTTTGGAAGGATCGTTAGTTCGTTCATTACAGTTATTTAGATTAAATCAAAGCTGGCTAAGTAGGCTTGCTGGTCTCGGGTAAAAGATCTCCGAGCCTCTGGTCCCCCAAGCATGTTTTCCAGTTCAATTATATAGTTTGGTACAGGTATTTCAACACAGGTTTGGAAGACAGTCGCACTTCCATTTGGGTATTACAGCTCATTATATCTAGTTAGTAGCAGAGTCAGCACGCCCAATAATCTAGTCCACCAAATTAAACATCTAGTTCCCCCCATTTTTAACCTACATATGGTAGCATATAATTAACTATCCCCCCTCGGCTTCAAAAACGACGGGTGACCCTACAGTTGAACGTTATAAATTCTTGGTCGAATGTTACCGAATCTACTGACAATACTTTACCATGGGTTGCATTTACAATGATCGCAATGGTTTTTAAATTTCTCGGTCAAATGATTCCAATAAACAAAATAATGAATCTGGATGACTTGGGGGATGTGGAATTGATGCAGTGGTAGGGACAGGTCAACCAGTCCCTAGCATGCCCAAACCCTTACCCGTGTTTCAAGCAACCGGTACCAAACTGATCTACCTAGTTGGAAACATTGCTGGGAACCAGAGACGGGGATTTTTACCTAGACCAGAAAGCAGCGCCAAGCCAGCTTTGATTTACTGAATTAACTGAAAAACATTGAACTAACTAATACCTTCCAAAAATGATGTTACAGTATTTGTGGTTAATTAAAAGGGTCTGATAATACTACAACTGATTTTCAAACTCTTCATAACTGTGAATTAAAACTGCAAGTGACTCCAAACCATTTTCTGGGAGAATCTGTTAATTAGTGAAAACGTGGTTTTAATCCTGACCTGATGGAAGGTCTCCACGAGTCATGGCGGTGGAGGGGCCATGACTTTACTAAAAAAATTGGATTGTTATTGTACCCTCAAACGCCAATAGAGGATATCATATTAAGAAATTTAGGCGGTTTTAATAATAGCTGGTAGAGTGAGTAAAACTAATACAGCCAGATAGTCGAATTAAACTTTGCTGTATATTAAAAAAACTTTCAAACAAATTTATAGAATTATATACTAGACCTGGTCATAACTTTAAACTAATATATATGTATATAACCCTTTACCAAAGTTATAATAACGTTTGGTCTTACTGTACTGTGTTTAACTGGTTTTTTTCTGGACTATCCTAAGTGTGGTTGATTTCTGTCTGCAAACAATAAAAACAAGACTACTTACTATTCCCCATTAAATTAAAAATACATAAAACATTGGATAGAAGATCCAAGAACATTTTAGTAACAATGTGCTTTTACTTGAACAAAATGAAACAGGTTTGTCTACAACTTTACATTTTCATACAACAGTTAAAATAGCTCAAAATCAATTAAATTACATCTTTAAATGCAAAACAATCAAATTACAAAAATACAGAAATACATTTTATTTGCTTTAAATTCTCAATTAATTAATAATTAACAATTCAATCAGACTTGCAATTTCTACAGCAACCACTCATTTCCAGTCCATTTTTTCCAGTCACCAGAATCTGACAAACAGCGTATTTCAACTTTATCCCAGCTGCAGTTCTATCACTCAACAAAAGGTAAATTCCCCTACATTTAAAGACAAGTTTAATTATTACACTATAAAAGAAAATGCATAATTTTGCTTTTTGTGATTTCAAATTATAATCTATTTTACATGGGTACATTATAATCATATCAAAATGGACGGTAAAACAGCTATAGCTAATGAACTACACCGACCTGCCAGGAGAAATTATACCAGGCGTAAAGTCCCCCTTAAAGGGCTAACAAACCTTTACCAGGCTGACCTTGTCGAAATGCAGCCTTATTTTTGAGTTAATAAAGGGTAAAAGTACATATGACGATGATTAACTGTTTGTCCAAAGTAGCGTTTGCCATACCATGACAAGGCAGGACCACAAGTCACTAAAGCTTTAGAACCTATTTTAGCCAAGTATAAAATGGAAGACCATCACACAGACCAAGGAACCGTCTTTTTTAATAAACATGTAAATGCTCTAATGAAAAAATATATAATCAATCACTATTTTACATTTACTGAACTTAAAGCCAGTATAGTAGAAAGATTAATTAGAACTCTCAAGTCAAAAACGTATAAGCTATTTACAGCCCGTGGAAGTTACGAATGGTTAAGCATATTGCCAGAAATTGTAAAGTCTTACAACAACACAAAGCACAGGACTATAGGCATGAAACCCAAGGATGTTAAACAAAAACATGTCAAAGATATTTTAAAGAGAATAAATAAAGTACAGAAAACAAAACATAAAATCCTGTAACAAAAGTAAAAGTAGGTGGCAGCGTTAGAATCAGTAAAGTGAAAAGAGTGTTCAAAAAAGGCTTTTTGCCAAATTGGACTAACGAGACATTTACATTATACGCAATTATACCAACAAGACCAGTAACATATATATTGCAAGACAACAAAGGAGAGATACTCAAAGGTGGGTTCTACGCTGAGGAAATTAGCAAGTCCAAAACCGGTGACATTTATTTATTTGAAAGAGTTTTAAAAAGGAAAGGTTCAAAACTTCTCGTGCGCTGGAAAGGGTATGATAGCAGCCATGACAGTTGGATGGATGCTAACGACCTCCGTTAGTGATGAACAATGACTTGCCACCTGGCTTAATGCCAATGACCTGCAGCCCGGCCACCTGGCTTAATGTCGATGACCTCCGTTAGTGAGGGGCAATGACATGCTACCACGTAGGATATTAGCTTGCATTTATGTTGATGACCTGCGGTAACGAGGTAACGTGACTTGCAAAAGCGCTAAACCGATTCCCAATGAAAGTGAGTTAACGTAACTCCTCTTTGACAAAAAGGATCAATAAATCAGAAACATCTCTGCCAAGTATGAAAAGTAGTCGATACCATCTAGGCATCCTACGATACCACCGATGGAAACTATTAGCAAAATCCTACCAAAGCAAGAAAATACGCTTAACAGTAGTAGTAGTATCAGTCGATTTTGTTATAATTTTTGACCAAGAATTTTAAAAGGATTGGGTAAAAGTAATTTAAACCAGAACTACTGGCAAATACATATGATTAAAACTTAATAAACAAACACACATACAAGAAAACTTGTCACATACCAAAACAAACTAAACTATACTTTGACTGATTTTGATTATCGTTGTTGAAGGTACCGAAGAAAAAGGGTGAATACACCCCCCTTCCCTAAAATGACCCTCTGGATATTTTTAGCTGTTATCATGTATGAAAAAAGGTAATTGTTAATAAAGTTTGTTGACTTTTTAGCTGTTATGTAGGGACAAATCTCTGTCTTTTTATTAGATCATTAGATCAATAGTCGGGGTTTAGCTTCATGAGTGAATAATTGTAGCTGTTGCGTATGCCTGTAAATTAAGTGTTACTACAGAATTACTTTGGGAAACCTTCTATGCTTTTAATTGTTTAGAAATCTCAAAGTACTATTAACAGTAACTTAAATGAGATAAGACGCTTGTAAACACCAGCAGAAATGGACAGGCAAGAAACCGATAACCCCACTTCATAGGTCCGGAATCGGGACTCTCTTTTAATAAAATAAACTGAAGGTAGTTTGGTCACGTTTTGTGCCCCAACTGTTAAGGTAAATATTATATCCAAAAATGGTCGCGAATCGTGATGTCCTGTGTTAACATTAATATAGTATGGTATTGGTAGAGTATTGTATGGTATTGGGATGACATGTTAAGGGTATGGTATGGTATGTTATGGTATTACTTTCATACCCCACCGTAATGGTGGGGTTAAATTATTCCTATTAATTTGGTCTAATAAATATTTTATCCTCGCCCCAAGGGTAAGCAAATCCCACACCCTTTGATAAAATTACAGTTGAAGATGGTCTACGGGATAGACCTATCTACACGCAGGGTCATGTTGCCGGATGTATGGGGAACGAAACGTTCCGGTTGATAAGAATTCTAAGGGTTAGACCCTCCGGGTTCACCGTGTTTGATTTTAAATTAATTTTCCAAGAAAGAGGCAGGTCATTTTAGGGTATTTTGTAAAGTTAAAAAAGTACATAGATTAAAGACCTTAGAGTTCAGATGTGCCTTCTTGTTGTAGTTATGTAGTAGTTGCTTAAACATTTCTGTTACGATATACTAACAAACAGAATCAATATATAATTCTACTGCATTTTCTAGTCAAATATTGTAACCAACAATAACACCGGAGAGTTGGTAGCAAATCATACATCATGGGAAAGAGTATATCTTAAAAGACGACAATCGGTGAAATACATTCCTTAGAAGTACACTAATTATACAGTATTTTGTTGTGAATCCTTAAACTTTGTTGGTAATTTGTGTCTAAGTCCTGTAAAACGACGGGTGACCCTACAGTTGAACGTTATAAATTCTCGGTCGAATGTTCCCGAGTCTACTGACAATACTTTACCATGGGTTGCATTTACAATGACCGCAATGGTTTTTAAATTTATCGGTCAAATGTTTCCAATGTAACAAACATAAAGTGAACCTGGATGACTTGGGGGATTGGGAATTGATGCAGTGGTAGGGACAGGTCAACCAGTCCCTAACCTGCCCAAACCCTTACCCGTGTTTCAAGCCACCGGTATCAAACTGATCTACCTAGTTGGAAACATTGCTGGGAACCAGAGACGGGGATTTTTACCTAGACCAGAAAGCAGTGCCAAGCCAGCTTTGATTTACTTAATTAACTGAAAAACATTGAACTAACTAATACCTTCCAAAAATGATGTTACAGTATTTGTGGTTAATTAAAAGGGTCTTATAATACTACAACTTATTTTCAAACTCTTCATTACTGTGAATTCAAACTGCAAGTGACTCCAAACAATTTCTGGGAGAATCAGTTAATTCCCAAGTAGCATAAAACTTGTTTAAAAACAATTTCAAAATATTTTAAAATTGTTTAAAAATTGTTTTAATATTAGTCAAACTTGGTATTTTTTCCATTATTAAAACAAGTTTCAAACAACTTTAAAATGTTAAAGAAATCATTTTAAAATATTTCAAAATTGTTGTGAAATTGTTTTAATATAAGTCAAACTTGGTATTTTTCCCAATATTAAAACAAGTTTTAAAACAATTTTAAAATGTTTCAAAATTGTTTTAATAGAAGTCAAACTTGGTATTTTTCCCAATATTAAAACAAGTTTTAAAACAATTTTAAAATGTTAAAGAAATTGTTTTAAAATGTTTCAAAATTGTTGTGAAATTGTTTTAATAGAAGTCAAACTTGGTATTTTTCCCAATATTAAAACAAGTTTTAAACAACTTTAAAATGTTAAAGAAATTGTTTTAAAATATTTCAAAATTGTTGTGAAACTGTTTTAATATAAGTCAAACCTGGTATTGTTTTCAATATTAAAACAAGTTTAAATTATTTAAAAATGATGATTTATTCTTAAATTATCTGTGCAAAATTAACAAGCTGACTTTTAAAAATAGTTTAAAATTAGTTTACAAAATTTAAATTTAAACTGTTTTTCTTATATATTTTAATTCATTAAAACTTGTTTGTAAAATATTTATACATTAAGAATTCTGGATAAAAAATATATCCAATTAAAATTTTAAACGTTTTATTGAAAAATATAAATTGTAACAATTATTAAATCTATAATATCAGTCTTAATCCTCTTTCAAAATTATCTTCCACTAATTAGGTTTCTTCCTCGCCACTGATGTGTTCAGCATGGATTGTTCTGCAACAAAAATGTGTGGTATAGTAAATAAATCTAAAATATAACGACAATCACAGTTTTTAACAATGGTTTTTGTCCCCACATCTCAACCAAGCATCGTAACTATCTGTAATTCAATGCTTACATCAATGACCCATGAACTAATGAAAACCCATAACCAAAGAATAACAATGTTTGTACTTTAATTTCTAACTTTAAGCCTGTACATTCTACGTATTAATATATTTGGAAAAACTAGTCACAGAAAATACAGTGGCATATGGACTTTGAATCTCTTACTGCTTGCCGCAACATCAATTATCGTTTGCGACGTCCATTTTTGGCTTTCTTTCATCGAAAAGCTACTATATCAGATTATAAAAAAATGTTAAGTTGAAACACATTCACCCGGATAATAAAAATGGTAATGGCTGTTAGATCCTAAACTTTTTATGAATAATATCCATTATTGGGGGGGAAGGGGGGAGTAAATCCCTTTAGCGAGCATTGTATATCCAGTAATGGAATAATATCATAATCATCCACTGTTTTAGCTCCTGAGCTGTACGTATTATGTATTATCCCAGAGTTTTGAAAATTAGTAGGATTGTTTATTACCCCCTTCTGCACATCATACTTAAAGTCCACGAGCGAGGATGGTGAGCGGGTGGTGGGGAAGCCTCTTATGGGGAAATTATATGGTGAAATTTGAAAATTCCATGAATTTTGTTCACATTTCCTTATTTATTAGTTTTAGCCAATTGTCCTAGATAAATAATTGAAGATAATTAAATTTCCTATTTTGTCATAGGATTAACGGTTAAAAACTTATAGGCTTTACAAGCTGTAGAAATTACCAGCGACAAGGCTTTTTGGATGTTTCTCCTTATTCTCGGTAAATATACCTTCAACCTGGGCACAACCACAACAGAAGCATATGGAAGAGTCTGTGAATGAGAAATTTCTCTATAACATACCCAAACTCAGACAAGACAAGACAATAGGAACACTTAAAATTCCATTAAAAATGATGGCGGCTGAAATATGGTGCTTAAGTACAAAATATAGTAGCTCTTTATAGTAATAGTCTTTAGCAACCATTGGATAAGCTACTAAGGAGTATTTGTTATCGTGTAGGCTTCCACGGTCCGAAGATACAGTCATGAAGTTAATTTCCGGGTTAGTCCGGTAGATGTCGAAGAAGTTGGTGGCCGATGTTTCGGATATAATTACAATATCACTGGCGACGTGAATTAGTAGCGAAAGTGTACTAAACACTCACTAATTGACTGGCACACTCGTCCGACTCTTCCGCTTATATAGGTGCCGTGGCCGTAGGTTGTAAACAGACCTGATCTCGGTCGTCGACTACCGACTATCTTACATGCCTTTAAGAAACAAGAATTAATTTAAAACTCAAATTGATACTAGAAATGATAGGAATAGAAAACAACAAAAATATTAAAAACGCTGTTTTAGCATATTTAAGAGGTAAAACTGATAGAATTGGCACAGTACTTAAAAAAAATAAATCACAACAATATTCAAACCTTACAAGAAAACAAAACAGTTTCTTCGGCCTGTCAAGGATAAAATTCATTTGCAGACACCAGGGGTTTATCATATAGAGTGCAGCTGTGGAATGAGTTACATTACAGAAAGCCGCAGAGTAATTTATACTAGACTAAAAGAACACATAAGGAACACCAAGAATGGAGATACTGAGATGTCAGCCGTAGCTAAACATTCGTATGAGATTAAACATCTAGGCCTAATAAACTCTGAGAATATTAAAGTACTAGCAGCGATTGAAGACAACTATAAACGAAAAATACGTTAGGTCTGTTTACAACCTACGGCCGTGGCACGTAAGCGGGACTATATAAGCAGGATAGTCGAACGAGCAGACCAGTCAATGAGTGAGCGTTTAGTAGGTTTTCGCTAATAATTCACGTCGCCCTGACGATGTATATTGTAATATATCCGAAACGTCGGCCAAAAACTTCGTCGACATCTACACGGACCAACCAGGAAATGAACTTCATAAATACTAAGGAATATGTTTAATCTATGATAATACTGACCTAATCATAACATTTAATCCACATGAATCTCAAAAAATGTAAACAAAACAAGAGAATTGTCTGTAGGCCTATTTTAATTAGATATGTTTTGGTATTTTTTGTTATTTTGATGTTTCATACACCAGAGAAGCCGGAAAACACCTTATTAGCTTAATTTCTGATTGTCTCCAGGTGACTTTTATATATACTGTACCCGAATTGTTTAAAAGGAGTTGATTGATTTACATATTTTTCACTGTAATGCAGGCCATTTCAAATCGCCCAATATAAATAAAATTTGTCGCTCAACATTTTTTATTTTCCTGATTTTTCTATCAAGAGTTCTTTATAGGTAGATAAACACAAAACACAGTACCTATAACAAAATGTATAGGCCTATACCATAATTTTGTTTGGCAGCCATTTTTAAAATGGTGGTTGAGCAAATTTTCATAAAAAACATGGTTTGCGGAAAGTTTAATTGCCAAGCCATTTTAAAAGATATCAGAATAATTCAAAAACCACTCTGTTCAGCATACAATGGACTTCAAGTACACATTACTTTAATTATTCTTTAATACTAGAGAGTTAGTCAAACTCTCTCTGTAAAAGATTTGAAAAAAGTCGTCAACCGTTACTTTTTAAAACCATAAAATTTTATGAAGGAAAAGGGACTCACTGATAATTTTTTATTTCTGTGTTGAATACTTTTAGGACTATGTGCAGTATAAATTTTAGTCCTGAGATGCACTCCTTTTACTTTCTCCCCCTATACATAGTATATGGAGAAAGTATTGTTTTCGTAAAAATTTTCTAATTTGAGTTGTTAGTGGAAATATTCGTTTTGGTGCTCCCTGAACCCAAAAAAGTGTTTTTTACGTGATGTCTGTGTGTGTGTGTGTGTGTGTGTGTGTGTGTGTGTGTGTGTGTGTGTGTGTGTGTGTGTGTGTGTGTGTGTGTGTGTGTGTGTGTGTGTGTGTCTGTGTGGATGTGTACAGAGGTAGAGCCCTAACCTATGGGCCGATTTTTATGAAATTTGGTATGTTGGTACTAATCCACGATATCTCCAGGCGTTTTTTTTTTCATTTTTTTGAATTTTTGATTTTTAAGGGTAATTATCCCCCAAAAACCGCCAAAAAACATGAAAAATCCAAATTTCTCAAAAACGGCTCTAACGATTTTCATTAAACTTTAGTCGTTTGTAGAACTTTAGTTTTCCAACAAAATGACACCACCCGAATTTCTGGAAAAATTCGGGTTCAGAAATTACAGGACTTAAAACATCCAAAATTCAGTTTTTTGGATTTTTCATACAAAATCATAAATGTTAAAAAAGATTACTATTCACCATTAAAAAGAGCTCAAAAAACTAAATAAACTGGTATTTTAAATTACTATTCTACGATTGCTTGTTGAGGAGAAAATTGAAATTTTCATTTAGCGGTAAACGCAGTACGTTGTCCAATGTTATTCTTATGGGGAATACAAAAATAACTATTTCTCTCTTATTTACCGATCTATTTCATTAAAATTTGATATGCAGGTCAAGTTAGCATTGAACAACAGATGATGTTCGAAATGTGTTGCTATTTAACCCTGGGGGGGCAAGGGGGCATTTCCCCTCTCAAAACCACTGTGTGTAGCAACGGACTCTATATAGTGCCTCCGAAAAAGGGATTTGGGTGGCTATTTCTGAAAATAACTATTTTATAAAATTTTCTGTACATTTATTATACTTCATATTCTATATTTAGTAAATAACAAATGTTTTTGTCATTAAAGTTTGGCTTAAAGGGAGAAAGTATGTGTCAGTTTCCTGATACCGTTTATTTACTGTAGCTTTTCAAAAATGGACGAAAAAAAATGTAAGTTTTCTTACAATACCGGTACCGGTATCTGAAAAGGGACTGAATGAAATAAAGTGAAAATGTTACTGAATGTTCTTTACACAAATAGGAATACCTCATAAAAAAATTATGACTGAGACTCAAATATATTTTACTCATGATATAATCAAGCCGTTGTGTGCTAACTTGTCAGTGAACTGTCGTGTACAAATGCAGCGTTTTTACTGAAATTCATTGCTTTATTTCTCAAAATATGGTTAGGTCTCAGTCATAATTTTTTTATGAGATATTCCTATTTGTGTGAAGAACATTCAGTAAAATTTTAATATTAAAAAAAATAAAATTATCATCATTGCACAGTGGTAAGACTATTAGGCCTACTCAAAATAAACATATAGGATACTTTTATAATCCTGACTCCCCCACTGCCATGACTTAAAATTTAAACCCCTTCTTAAAATACGGTACCTTTCAAATTGATTGATGCTGGGCAGTCATTATCCAACGGTAAGCTCCTGGGTCTGTCAGGCTTACTTGTTGTGACGAGTGAAAGTGTTCCGATATAAGTTTCATCTGAAATAGATAAACAAGTGGTAATTAACTGTACATTTATCCGGATGTTTAAAATGTTGAGGTTTCTGTTCGTAGATTCAAATGTGCCTAAGCCTACACTATACATAGTTATTAGGTACACATACATATATATACATATTGTTAGTACCGTACTATGTGTAACTTAAGAATTCCCCAACAAAAAAGCTTATCTTTAAAAAATAGTTTGAAGTTTTAAAAGTTATTTCACGAAATAGTTGTGTTTTAGGTGTATAAATATAAAGTAAGTTACTGTATTATAACACTCTATTTATGTATTAAACTTAGATATTATTAGTATTTGAATAACGGGTATGGATTCATATGTGGTTTGATTATTTTCAACCCATATTTTTTGGTACCGGTACTATAAATATTTTATCCGAATGCGACGTTACTATTGAAACAATGTTTAAAAATGGCAATTGCTACATTAGTTAGCCTTTATCAATAATGAATTTTCAGCAGTTAAAAGCTGTTAGGCCTATAGTTTTAACAGAAATATATGCAACAGCACGCTGTGCTGTTAAAATAAGGTTATGTTAGTCGTGTAACATACTTAACACTTTTAACCTAACCACCTAAGCGCCCTGTACAACAAGTGGTAGCCCACACAAATCAATAATATTTTATCATTTGCTGTACTCTTACCTTTTACTCTTAGGAAAAAACATCGATACATAAGAAATAGGTAGGGCTATAGAAAAAAATAGTGGCTTGAAACTCATTCTAATGTAGTTTTAATACAGAATAAAAAAAGTGTTGAAAGTAATGTAACCGCTTAATTAATACCAATTAAAAACCCTACCATAATTAACCCTTCGATGTATTCATTGATAACTGTTGTAACTATTTAAAAATGATACGTAACTAGTAACCTATTTTAACTACGTACCGGTAGGCAGTCCTAGTTGTAAGTTAGTAACTTAACTGTTAAGGTAGTGAAAGAAACCTGAATAATTGCACTTCAAAGCATGGACTGATTATGGATTAACCAAAATTAATTGCTACCTGCATGTTCTTTGAGTTTTAAAGTAACTTAGGCCTATATACAATTTTACAAATATCTCTGACTTGTAGTAAATAGGCCAAGTTATTTGATTCTTAATTATGAATATGGGCATATTTAGCTTCAAATAACTTTATTCAATTAAGTTTGTGACTGCCGTGTGAAATTAGGAAATAAGAACAAGTTGGAAAGCTTTAAAATAGTTGTAAAGTTAACTAACCATAACCTAGCCATGGTTTAAGCCAAAGAAAAGTGAACTAATGTAGGGTCCAGTTGAATATTGACAATAAAAATAAGTATTAAAACTAATTATAACTATTATAAAACTGTTTACTGTATTTACCTTTATCCATCGTTATGAACACTTCCAAAACAGATTTCTTGAGTACTTTCATATCGGCCGAAAGCACATAAACAAAACAACAAATCTAGAAAATAAAGGCAAATGGCGACGAGTTAGTTGACAGTTGAACAATACGTTTCATAAACGTCCGCTGTCACGTGATCTGTGGGGAGCGCGACGAGCGCTGTTTAACTGAAAGTGCTTTCAATTGTAACACACTCCTATTCAAACTTGTTTAATATAAGTTTTTTAACTTTTATCGTAATGTATATATAATCAAGTTTAAAATCGCAATTAACTCGTATTAAAATAAGGGTAATATAAGTCGTTTAACTGTTTGTTGAAATTGTTTCAAAACAACTTTTTATAATTGATATAAACACGTTTTAAAACAAGTTTAATAATGCAACTATTTTAACTATTAAAGAAATTTTTTTCAATTCACCTTTACAATTGTTAAAAACTCTTATTACAAGAAAGTTTAATATGAGTCTTCTAACTATTACAGAAATTGTTTCAAATCAACTTTACAATTGTTATAAACTCGTATTGAAACAAGTTTAATAAGTCTTTTAACTGTTATTGAAATTGTTTCAAAACAACTTTAAAATTATTATAAAGTTGTATAAAAAAAAGTTTAATAAAAGTCTTTTGGCTGTTTTTGAAATTGTTTCAAAACAACTTTAAAATTATTATAAAGTTGTATTAAAACAAGTTTAATATAAGTCTTTTAACTGTTTTTGAAATTGTATCAAAAAAACTTTAATATTATTATAAAGTTGTATTAAAACAAGTTTAATATAAGTCTTTTAACTGTTATTGAAATTGTTTCAAAATAACTTTAAAATTATTATAAAGTTGTATTAAAATAAGTTTAATATAAGTCTTTTAACTGATATTAAAATTGTTTCAAAACCACATTAAAACTGTTATAAACTAATATTAAAATTTATTTTAATATCAGACATTACAACTGATATCAAAACAATTTTAAAGTTGTTTTGAGCTTGTATTAAAGCTGTTTTAATATAAAACTTATATCAAAATATATTGAAATTGTTTTAAAACAATTTTAGGACCGTTTTCAACAATTTTTATGCTACTTGGGTTAGTGAAAACGTGGTTTTAATCCTGACCTGATAGCAGGTCTCCACGAGTCATGGCGGTCATGACTATACTAAAAAAAATTGGATAATTATTGTACCTTCAAACGCCAATAAAGGATATCATATTAAGAAATTAAAGGGGTTTTAATAATAGCTGGTAGAGTGAGGAAAATTAATACAGCCAGATAGTCGAATTAAACTTTGCTGTATATTAAAAAAACTTTCAAACAAATTTATAGAATTATATACAAGACCTGGTCATAACTTTAAACTAATATATATGTATATAACCCTTTACCAAAGTTATAATAACGTTTGGTCTTACTGTACTGTGTTTAACTGGTTTTTTTCTGGACTATCCTAAGTGTGGTTGATTTCTGTTTGCAAACAATAAAAACAAGACTAATTACTATTCCCTATTAAATTAAAAATACATAAAACATTGGATAGAAGATCCTAGAACATTACTTGAACCAAATGAAACAGGTTTGTCTACAACTTTACATTTTCCTACAACAGTTAAAATAGCTCAAAATCAATTAAATTACATCTTTAAATGCAAAACAATCAAATTACAAAAATACAGAAATACATTTTATTTGCTTTAAATTCTCAATTAATTAATTATTAACAATTCAATCATACTTGCAATTTCTACAGCAACCACTCATTTCCAGTCCATTTTTTCCAGTCACCAGAATCTGACAATTAGCGTATTTGAACTTTATCCCAGCTGCAGTTCTACCACTCAACAAAAGGTAAATTCCCCTACTTTTAAAGACAAGTTTAATTATTACACTATAAAAGAAAATGCATAATTTTGCTTAGTGTGATTTCAAATTATAATCTATTTTACATGGGTACATTATAATCATATCAAAATGGACGGTAAAACAGCTATAGCTAATGAACTACACCGACCTGCCAGGAGAAATTATACCAGGCGTAAAGTCCCCCTTAAAGGGCTAACAGACCTTTACCAGGCTGACCTTGTCGAAATGCAGCCTTATTTTTGAGTTAATTAAGGGTACAAGTACATATGGCGATGATTAACTGTTTGTCCAAAGTAGCGTTTGCCATACCGTTAAAAGACAAGTCAGGACCACAAATCGCTAAAGCTTTAGAACCTATTTTAGCCAAGTATAAAATGGAAGACCATCACACAGACCAAGGAACCGTCTTTTTTAATAAACATGTAAATGCTCTAATGAAAAAATATAAAATCAATCACTATTTTACATTTACTGAACTTAAAGTCAGTATAGTAGAACGATTAAACAGGACTCTCAAATATGGTTAAGTATATTGCCAGAAATTGTAAAGTCTTACAATAACACAAAGCACAGGACTACGGGTATGAAACATAAGGATGTTAAACAAAAACATGTCAAAGGTATTTTAAAGAGAATAAATAAAGAAACCAAAAATTTAATCCTTAAACAAAGGTTAAAAGTAGGTGACAGCGTTAGAATCAGTGTGGAAACGCAAGCGTTCAAAATTATCTCACCAAGTTTAAGAAACATACCGTATAACGTGTATATAACCCAGTCGGTGGAGAACTCCAACTCACCCACGAGGCATTTATAGTGAAGCTTCCAAGAGTAGACTAAACTAGCGCACAATACTAAATTATTGCAATAATCGTATGTTAATCTAAAATGCGGGGTAATTTCAACACAGTGTCCGTCGCTACACAACCTGAATCAAAAAAATGGCTCGAAACTACAGCAAAACACTGTTGACTCTGTACATGGTGAATTCATGGCGCAGACTGTGACGACACTAAACAAATACTGTGGGCGGCCGAACCAAGTGTGACTCAGCGATGCGGGTAACGTAAAAACTACATTAGGTATTTTACCGTGACGGTTTAGTAAATAGGGAGTTTTGTACTTACTAAGAGTCGTCGTCCTGGTCGCAGAATTCTTGAGGAGGTTGTCTAGTCCACTCCTCCGTGTCCAGATAAACACACACACACACACACACACACACACACACACACACACACACACACACACACACACACACACACAGCACAAATCAAATCCGCGGCCTTCGTAAATTACTATTATATTACAATAACACAGTTTACCGCAAGAGTCGCACACGCTGTATACAAGAGGCATCGCTACCGGCGACTGACTGACTAACTCAAGGGGGTGCGCCCTAACCGTCATACCGCCCGCATAACGACCGGCTAAGTGCTTTTCTACAGGAAATTTTAACGGACAAGTCTACAGTTAAGATATATTGTACTCACAATTGATTGAAGAGCATCTCAGTCCAATCCTCTTCCGACATGTTTGCTACGGCGTTGAGGCAGCGGCATTGGATGAGTACTGGGTTTATGCGTTTCCGCTCCATACAAGTGAGGAATATTTGCAGAGGGGGTCGGGTTTTTTTTATATGTAGCCCAAGGACTCCAGCTTCTCATACCTCATTTAAAATGAGTCCTGTAACATAAAAACAAGAATAAAAGAACAATAATAATTAATAAAGGGTTTGATTGCCTTGTATTACCTGTTTACTTACCAAGTAGCAGTTTCCACAAGTCTCATATAGGTCAAATCTAAAAATCCTTCTACGGATAAAGTATTGTTTAAATGCTCAGCATTTACTGTAATGCTGTGTAATTAGTATTTATTTAATAGGATTTTGAACGTTTAGATTTTGAATTTGGAAAAATTGTGGGCTGGGATACCTTAAAGTGTAGACGAGACCATACCCATAAACACCCCCGTATAATCACACTCGTTTATTTCAATCAGATACCAATCGTTAATAATCATGTAGCTCTTCCCCGTGTTAGTTGCAAAGGCCGCATTAACTTTATGTACCATTCTACTGGCCACGTTATTGGCATTATACATTGTAATCAAGGACAGTGAAGGGTATCTAAATAAAAACACTTCATTGCCAACAAAAAGAGCGATATCCCATTCGGCCTCTGGTAAACGGCCGATACTTCCGTAAAGTTTTGTGGTAAGAATTTGAGTCAGTGTGATATTGTAATAACCTCCTTCTTTACTCTGCTACTACTTGTAATGCTCTGTGTGTCCACTTGCTATGTTACAAGAATGAATTAAACTGCTTGTTATGTTTCCATAACCTAACTGCAATTAAACTCTGTTTGTCTGTCAAATTTAAAACTCAATTTATTTCAATTTCATTAATTTGTCAATTACAGTAATGCAGAGCGAGTGTTGCTGGGCCCAAAAACACTCGTGGATCTCTGATTTAGTTGTGGGTTGCTTGAATGAAAAACTGATTTTAAGAAACTATTTTATTTAAACCTTAAAAACATTACAACTTATACATGCCTAAATCAGAGCCAGAAAAGAGTTTTATTTATTAATCTGAAATGGATCACCTTAGAGGTAATGGCTTTGGTTGATTTCTGGCCTTTTAGTTTTAATATTTTTTTGTATTTTATATTTTAAATAATCAAAAGCAGTTCCCAAGTGACAGTATCAAGTTGTGGTAATCAGGAAATCCTAGTTAATCAAATGGTGGTTCGTAAAAACAAGCGAGTGGTCGGGAATAAATAATAATATTCTAGTCCTCCTAACTAAACCTCCTGACCTCCGACACACTCAATCCTCCTATATCAATCTACCGCCAAATAAAATTACACATTAGAATGATTCATGATTAACTTATTTAAATATGCTGTGATTCCTGATTTGACCTCTGAACTGCAAATTAATTAATTTTATACTCTTTTTTTATGAAATCAACCAAATAGTAACTCTCTGTTGTATAAGTACTAAATTTCCTATAATTTTGGATTCTACTCAATTTCAAGCTCTCACAATTATTTTAGATTTGAGACAATATTATTAAATTTAAATATATTTTTAAAGTATTCTTGCTTAAATATAAATTAATTTTTGTACAGCAATTACGTTTTCAAGTTAGATTAAAATACATAGAAAGTTGCGTTAAATGTTCTGTGAATATGAAATTACATCAAATAAATTAACAATGATAAATGAATTCAAACTTAACAATTATTAAACATTGATCAGTACCAATTATGACATGTGCTCTGGTGAAATATGACCTACTATGTAAAATAAATAAATATTACTTACATGACCATTGTAGAAAATTACATAAACGATACGCACACAATATAAATACACTGTAACACCATTGATGCACTAAATTCTAATAATACTAGTTGTTTAATTAAGATTTATCCCCCAAAACGACAAGAATGGCAGTGTTTATACCCGCTCTTAGCACGTGTAAATTTTGAAAAAGTTTAATAAATTAATTAATACGAATACAAGATTGTATTGCGAATTTCGGCCTTTTCTTTAAAATAATTCGCGAAATAGAGAACGTATGGGATGCACCCCGTTAACAAATCGACGAACTTTTAGAATTGGCAAAGAAACGCGGTATTAATTTAGAAAAAGGTTTAGATGCTGTTACGCCGAATTGTTCCGAGCTAAGAGAACGAGTAGCCGCGGTCGGTCAGTTTTATGAGCGAGGCGGGTCACGTGACTGCATTGTTGTCAGGTCCTTCTGTGCGCGGTAGTGTCTTCTAGATGTTTCTGATATGGTGGCAAGTTTGAGTTTGAACTTGTAACAATATTCTTATTGGTCGTGTTTAATCCTCAGGAATCCTATCTGTAGGGTTTAGACTAATAATCCATACGGGAGATTTGTTGCTGTTTAATATGTAAATCAAGACGTAGTGATTAAAGGAATACATGCAATTTATGCTTAAGATAGCAGGATTACTTTGGAAAACTTTCAATCCATTTAATTGTTTAGAAACCTCTAATAACTTAAAGGAGAGAAAAGGCTTGTAAAAACTAGAAGAAATACACGAACAAGAAAACTATACTCTTACCCGTTTAATAACATACACTTGAAAATGGTATACACGACGGGTCATGTGGTCAGAGGTATGGGGAACGAAACGTTCCCGTTTATAATAATTCCAAGTTTTAGACCCAGCTACACGCTGGATCACTGGCTTTTAATTAAAACTAATGTGTAATAAAGAGACAGGTGACAGTAGGGTGTTTTGTGAAGTTAAAAAAGTACAGATAATCCCCCTTTTTGGGGGATTTTAAGATTTATAATTTTAAGTATTTTGGCCCAAAAAGGGTCAGAAAAGCCCCGGATATAAAACCAATGAATAAGGCAAAATTTTAAGCCATCTCTCATCATTCTAGCAAAAGTATTTACTGAGTTACTAAACAAAATGTTACTTGTCATTAGACAGTACGTTGTCGTATTGGGATTTTAAATCGTAGAAGGCTGTTTTTTGATATCTTGATGTAGTTTTATCACCCCCAATACCCCTATACCAACTTATTATTATTATTGATTATGTAAATATTACTGAGGAGAGAACGAAACTGTGATGAAATTACTGATGAAGTTTAATTTCGAAAGGTTATTGTGGCTTTTCGAAACCCCATAGTTAATTAATTTGAAACATAAGCCTGAAGACGTAAAGGAAAGTTTATAATCTAGTTCTATACATATGTATTTATTATTATTAAAATAATTATGATCCATTATTAAAAATGAGACATGTAGTGTAACAGTTATAAATCTTAAATTTATGATAAAATTCTCATAGTTTTCTGATAACAAATCAACTGATAAATCTAAACTACTGTTCCACCATCAACATAGAAAAAAACTATGCTTTTGGCTATTTTTAATTTATTTGATTATACTAAATAACTCTGAGGTGGCTTGATTTAATTAATTAATGAGTCATATTGTTACTGCGTCAGATTTTAAACTTATATTTCCTCGATGGGTTTTCCTCGGTAACATTTCTGTTTAAACAAGTTACTTTAACGAGTTAAACGATTAAGGAAGTAAAATCCATAATACCGATTATGTTTGCAAGGTATTGTGTATCCCCTAGATAAGTTGCGTAGTGAACAATTTACATTCATCAAAATCCACAGTAAACGTGTCCTGAAAACTAATTATGGGTCTAGGATAATGTTGAATATTTCTCTACCTATGAACATAACATGTTCATAAACATGTTAAGATATACACAGTTAAGATATATTGTACTCACAATTGATTGAAGAGCATCTCAGTCCAATCCTCTTCCGACATGTTTGCTACGGCGTTGAGGCAGCGGCATTGGATGAGTACTGGGTACAAAAACTACAGCAAACATAATAAATGGCAAAGGGTCTCAGGGTGGATAGCTTGTTTTGTAGGTTTGTGACGCATAGCGGCACGCTATTTATATAGTACTCGAGAACTGTGTCGTGGAGCCACTGCCAGGAGCTCTTCGCCTGTCTCGCCGTTGACAGAGCGATCGACCCTTTTTGCCCTCTTGTTAACGAAAGCTCGGTGCGGCACACGGGAGACATTTCAGGAACCATATGACGTCACCGATGAACACAAAAACAGAAGCCCTATGACATCACACGTACTATAGTTAGAGTCTGCTGCTCCTCTGTCAGTTGAAGAGTCGTCCGCTCTGTTATGTTAACAACTTTACGCGACTATAAATCGACTGAAAGGAATGTTTATGTATTTATTGTATCATAAATTAACCTGAACAATATCCCAGTAACTGGCCTTAAATACGAATTTATATACTAATAATAATTTTGTCCGTCAAATAAATGAGAACAAAAAATGTTTGTTTCTTTGGGCTTTGAAAACAAATTAATATAGGCCTACCTATATTTAAAAAATGTAAGCTACTGCACATTTGCATAATGTTTCAACCTACTCGGAAACAGTTATTTTTCTTCTACTTACAATCAATTGGAAACATTATAATTCTATTTTTACTCAATGTGTGTTGTATAGGTTCACACATTTTATTTGTCGTGTGTAATTACACAAATTGTAAAGAATTTTATGTAGATAGGCCAAACATAGTGTAGCCTATGTAAATAAAGCATGTTCGTCTTCAGTTTGGCGTAATGAGTCAAAACATTTGGTTATTCTCTTAATAAGCTAATTGTTTGCTTGTAGCTGTAAAGAAGAGATATCAATTTGGAAAATTTGAATTTTACTATTAAGATTCAATAAGCTTTCTCCTTAATTGGAAACCAAAGTTGACCTCGATTGGTTGACTTAATGATAAAAGACGAATAAATAGTGAAACATATCACTCAATATATTAATATCTATGGAAAACATGCCAAACATAATTTTACTAGGGCTATATTAATTAAGTTGTTTATGATTGCTGGCCAGGTTGGATTATTGCTCATTAGATTGGATAGCGATGTGGATGAAAGTAACGTGTTTAACTCTGGAAACAGCAAAAGTGGTACCAAGTTAATCTGTTAATGATAAAGGGTTGATTTCAGTAATGAGTAGCTTTTGTTTTGATTGTAAAATCAGTGAAAAACCAGTATCTAACTGCTGTACCGCAGAGCGCTGACAATCGGGTGAGGGAATACTTAGGACAGAAATGATAAGAATTTGGTTACAAGTACAAATATTGAACATATTATGAGATGATGATGATGATCCTGGATCTTGATTAACATAGATGTCGGCAAAAACTGTTCTGGCACTAGCGGCGGGCGATGAGGGAACCTCACCAATGACGCGTTTTAGTGACGTCAACCGGCTCCTGAAATGTCTCCCGTGTGCTACACCGATGAAAGCTGGCTTACCTTCCTCCCCCCCTTGCTGCCCGAAATTTCCTGGGACTCGGACGTCTCAATCGGCGTCTCTTCAACAAATTTACAACCGATAAGTTCTAATGTTAAGTTTATGATAGTTTAGGGACAGCATGGCTGGCTAAAGAGCTTATTAAGAGGGAAACCCATAAGGTTCGCCCCGATATCAGAATGTAGGGAACAAATAGTAGTGTTCGCCCTAGTGGAAGTGATCAATAGAGATCAATATAAAACAATAGAAATTTCTATTGATATCACTAGACCATCCGGTGATATCAATAGAAGTCTTTTGATGTAAATACGTATCACTAGACATCAATAGACATCAATAGAAATCATTAAAACTGAGGTAAATAGAAATCATTAAGAGTTTATTGACATGTATTGATATCAATAAAGATCACTACAACAACTACAAGTAAATAGACATCATTAAAATCATGGTAAATAAACATCAATAGACATCATTATATAATTTTATTAATTGAAAAAGATAACCATTAAAATTTTTTTACAATGCCAAATTGGTAAATTTAAATAAAATTATATATTTTATAATTTATAAACTATCCAAAAATGTTATGAGGCACTTTATTATTACAAATGTCTATAGCAATTTGCTAGTTTTCTTATGACATGTTTACTACATTATTATAACAAGTCTGCATTAATGTATTTTTTTTATTATAAAATTGTATTACTAAATCATTATAACAATCCTTTATTAATATATTTTTTAACTACGGAATGTTATTGTTGTATTATTATCAAAAAATCAATTACTGTTATTAAATTAATTTTGTTAACTGTTTTGGTACATATTAAAGGTATATGTTCTTGGTTACTTCCCAATATTACGTTGACTAATTAAAGTTTATATATATAAAATTATCAGTATTACTATATACCTAGTTTTATTTATAGTTTTAGTATTTAAACAAATTTAATAAAAAGTTTGATGATCAGAAATTATCAATAAAACATTGAGTATATAAATTTAATTAGAATGTATTTATTAATATACAGTTTACATGCCGATGGTGTATATACAATTCTATTATAAAATAAGAAAATACAAATTGCATAACTTGTAATTTTACTACCAATAGAATTTAACTACTGATCCCATAATCTTATTTATAAGAAATGAGAAAAAAAACCTGCGCACGGCGCCTGCGCAGGTGTTAAATCTGTGTTTGTCAACTGATTATGTTTCTTACCAAGTTTTAAGTTTTGCAGGCTTTGTTGGTTTCTTAATTGAGTATATTTGCACAATCTTCATTCAAGAGTTACTTCCGTTATACAGTTTTGCATTAAAGCTGTACTGTTTCATGGTAAGTAACATACACTTTAAGTTTCTAACTATAAGCATAACTTCAATAACTACTTGGTACACAATTCACTCATTTTATTTGTATTGAAATGTAAATATGCGTACTGCCGTTGGATTGATAAATAAATAAATAGACTAACTTAGTCCTGGATGCCAGTATCGTGTCATGCATATTTTTGGGAAAGCATAGAAACTAGGCCTTTAGTAACGTACCTAAGTTATAACTTATAATTTGCATTATTATGGTTAATTTTTTTTAATTTTCTTTTACCAAAGTAAGTTGATTCTGTATTATAAATCCTGACACTAGGCCTACCAATCTCCAGGAGGTGTAGGATACACTTTCATAGGTGGGACGATGTAGACCTAGAGAACCGAATGAAATTGTTCAATACGTTATATCGATTAGGTCAATATTTGTATCTATTGAAAAAAATTTTATAGTTTGTACATTAATCATTACATCATGATTGTTTTGTTTAGTTTGTTTTTTAATAAGGTCTAAACTTAAAATTAAATTAAAAAACATAACAATGAAATGACACGATAATGTTATTCATGGCAATACATGTTTACGTAATAGTGGAATCAACGTATGTTATCTGGACAGATTTCAAGACACCTAAAACTGAAACATAACATACCCGAATAACCTAAATAATCGTTATTCCAGATCAAACCATTATGTTTAATGTAGGCGTATGAGATATTAACTATGTGCTTTCAGAAGATTGTTAGTTTTTTAATAAATTAAAACTTATTTTAATTATCATGTGTCCGATTAGGTGCTGATATGATATGATTCAGTTTGCTGAGACCAAAGTAAAACACATTGAGGGAGTCATCAAGGATTGTCTCGGGCCCAAAATGAATCAACACCTTAGCCAAGAAGAAATCCAGGTGACATTATTTTAAATTTTTTCTGTTAATATGTTAAAGAATAAAGGTAAAATACTATGATTGGGTACAGTAGGCTTCACACTCGGTTATCCAAGGTCTAAGATTTTAAATAGCCTTGACACTTATTAAAATCATTATTATAATGGTCGCCACCACTTGACGGATATGAATTGGCACTACTAGCCATACAGACTGTTTCGATGTCCCCCCTGAATCAATCACAGATGCATGTGTATGATTGTAAGGTTGTAATCAGTTAAACTTACTCAGTTGAACTTACTGTAGGCCTATGTAGGAAAAATAAATTTAAAATTAATAATCCCAAGTATCCTCCCCTCGTTATACCCAACACTTGCCAAACCATTAGTCAAGATCTGCGAAGGCCCTTATGGCTGGGCCTACTTACGAAATCAGCATAAAATGTGAAAAAGGTAATAATATAGAGAGAAGTATAACAAATTATTTTCAAGTAGGTATTTATTTCATTCAACAAATTTTACAGTAGGCCCTAGTGTTTTTATGATTGATTCACACGAAAATCATTGTAAGTTTTTTTCACAACGTACCGGTAGCAAAATGTTCAAAAATTATAAAATATGATGATATAAAAATGTGATTTTTCATTTACCGGCATTTATTTAACGTTTTATCATATGAAAAGTTGTGACATCTTGATGATTGCTTCATGTAAACAAATGTGATAATAATGTGTTACAATAGTAATAAACTGTATCACGAAACTGATACATACTTTCTCCCTTTTAGCCCAACTTAAATGAATAAATTACTTTTTATTTACTAAATATAGAATTCAAAGCACAATCGAATGTACAGACAATCTTGTAAACAAGTTGTTTTCAAAAATATCCACCCAAATCCCTGTTTTTGAGGCATTACAGAATCCATCACTACGCTTGTGGTTTTATGAGGGGAAATGCCCCCTAATCCCCCTAATGTTATTAAGGGGCAACATATTTTGAATTTCCTCTGTTGGTCAATGCTAAATTGACAAGCATATCAAGTTTGAACGAAATTGATCAATAAATAAGAGAAATAGTAATTTTTGTATTCCCCATAAGAATAACATTGGACAGCCTACTGCATTTACCGTAAAATGAAAATTTAAATTTTCTCCGCAACCAGTAATCGTAGAATAGTAATTCAAGATACTAAATTATTTAGTTTAATTTAGCTCTTTAATGGTGAATAGTAGTATTTTTAATATTTATGTTTTTTTATTAAAAATCCAAAAAAACTTAATTTTTGATATTTTAAGTCTTGTAATTTATGAACCCGAATTTTTACAGAAATACGGGTGGTGTCATTTTGTTGGAAAACTAAAGTTCTACAAACGAATAAAGTTTAATCGAAATCATTTGAGCCGTTTTTGAGAAATATTGATTTTTCATGAATTTTGTCGATAATTGCCCTTAAAAGTTCCAAAAAATGGGAAAAAACGCCTGGAGATATTGTGGATTAGTACCTACATACCATATTTCATAGAAATTAGACCATGGGTTAGGGCTCTAGCTTTGTACACATCCAGACAGACAGACAGACACACAGACATCACGTAAAAATCACTTTTTTGGGTTCAGTGAGCACCAAAACGAATATTTCCACTTACAACTCAAATACAAAAATGTTAACAAAAACAATACTTTTTCCATATACTATGTATAAGGGGGAGAAAGTAGAAATATAGTTGTGATGTAAAATTATTAATTTTAAACATTAATTTCACGTTTTTATTACCACATAACTAATTGCATATTTATTTGTTCACAGAAATTGTCAAAGAAAGAATCCTGGAAGAAAATCCTAGCACATCAAAAGAATAAATTGAGAAATTGAGCTTGGAAGTGGCAGTATCAGCCAGTATATCACTCAGAAAATTGCCACACTAAACAAGAAGATCAAGGAAATCAGTGAATAGTATATAGGCCCAAATTTTAGTGTTGGCTGTGTATTTTACTTATGTGAACAAGTAAATTAATATAGGCCCTGATTTTAGTGTTTTTTGGTACATTTAAAAAAATTAGTTTTAAGGAGTAAGTAGGTCAGAATTAGTCCTAGGTCATAAATTTACTGTATTATTATTTTTTTTTAATATACCTGTTAGTACATTAATTTGTTGTGTTTTAATTACACAATACCAGTTAAAGACTCAATAGAATTTCTTATTGATGTCTATTGATACGTATTGATGTCTAGTGACCCAATTACGTAGTGATATCACTACGTATCAATAGAGATCAATACGTATCACTAGACATCAATAGAAACAATTTTCTATTGATCTCTAGTGATACGTATTGATGTCTAGTGATACGTATTGATCCAATTACGTAGTGATATCACTACTTATCAATAAAAATATTTCTATTGATTTCTATTGATCACTTCCACTAGGGTGGGCCTGGCCCGAACACTTTCCAACCCGTTAAATTTTCACCACGTTGAGACATAATTAATCAGACTCCCCAGAAGATTATCCATAGTTTTTGATTAGCCTGCAGTAATTCTATACATTCATTTATCTTAAAGATTAGGTACCATGCCTAAATCAGTATTGCAATACCTCAGATGCCGATTTAATATATCAGTTTTTGGAAGGATCGTTAGTTAGTCCGTTACAGATATTTAGATTAAATCAAAGCTGGCTAAGTAGGCTTTCTGGACTCGGGTAAAAGATCCTACGTTCCTCAGGTCCCCCCCCCCGTTCTTCGCTGCATATGGTAGCAGACTTAAGCCTAGGACCAGAGAGCTTTGGGCAGCTTTGTTTTCAGTAGGTTAGAGAACTTAGGATTTTGTCAATGAAGCTTCTGGGGAGGTTATGTCCCATATCGGTTTTTTAGAATACTATATTGACACCAGGAAGGTAGGGGCCTAGCCCACAATTTTTGAGTTTAAACCTTTTCTAAATTAATCAAACTAGGGTGACCAAAAGTAGATAGTGTGTCTTAGGTAGGATTTTGTATTTGTTTGTTCTGTTTTGTATTTCAGTGAGAATCCGCAACTCATCAGGCCTTGTCAGCAGTACAAGTGTTTCAGTGATGTGATTCAGTGTTTCTGATTTTTAATTTGTAAGCCTAGCAAGAGGCACATATGGTCTATAAAAATGTATTGGGTACAGGTCTCAGGTATGGTGGTTTAATGGCCATACCCCAATTTTTATTACAGTTAAAATGGCATTCGGTCAAAGCCAAAGTGTTCGGTTTTGTTTTACAAATAAAGACCAGTTTCAATAGTTAAAGCCAACACCTTGCTATGTGTTAAATTCAGTGACTGTTTTTTATGTTATTTATTTATTCAATAAAATATATTTATCATGCTACAGCCTAATCTTTTACAACTGTCAGTCTACGGCTACAATCTGTGCTGCTTGTTTGTCCAGTGTTTAATGTATTCTTTGTACTATGTGATTTGTCTTTTAAGTTATTATGTGAATATATTTTCTCACACTATTGGTCATCCCTAGTAACGATAATATTCTTTTAGTATAAGCATTCAGAGGGCCAGAAATACAGGGCCAAAATCTGCCAATAGTAAATTTTTATAGGGCCTAGCGGTTTTTGCAGTAGGCAGTTTTTTTGATAATTTTTGATCAGTAAAACCCTTTAGGCTAGATTTTTATGGTTTATAATTGTAGAATAGGTTCTCCGGACATGTCTAATACAGGTAACCATAGTCAATTTAGTTTATATTTTGCATTTCAGTTGGTTTTTAACTCAGTTCACTTTTAGGCTAAGTCAGATTTCTGGCTTTGTACAGCTAGCATTTTACATCAAGGCATTAATGTAACATACTGTAGAATATATTTTTCTTTTTCCTCGTGCCAAATGTATTTAAAATTATGCATTTTGAGCACCAATGTGCCTGTAGTAATTCTGTGGGGGCTAGTGTTGATAAATTGGTCGACGCTCCGGCCGGTTGTGCTACGTCACAACTACGTCACTCGCCAATTCTTGTGCTGAACTTAGCTTACCTACAGCTAATGTCTGGTTGGACGGCCAATGGATTAACACTGCACCCACCTTTTTGCTAGTAAAATCTTTTTCAAGTAATTTAACTGGGACTGGGTTTTTTAAGTAAACTGGGACTTTGATCAATTTTATTTTTGCTTGTGTGCAGTTACATGTTCAGGGAACCGAATTTTACATTTGGGGAAAATTTAGGATAGCTCATACGCATTTGTTTTCATTTGTAGTTAAATACGGGACATTAGGGGGCCAACCTTTTCCTTTCATTTCACTAATAGACACCTTCCGGTGTCAGTTGGCGTAGCTTGGTTTTCCCTTCACTGTTAATTTATTGATGGCCCAAGCAAGTAATTTGATTAGTGTTCAGGTCCTTGGCGACTAATATGCCACCCATTTTTACAATTTTTCTCGAGCAAATCCCGGCCTAACTGGGAGTTTACGGCCAATTTTAATTCGGAGCATCTCTGGAGCAAGATTATCTGACCTTAACACTTTTGTTAAGTTAAATGTTGCAGCCATACAGCCGCATATTCCCTTGTTATGTTTCTTAGGTGCAAACGATTTTTTGCAAACGTAGATATTACAGTTTTCAAGAATTGTTTTGTCCTTTTTTAGACTGATATGACGGAAATATCCTAGGATGGTGATTGTTTTTACAACATTACCACGTTATCCACGGATAGGAAACTACACCCCAGCAGTTACCATTTTACATCAAACAAATAGGTTTTTGCTCACATTACGTTCACACTTCGTAAAAGTGATAGACCTCCCCGACAAATTAAATCGCACGCGATTTTTTCATGCCTATTACGGGAAATCAATGCGTCGTGATGGAATCCATTTCAACAACGATGCATTCATAGAGTTGATTCCTGTACTAGAAAATTCTTTCTCACCAATGCCGACGTAGATTTTTTTTGTAAATGGTTTTCAAGCAACAGCAATTTTATGCTCCAGGGAAAGTCTGTTGGGGCCAAGTGTTTTCGAATCGAAGTGACTACGTACGCGTCCAATGTAAGGGCAAATTCACTTCGCTACCACTTAGGTTAGGTTAGGTTAGTTTACGTTACGTTACGTTAGGTTAGGTTAGGATAGGATAGGTTACGTTAGGTTAGGTTAGGAGGTTTTCTGGCTCTCAATTTATTTTAAAAATCACAGGATAAGTAACTTACGGTGCATAATTTGGTACGGATGTAAACAGTAGCGGCTCACGTCGGACGTGTACGTAGCCTCTGCCGTTTCGAATTGCTCAACCTCCAATCATTAATGATTTTTTTTCTGTCTGGAAATTAATGGGATTTTTTGGGATTCCGGATGTTAAAAATTACCTCTTTTCATGTGTTGGGCGCGTTGCCTGGGTTTCCCATTTTTTGTGCAATTTTGATATTTGAGCAACGACTCTTGATAAGGGATACCCATAGGCAGTAGGTGTTTTGTGTTACAATTTTTTTTCTCACTTTGTAGTTTTCCGGGTTTTTAGACAAAATGCCCTCAAGGGTGTATTCGCCCGAGGAGTTGCCAGCAGGCACTTCCTGGGTTTGTACCCTCAATGCTTAGGAACGCACATGTTTCACAGTTAAAAGATTTTTCAGCCAAAATATTAAAGACCTTTTACCCAGACCAGAAACACTCTACAAAAGTGATATTAGGTTAAGTCTTCTCTCTCTGTCGCTGTCCCCGCCAGCGCCCAGGGGACTGAGAGTCTCAGGGTATCCTTCCCTAGGATGGGCTGACCTACACGTCCTCCACCGTGCGTTGACGGCCAAATCTCCCCCCTTCCCATTTCGTCTCCGACACCCTCACTGGGTCTTGTAAAGAATTGTTTTTCTGATTCAGAATGACCTTTCTGCACTTGGTTACCTTTTTTTTTTGTTTTATTCATTTTTTCACCATCGCAGGAAGGAGCTCAGTGGTGGCACCTTCTGTGGTGACCCTTGCGCTAGTCGAGTGTTTGGAAGACAAACTCTTTTACTATTCTTTCCTATTTATCCCCCTTTGCTCTTTTCATACTTCTTAGCTTAATTAGTCACTAAAGTAGTAGTAGTTAGGTTTAGGAACAGTTTAGGGAAGATCAGAATGTAGTTAAATTAAAGATTTTCAGGTTACAGTTAGATATAGTATGTTAAAGTGTCGATGTTAAGAACAAACAGGAACAGGACTCATTTTAGATTAAGACCCGGGCACTAGGAAGATTGTTTTTTCCCCAAACAGTCCACAAGCACCTATCCTTACCTGAAATTACCGCTCATCACAGCGTAATTGCAAGCGCAATTTTCTTCTGCATGCGAAGCAAAAAAAAAGAAGGGTTTTCAACAGTTTTGCAGATCCTTCCAAACTCACAACTCTCACTGACTTCAGAAACAGTTTCCGCAGACCTCACCAGTCTGGTCTTAGTAACCCGGTGCCAAACATGGGACAATCCCACGGTCCCCCAGTTAGGAAAAGACCAACCCGTCAGTTATCGGACCGCCGCCTTGCGATCAACCTTTCATCACCTTCACCACGACAGTTCACCTTTATTAAAACAAATTTTGTTTAGCAACCCTCACCGATCAATACAGTAAATACACCCCAACTATTAAAATAACAGCATGACACCTGCACAATAAAAAACAATTAAAATTAAATTTAAACAGTACAACCGCCAACCAAATGACATTATTTAAAGGCAGATTAACAAAGTGATTCGAATGATATCAGTTTCAAGTGCTTTAATTTAGACAGTGTCAGTGACTTTAACAGCAAAAAAGACTTTTTCGCAACCACAAGTGCTCATCACCAGCTCCAAGTGACAGAAGTCACCACCGACACCAATATCCGAGAGGACGGCAACATCCTCAAAGGAAACTCCAGCAGAGCCGCAGCTGTGTCCACACCAACAGCCCTCCGGTGATCAGGACCTGCTGCGAGTACACCCAACCCGGCTGCCTCAACAAGACCTCCTATTGGAACCCCAAGAAGAACGTCACAGAAGACCATACAATATTCGTCACCTCTGTGCGAGTTTCAACTTAAAGCAAAAAAAAATTGTGCTTGCAGTTGTCCGTCCCTTTTACAGTTGCTTTTCAACTTTCTGTTTCAGCTGTGCCAAGATCACAGTGGTCACAAGCTTGCTAGGTTAGGTTAATTTAGCTGTCGCACCCAACATACCTTCCTCTATTCACGAGTGGCGGTGGATCCCGATCCATGCCGTGGTTGGTCAACCAAAACAATCAGCTGTTTCCCCAAACAAACGTTACGAACGAGGTTCCAAGTCGAAGCCAACTGGTCAGGGGTTTTCGCCTTTCCTCATCTGTTCTTGGCTTCCCTTGAGTTAAAACCGGGACCATGACATCTCGGGACCCACAGCACGATAGAGGGAGGCAAATCGAACAAAAAAAAAAACACTCAACAACCTCACACCCTTCGCTAACCTTCAGCAAAACTGATTCTTTTCTTTTTCTTTTGCCGTAAGGGGGGTGGTAGTGACGCATAGCGGCACGCTATTTATATAGCGTGAACTCGAGAACTGCGTCGTGGAGCCACTGCCAGGAGCTCTTCGCCTGTCTCGCCGTTGACAGAGCGAGCAACCCTTTTTGCCCTCTTGTCAACGAAAGCAGGCTTACCTTCTTCCCCCCCTTGCTGCCCGAAATTTCCTGGTACTCGGACGTCTCAATCGGCGTCTCTTCAACGAATTTACAACCTAATGTTACCTAATGTTACAACCTAATGAACTTGTAAATTTACAAGTTCTAATGTTAAGTTTATGATAGTTTAGGGACAGCATGGCTGTCTAAAGAGCTTATTAAGGGGGAAACCCATAAGGTTCACTCATATCGGAATGTAGGGAACAAATAGTAGTGTTCGGGCCTGGCCCGAACACTTTTCAACAGGTTAAATTTTCACCACGTTGAGAAATAATTAATCAGACTCCCCAGAAGATTATCCATAGTTTTTGATTAGCCTGCAGTAATTCTATACATTCATTTACCTTAAAGATTAGTTACCATGCCTAGATCAGTATTACAATAACCTCAGATGCCGATTTAATAAATCAGTTTTTGGAAGGATCGTTAGTTAGTTCGTTACAGATATTTAGATTAAATCAAAGCTGGCTAAGTAGGCTTTCTGGTCTCGGGTAAAAGGTCCTACGTTCCTCAGGTCCCCCCCGTTCTTCGCTGCAAACGGTTTCTCGTTTTTCTCTCTAAATTGATGCTCAACTTCAGGATTACATTCCTGAATTCCTAGAACAATTCTTCTTTATTCCTAAACAGATTTGGAGTCACAGGGATTTCCGCTGTGAAATGGTTTATATGTTGCCTGGTTGCAATGTTCATAATAATCGTCTTATAGCTCGTTTGAACACCTGAAAAAGAAACAAAAATGTCTGCCCAAGGGGTTATTTACTCCTTTAGACATACTACGTTATTTGTTACTCAATGAAACCCTAAGTTATTACATTTTAAGCCTAATCTTCTTAAATGTTATGATAACATTGTTGTTTTCACCAATCTACTCTAAAATAAGTAAGACAACAATTAAATATCTTCTAGTTAAGAGAATAATTGATAATTAGAAACTCAATTATATATGAAAATACCCCCGTTGCAGCAAACCTGCATACTCAGCGAATTTCCAATGAACATATGACATAACACATTAAAACACTTAACAGTATTCATAAGAAATGTATTCACAAACAAGCGATATTTAAAATATTAATTATTCTCCATAAGAATAACATTGGGGATGAGTACGCAGGTTTGCTGCAACAAGGCACGCAAAATAATGGGTTTTTATGCAAATATTAATAGAACTCATCTTAGTGAAGTCACATACCAAGTTTCATCCGTATACATTCATAAATAAGCGCTATATAACATTTTAAGTATTTTCCATAAGAATAACATGGGGACCAAGTACCTAGGTTTGCTGCTACAGGAACCATAGGCGAAAAATGGTTTTTTTGTGCAAACAACAATAAACCATAACCACATTAAGCCATATACCAAATTTTGCCAGTTTATGTTCATAAATAAGCGAGATATACAATTTTTCTTTTTCTCCATAAGAATAACATTAGACAACGTACTGTGTTTAGCACTTTCAATATCTCGGTAACCAATTGACGTAGAGCAATGATCAAAATACCAAATTGTTTTTTTTTAAGCTGAATTCAATGGTATAAATTAAAATTTGATTTAAATTAAAATTACATGTGAAAACCCCAAAAAACACATTTTTGGGGTACAAAACCCCCCAAAAACCCCCCTTCGGATGGTGCGATTCATCTGGTTTTCGGACTTGTTCAAATAAATGGTACTTTACACATTTGTACCAAATTTCATTAAGATCGGACCTTTTTTACGAGAGTTATCGTGCTTACGGACACATATATATATATATATATATATATATATATATATATATATACATATATAAAAATTTGAACGAATGGTGTTTTTGGCATCTGGGGACCTCAAAATGAAAAGTTATCATGGTCTCGGGCTTAAGTCTTACCATGAGACCTACGGTAATAGCTTCTTCCCTATAGGGGAAATTCGCTAAAAAATAATTTATAAAATGTTTGTAATTTAAGAACTTATTCCGGAAATTCTCCATCCCCGATAAAGAGCAAATAAACCTTCACAACCAGTGATGGCAAATGCCCATAACAGTTTATTAACCAGTATGTAATAATAAATAAATATGATGAACATTCGCTAGATGAATTTAATTGTTAATTCGATCGAATTTTCTTTCCTGTGCTACTGAAACTTAGGTATACCTAGTCATGGAACAACCGGCAAGACTTGAATACAATGCAGGAAACACGTTTAAACATGTTTTTATGAAAGTTAACAGTAAACGACAACAAAAATTCACTAATGTCATGTGTGTATTTTTCTCTCTCTTGATTCTGAAATGATTATTTTACAATCAACCCCACTAGTTTTCATCCAGAACATTATCATTTTTATTCTAAACATTTATTACACAGTCTTTCCACCAGGTAAGACTCCTGTCAACATGTTTAATACCTCAAGGTTATGTCACAAAATATACCATACACTATATGGCCTATGAAATAAAGCTCATGTTTTAAGGCAATCAGTAATCAACTACAATACTCTATACAAGTTTAAGTCTTCAAAACTGTTAATAGTTTTCCATTTATTAGGTTAAATTTTTAACCACAATTATTCACTAAGCGTAATCCCGGAAGTTTTGTAACCTCGATAAATAGGTAGATGCTCACATTGCAAAGTTTCCAATTTCTAAGTAAAAGATATTACTTACCTGGATAAAAAAACTTGTTCAACCCTATTCTTGAAAAATTAGTATCTTATACTATGTATAAGATGGTTTCTTCACTTAAATTTAATTTAAAATCTAATATTCTTTTAACCAGACAAATAGTACTTTTATTGCTATTTTTAATCTAGAAATATAAACACAGGGCAACATAAAATTATTGCCAGGAATAATAAACATTTCAGATAGAACGTCAAATTGTATTTATATAGATTGCTCAATAAATTAAACTGTATTTGTTATCCTTAACTACGCTCACACTTTTCTTCCTACTAAAACTCATCGTAAAGGTTTCCAGTGATGTTATATTACACACAGTGACATAACCGAGCCGTTCAGTACCAGTTCAATAAACCTCAATATACTTGTGGCAAGAAGTTTCTACTATTGCTATTTTAAATATAAAATTATTAGGGATAATCTTAATAGTTAATTGGGAGAGAAGCGGTCGTGGCTCAACCAATGAGACTAATTTCATAAGTTAGGGCGGTATAAAATCTCAGCAATCAGGGATGCAAGTTCATCAAGAAACATTTATAAAAAATTTAAAAAAATATAAGTTATGATATATAAGCATGTGATACTGGCTGCACTCACTGATCTCCCCCGCTTTTTTAAATTTTTTCTATTGGTTAGAAATATATCTAAGGTTACTGAGGGTAGGCATATTGAAGGTGATGTTTTTAAATATTTGATTGCAACATATCTTACTTGTAGGCAATATCTTAACAATACAAAAATACTGATTTAAAGAAACGAAGAGTTTTCTATACAGATTAATTATATTAACAAACTATTATAATTTTAAATTTAAATTCATGTTTAAAATACTAACGTCCCATGATTAAAAAACAACAACAAACCATAAGAATAAACTTACATTTAAGGAATCATTGCAAAATTAATAATTTATTTAAATTACTTTTATTACGAATCATCGATTTGTCGATACTTCCTTTAAACATAGCTTCAAATATAAATGTTTTATAAGTCTAATACAATCCGAAATCTTACTTTAAAGTACTATACAAGCTTCTTAAAAGGTATCTAAAAACTTCACGTTTTGTGCTCTTTTAAAGCTCTTAAGTCCGTAAAATCATTTCAAATTTCCGAAGCTTATCATTCTCGTTCCAAATTGACTGATGCTGATTAAACCACATTTCATTGTTACTTGGTCCAGCTCTGAAAACTGCTTCAAACTGAGCACGTGGTTCAGTTCCATAATTTCTAAACACAATAAGACTGGAGTTCAGTTTTGGAAACTTATCGTTCAATAGTGCTTGGGTTACATGTCTCCTTCCATGAAATGTCTGAGCTTCGTAATATTCTGTGCCAGGAAGATTAAGCAGTCGATATTCATTGAGAGAAACTGAAAAAATATATACTTTTGCAAAAATTGGCAATACACCTATATGTAATAATTTAAAAATAAAACTTTTAAAATAATGGTCCCTAAAATAAAATTTGTGCAAATTGTAAGATTTAATACATTTGTTTAACAATTAAATAAAACACTTTACATTTGCCCTTTGTGCAATTATTACATTTTAACGTTATTACTTATGACAAGAAATACACATATTAAATGAAATATTAACTCAATATGCTTTAATCTATTTAAAAATGTGTACGTTTTTATATTACATATACAGCGTGTCAAAGAAGTTATTACTCAAAAAAATAGTAATAATATATTTTTTATCTGGTATATTTTGTTACAGGTTACCTTTACGAAACAAAAAAAATTAATGATACTAATATTACAAATGTGAAAGTGTGAATGTATGTATGGATGCGTGTTTATGTATACATCACACAAAACCTACTAAACCGATAATGCCAAATTTTGCATGAACATAGCTTACATATTACGAATAACATATACCCATGACAATGTCTACATCCAACCTTAGGACTCCACCCCATGGGTCCTCTTAGGTCCAAAACAAATCATATGGGAGGATATAGTTTATAAAAGGACCAGCTGTAGTTCAGATGTTTCACAGTTACTGAAAAGGAAGGAATGCGGTAAAATATAAACAAAGATTGATAGTGCTTGCCAGGTTAATATTGAAGTTTTGCGAGCTAAGCCGCGTGTAACAGCTAGTTATTATTAATACACACTGTGATGTTTAGGTGAAGTAGACCCCCATGCTTTTATAGCCGACGTCTCAATAAAAATATAAAATCTATCTATTAAATTTATTATTAAATGTAATGTGATTAAATGTATCATTGTTGATTACATAATAAAACTTTGAAAAATAACAATAAAATAGGCTGTTTGAGAATTTTTATTTTTAAGTATTTGTGTGGCATAAAATATTTCAAGGAAAATTTTAATATGTTAGTAATTCGAAGAGGTCATGGTGCATAGTTTTGATTTGTTTTCATACATTTTCATGGTCCATGTACGCTTAAAAACACATTGTAAGAATAGAAGAATCACAGAAAACATGAATATTCTGATATTTCATCCACTACGGCCAATATAATCATAACATAGGTACACACAAAGATAAGGGTCATTCTTTTACCGTGAGGCTCAAACTGGGTGAGATTCTGACAAAATCCAGATGCAGAAGCTCTTTTTCCCCACAACCAATAACGTTGAGTAAAATTCTTACCTGTAAATAAGCGCAGTGTAAATCTTAATAAATGTACATAGTCATTTCTTAATTTTTTTACGTTAATGTATTAGAAATCATCAAAAAATGCTACAGTAAAATATTTAATATTAAACGTGTAGGTAATTATGCATTAATTATACCTACAACCAGGTTTTAAGTGAATTTTAAAGTGAGACAAACCAAATAAACTATGTGGATCAAAAGTAGAGACGTTTTATTATTTATCGTACAACTTACAAACAATTAGGATGACTCTTAGATTTCTAAGACTCCCAGAAGACAACAAAATAGGCGTTTTGTGACCTCCTTCCTTAAGGTGGGTTTCTCTTAAGGTCCGTGGGAACCGAGGAGTGCAACGTTCTGTATCTGTGTCCAACAAAGCTCCACGTAGTTTCAATTTTTACCAGTGGCCGCGCTAGGCGAGCCACCCTCTAAACCGTTTTTACGCATTACTGCCAACCGAAAGGGATTCTATGGATTCTTGGGGAAGTTGAACGAACAACGGTAACTCCCGATGCCGCCAGTGGCAGGTGGCAGGCTGATGTCTTGGCTGTCACCTCGCTGCTTCTATATTCCTTTAAAAATTTCTTTAATAATCTCCCTTTGGATTTAGCCCCGAACTCAAAATGGTTGTCACGACCATTTTGCATTTATCAAAAATGTATAAACAATTAATAAATATTATTAAAATCTATGAATGCATAGAACATTCATGTATATATACTTACGTAGTTGTCAATAGAAATGTCCATAGGATATAAAATGTACCCTTTATGATAAAACGTGTGAGATTATTTAAAGTTTAAGAATAGATCCATGAACAGAACAAATAATAATAATTGTGAAATTGGATAATATAAATAAAAGTTGTGAAAACTTAGATATTATATAACTTTAATTTCGGAATAGTACACAACATTTAAACGTTGTAACTGTGTAATATTATGGAATCATTGCTCAGATAAATAGTTATCAATCATGTTGTGTAAGGGATGAAAGAAAAATTAATTGTAAAGTAAAAACCTGACTGTATTACACTTAGATTTTGTATACAGTATACAGCAATTATTCTGCCTTTTTCCACACTGGGGGCATTTTCACTGTCACAGGAGCAACTGAGGAACTGAAGGTTTGCGGACAAGGAAAAGGTAAGTGTTGTAGGGGATAATATTCCTGGTAGTGACACAGGTTCTCCCCCTCCCACCACTGCTCGAGGGTCGCCTCGTCGCCTCTCGGCTCTGTGCTCTTCGAAATCGGCGAAGCCGCCGCGCTGCGTTACAAATATTTTAAAACCACACACACATTGAAAATGTCATGAAACAGATAGTGATGAAGTTCGCTAAAGCCACGTTTAGATTTACCTCCGCAGAGTTACAGTTATGATTTTTAATAAGAAACTTCTTACTATACGGTTAACGAAAACTAATATAAGGAAGTGCAAGCTGTTTTATATTAGTCAATCTGTTTTATATTAGTTTCCGTTAAATATAGTTACTAATTAATCCTTAATATTTGTACCAATTGTAAACCGTATTCAAAAATCGTAATATTTGTTAAATTTGTTAACAAAATTATTGTTTAAGGAAGGATTAATTGTATTCAAATTGTTGGTGTATTACAATCTATTAGTTTTAATCGTTTAATCCAATCATATTTAATGATATGGATCATATTCTCGAACGGTAAAAAGCCCAGATAATGACATTTGAAATTTAATTTAGTCATATCATCAAGAATAACGGTATGGTGCGACAGGCAAATATTGTGTCTTCAGAGTTATTTTAAACAAAAACGAGTTCGCACGCAGTACGCTGACTTGAGGGAAGTGAATTTCCACTTAAAAACTTGTAAACCTCAAAATCAGCGTAAATACATACATTATTATAATTTTTATTAAAATCTGAAAACAGTGATTTTTGGCTGTTCTGATGCTCTTGGTTTCATTTACCAGCTGGTTTTTAAAGCTGGGAATACAATTTTGCGCATTATAATGTTAGGAGAAGGTCCAGACAGGCTTGAAAGTAGGCTTGAGGTTGCTGGGGATGATAAAAGTACCCTAACAAAGGAATAACAGCCTTTTCTAGGGTAAAACCCCCATAGGACAACGTACTGAAACACATTTTCTTTCATAACTTGGTAAATATGTATGCTAGAATGACGAGAGAGGGTTTAAAACTCTCGCCTGACTAATTCCCATATTTTTCATTTAATAATTTTACATACGGGGCTTTTCTGACTCTTACAGAAAGGAACGTCCCTAACAAATTTAAAGTCAATAGGACAAAAAATGCGACCGCTAGAGTGCAAACACACACACACACACACACACACACATATATATATATATATATATATATATATATATATATATATATACACACAATTTTGAACGACCCCCCAATACGTGTTCAGGGTGTCACGTTAGGAACTTCTATGGTGGTCCCGGGCTTAAGTTTCACCGTGCGAGTCATTCTAATAATTCACTTATCAAAGGAAATTCACTAACAATGATACGGAGGACCTTCCTGGGGAATGACGTCCATCCAATGTCCAATGGGTAGAGAAACAGGTTGGCGACATATCTTGGTTGAACGAATGTCTCCTTGGCGGTGGTAGTTCCATCATCGCTCGCTAGAGCGTCCTCTGTACGGGGCTGTTTTGCGAAGCACTTTTTAGAAACAACTCTCACAAATTACTCGATTTATGAGATAAATATTGGTTTTTGTGAAGTCCTGCCTAGCGGGAAAGTATCTTGAATAACTAATAAATGTTTTAAAACAGAAAAATTTTATAATTTTATTTTAATTATTTAAGATTTACATAGTAGAGAATTGTAAATTTTCACTGAGTTTAACCCTGAATAAAATATGTCTAACAATAATTAAAAACACTAAAATAACTTTATTAACCTGGTTCATTTCATGAGAAACATTTTGAAGGCTCAATTGTTAACCAATTAAAAATGATTTCTTGTTATTTCATTCACTAAATGTTCATCCATGATTCATACGGGTTATATCGTGATTTCAATTCAAACTAAGTGGTAGGCCTTTAGTAAAGTTTTCAAATTAAGCGTTTTTCTAAAGCTTCCTAACGTTAGGAAACAAATTATTTTGGATAAAGTTACATTACGAATCTATAAAAGTATGAATCTGCAAATTGTTTGGTAGAAATCTGTAAAATAACATTGTGACTGAGGAGAACAAAAATGTCTTCAACCGTAAATATGCATGGCCCTGGTTGGTGGTGGCGCGGCGTTAAACAACATCTTGCGGACCATTCAATCTGAAGGAGGGCGCACCCTTAAAACAGCGCGCTTTGGTGTGGCGGTTAGGTTAGTTTGTCATGCATTTTGTGATTCATATATAACTTCATATAACTTGAAATAAACGCCACAGCGCGATGTATAAATAGGTTATCCACATAAAACAATATATGTTTATCCAGCTGATAAATGACTTTTTACCTGACATTGAGCAAGTGATGGTAAGAGAAGGGTTTCGAAAACGACTTGACGAATGACGTGACATATAATAAAGTTTTCCGGCACTGTACACAATTACAGTAATCGGACCTTTCATAACCACCGCAGCGTGCCATTATAGGTGGTGGGCAGTATGGATAAGTATCAGAGTGTACTTTAATACTGTTTTTAAAATAAGTTACAGAAAATGAACATTGATAAACATTTCTTCAATCTTAGACTAATAGTTAAAGATTAACATTTCTTACGTTTTTTGTATTTCTTTTACTGAAACCTTTGGTTTTCAAAGTCATCACTTCTTGAGCCAATTCGTGAAACTGAAAAAAATCCAGTACAATTAAGTGTTGTGTAACCAAACAAACAAACTATAATATTATTAAATACTCCAACAACAAGTAATTGATCTCCATTAAAGCATATTTGGATTAGGCCAAATGTTATTCACTGAAAACTAAAAACGTTTTAGTGAATATTTTAAATAATATAATACTTACCTCAGCTGATGTTTTATTCAAAGAACATATAAAAATAAATGTAGGTCCTGTCCACATTAATAATACCAGAAAATAATTGAACAAATAATTCTCAATCATTGAACTACCTGAAACATCCACAATACAATAATACACTCGAGCTATAAGAATAAGTAAAACTAATTTGTGACTCATTTTATTAATTTCTCTTAACATTTGGGATTGAGCCAGTACAAGGTGGCAGTAATGCACCAAAGAGTAGTAGTCATTTGATGCCATTGTGTGTAAATTGAGGCTCCAATATCTCCTACAGTCTCGAATCACAACACCATATACAAAATAAAATACACTGATGATCAGCATTTGACGCGAAACCGAATTATCTGCGTAGGAAAAAGCTAACAAACACCAAACTGGGGAGTCGGCAGAACTCGCAACGTAACAGCCAAGACTGTGCAGTCCAATTAAAAGTGCAACTGCGAATCGTTGAACAACAATTGAGAAATTAACTGGTTGACCTGTGAATTTTGATAGTGACTGATGCATGTTGTCTATGATATCCAAAATAACAATTAGGTTTCTTGAGAAAAATAGCCACAAGAACAAAAACAAACCTTCACTGGCTAGATAAATTATTGCTATTATGACTTTTTCTTTGAAAAATGTAGTACTTAAATACACAAGGAAGGTCACTGACAGTGCAAACCACGTATACCAAACCAAGCAAATAAACACTGGGATAAACAGGAGACGGGTTCTATTCAGGTTGTAATGTTGAGCAAACCCGTTTTCCACTAATAACTGTCCAGTTATGAAGTTAAATAGCATTAGTGGGCGGAAATATTCAAACGCACTTAAGTTATCCATGGCTATTGGGATTTTTATTCCAGCACTGGTTCTTAACTTGGATCTATCAAAAATAAATACATAACGATATGTTTGCATTTAGTTGGCGATTGGCATTATTATAATTGTATTTATTTAGTTTAATTTATTATGCATAAGAAATCACTCAAAATTCAATTTAAAATTACACTCTAAGTAACCTGATGTTTACCAAGCAATTCCAAGATGATTGCTTTATTAATCTTTTGCCTATATTTATTTAGTTCCAATAAAGACACTTATTCTTAGGTAAAATTGTACTCTTGTAAATATATTGTCATTAATGCAAGTGGCATAATAAACTAAACATGAGTAAATGAATAACCACAACAGTTGTTACAACAAAATTAACCCATATTAGACTGGGTTGCCGTTACATTAGCTGTACAATACACTATTCTTATACACTGTAATATAATGACTTAATCACTGTGTAAAATGCTAACGCAACTAGGGCGTGTTTTAAAGGAAATTAATGAAAAATGTGTGTAGAATGGGCGAGATGCCTTGTGAAGCCTTGTTACTGACTAAGACTGACTGATTCTTTAGCCATGATTAATATACCATTGACCAATGGCAGGTGGATCCAGTATCTATACTAATAAAGTATTTGTATGTGTGTGTGTGTGTGTGTGTGTGTGTGTGTGTGTTCCGGGTGATTTCGAAAATGGCTCATTAAAACTGTTCCCGGACCTTATCACGTTGTAAAGGACAAGCAATTTTATATACTCTTTTATTTTGTCCCAAGAACTCAGGACTCCATCCCAGTGGCATCAACAGCCGCCATGTTACTCTTACGGAGACCAGATTTTTTTTTCTAAATGGATCAAAAACAGCTCCTCAAATTTTCTCCCTGACCATACCACGTTGTTGGGGGACTAAAAGTATTCAGACAATTCTTTTCCCGACTTCAGGGCTCCACCCTTGGCTTTTTCTATCACTTCCCGACGGCCAATTCTTGAATGATGCCCTGACGTTGAATACATCCCCCACAACCAACTTTAGGGCTCCGCCCCCTGGCAAAAGTTCCATGTTATTGTTTCCGTGTTTACGTGATCTTAGCCAGTTGTCATTGGTCGATGATATTTGGATAGGTTATTTGGTAATCCCAATCTTCGGACTCCACCCCACTGGCTTAAACATTGCCATGTTAATCTCAATCAGAAAAGAGTACTCCAGGTAATTTCGAAAATTATTCATCAAATCTACTTGCTGCACAATCTGGCTCGTACTATTCTAAAACTACAATTAATTTCTCCGTATGAAATGCACGTTAATTGCACATACAGTAACACATTAAATGAATGTGGCCAGAGAATAATTGCAAGTATATGCAAATTAACATGCATTTCATACGGTAAAATAACGTTTTTTGCTATTTACAAAAAAGCAAAAAGAGATACAAGGTTGGTATAAATTATAAAGTTGCTAGGATTTACAATACTTTTTTAACGTTATGTTTTTTAACAAACGCTACAATTATAATTTGTTGCAGTTTTGGCACATAAAGATTTAAACAAAAAAATTAATTGAAATTTATATTTTTTATAAGAAGCCCGTCATGTAGCATTCCATAGTAAAGCTGAGCTTACCAAGAGTAAGAAATGTAAATCGGAAAAAAAGATTTGAGTTATGGTCTATAAAATATAGGGTTTTTCGAAACTGCAATATTTTACACCAGAATGGCCGCCATTTTGATACGGATAAAGGTAAGTGAATTCTGTTTTTGCCAAAAGGTTTATTTTAACAAGACCTTTACAATTATGTATAATTTGCCTATGTTTACATAATAAATATTGAGATTCGAACCATAATTCGGAAATTTTGGAAAATGTCCCCCATGGCCGCCAGGGGGTGGTTGGCTGATGGCTTCACATCCAAATTTGTTCATATTACATCGGTCTACCTATGTGCCAAATTTTGTGTTTTTATCAAAAAGAGCACAAAAATGATAGCTAATCCACTGTACTCTAGCTACCTTTTATTTCGAAAGTAATCACTTATAAGATGAATTGCACTTTCTTTCGTTTTGAACGAGCCATTAAATCTTATTTTTAGGTTCTTATTTAGGATATTGCTTATTTTTCTGATACTTAATGTCTTTTTTCAAAGGAATATAAAAATATACTTTTATATCAATGCAATGATTGATAAATTATTTTAGATTGAGTTTTTTCAATATAAAAATTTTTTTAAAGAAAACGAAATTATAAAAACATATACTTCCATGTATGGTTTTACGGGTCGAATGGTCTGTTCATCATCAAATTTAATATAGGCAACATATTTTTGTTAAGTTATTATTGTATAAATTCCGTAATTTTAGCTATAATTACCCATTTTGTTCATTGAACAGCTATTTAAATTTCGCAATCCTACCAGTAATCTCAAATTTCTTCTTCACTTGTTCATTATAAAGTTTTCACATTACTTTTGCACTTTGAGGACATATTTAAGGGATAATTAAGGCAAAAAACAATAAATTCAGTTTAATCAGGTTCTATGAACTTTTATAATTTCCTATGAATGTTCCCAGTTTCAGTCATCTCTGATGGTTTTAAAAACCTGCGCAAAAACACGAATGTACAATTATTTTCTTAAGCCATACCTTTTAAAACCTAATAGCAAATGACTAATAATATACTACATGAAATAACACTATTAATTCTAAATCACACATGGCATTTGGTTTATTGTTTGAGAAAATTGAGGGACTATATGGGCAGTGCTTGATTAGAAGTCACTATATACGAGATATTAATATAAAACATATCAGCATTCGGTTGCCTATCTGTTGATCGACAAGTTATTTGGTCGCAGGGACAGTTGGTAGGGTTTAAAAAATAAATATTAATAATTAAATAAAGTACTGAAACGCACTAAACGACATGTTAGTTGCTCACAGGGACAGTTGGTAGGGTTTTAGAAAATAAGTATAAATAATTAAATCAAGTCCTGAAACCCACTGATCGACAAATTATTTGCTCGCATGGACAGTTGGTAGGGTTTCAAATAAATAAATGTAAAAACAGATTGGCTACTTGCTAGATGTACCTGTTGCTCGTGCCCCCCACTCTGCCTTCCAAAGAAGAGGGTCGAGGCGGAGGCTTGTAATGGAAGTGTGTAGCCGCACCACCAGCTCAATGTTTGACCGGCGGGACCGGGACCACGCAGGACGCAGGTGCGGTAAGAAATTTGCTGAACCTTGTAACAAAATTTCCCCGATATTGCGGCGTATAAGGCAGTTCCGACGGCAACGATTGCTACCTCACCTTACTCTCTGAATTTTGTGCTCCTACCTTTTGGCGCTTTGGAGAACTACGTCCAACTAACTTGTTACGCAGTACAACACCATACGGCAAAATTTGTATTGGTTAGTTGCGATTTCAAAATATGACCGCGCCCATTGAACAGTTCGCTGCACACACTAGCAGCTAAAAAGAGGCGCGAACCTCCTGAAGTGGAGACTTTGTATATGTGGTGCCTCTAGTTGCTCTAGAAACAGGGGCAGTTTAGTCAGCGTGTTGTTTTTGCATTTGCACCTCTTATAATTTGGCGTACTCGGTAACTGCATATTTACTTGGCCTAGTGAGAGATGGAGTGCTGGATGTGCATAGTAGTAATATGCTACAATTTGGGGAAGTCTTATTATCTTTTACATAGGTTTAAACGACTGTAGATGGGGAAAGCGGTCGTAAAGCGTGTATGGTACAATGGAACGCATCCTTGCTTGAAGTTGTTACATTTGTAAATTGGTAATTGTAATTAATTATGGAATCAAGACGTACAAGGTATTATCCAATACTGCAGGGTCATGTCGCTGTAATACATTACAATTTGCAAGGGCGGGATTCCATTTGAATACACTATATTAAATGTTGTATTTGAATCTGCTTCTTTATTGATGACCGCTAACAAAGAATACAAACTTTTATCCTTCTAATTTTAATATTACTAATGTGAAAGTTAAAAATTATGGATATTTGTAGTTCCATCACGCATAAACTACTGGGCCGGTTAAGCTGAAACGTTGCTTGAACTGTTGAATGAACAGCTTAGATATTGCATTAACAAATAATAATAACAACACAAATCCAACCTGATAATGTCCACATCCAACCTTAGGGTTTCACCCCACGGGTCCTGTAAGTTACAATGCAGATCTTATGCGAGAATACCTATCTATCTATATATCTATCTATAATGTTATAAAGAGGAGGTGGTTTCTATCTGGCTGTCTGTACGTCTGTCTGTCTATCTGTCTATCTGTGTTTGTAAAATCATTGTATGTTAAAAATTCTGTGAATAATGACATGTAACATTGAACCAGAAATAAATAATTGTAAAAAAAAAAAACTGAACCGACTGGGCTGAAACTTTATACATAAAGCCCAAGCTTTACACTTCATCTTCAGCCCATGCAACACATAGGCCTATTCACTTCCTTAAAATCCCATTGGGCTACGCCCCGTGAACGCCCTAAGTTTCAATGTTTACATTTAAGAAGAAAGTAAACATCTAGAAACTGTAATGTGAACAGCTGTTGACACTTCCATTTGACAGCTTAAAGAACAGAAGCAAGAACAGCTGTTTCAAGCTAAAAAATTACCTTTCTAACCCGTGCGAAGAACGCGTACATTCAACTATTCATTTATAAAATTACCAGCTGAAGATGTTTGTCAGAATTTGTCGCGAGTGAAGCCGCGGGTAATTGCTAGTATTAAATAAACCTTGAAAGTATAAATTCGTCCAGTGAAATATATTGCAATTAAAAGAAATTAACTCCTTTACAACCCGTTAAGCGAATTTCCCCTGTAGGGAAGAAGCTATACCGTAGACAGCCTGTTAATAACTAGGCCCGGAACCATGATAACTTGTCGTTTTGAGGTCCCCAGACCCCAAAAACAAAATTCGTTCATAACTGTATGTATGGGAATGTGTGCGTGTGTGTGTTTGTGTCTGTGGGTGCGATATCTCTCGTAAAAATATCCGATTTTGATTAAATTTAGTACAAAAATATCCGATTTTATTAAATTTGGTACAAACGTGTAAAGGTATGACTTTAAGTTCGAAAACCAGTCAGTTCGACCCATCCGAAGGGTATTTTTTTTTTGGTGGTGGGGGGGGGGAGTAATTTCTCCCCAATTTTTTTTTTGAAGTTTTACAAGTAATATTTTAACAAATCAAATTGTAGTTTTCACCATTGAATTCTTTATAATTTCTCTACGTCAATTGGTTACATCGATTTTGAAAGTGCTAAACACAGTTCGCTGCCCAGTGTTATTCTCATGAAGGATAAGACAAATTTAAATCTCTCTTATTTATGAACGTATACTAACGAAACGTGGTATACGGCTTCAAATGATTGTTGTTTGTGGTCTATTGTTAGTTCCACCAAAAAAAAAACAATATTTTACCGACGATTCGCGTAGTAGCAAACGCATGTGTACTCAGCCCTCATGTTATTCTTATGCAGAATAAGTAAGCTAAATCTTATGTCTCCCTTAATTATGAACATAAATTAATGAAACTTGGGATGTGGCTAAGGTATGTAGCTTGGTATGTGTGTGAAATGTATAAATGTAGGTGTGATTCCTTCAGCTCACTATTGTAGTGAGGAAATTTAAACAAACAAGTGTGACTCATAGCTGCCCATCTGAGTTGTCACCTCCGCACCTGTGGAAGGCCGTCATCCCTACCCCCTACCCCAGTAGTGTGGAAAGGGGACTTTTGGCTCACTTGATTTATGGCTTCCGGTCACGTGACCGGAAGCGCTGCGTCATGAAAGACGTCATCTGAGGCTGAGCCAGTGACGTAGGCGGTTTCGTGACGTAATGAGTGAAAGGTTAAAGTTCAAGGTCACGGGGAGGTAATTTTAAAAAAGTACTACCTCGCACGCGTAAAATCCGATTGTGATTCGATAGTTAATCGATAAGAAATATCGAATGAAAACAATCGAATGAAGCAATCGAATGATACGAGTGCGAGGTAGTACTATTACAAATATTACTTTATTTTATTTACAATAATTCATGTTTACAATAGTTCCCCGTTGTTCGTTGTCATCGATGTTGTTGATCCGGACGAGTTGCGGCCATCACTTCGCTTTCTGATGAAAGACGGTAGATATTTCGATTCCTGCGCAGAGTCCATGTTGTTTTTTGATGCGTAAAGTTCCAAAGATAAATCGTAACCGGACGCAATGAGAAGTCTTAACTCTTCATTAAAAACCTCGAGGTCTTGGAAAGTCGCCAGATGAATAGAGTCATAATGAATACACCTAATTTTGATGGACATTTTAACAGAGAGCTCGAAGTACACTGGTCAAGAGCCGGAGGTGTACTGACTATTCGCTAGCTAGCGTTTTGGTATCAAACAAAATGGTGGGGGTAAAAGTGTGGTGGGGCGGAGCAGATGGCGGACGGCAGATGGCAGGCGGCAGGTGGCAGCTGGTGCGAGGCAGATGGTTGCTACTACATCCACCATCATTAGTCAAACCCTATTAGGGATGACATTATTGCTTCTGCATCAGAAGATATTGTGCTAGAAACTTCATGTACTTGTATTTCATCATTTGTATTGTCAGCTTGCTCAATATTAAAAGAAGAACATGTGGAAGAAACAGTAGTGCCTTGTATTTGCGAATCCATGTGAACTATGCAAGAGCCGCAGGTATACTGAAGTGATACAAGCATGTAGGATAGACACTCGCCTTTACCCCCCACCACACCAGTTTCCCCCACCAAGTTTTCACATCGTACAATAACTACGGGACATGCATTAGTTATGGTCTAGCTCTGGCTCTGTGAGGATCGGAGCTCCGTAACTGAAAACATTAACAATTCTTGCTCGACACTGTTTTTACGCAATCATAACAGTCACTGTGATCTAATTTATTGCATGTACTCATATGATGCATCTTGCGTAGCAGACAACTTGCTAAGAATGTTTCAGCCTGGAGTATTCTACGGCGAAATCGCTCACAATCCACTAACAGCGTAGACCTTCTATCTTCACAGTCGGAGAAGTAGAAGGTGGTGGCAGGCGGACTGTTGAAGGACACCTTCGTCATATTTCTGTAAAACTGTGACATCTTTAGAATAACACAAACTCTATAGGTAGATGTTAATCCTGAAAAAGCTGAAAGTATAATGATATAGCGCTAGCGTGTATGATACCCACCCGACCTACCCGCACCACAACGTTTCCTCGGTATACTTTAAACTATAAATAACTTGTCGTAGTTTAATCCATAAACAAAGTATTTATTTATGTCAGGCCTTGAATGTGTTGTTTTCGCGCTATTTCTTCCCTACTCTCAGTCGGATCTGAATTCTATTCGCACCATATTGTTCGTCTAATTAACCCGCGTAATTTGAGTACCCACTCGCTATACTTTAACCCAATAATAAAGAAGTTATTAATATGTAACCTCTAAAACATTGGTTTTTTCACTATTTCTGCTATACCGTTGGTCGGATCTGAATTCTGTTTGCACCATCTTGTTCGTCTGATCAATTCGCGTAATTTGAGTACCCACATGACACACTTTGGACAAACTTTGTAGTTTTTTCGCCTCTGCTGCTATACCCTTGGGTGGATCAAAATTCTGTTTGCACCTCCTTGTTCGTCTGATCAATTTGCGTAATTTGAGTACCCACATGACATACTTTGGAAAAACTTTGTACCCCCCTCCCAACATGGGTCATGTTCAAGGTCAAGGTCAAGTTCAAGGACTTTGGGACTTAGAAATTTTCACAAAGTGGGCTGCACAAACAAAATCTCCTGCCTATGTACAGGCCAAGTCCCTAACTTGAAATGCTTAGGGTGGTCCTGAAAAGGACCGTTTGCGTGCTTAAGGTTGGTCGGGATAGGGATGGTCGGGATAAGGATCAGTTCAAACTTTATCCTTCAAAACCCACTTTACCCTCCCATCTTTTCTGGTTAAGAATAACTCCTGTGTATCAGGTATCAGAGGAGGTGGTTGTGGGAGAGACTGCGGCAGACGCACCTCGATGTAGTGGATGGTGTGTTGAAACAGGAACACGTGGTTCCCGTTGGTTGCCACATATTTATACTCCGTCATCCGCTTCAGATTTCGAAACTCGACCTTGGAGACTTAAAATAACGTCACCAAGTCGTTCAACCCCATCACCCTTGTCCTTTGCATCACCTCATCGACAGTCGGTGTTGGAGACGAAGGTTGAGCCGCCGATGTAGAAGGCCGAGGCTGAGCCGATGTAGAAGGCCGAGGCTGAGTCGAGGGTCGTTGTTCAAAATACAGCGGATGGCCACGGAGATTCCGTTTGAGAGACTTCAAAGTTGAAGGTCTCTTAAACCCGCTCCTTCTTTCCGTCGACCTCTTCAAAGATTCCTTTAAGCGCTGGAGTTTTTCGGGAGTCAGAGGAGAAGACATGGTGTAAATAGGATGGAAGAGAAAATGGATAAGATAGAGTTGGATAGAGCACGTGTGTACTGGTTGCAAACCAAAGCTGGAATGAGGTGGTAGACAGAGTGAAGCAGGTCGTAAAGTGAAACCTTGCCCTATCCATACATGGGTAGAAAGCTGAGGACTGGTTTAGAACCGGTTACGACAATCCCCCCCCCGAGCACGAGCACCCCCCCCTCGAGCACCCCCCCCCCCTCGAGCACCCCCCCCCTTCGAGCACCCCCCCCTCGAGACCCCCCCTTTTTGGATTATGTTCAAGGTCAAGGTCAAGGTCGAGGGAAAAATGTTCTTGGAAGTGCGGGATAAAATCCCGCAACGAAGCAGGGTTATCCCTTATCCCGCTTTCCCCTTAATATCCCGATTTCCCATTCTCCGTCTATATAACCCGAGATTTCGAGCGTCTCTTCGCAGTAGCCTGCCGCCCGTTGCGATGAACGTCCCACTGGGTTGCAGTGCCTGCTGCAGCGTAGGTCTGTTAAGTGTGCGTTGGGCCCGACGCGCAATTAAGAGATCCGCGCCCTTGCATGTTTAGTTAGTTTGTTTAAGCATGTTAGATAACGCTTGTAGTTTGCTGCTAGGTAATGTAGTTAGTCTAATATATATATATGTTAGTGGGTGGTATCGGTTTGAAGTGTTTTATTTACTAATAACATATGTACTCCCGGCCCTACAGGTCCATCAACAACCTTGGTCAAAACTTGGGTTCGCAGCAGCCTGACGCCGGGTGTTTGGGTCTACGTCCCACCGGGTTTCAGTGATACTGTTGACCTTTGCAAAACCGACCTCGGCTGTTTTTGTAAAAGTAACGTTAACTGATTAATTTGTTTCTTTTACTTAGTTGCTGGTAAAGTCTTTATTTTCAAAGTAATGTATCTTGTTTCTCATCCTTTTCCTAAACCCCTGACAATAAGGTTCGGCCCTGAAAACCGGCCTTGTCAATAAGATCAATACGGCCATGCAAACCGGTTGACACCACCTATCTCACCCATGAGAAACGTTTGTGAAATATAAAATCAGTCTCTTGTTTAAAATCAGTCTCTTGTTTGTTGTCTTTTGTCCCCTTCCCCAATACAGAGCGGGGAATAGAGCAGTATGGTATGCTCTATTCCCCGCTTTGGCATTATGTCAGATGACCTTGACCTACTGACGGGACTTAGAAAAACCGTCGTTGATCAAATATTGGAAGAAATGTGGACTTAGAGATATTTCATGCGGACAAGGTTGACACAAAAATGTTGTATTCAAAATAAAAACTGGAGGCGGAAATGTTTTATATACTGCAACAGCGTGGTAAAAATCATCATATCGCTATGGAAGCTGTAGGTGTAAACACTTGGCTTGTTCCTTCCGAGCTTGCTATTTCAGAAGCCTTTCTGTCCATCCTTACTTATGAGTTCCGAGGCATTAAATTAAAAGTAAAGATAGAGCTGAGACCGTTGCATAGAAATGATATGCATTGTATTTTGTTGGAATGGGAATCGCCCTCCGGCAATAATCTTTTCCATTTTATCAAAAGATCGTGCAAGGAGTTTTATGTAAAACGGATAATAGTCTCCCTTGTTTAAACGTAGTACAGCTTGCTTCCAAAGTTAAATGGCAAAGGTAACTACTGTCGAAGTCCTTGCCCCCCCCCATGATATATTCCTATAAAAGCGGGAGCAGCCCGCAGAGGGTTCGCAGTCGCAGGCCGACAGCCTAGCTAGCTGTTTGCCCGCGCTGTCCGCAATAGTATCTCTAGTATAGAGTTGGTACCACTGTATATTAGAGATGCTACCTTAGCTTAAGGCATGTCTGTTTATTATTAAGCATGTTAGAATAACGCTTGTAGTTTGCTGCTAGTAAATGTAGTTAGTTTAACTGTAGTTAGTTTGGTGTTGGTTTTAAAGTGTCTTTGAAGTGTTTTTATTTACTAATGAAATATGTACTTTTCTTTCACGCTCCCATTCAAAAAGGTATGGCACGAAAACCGACCTTATGTCTTTAAATATCTCAGGGGGGATTATGTTTCTCAAATAAACACCTTTCCTAACCCCTTACAAAAAGGTACGGCACGAAAACCGACCTTGAGTCATTACGGCATGAAAACCGGATGACTTGTTTTACCTATCTTAGCCCTCACTCACGAGAAACAGATTCAGTTAGTTTGCTTATCTTGGTTAAATCTAAAGGGATCTTGGTTAAATATTTGTAAAATTTAAGGGAATCTTGTTTAAATATCTGTAAAATTTAAGGGGATCTTGGTCAGGTGATTATTGTACTTCGGTTCGTAGTACTCTGACGCCTACACAGTGATGAACGTCCTTGCGGTTTCAGAATGCGCGACTGTTGTAAACTGGCCATATTGCTTATCTTGGGGGATACATCTTCGGGGAAATAAACTTAAGGGGACCTTGGTCAGGTATTATTGTACTTCGGTTCGTAAAACTCTGACGCCTACACAGTGATGAACGTCCTTGCGGTTTCAGAGCGCGCGACTGTTGTTAACTGACCATTTTGCTTATCTTGGGGGATACATCTTCGGGGAAATAAACTTAAGGGGACCTTGGTCAGGTATTATTGTACTTCGGTTCGTAGTACTCTGACGCCTAGACAGTGATGAACGTCCTTGCGGTTTCAGAGTGCGCGACTGTTGTAAACTGACCATATCGTTTGTTTGTTGGGTGAATAATTTTTCGGGGGAGAGGTTAGTGTTCCGTTATCAGGTTTATTGCCTATAATTGCGAGCTTTAAACTAGTCCTCTTCTCCTAATACAGAGCGGGGAATAGAGCAGTTTGTGGTCCAAGTGAGAATCACTTACTGCTCTATTCCCCGTTTTGGCAACATGTTCAGATGACCTTGACCCACTTCGGGACTTAGAGAAAATTATTGTTTGGTAAAAACATTTACTCTTACAATAATACCCCTTCCCTATCACTAACACCCCCCCCCTCCCATAAAACGGGTATATAGGAGGGCTTCCACCAGTGGTAAAATCATTCTGCTGCTTACACTTTCCGAGCGCAGTTCAGTTTCCGACATGTCCAGCCGTAGGAAACAATCTTCACCGAGGAAGGTTGAACATTCTCCACCTGCTCCGCCAGCTCCTTCTATCCTTCGGCAGGCGTTGATGCTGGCATGCGTTGTTCCTGCGGAGCCAGCACCACGTTCGATGCCAGCTCTTGACGTATCACCACCACTTCAAGCAAACCCTGTTGCTCCCCAGTCTGCTTCTTCATCTTCTTCATCGTCTTCATCGTCATCTTCTTCATCCTCTCCGGCTACTTCTCGCCCACCTTCTCCGGCTAGTTCAAGTTCTTCCAAATTATCTACATCGCCGAGGAAGGTTGGACAAACACCACCTACTTCATCTCTGGCTTCACCAGCTCCTTCCATTCTTCAGCAGGCGCTGGCAGACATTCTTCCACTGGAGCCGAAGCCAATCAGAGATGAGAATCCACCTTCTACATCAGGCTCTTCTACACGTCCGTCTGTAATTTTTAATAACCCGCAATCTCCTTCTGAGAACTTAAAACAATTAAAATGTCAATGTATATATATATATTCAAAAAAGGTCCGAAGAAAGGTGAACGCTGTCACAGGTCTTGTGTTTCAAATGAGGAAATATGCGGGTATCATTTAAAACTGAAACATAAGACTAGCGTTTCTCGATCTTCACCAATATCAACAGTGAACCCCAAAAAACTTCGAATTAATAGGCTTCGTAAAAACGAACGTTACTTTTTTGTTAAAAAGAAAGGTTTTCTAAAGGTGATTCTAAAATGCGCAGACCAACTGTTCTATTTAGCATTACCTAAGGGTATGTTCCACCCTGAAAACCCTACCAGACGAGACTATTTAATTCGAAACGAAAAGGGAGTCACTGTGTGGAAATCATTACCGTAAAATCAAAGTTCAAAAACCTATCTTCCAAATTTAAGTAAATATTTGTTTCTTTTCCAAATTAAAAAAAAGTGTGGACAACCTATTTAAATTCTGTAGCATGCTGCAGAAGGTAAATAGGTTGTCCACACTTTTTTTATAATCTTAAAACGACCTTGACCTAGATAGGTGCGGGTATATAAGCGCGATGTTGCAGAGTCGGTTATCACTTTGGTTGTGAATTGCATCAAGAGAGCATCTGCCATGGTATACCTCCACTATATTGACTCTACTGCTAAAGCGGATACTTTTACCCAGCTTGTGTACCAACTGTTAATGGAGTATCAACATGTTCAGATCAAAGGATTGGGTATTCGTGGAACAGAAGAAGTAAAAATAGATGTGAAACCAATTCCTTTGAAGAACAAAATTTACCAATTATTACAAGAAGGCTACATCCTGTGTCTTTATTACACAACCTCATAAACTACATACAAGGCCTACAATACCCCTTCCCTATCACTAATTACCCCCACCACTTAAATCGGGGTGTATAAAAAGAGGTTTTTCATCAGTGCTTATCTCATTCTGCTACTTGTGTTAGCACTAGGTATATAGCAGCTATGTCACCAAAGGATAATATATTTCCTTCTGCAAAATCAATCGTGGGAAATATAAAACATATTGTGATTGAAAGTGAGGATGAAAATGAAGACGAATTGGGAGATGTTGAATTATTAAGTAATATGGATGCAATGGAAGATCTTGAATTATTAAGTGATATGGACAGTGATGATCTTGAAGCAGGATATATGGAACAAATTGAACCGTTAAGTGACGTGGAATCTGAAACCTATAGAATCTATCAGCATCTTCTTTGTTCTGAAGAAATACATGATGAAACTCCAACCACTAGTAGTAGTAGTTTGGATGGGCTATTTTTAGAGAGCGCACGAGGGGTATATCATATTCGTCGACGACTATTTCTTTCCGATGATTCTGATACAACTGATTCCGATTCATCAAATGAGTCCGATTAAGTGTTGTTTTTTTCTTGTCAACTGTCAAACTTTAAATACAGAGCGGGAAATAGATCAGTTTGTAGTCAAAGTGAGAACTACTTACTGCTCTATTCCCCGTTTTGGTAATATCGTTGTATAACCTTGACCCAGTTACAAGACAGAAAATATTTACCAGTTTAAAATATATTAAATTTTCCTGTTGGAGAAAATTGTCCTTGTTAAATACAAAGCGGGGATTGATCAGTTTATGGTTTAAAATGAAATCATTTACTGCTCTATTCCCCGTTTTGGCAAATATGCTCAATGTCCTTGAACCAAATACAGAATTTTGTAGCCTCCAGCTACAAACTTAAACTTAACCTAAAACGTACCCCCACCACTTTTTCTAGGGTATAAATAGAGGTGCATTTGCAGTGTTTTTTCATTATTACGTTGACCCTTGTGAAGAGCACGCCTACATTATGATTCGCTGCGATATTTGTAAAGCTTCTTTCAGAGATGAATGGCTTTTAACCATTCATAAAGAATTGAAACATAACACCAATACAAATACAGAAGAACCAAATGAAGAAGAATTAGATTCAATCGACCAACAATTAGCAAAACATCAAGAAGAACAAAATGAAGAACACAACGAAAAAAAAGAAGAAAATGAAGAAAAAGAAGAAAATGAAGTTTCAAGACCAAGTGTCATTCATTATGCGCCTGGACCATCAGTAAATGTGGAACTACACGCCCGAGCACTTCCGGGTAATGTTGTAACCCACTTTAAAATTGACAATACAAAATTGAAACTTGAAGAATTTTTAAATAACGCAAAAGGATTGGTTAGCAAAACTCTGAAAAATGAGTTAAAAAGATTAAATTTTATTAAATTTGGACTATTACTGGATACTTTATTTACAAACATTCAAAATGAAACTTCACCGAGAGGGTTCTTAACAAAAAGCCGAACTATTATGTTTTCGTCAGATATTGATTCAATCGTATCTGAATGTTTTGAAGAGCTAATGACAAAAATACAAGAACATGAAGGAAGAGGCTCTGGATGGAGTTTGTTACAGGGCTAGACTTAAGAGTTCAAAAACTCGGCTATGGAATTCGAGGAAGTAGCTACATCCCCCTACCAACAAAGATTAGAAATACCTTATCCTGCGTCAACGTACAAAATCAAGATACTGAATGTTTTAAATATGCCATGTTGGTCAAATATGTAACAGACAATCCGATAAGACCAAGCCGCAAATATGAAGAAGTACAACATAGAAATAATTTTCAAGGGATGACTTACCCTGTTGCTATAACAGACATTTCAAAATTTGAAAAGCAAAATCCTTCAGCTTCTGTCAACATTTTCGGCTTAGATTCGTCAAACAATGCGTACCCCTTGCGCATAACACCTATTGAGCGCAGAGATCATACGGATTTGCTATTGATCACTAAAGGGGACATATCCCACTATGTCTGCATAAGAAACTTTGGAGCTCTTGTATCTAAACAATTATCAAAAAAACACGGAGAGAAAACCATTTGTAAAAGACGTTTTTGTCATGTAGGCAAACCATTAAGAAGGGGAGGTTCAGAATGGTTAGTAGAACATCAAAGGTTATGTAATGGAAACTATGAGGTTAGAATTAAATTGCCACATTCCAGCAGAGCGCAGATAAAATTTGACAAATTAATACAACAATACCGTGTACCTGTTGCTGTTTACGCTGATTTCGAGTCTTCTTTACATCCGCTTGAACAACAAGAAGAGGACGTTACAAGAAGAAGCAAATACCAACTTCATTCACCAAACAGTTATTGCATACTAATTAAATCCACGTTGACTGAAGACCATCTTCAAAAATATGGACTATCATCTTCTCCAAAGATTTATCGCGGTGAAGAAGCAGCCAAATACTTTGTCGATGATCTGTATGACATAGCTGCAAAGGTAGAAGAACTGTATAGAACAAAGGTACCCATGTCACCTATGGAAGAAGAAGAGCTTCAACATTATGATTCAACAACAACGTGTTATCTGTGTAATAACACCTTTACACTGGATAACGTTAAAGTTCGTGACCACGATCATCTTACGGGAGCGTACAGAGGTGCAGCCTGTAACGCTTGCAACTTGAACTACAAACTACCATATTTCATCCCAGTAGTTCTGCACAATCTGAGTGGTTATGATTCTCACTTCATAATCCCCGAACTAGGAAGAGATAATGGAGCAATAGACGTTTTGGCTACTACAATGGAAAAATTTATACGCTTTTCAAAAAAGGTGGGTAAAATTAAATTAAGGTTTGTTGATTCATTTAGATTTATGCCATCAAGCCTCATGAAATTATCTGAAAATCTAAGAAGAACAGATTTGATAGAAACAAGCAAAATTGTACCCAATAGTAAAATGGATTAGGTTCTTCGAAAAGGAGTCTTCCCCTATGATTACATCGATGGACTGCATAGATTTGATGAAACATCACTACCTCCACCAGAACACTTCAAAAACAAACTTAATGATTCGGAAATATCACTTGAGGACTATCAACACGCACGTCGAGTATGGAACGAGTTAGATATGAAGACCTTAGGAGATTACTCGGACTTTTATGTCAAACTAGATATAACTCTTCTTTGTGATGCAATGGAAGAATTCCGAAACACCTGTTTTGCTGCATATGGTTTGGACCCTCTACATTCGTATACTTCACCAGGATTAGCTTGGCAAGCCATGTTAAAAGAAACAAAATGCAAACTCCAACTTTTAACAGATATTGACATGGTTTTAATGGTTGAAGCTGGAGTAAGAGGCGGATTGACCCAAAGTGTTACCAGACATGTAAAAGCCAACCACAAATACCTTCCCGATTACGATGAAACCAAACCGTCAACCTATTTAGGATATTTCGATGCAAATAACCTGTACGGATGGGCAATGTCAAACCCACTTCCTTTTGATAACTTTAAATGGATTAATCCCGACTCTATTGGCGATATTTTACAAATTCCGAAACATGGTGACACTGGATATATTTTGGATTGCGATTTTGAATACCCAGAAAATTTACATGATCTTCATTATGACCTTCCACTTCTTGCTAAAACAGAAATTTCACCAATTGGAAAACACCCCAAATTAATGATGACATTAAATAATAAACAACGCTACGTGGCTCACTTTTGGGTGGTTCAACAAGCTATCGAATTAGGACTACGTCTAACAAAAATTAATAGAGTTTTGGAATTTTCTCAATCATGCTGGTTGAAACCCTACATTGATTCAAATACCATCAGAAGAGCAGCAGCTACATCAGACTTTCAACAAGATTTCTTTAAATTAATGAATAATGCGATATTTGGAAAAACATTGGAAAACAAAAGAAGACATAAAAATGTTAAACTTGTTACCGACGCAAAAAAATTACAGAAACTAGTACAGCAGCCAAATTCTGGAACATCTATAATTATTAATGAAAAACTTGTAGCAGTGTCCATGAAGAAGACGAGTGTGAAGATGGATCGTCCTTTGTATATAGGCATGTCAATCTTGGACATCTCAAAAACACACATGTACGACTTTCACTACAACAAAATGGTGGCGTTCTACGGAAGAGAAAATATATCTATTACATATATGGACACTGACGCTTTCATATATCGCATAGTAACATTGGACATGTACAAAGACTTACGTACATTTATTTACAAGAACGACTTTGATTTCTCCGATTATCCAAAAGATCATCCAAACTACGACAATGGCAGACACAAAAAAGTACTAGGCAAATTCAAGGATGAGGCTAATGGTGTTCTACTTGAAGAGATTGTTGCACTGATGTCTAAACTATATTCTTTGAAACTCTATAATGAAAAAGAAGAAGAAGAAAAGAACAATAGCTATATTAAGAAAGCTAAAGGTGTGAAGAGTTTATATTTAAAGAAGAAAGTGCATTTTGAACACTACAAGCAATGCTTATTTGAGGATAACATCATTACAGCTAAATTCAACACCATCAGAAGTTTTAACCATCAGCTGTACAGCGTGACTGAAGTTAAAAAGGCGCTATCCTGTAATGACGACAAAAGACAAACCCTTCCAGACAAAATCAACACATTGCCATTCGGCCACTACTCCCTCAACCCTATTGACGAGTAACCTTTTCATCGTCCTAGATCCTTTATCCTTTTCCTTTCCGTAAAAAAGGGGAAACACAGCAATGTTAAGCTGTGTTTCCCCTTTTTTTACACAAGTTTTGAATGACCTTGAACTATATGTATATATATATATATATATAAGCAGATTTATACCATAGAATATTTAATACCATATCAGCTGCCTTCGTGAAACCATCATGTCAGACCTGAAGGAGAAGATTATTAATGAACTACACAAACCTGCAAGAATAAAGTTTCCAAGAAGAAATACTGTTATAAAAGGGATAAATGATCTATATCAAGCGGATTTAATTGAAATGCGACCGCATAGCAGAATAAACAAAGGATTTAAATATATACTCACAATTATTAATTGTTTTACAAAAGTTGCAGACGCTTTGCCTCTAAAGGACAAGACTGGTAAAAGCGTAACAGAAGCCATGGAAATAGCCATAAAAAGAGATAAAAACAAAATTAAACATTTACAAACTGATGATGGAACAGAATACTTTAATACAAACTTTGCACAGTTAATGAATAAATATAAAATAAATCATTATTCTACAAATTCAGAGAAAAAAGCAGCTATTGTAGAAAGATTTAATAGAACCTTAAAAGGAGCACTGTATAAACAATTTTCAAAAAGAGGTTCTTACGTATGGTATGATGTTTTACCACAATTAATAAATGATTATAACAACAGGTTTCATAGAACTATTGGTATGAAACCTAACAAAGTAAATAGAAGAAATGCAAAAGATGTATTAAAACGCATAAAGAAAAATACAAAGCCTAAAGTAGAAAAAATGCAGCCAAGAAAATTTAATGTAAGTGATAAAGTACGGATTAGTAAATATAAGGGAGTGTTTACCAAGAAATACCTTCCCAATTGGACGAATGAAGTTTTTACAGTGTATAAAGTGCAAGCGACTGTACCTGAAACGTAGATCCTAAAAGATAACAAAGGAGATTTGTTGCAAGGTGCATTTTATGGACATGAAATGTTAAAGTCAACAGTAGGTGATGTATATCTTGTTGAAAAAGTGTTACAAAGAAAAAAGGACGCAGTTAAAGTGTGGTGGTTAGGGTTTAACAAAACTGAGGATTCATGGATACCTATAAAGGACTTGGTTTAATACAAGCAACTCATTTCATCGTTAACCTTTGAGCAGGATGGAGATTATTCACCATAAAGATCGATTCAATATTAATAACATAGATGATTTAACTGTGGATAACGTTAAAATCAACAATGGTAAACACGGTAGTTTACTTCCAAACACTGTTCGATGTATAGTAAGTGGCCCCTCAAACTGTGGAAAGACCAATGTTGTCTTTAATTTGATCACTAATCCGCAGGGATTAAGGTTTAATAACCTATATATTTTTTCAAAGTCTCTACATCAACCAAAGTATCAATTGCTGGATAAAATCCTATCTGATGTGTCTGTTGTTAATTTTTACAAATTTAACGCTAGTGATAGCATTATGCAACCAAACGAAGCGAAACCGTATTCTGTATTTATATTTGACGATGTATCTTGTGAAAATCAGGATACTATTAGAAACTACTTTGCCATGGGAAGACATAATAACATCGACAGCATATATATAGGACAAACTTATAGCAAAATCCCAAAACAACTTATCAGAGATAATGCAAATATTCTAATTGTATTCAAACAAGATGATACTAACCTAAAACATATATATAACGATAATGTGAATGCGGATATGCCATTTGAAAAGTTTAAAGAGCTTTGCGGAAAAGAATGGGCGGAAAAGTATGGATTTTTGGTTATTATGAAAGATCAAGCTATAAAAGATGGTCGTTATAGAATAGGTTTTGATAAATTTGTTTTAATACACTGATTAGCGGTATTACTGTACAAGTCGTCAAGGTGTGAAGATGGTTAACCAGGAAAAGCTATTAAAGGAAATAAAATCACTTAGTGATTCTATTAGACAAAAGAACCGAGCTTTAAAATCAGGTATAAATGAAAGAGAACAATTTTTAGAAACAACATTCAAACCTGTTACTGAATCTTTAAAGCGATTAGCACAAAATATGGAAAAACCTTCAATTCGCTTCGAAGGAGACAAAATGCTACCAATTTCCAAATATGAAGAAGAATTTCAGAATGATGAATGTTTTGGTCAGTTACAAACATCTGAAGAAAGCGACGAGTATGAAGAAAGCGGAGATATAGAGGATTTAAAGAAAAAGGACATTGCAGAAGATACAAGTACAGAAGATACAAGTGTAGAAGATACAAGAGCAGAAGAAGAGGATATTAACCCATCCAACTTAAGCAAATTAGGCACTGATATTATGTTTAAAGGAACACTTGGAAGAACATATACGTTAAAAATGTTACACGCCGCACATGCTAATCGAAATTATCATACATATGGAGCTAGAATAGAGGATAAAGGATTAATGATTGGAGATAGCAAGTTAGATATAAACGAAAATGATGATATAGTTATTGGAGATAAGAAATATAAAGGTACTAAAGGTTTGTTTGAACTCATCTTTAAAAATAATCCTGGTAAATATACTAAAAGGGATTTACAATTGTTTAAAAATATATTAGAGTATACAAATGCACATAGAAAGAAGTATTCCAAAGACCTACCTATTCATAGAAATCGGTCAATAAAATATACAAGTATTATATCTAGTCTTTTCCCCTCGAAATCAAAAAAAGCTCAAATTAAAAGAAGAGCTTTATCTTCTGCTGAATTAAATGTTTTGCATAAAAAGAGAAAAACAACTGATCCTACCACATCTGGAAGGGGATTATTGAAAAATTTGTATAAAACTAATATAATATATTACAACGATATATTAAGTTAGTTGATCGAATGAGGTTATTACATGAAGCTATGGAAGCCGGGCACACTGGTTTAGAAAACGAATGGGTAGCTTTGGTTGATGAACTGCGAAAACAAGGAATAATTGTTCAGTAGACGTATATATAATAAGAACCTAAACGATAGTGATTCAGTTACATCATGAGTGTGGACAAGTTTGGACGGTATTCCGAGTTTGGAGTAAAATCTGGATATAGTGAAAAAGAGCTGGGTTTCAGTTAACACCTGACGGAAACTATAATTTTGAAGGAAAAGTAATTCAAAATGTTGGTGATCCGCTTATGTCGTCTGATGCGGTTACGTTACAGTACATGAAAAAAAGAACCCCAACTGTACTCGAAGATCATTGGGGGTTTTCCGGTAAAAGGTTAAGCGATATACAATATCCCATTTATGATGGTGAAGCAGTAAATTTAGCTACTCTAAAATTGTTAACGATTTACAAAAGGAATAAAACTGATACAAGCTATGATTTAAAAAAATTAAAATTATCAAATGTAGGTGATTGTGAGCAGGATGGAGACGCTGTAAATAAGAAAATGTTTGATATTGTACACAAGAAATGGACTACGGAATATGAAAAACATTTGGAAAGGTTTGGTGCAGCTCTATTCCATTATATCCATCGGGCTTCAGGAAGAGATGCAGCTTCAGATGTTGACAGTCACAATTATTTAGACTGGAAAAATATACACAATCCAGAGAAACCTAATCAACGAGATAAACCGTCTGAGCCTTCTAAAGTCAAGACATTAGGAAAGGAGGATAAAGTGAATGTGATTAATGAACCAACAGAAAACAATGAAGATTACATAAGAGAAAAAATAATTTAAAATACCCATGATAAGGGATGAAGCATCAGTCATATTCGAGAGACGATACAGAGAGGATGATGGAATCCAATATTACTGCGTGGAGTTTAATATCTCAAGAGCCGAGATTTCCCCAAGGAGTGTTGACAGATGGTTTTGTTCAACGGTTTGATAGATATATGGATTGGGAACAACTTTCCATACACTACCTCTTTACAATGACTATGTTAAGAATTTATTTTCACAGAGTTAACTGGATCCATATTTTACAAAGACAACAGTTTTCAGAAGACTTCCTCGTAGAGATGACACCAAATTTTAATAACTGTTGGGAAGTAATAAGTAAATATCAAAATCTCTCTGAGAATTACATTGACAATTTTAAAGATAAACTAGACTGGGATGTGTTATTCAATTACCAACGATTAAGTGGCAAGTTTCTAAGGGAACATGCCAACTATTTAAAGTTTATTAATTTTACCGAAGACAACGATACCATCACCAGCGGAGAAACATCTGGAACATCTTCAATTACACCTTATTTCTATTTTTACTACTTCTATTTAATATGTCTACATTTAATTAATAAATCCATTTCTATACAATAAATGGATTTTAAACAGTATATAATACAAGAAACCAAAACTGATATTACATTCATTGTAAAACATTTATAGAGTGCACCTACTGATTGTAGGTTTTGCTATAAATAGTCATGTCGAGGGTTAAACGCATCAGTCATAATCGAGAGAGATTACAGAGAGGAAGGGGAATAGCATCAACAGCATTTTCTCTATTGAGTAAACCGGTTGCAGCTATAGTTAACAAGGCAATTGATTTATTACCTGTGGAATTACATTTACCTGGAGGATATCAATATTGTGGTCCTGGAACCAAATTAGAGAAACGCCTTGCTAGAGGAGATCCTGGAATAAATAAGCTCGATCAGGCTTGTAAACAGCACGATATAGCGTATTCCAAATTTGGTGATACTAAAAATAGATCAATAGCGGATAAAGCACTTGCTGAGAAAGCTTGGCAAAGAGTTAAATCTAGTGACGCGAGTATTGGTGAAAAAGCAGCGTCTTTAGCAGTAACAGCAGCAATGAAAGCAAAAACTACGTTTGGAGGAGGAAAGAGAAGAAGGCGTGGGAAAAAACCCGCTAAGAAACAAGGAGGTAATATCAGAAGAAAACGTCGATCTACCAGTGGTAAAGCTAAAAAGAAACCAACAATATGGTCAATGATAAAAAAGGGAGGAGGATTATACCTAAGACCGTATCGTGTGTATTAAATAAGAAAGAGCAATTAATAATTAAAAACAAAGAATTGACTAATGAAGAACTGATTACATATGCTTCTTGTTTGAAAATCCCATTTTTTAGAGGAGAATTTACGAAAGATGAATTACCGGTTAAAATGTGGAAAAATGAGACTGGTATTGTAAATTTGGATAATAGTGAAGGATTAGGCACTCATTGGGTGTGTTACAAGAAACTTGGTAAAACCATTTATTATTTCGACAGTTTTGGAGACCTTCCACCACCGAAAGAACTTCAACAATACTTTCGTGCGGCAGAAAATGTTTTTTACAATCATACAAGAAAACAACCTGATGATACATCCATTTGCGGTCATTTATGTTTAGACTTTTTAGCTAAAAGTGTTAGTCAACTTTAAGATGTCTTCGTATACAGTGTCATTAACCGGTAACTCATGTACTTTGCTTAGTATTCTGTTTCCAGCGCTACGTTTGCAAAAAGGAAGACTATGGGAAGCCGCATTATTGGATTTAACAAAATATAACTCTATTCCAAACGTTAGTGAAGGAATTAATAACAAAATACATTATTACAAGACAAAAGATGATAAAGGAAAGTATTCAGCTTTGGAAGAATTCAGTTTACCAACAGGAGCTTATGAAATTGATAATATAAATGAAGTTATACAAAAACATATGGGAAAAGAAAATATAACGATAAAAGGCAATAACAATACAATGAAAGCCGAAATTACGTCTAAGTATTATATTGATTTTAGTCAAGAACATTCAATTGGTAGTTTATTGGGGGTTTCTAAGGAAACAAAAGTATTAGAACCTAATAAAACTCATTCTGGGAATAAAACTGTGACGATCATCAAAGTTAACAGCATAGATATTACATGTAACATTATACAAGGATCCTACAGAGATGGAGAAAATCGTCATATATTACACACATTCTACCCATCAGTTGCACCGGGTTTCAAGATAGTAGAAAAGCCTCAAAACCTTGTGTACCTACCGTTAAACACCAGTTTCATTTCAGACATCGTGCTGAACATAGTGGATCAAGACGGAAACCTTATTGACTTTAGAGGAGAAGCTATTACTGTAAGAATACATATAAAATCATCCGCTTAGACAATGGGGTTATCATTTAAAAAGAGAGAGCCAACCAGCAAAGTGGTCAGTAGCTCATCAGCTGTAGAAGGATTAACAAGTGACAACATTCGTTTTCTAGAAGAAATTGGATTAAAGGTCATTAACAATGGATATACTGGATATAGCGCAGGGTCCAACATTCGACGAGACCTTATGGGAAAAGGAATATCACACGCACAACCCTTACGCTTCGTCCAAATTAAACAATAACGATGAAATTAGGATTCCTATACAACAACAAGACATTTATACTCTTCCATGCGAAAGTTATTTACATATTGAAGGAAAAGTAACAAAAACTGATGGTACTGCTGGAACCACTGTTCCGTTCATAAATAATCCTATGTCATTTTTATTTGATGAGATTAGATATGAAATTTCAGGAGTTACAGTCGATTCAACAAAAAAGGTTGGAATTTCCAGTACATTGAAAGGATTAGCGTCTTTAACACCAAATGAGAAGAATTTGTTAGCTGTTGCAGGATGGGTTGCACCAGACAAAAGTACAATCGCTCCTGACTCTTCGGGAAACTTTGATTTCTACGTACCTTTAAGATTACTCCTAGGATTTGCTGAAGACTACAGAAGAATAATAATAAATGTAAAACAAGAACTAGTTTTATTAAGATCATCAAACGATAATGATATTATTAAAGCAGCTGCTGGAACAACTGATGCCAATTTAGACTGGAAATTAACATTAGACAAGATTGTTTGGAGAGTACCACATGTGCGACTAAATGATGAACACAGGATTACATTATTAAGAAAGTTAAAATCAGATCGAGACATTGTAATGCCATTCAGAAGCTGGGAGTTTCATGAATACCCCGTTTTACCTACAACACAACGGCATACATGGACTGTAAAAACTTCTACTCATTTGGAAAAAGCGAGATATGTAATATTTGGATTACAAACGAAGAAGAAAAGTATAATAACTGAAAATGCTGGTGAATTTGACCATTGTAAATTAACAAACTGTTAAGTGTTCCTGAGTTCACAATTCTTTCCCTACGACAACTTTAATATTTCTTTTGATAAAAAAAGATACAGTGTTTTATACGACATGTACGCTAGGTTCCAAAATTCATATTACGGCAAAACAAATACACCTCTACTATCTCCCGTACAGTTTGAATCGAAAGCTCCGATTGTTGTAATTGATTGTTCCAAACAAAATGAATCTGTAAAATCGTCTAGTGTTGATATAAAAATAGAAATGGAATTTCAAGAAAACGTACCTGCAAATACATCTGCGTATTGTTTAATTTTGCACGATAAAATTGTTACATACACACCGTTTACCGGTATTGTAAAGACAGTATTGTAAAACGTTGTACCACCACCGGCACCGCCACTGTCGCTAACCTATAAATAGCGGAGCATCAATGCAGGTCTTCAGTTGATCGTCTATCGGCGCATGGGTAACATCTTCTACAAAATGAGTTCTCCATCTGTTGTACAAGGTGATGCAGAGGTAGCACCGTTATTGGAACGTGATAATACTAGTGAAGCAGAAATCATCAAGGAAATAACTGCATTTTTAAAGTTTGGTAAAAGAGATAGAGAGGAGGAAAGTAATGCAGACCCATCAAAGGTAGTACCAAAGAGGAAGAAGAAAGTTGAAGAAAATATTCCTCCTCACATTTTAACTGAAGTTTTTCTGCGAATCTTTTACCCCATCTCAGCTTGCATCAGTAAAAGTGTATCAGTTGGATTGATGAAATCATTGGATTATTCCCCTACAGTAATACTACACCATGGAACAAAAAAGGTTTTATTTTCGCAAAATGCTTGGGAGTCATTTTTGAAACATGTACATTTAATAGAATGTTATTTAACTAACAGTTTGTGTGGAAGGAAAACACATATTCGACTTTTGGATTGTGACAATGAAATCGATATTGTTAAACATCGCGGAGAACTACAAGTGCGAATTAGAGACTTGACTCAACATGAAAATAAGATTCTACTGTCACGTGAAGAATTCTACGTTTTAAACTACGCAACAGAACCTATTACAAGGTACATGAGACAGTTGGTATTTGCAAGCGCTATTATTAAAGAATATTTGGTCGATACTTTGGAAAAACAACCTGATAGCACCATCGTGTACGGACCTGTGGATACATCTATTTTTAATAGAATACCTCATGAAGTTTGCATGTGGAGAAAGTTAAAGGATTTTGAACCACTTGTAGAAATCGCTACAGAAGCTACAGAAGAAACAACACAGGAAGAAGAAACGGAGAAACAAGAAGAAGAAGAAAACGAAACACAAGAAGAAGAAGTTAAAAAAGACTAAAGTTTGACTTAGTAAAGAAGAACACACGTGGGGTAGGCCTATTGGGGACGGTGCCCACGTTAAATATACACCAACGCGCCTGCAACTGTACGGCCTGGTATTTAACCTACCGTGGTGTGGAAAACAGTTTAGTTGATCGCTAGGTGCCATGATGAGCGGAGGGGATGAAGAAGTGAGTGTAAAGCCTTGTGTAATAGAATTTCAAGCATTTCGAAATAATGATGATAGGTTTATTATCAAGGAATTAGTAATTTTATACTTGCTTACATTTGTAGCCTACCCATTCACGTTTGAAGCTCCTTTTTCTTTTAACAAACTTAACACCAAAGCGAAAAGTACAAACAAATGGATAACAAACTACTTTCATCACATACATTGGTATGAAGGATTTATAAGCTACAGTAATCTGCACAGTATTATGTTTAACTTTTGCAAACAATATTCACATATATACACAAGAGGATTAGAAAAAAAGAACTGGATACAAAAGTACACGCACGGTGATGTTTTCGATATAACTATCAGTAAGGACTTTAACATTAATCTCGGTAATATTTGTGTCGCTGCAAAAGATCTTAAACACGGCCAAACAAACTGTGCATTGTACAACGCATATCGTTTGGCTGCTTACTTGAAACAAACGCAGGAATGTGGTGGGGGTAGCGGAGAACAGAAATGTGGTGGGGGTAGCGGGGCCTATAAATACGAGGAGACAGCACCGCTCCAGCACGAGTATTATTCGAGACTCCGAAGAGGCAACATCACAGAAGACACCACAACCACCACTGACGAAGATGGCATCACAACAGTTTCTACAAACACTGGTTGATCAATTCAACACTCATCCAAAATCCGACCTTCTGCTAACTAAAAAGTGTTCAGAACTAAAAGAACAAAAACACTACATTATTCATAACATCAAGAAAGTGGAAACCACACATGGAGAAGCAATTCTAGTTTCATTGAGCGAAGGACCTTTCACTCCAGGAGATGAGCCGAAGTTTCAAGTATTTCTTCCAAAACGATTTGTTCAACTGCTACAAAATGAAGATTTGCGAGATATTCAACCGGGGACGTTGTATTTGGTATCACACGGTGTAAGCGGCAACAACTCTACGGAACTCACTCTGCACATCACGCATATTTGTACATAATGTCTCTGTTTGTATTTCTATGTTTGTATTTCTAGTCATTAATGGTAGACTTAAGCTTATTGTATTGTAAGATGTTTGTTTAATAAAGAAAAGAAAAAAAGAAAAAAAGAAAAAAAGAAAAAAAGAAAAACAGCAACACAGCAACACAGCAGTATATTATTTTATATACTGCTGTGTTGATTTTTTTTTAAATTCAAATGGGTGACCTTGAACTTTCATTCAGGGTTAACTTATGCAGAGGTATAAAAGAGAGGGAGCAGTGAAGTTAGTCTCAGTCTCGTCTAACACACGCTGCAGCTAACATGTCGGTGCCACCTATGAACAATTTATTTTCCGATAACAATTTGAAGACATATTGTTGCGAGTTACAATGTTTTAAAATACCAGGCGATCAAGTTGACGGGAAAGCTTGTCGTAAGTGCAAGTGTTTCAGCTATTGCATATGTAGATGTAAAACGTATCAAATGAACCGACAAGATAAAATACAAGAATTACGCCGAAGGATTGCATTACTGTGGCGGCGAATGTAGTAGCAACCATCTGCCTCGCACCAGCTGCCACCTGCCGCCTGCCATCTGCCGTCCGCCATCTGCTCCGCCCCACCACACTTTTACCCCCACCATTTTGTTTGATACCAAAACGCTAGCTAGCAAATAGTCAGGACACCTCCGGCTCTTGACCAGTGTACTTCGAGCTCTCTGTTAAAATGTCCATCAAAATTAGGTGTATTCATTATGACTCTATTCATCTGGCGACTTTCCAAGACCTCGAGGTTTTTAATGAAGAGTTAAGACTTCTCATTGCGTCCGGTTACGATTTATCTTTGGAACTTTACGCATCAAAAAACAACATGGACTCTGCGCAGGAATCGAAATATCTACCGTCTTTCATCAGAAAGCGAAGTGATGGCCGCAACTCGTCCGGATCAACAACATCGATGACAACGAACAACGGGGAACTATTGTAAACATGAATTATTGTAAATAAAATAAAGTAATATTTGTAATAGTACTACCTCGCACTCGTATCATTCGATTGCTTCATTCGATTGTTTTCATTCGATATTTCTTATCGATTAACTATCGAATCACAATCGGATTTTACGCGTGCGAGGTAGTACTTTTTTAAAATTACCTCCCCGTGACCTTGAACTTTAACCTTTCACTCATTACGTCACGAAACCGCCTACGTCACTGGCTCAGCCTCAAATGACGTCTTTCATGACGCAGCGCTTCCGGTCACGTGACCGGAAGCCATAAATCAAGTGAGCCAAAAGTCCCCCTACCACCCCTCACACCAGATTACATCCGGCCACTATCTCAAACTCGGTGTCATGTCTCGAGCCCAAACTATTTACGAATTGTAACGACCATGTTTAGAATAATCCTCAAACTTCAACTAAAATTGAGAAACTTTATAATGAAATTGAACATGGCGAACCGGCATGGCATATTAAATAACTAAATCTGTAAATCATTGTGTAAGACGCCGACGCAACTGTGGCGTATTTTAAGGCGAATATGAAAGAACTATGAGTGTAGAATGGGTGTAGAAAATATAATTTGTCAAAACAAATAATGAAATCACACTGGTGTGTTTACACCTTTAAAAACGTCTGACATACCTACCACTCACACCTCAAACCTACTTCCAGAGAAATCCCGTTGTAAATGATAGTTGTTATGAACAGTTTCATATATATTAATGTAAATTATTTAAATAATATCAAGTATTCATATCTTTATAAAACATATGATATGTTATAAATGCTAAATGCATATTTACAGTTACAATTATGAAAACCTGACCTGGTGAAAAATGTTTATTTAAATACCCCCGTAGCAGAAAACCTGCGTACTCAGCAAAATTCCCATGCATATATATCTTATTATATGTATCTTATTACCACATAAAGCCACATACCAAGTTTCATCGATATACAGTACCTGGGGGTCGAGCTTTGCTCGGGAGAAGGCCAGTCAGTTTGTTTAGATGACTTGGAGTAATATTTCACTACTTCCCCCTACTGGTTATCAGATTTGTATAACTCATTTGCCTCTCTTCTACATTTGTAAGGTCATTCCAGTTGTTATTTATAGCTCAGTGTCCCTTTGATTTATTTTACTACTCTATTTATGTAATCTTCCCTCAAATCTTTTAATCTCTGCTCTCAGGAAACCACATGTTATAATCATGTACAACATGAGTATTACTTTGACAGCATAGGCGTGCGCAGAGTCCGGTCAGCGTGGGTGCCAGAGCCGAAAAATGAGCTCTAGGAACTTAATTATCTGCCAAATAATTGAATACGTCAATTATTATTGTATGTAGACTAATAGTTAACTCCTCCTTGACACAAATATGTGCTAATATTATTCAATGCATTAAATGAGGAGGTCCCATAGCCCCGAATCCCACAACCTCGATTAGTGTTTTAGTCTCACATCCTCGAATATTGCGTCTTCCCATAATCTCGAAAACGGTTAAAATTTAATTTTAAATCGGGTCACAACCTCGAATCTGAACTTCTTTCACAGCCCCGAAGAATTTATTTAAGAATCCCAGACCTTCGAAAGATTTGACACATCGTCCCACAAGTGCGAATGAATGAAGAGCTTGACGTAATGTTGGTGGAGTTTGCCACAGTCCCACAGCTCAGAATGAATGAATAGCGTAGTACGTGTAGTCGCGGGCGTGGCTCGGGGGAGGGGCCTACTCGCCCTACTCCACCTGGCACCGCGGCCGCTCCGCTCTCCGCTTGTCGCCGTGGTCACCGTCTTGTTGCCCGTCACGATCTCCTCTCAGGCCTACTGCTGTCATTTGCACTATGTATTAGTAGTTTGTAGCTGTAATGAACAGTAATGAATGGTTAACAAAATTAACTTTGTAATAATACCTTCGTATATAATTCTGTCAGGGTATTTTTTAAGACAAAATGTTGTGAGTTTGGCAAATCGCAGGATGATGGGAGGCGGCTCAAATTAAAGGTCTTGATCCCAAGGCTCTGGAAAAATAGCAGTGTTTCCAAAAAATTACCAGCAAACGAGAAATAACGTAAAAACTCCCCTATAAGAGAAGCATAGGGGATTTAAAACGCCAACTTTGTTTGATTTAAAACATGTGGTTATAATATGTCTACTTTGTTTACGAACTGGCATGTGTTCCTTCTTATATTGTTTTATTTTCCTCAGTAGAGAGTAGTAGAGAGAAAACAAATCCGAAAACTATATATTGGAGTAAAGATGGGGCTATGGCCCCTTCAAGCCACTAGCTTTAATGAATTGACGTAAAGAATATTGGTTTAATGTTTGCTTTGTGATACGCTAAGGCTATTTTTGTAAACATACCTCTAGTTTTAAATTGAATTGATTTACCAAATGTTGTTTACGACACATTTTGATAAATACTACATTACTGAAATGTCAGACCATAAAAATGCTCATGTAGGTCGTATCCCAACTGTAACGCTAGGGTGGGGCTAAATTCCAGTTGCACCACAGTCTGGTCTATCGAGATCGATTCCATATTCCCAGTCTCCTCTTCGTACCCGAACTGGCATTGGTACAGGTCCAGTTTTGGAATGGCGTTGATGGAGTTAACCAGTTCATCGATGTCTTTATAGTTTCCGGCTTCCACCTTTACAGCGGTCAGTGCAGGCTTGTCGGTGTCATCCTTAGTGTAGAGATATACGCGAGCGTCCTCCCCCACTGTGACAAACGAGCACGGGTAATAGACCTCGACTAAAGCGACTTCCCATTCGCCATCGCCACCCAATCGCACGACTGACGGTAGATGGGTGATGTAGTTAGCCACGGTGTTGTTTGGATAGTAGTCCATGGAGCTGTTGCTGGGCAACGTCAGGTACAGCTGTCTGCGCTTTGTCGTCATAGCAGCTGTTGTACTTCGGATGCGGGTACCCACGAGTTGAAGTCCTCTCCGTAACCGACCCACTTGACCAAGTAGCGCTTACTGCGGCCTCGCCCTTTGGTGTCCAGTATTTTATCTATTTGGTACAGGCGGTCTGGAGCGACCGTCACCTTTTGCATCTCGTGCTCATAGAAGCGCCCTTCCAGTGGCGTACCGTTCAGGTCGCGCAGCACGTACAATGGTAGAGGATTCGACCCGTATACGTGGTCCACCACGAACAGCTCCTTACTCCAATTGGTCTCGTAACCTTTGGCGAACGTGCCCTTCTCATTTGCTATGCGCACCGTGTCGCCCGGCTCGAACCTGGGCTTGCGCCGCCGGGTCACTTTTCCGTACATGTGACACCACGCCTTGTTTGACCATCGCCGCTGTCCACGTCCCCGGGTCGCAGGCCGCCACACAGGCTCCTGTGCGGACTGCGGTTGTAGGCGTCCACAAGCCTGTCCAACACGTCCACGTAGCGATACATGTTCTTGTAGGTCAGGTAGCGCCACATGCGGGTCTTGAGGGTGCAATTGACTCACTCCTCCACCGCTGCCTTCACGTCAGGGTTCTGCGTGGTGACATACGTGACACCGTGACTCTTGAACACTCGCTTGGTAGCGGCCCCGGTGAACTCCGTCCCCTTGTCGGTCTGAAGACAGCGAGGAGCCGCCTCAGCGAATATCCCCTCGAACGCAGCGGCCATTTCGGGCCAGCTTTTCCTTCTCAGCGGCATGACGTACAGCCGCTTGCTGAACACGTCGATCACAGTCAGCAGGCAGTTGACTCCGTCGTTGTACCGGCTCAGGCCGCACATGTCGTTCAGGTCCGCCTGCCACAGCTACCGGGGCCCGAACACGACGTAGCGGTTGCAGAGAAACCGCTTGCGTGCCGGATTGTGCAGCGTGTAGGTGTCCTGGGCACGCAGCCAGTCGGCTACCCGGCGTTTTGGTAGGTGCGCGGCTCTGGCCAGGGCAGCCACCCCGTCGAGAGAACCGGGCTGGCTCGGGTCGTAGTACAGCTTCTCCATTACGGTGGGAACGGCTCCCAGTTGTCCAATGACCGCTCCCTGCCGGTATCCCCGGTTAATATCTTTTGCCTGGCGGCTGGTTGGGGCCTCGGTCTTAGGCGTTCTAGCATCGGTGTAATCCTCAGCGGTATGGGTGTGGACGTAGCTAAAGCGCTTCCTGAGGGGCTCGACGTGGTGTCCACGCCTAGAAACGCTAACGCCGCGGAGTTGCCCACATGTTGTTTTGGCACGTTCATGGCCCTCAACGCACTCATCACCTCTTCCCAACAGGGAGGTAAGCTGTCGAGCTTTCGCACTCTCACTATGGCGTGTAGGATGTCTACTATGTTAGCACCGGTGATCTTCTGACCGTTCACGTACACACCCCAGTCAGCGTCCCAGGTTATGGGACTGTCTCGGCGGTTAATGATCCGCAAAAGACTGCGTGCATCTGGCTTGTAGACCTTGGGGAAGGTCTCCACGATCTCCTCCACTAGGGCGACGGACTTGCGTTGCGTGCGGCTGGGCCCCTCGCTCGTTTCTTCCTCCTGGAAAATGGGTAGGCCTATAGGCTGGCGCTTGGCCGCGGAGAAGTGCAGGAACCGCTGCAACACCTGTTGATACTGTTTCCACTTCTCGGTGTCATCCAGCTGCTTGTCACTCAATATGTGATGCATCTCGGCGTCTAGGCTGGACGGCTTGGTGACACTGGCAGCAGCGCCACCGCCACTGTCGCTGGGCCCCTCGCGCATCCGCTCTACGAGCTCCTGCGGTACTACCACCATCTTCCTAGCGTACTCCATGTCCGATTAGCTTCTGCGCTAGAACGGGCAGAACAGCGTTCAACAGCAGAGGTAGGATGATCCCTCCACCCCGTTGGACGAGGTAGTGCCGCTTCTTGGCCCAACCCTCGCCACGTTTCACCAGCCGTCTGAGCGCCTGATTGTATTTACTCAATTTGCGTTTGAGGCAGGGGGAAAGCGGTACGTTTCCGCGTAGCACGTTATACGCGCCCTCACACAATGACTTGATGCGACTCTTGTCACACGCTTTTAACAGGGCCTTGCGTTCTTTGGGCGTAGCGTGTATTAGGGCCCTCAGCAGCGCCGCGTCTTTCTTCACGCGGTGTGACATGATAACTGACACTGGCGTGCGCTCGGCCTATTTATCACTTCTTCTTGGGCAGGTACAAGTAGTTTACCGGGTCGTCTGGGAAAATGGCCGAACATATGCGCATCTCTTCGGGCGTAGACTGTTTCAGGTCTATAAGAAGTAGGTGTGCGGGTCGCGCGTGGCGTCCGCGTAAGCCTCCTCCTCGAATTTGGGGTTTTCCGGGTATACTTGACGGGCCAAGTGTTTGATCTGAGCGCGGTCCCTGGGGTTCTTGAAACTTACTATGTAATGAGCGTTCAGCGATATGTCGCGCTGGCCCCTGCCCTGATGAAACAGGTTTTGCGTGATGAAGAACACGCTCATGTTGCGGTGGTACGAGCCCTTGGTGAACAGGTCCGCCAAGCCGGGGCCAGCCTCGCGCATCATGTCGTCAACGATGACCAGGGCGGGCTCGCTACCGTCGTAGTCGTCCAGGTCTGGCAGGCGCGCTACGTAGCGCACGGCAGAGTCCGCACGGCTCTTGCCACCACCGCCACCACTGCCGCAGTGCCAGGTGATACGGGCGAACCGCGTATCGCACATGTGGTCAGCGTGCTCTATGAAGCGAGCCACGAAGTGCGACTTGTCGCTGCCCGAGGGCCCGGCTACGATGGCGGTGAACGGGTGTTTCCACCTCAAGTCCATGGCATCTACTGGCCGCTGTGCACCGCCACCTCGGCTCTTGTAACTAAATTCTTTTTCTTGCTTCTTTTTTATTTGATTTTTACTTTTATTTTATTTTTCAATTTCGAAGGGAAATAAGGGAATAAGGAATACCATTTATTTATACAAATTCGAGGAGAGGACTTTTGCTGCCTGGAGGACCGCTCCTCTTCACAAGGCTCATCCTCGGCCCCACACCAACGTTGTACTTCGTGATGGTGTTATCGTTCAGGACTGCAAGGTACCGCCGAGGCATGTAAATGCGAATCGCGTCATCGCCGTCAAGACCCTCCAAGGTGGCCATAATCGCCTCACCGTACAGTGTGTCCACTCACTCAAACGAGCGAATTGGATACACCACGTTGTCCTGTAGGTCTTCGATGTGAGTGTAACCCGCGGCCTTGCAGCTGTTAAGGGCTGTCCTGAGGTCCATCTTCTGGTCCGTGTTGAGCATGGTGCAGCGGCTGGATGCAGAATGACCGGCTCTCGCCACCGAGTCGCCTTTTTTAGGCAACAACCACGTGACCGCGGAGGAGGTGATGTGATGAAAACACCAACTGGCGGAGTGGCGGTGTGGCGGAGTGGAGGTATGGCGGAGTGGAGGAGTGGAGGGGTGGCGGAGTGGAGGGGTGGAGGGGTGGCGGGGCTGGACATGTGTCCCGGGGAACACGCTCATTCGCCTTATAACGTTATTTATTTCATTTTTATTTTTTACAATAGTGTACATTAAAGAAAGTAGGAAAGGGAAGGATCGAATTACTTCGTTTATTTCATTTATTTTTTCGTCTTTTTCCGCTTTTTGGGGATGGCGACAGTGGCGGTGGTGGAAACGAAGCAATCCGCGATCTTCCTCCAGGCGGGCAGCGGACTGACGGTCCTGACGATTCCGTTGAATCTAGGCTCTCCCGTCTCACTGTTGACCAACCATAGGTTCTGCAGCATAGTCAGCAGATCTGTCAGAATCATGCAGATCTCGTCGTCCCGCTGCTCGTCCAAATACAGGCCGCAGGTCCAAGTCGAGCGACCTCCTTGGAAAACGTTCATCTTGGGAAGGACGTTGCCGTTGTTGGCCGGGTTCTTCACCGTATACTGGCGCTCGCCCGCGGTCCAACTCAGTGTAGGGGAATCGCCAGGCACTTCTTTATTCACGGTCCACCCACCGTCGGGCTTCCTCTTTTTAGCCGCCGCCCGTTGCTGCTGTGGCGGTATGGGGGTGGCGACGTTGGCGTTCTCTTCGTTGATTGCGTTCCACTCCTCCATAAAACAGCGGATCGTTCGATCCACTTCGGCCGCGTTGCTCATGGAACTCATGCTGCTGCTGTGACCGCTCGTGAAGACGTCTCGGACGAAACTGAGACCGTGCGCCGCCGCACCTAGGGTCTATTTGTACTCCTCCAGAGGCGCGCACGCCCGCCCTCTCGAACCTTCTGGAAAAAGCGGCAGCGGAGATACACGAACGCCCGCCCTCTCGGCCCTTCTGGAAAAAGCGCGCGAGATGTCGGCACAGCCTGTTGCGCAATCGCGTGTCTGCAACGAATTCATTTATTTTATTTTTTTTTATTTCTTTAAAGTACAGGGATCAAGAGAAGGGAGAGAAGGTAGACAGTTTAATTATTAATATTTAGTCCGGAACAGGACCGAAGCCGTAGGAGTGCCACTCCTCTTTCAGTCGTTGGTGAGCGTTAACCCGTTCGTCCCAATCCCAGATCCTGTTCCTGATCTCGTCTCGTTGCTCCTCCGAGACGTCCAAATACACGGACAACAGCATCAAGTCGAACAGACTCTCGGCGGGATCCAGTCGGGAAGCCACTATTTCCTCCCGTATGATGTCGGCAACGAAGTCCCTGAATAATTTGGGAAGCTCCGGAATTATTTCCGGAGCGCGCTCCCGGATCTTCGCCACCGCCAGATTTTGGAGGGACTTGGGACTCTGAACAGTGTTCATGACCGTGCGTTCGGAGCGATGTCTGACTCTTGACTGAACTGAATGCCCGCTCCAGGTGTGAATGCAGGACAGGTGCCTTTCCGCCGGGGGGGCTGACGTCACTGGGGGGGCTGACGTCACCGGGGGGGGGGCAAGGCGATCTGTTCTGTGGAACATTCCGACTGTTGTTGTTTATCTAGGGAGAATTCCTACCGTTTATTTGTGTAATCGTCGTCGCCACCGTCATCAGTCTGTCCGCGACCGCCCGACACGATGTACCCCTGCCCCTACTGTTCGAGACGCTGAAGCCGCACGGACAACCTGAGGAGGAGGACCTCTGGACGTGGGCCCTGAACATGGAGGACATGTCTGGGGCGCCGGCCGCCGTTTCCGTCCTGGACGACTCCGCTGCCACCGCCCTTCTCCAGTACCCTGAGGAGGACCTCTGGACGTTGCTCCAGGACGTGGAGGACATGTCCGGGGCGCCAGACGCCGCTCCCGTCGGGGACACCACCACCTCCGCAGCCGCGCAGGACGCTGCCGCCACCTCCGCAGCCGCGCAGGACGCCTACGCGCAGATGGAGGAGGAAGAGCGGAGGCTGCAGGAACAAAGCCGACTCCTGCTGACGCAATTAGAAAGTCTAATTGCAGAAAAATTCGATAAGAAATAAATATACCGTTAAACCCTTTCCCTTAATTAACTCTTCTATCATAAATAAACGTTATAAAACATAAAAGAAAGAAAATAATAGAAACGAAAGTGAGGTTTACAGATGTAGGCTAGAGTTAGGTTAGACGAGTCGCTCAGGGGGCCGGAGCCTTCTAGAATTGAGGGGTGAGGGAGTGATGAGGGGTCTGGAAGGCCGCTGTTGAGTAAACGGCCCCGGGCGGTCTCGTAGGCCCTAGCACGCGCCTCGACACGTGACGTCGCGGAATCGCTCACAGTTTGGTTTAGTCAAGCCGGCATACAACGTGTAACGAAGTCACATCAAATTCGGTCGGTAAACAGCCGAGATCCCATAAGGAAAACGCGTTTAAAAATTAATAGCGGGCCCGTTTAAGGGTGGATTTTCAATTTTCTCTACGCGATGGTTTACTTAGACCACGGTCCGACATGTGGAGAGGTTTCGTCAAAATCGGTCGATAAACAGCTGAGATCTCATAAGGAAAACGCGGTTATAAATTAATAACGGCCTTGTTTGATGGCGGATCTATGGGGTTCTTTCGTCATTCGCTTCCTCTGGGATAGGCCTACACTCTGGAAAAAGTCCCGTGGGAATCGGTGTGTAAATAGGCTAGTTATTAATTTTCGAAAGTTTTTCCTCAAGTTCCAGGTCATCACGAAAAGTGCCGCAGGCGACCGGGGGGGGTCTGACGTCATCAGGGGGGCTGACGTCATCGGGGGGCTGACGTCATCGGGGGGGCTGACGTCATCGGGGGGGCTGACGTCACGGGGGGGCTGACGTCACGGGGGGGCTGACGTCACGGGGGGGCTGACGTCACTGGGGGGCTGACGTCACTGGGGGGCTGACGTCATCGGGGGGGGGGGGGGGTTGCATCCTCGCATCCTCACCGTGCCTTTGCTGGTTTTGAATCATCCAATGCCCCCTACTGGAGAATAAGTCAAATGTATTGACTCCCTTAATTATGAACATACATTAATAAAACTTGGTATGCAGCTTCACTTGGTTGAGTTATATTGATAATTGCATAACAACCCATTTTTTTGTTCCTTATTGCAGCAAACCTGCTTACTCAGCCCCCATATTATTCTTATGGAGAATCACTAAAATGTTATATAGCGTTTATTTATGATTGAATATTGATGAAACTTGGTATGTGGCTTCACCTAGTTAAATTCTATTTATATTTGCATAAAAACCAATTGTTTGTGTTCCTTATTTCAGCAAACCTACGTACTCATTGCCAATGTTATTCTTATAGAGAATAATTAAAATCGTTTATATGTGAATATATTTTTTAGAAACATGGTATGTGGCTTTATGTGGTATTAAGCCATTTTGTGATGAACTTTCTGGGGGGTCGAAAATGTTTCGGACCGTCAGGCGAATCCGAAATCCCAGGAAACACGTCACTGTCTGTCGAAGTCCCAGCAATCGCTCAGCTCGGCTGCTGGGATATTTCCAGGGGGGGAAATTCGAATGTAACAGTAGTTATACGATTTATAAAATCAGAGAGCTCAGTTATCTCAACTCGGTTGCCGGTGAACTCAGAGTTGCCTCATCCTTGCTCACAGAAAAATTGTTTGGGGCCTAGAATTTTGAATCAACCTCCCCTGGGGTTTACTTAAAATTAAAACTCCTCAAGATGAGATGAGGGTAATTTAATTTAGAAAAAAATAATTTAGAATTTAAAAAAGTAATTTACAAGCAATCGAAAAAAAAATTAATTTAATTTTAGACAGTAATCTCTCGGGATCGACTCGTTGCTGCCGCTATCACCGGACTGGGCGCTCTACTAGGCTTAGTACGGGCCTAGCAGAGAATTCCAAGGAAACCCACAGTACCAGCAAAACTTCTCACAGGAGCAGGGTTACCCTATTCTCTGGTTAGACTTGCAGGTTACAACCAGTGTTCACCTGTCTATCTGCAGGAAAACGAGGTTACTCTCAAAGAAAGGAACTTTAGAAAAAAATGCCTCACAGGCTGACTTCAATTAGTTTGCTATTACAATGAATCTAATGAATAAAAGATGACACCAGGATAATAATCACTAATTCCCAGTTACTATCAACGTGTCGGGACGCTATGCCTTTTTAGGCTATTTTATTGTAAAAACAACTTTACTGGCAAAAGTTTATAATTGAGCCTAAATATAATAATCGTAAAAATCGTAGTCGTACCTTTATACCAAAACGCAGTCGTGAGAGCGAATGCATGGTAACGCACAATCACACACTTCACAAAATTTCGCTGAGAAAATCGTAGTCTAACGCAGAAGCTAACACTATGACGATCTCTACCAGAGTGACGCTAAGTCAAGCGGTTAGTAAAGGTTAGAAGCGAAGGATACTGGCGTGCGGGAACTAGTAACAAGCAGGAGCAAGCAGGAAGCAGCTACGTGCAAGGAACAGCCACGGGCCGCAAACAGCTACGTAAGCAATCAGCTAACCTGAAAGTGACAAAACAAAAGCATCAAACTTTCGGTCCTCGCACTGCACCCCACCACCAAACCATACAATCCACCACCAAGTGTCCCAGAACTATACGATTGCTAATCTTAACGGCCGCAAAGGCTTTACAACCGCGGACAAAATGGTTTTAAGTCCTTGACGTCGACAACGTGGTTTGGTTAGAATTTGCATCTTTCACCTCGTAAAGGTTACCGCTCTTTCGACCCATCACCGTGCAGGGTCCGTGATATTTCGGCGCGAGTTTGCCTACGATGGCATCGGCCGCAGAGGACAAGGTGTGGAGCCTTCTCATGACCTGATCCCCCGGTCGATAGGCCACCTCCTGTCGTCGGAAGTTATAATATTTCGCCTGCCTCAGGTAGGCCGCCTTCAGGTTCTTGCGTGTGGCCTCAATCAACCGTTTGATCCCCGCCTCTCGTATTTGCTTGATCTCAACCAACGGGAGGTCATCGGGGGTGTCCGAAACCTCAACGGTTGGACCACGGAGGGCGCAAGGTGGTATCAGTTCGCGACCAAAATATAGCCTCGCAGGGGTAAATCCGGTGGAGTCATGTACTGCTGAGTTGAGGGCGTACTGGAACTCACAAAGGTGGTTGTCCCACGTTTTGTGATTGTTTTTCACAAACTGGGCGATCATCGTCTTCACCACCAAGTTTTGCCTCTCGACAGGGTTCGATTGCGGGCTGTAGGGAGCGGTCGTCCGAAGATTGACTCCCCATTCAGCAGCTAGATTACGAACTAGGTTCAATACGAACTGAGTACCGTTGTCGGTGATCAGCACGTCGGGGGCTCCATGCCGTAGAAGGAGCGACTTCAGCCTCAACACCACGTTATTCGCGGTTGCAGAGGGGAGGGATGCCAGCTCAGTCAATTTACTGAACGTATCCTGCACGACTAGCAGAAAACGTTGACCGCGCTGAGATCGGGGCAGCGGACCAACAAGGTCAGCTGACACAATGTACCACGGGCCTTGGGGTTGCCGTAAATACATAATCCCCGCAGGTTTAGGTTGAGGAACTTTGTAAGCCTGGCACTGAGCGCAGGACCGTACGTAGGCCTTCACATCGCACCGCCAATTTGGTCAAAAGTAATCTGCGCCAACTCGAGCTAGAGTCTTTTTCACCCCAAGGTGACCGGCTTTTGTTACTCCGTGGTTCTCGTTCAACCCCTTACTCACGGAACACACACTCTCCACGTAGTCGGTTGGTTCTTCCTTGAGAACGCACGGTGCAGGGTCTCCCCCCGTACCCGGTACCACGGGTACCTCCCGGGATGTTTACCGACCAACTCCCGAAGTCGAGCGTACCAAGGATCGTGGGCCTCAAGCGGTTTGCCTTCTTCGTTCTCGTCAACCGCTTGACCGTGCTCACCGGGACGAGTTTCAGGGGTCGTCCCTTCAGCAACGGTGTCACTTTGAGGTCGTCACTGTTTCCTTGCACCTTGTCTCGTTAGTACTCCAACCTCAAAAGTGTTAAGGTTTACAGGAGTCTCAGGCGGGTCGTGCAAGTCTGGAACAGGTTGTCGAGAGAGGGCATCGGCCACTCGGTTCAAGGTTCCCTTCCGATACCTAATCTCGAAGTCAAATTGCTGTAGTTCCATGACCCACCGTTCCAAACGTCTGCTGGGCTCGTTGAGTTTAAGGAGCCACTTCAGGGCGACATGGTCGGTTATTGCAACGAAATGATACCCCTTGAGGTAGGCCTTGAACTTACGAATCACCCACACGAGAGCGAGACACTCCTTCTCGGTTGTCGTGTATATATATTAGATATATTATGCATTGGAAATTCGCTGAGTATGCAGGTTTGTTGCGACGGGGGTATTATACTCTTAATAAAGATCCATTTAAATATGGATTTAAAGTTTAATTAAAATTTTTAGAGTCGTTTTTGAGAAATTTTGATTTTTAATGTTTTTTTGCGGTTTTTGGGGATAATGTTCCTTAAAAATCAAAACTTTAAAAAAATTAAAATATACCTGGAGATATCGTGGATTAGTACCTACATACCAAATTTAATACAAATCGGAACATTGGTTAGGGCTCTAGCTCTGTACACAGCCATACAGATAGACAGACAGGCAGACACATATACGTAACGTAAACATCACTTTTTTGGATTCTGGGAGCACCAAAACAAATATTTCCACTAACAACTCAAATTCGAAAATGTTTACGAAAACAATACTTTCTCCATATATATTATGTGTAAGGGGGAGAAAGTAAAACATGTTATGCTGAACTTATTGCGCGTTTATTTGTTGGCAAGGTTCAAACTAACTATAATATCTCATGTTCTTACATTGTTCTTGTTAGGACAAGTTTAATGTTAATGAGACGTTGTAGTGATATTTTCATCTAGTAATTTTCACATGGTCTTTGACGTTTTGATGAGTTATTAATTTTATTGTTCACTTGGAGGGTATGAGATGATTTATACTGCTGTGGTATTACAATTAATTTATATTATAGTATTTAAATTTGAACTTTGTCTATGAAGAGTAGTGTGAACGTAAAAGGAATCTTTTTGGTCTACTGTCATGAAAAAAGTATTTTTAATATATCTTGCAACCTAAAACTACATTTTTCTTATAAATATATTTAAATTTAAAACTTACATGCTCAACCTTACAAAGAAGCAACTCAGTTATAAAAAAAACATGTTCTATACGTTTCGGTTTTAGTTATTTAACTATGCATATTTCCCCCCTTTAATTTATTGAGGTTACAAATTGCTAGCTAGGTTGATATACTAGTTTAGTTAACATCAAAGATGTTTGTTTTCAAAATTTAATACTATTCAGTATCGACATTGTAATTTACTATAGAATTAATTGGTAGGTTAAACACAATCGTAAAATATTGTTGGACAAACTTGATATTACTTAAATAAGATACAGTAGGTTGAACAAGTATTGCCCGTTTGTAGACCCTTATAAGGACTGCCCTAAATTCTTTGGATGAGCAGTTCCTCTTTAAAAGATAGAATTCGTCAATAAGTAAATATTTATTTGAACTTCTATGGAAAGAATACCTTTTACACTAAATAGTTTTACTGTAAATTCATTGAAATTGTAAAAATATAAATCTTGTTTTACAAACATCTTTCAAATTTGTTTTAATAGTTTCCAAGTTTGATCATTTAACCGAGTGAAAACCGCATCTGGAATATGCGTAGACCAATGAAATTTAAATTTAAACAGGAGTTGGAAGCTACGCAATTACTTGGAAACATAATCGTCTTCTAATTGTAGCACAGGGGTAGTCGGCTTTCGACTACACGGGAGGTCCCTCTCTGGCTTGTCCAGGGGAGGGCTGGCAACCCCGGGGTACCCTAGTCAAACTGTGAGACTTTTTACACTCACAGATCTCCCAAGAGCTAAGTCCTTTCTTCCAACTATTAGGGCTTAGCCCGATATCTTTTTTATTTCCTGGGCTACTCCTGCCCACCTTTTCTTTTCTTTGCCCCATGTTGGTGTAGTTAAGTCTATTTCCCGTTTACACTCCTTTTAGCCTCCCTGGGAGCGCTCCTTAACCTGTCCGATACCAAGTTGGAGTGGAGGCTGTTATGAGCTAGCTCTACCGAGGGGAGTTTGTGAGGAAGTGTCTGAGGCTAGCCACTTCGGGCCTTAACCAGGAAGTCCGCTGATGTCCTGGGACAGATCAAAACCGAAGCCAACCTGGAGCACACAGAGACTGTCATCAAGTCTATATGACGTATCCAGAACGGGGATGTTCTTCTCGAACTGGGGAAGTGTAAGGACAAATCTGTCTTTGCTGCTGCTCTTAAGAATGATCTCAGAGAGAAAGGATAAATTCAGACACTGGATCTCAAATCCTCGGTTGAAATCCGGTATTCCTACATGCTTTCTTTTGAAAATGAAGTTTCTGAGGCCATTGACAAACTTTTGCCTGAACTGTCGAGGGAGACAGGAGGATTGAAGGTTTTGCTAACAAAGCCAAACCGGAGCCAACAGCGGATGGTGGTCACCAAAATGGGCGAGAAACACGCAAATGAGCTGCTGAGTCTCCAGTACTTGAAGGTCGGTTGGGTCATTTGCAGGCTCAGACATAGGTTTGTTGTCCTGCGGTGCTTCTGCTGCCTTAGTTATGGTCACTCTTCCCGAAACTGCAAGGGGCCCGACTGTAGTATGAATTTCCTTCAGTGCAGTGACGACGATCATAAGAGGAATTATTGTACCTCCAGTCTCTCCTGTTTTTTTTTTTGCAAGGAGGAAAATCTCGGTGGGAACGCCCTGGGGCACTTTTATGGTTGCACTCGTACTGGCAAAAGGGGGGGCATTAATCCGCATCCTCTAGTCCAATATTCAGAGATCCAGTGTTGCTCATGCACTTTTGAATCAGCTCACCCAAGAACGGGGTTTCAACTAATTCAGCGAACATTACCGAGACAGTGATTAAAACTCCTGGTTCCCCGTTAGACTGCTGCCTTTTGGGCGCGAAACAGACAAGAAGCAACAGTGCGAAATCATGGATGTGCCCGAGGATTCGTCTGGGTTAGGTGTAGGGATGTAACTTTCTACAATTGCTACCTCACTCTCAACGTGGCCATCCAAGACATCCGCAATAAGATTGACCGCCTGGCAAAGAGCGTGCTCGACACCACAAGGCAAATCGTCGTTGGTGATGAATTCAACGCTAGGGCAGTCGAGTGGGGAATGATCTCTACCAACTCCCGGGGGAAATACATCCTGGACTTCGCCACCAGGGCCGGGCTCGTCGTCCTGAACGAGGGCAACATGCCAACCTTTCGGCGCCCCGGGCAGAGAGGCACGATCCTCAACATAGCCCTTGCGTCTGAGTTGCTTCTATCGAGGATCTCTGACTGGAGAGTGGTGGAGGATTACACTGGCAGTGACCACCAATCTATTGTACTGAATGTTCATGACAGTCAACGTAGAGTACCTGCATATTGGGAAGGGCCACGCCGCTCGGCATTGTCTTGGCCTGTGACCAAGACACGTAGGAAACTTCGGCACGATAAGCAACCCGTATACTGGTGGACTGAAAAGATCGTGGAACTCCGCAGAGCATGTTTAAGAGCCATATGAGCCGCCATGAGAGCATAATTGCTGCAGACAGAGTTCGTAAAACGGAGACCTATAAGGCTGCAAGAAAGTCTCTTCACAAGGCCATCAACAGGAGGAAGGCTGACAGTTGGAGGAAACTTTAAGAAGAGGTCGACTCTGATCCGTGGGGCCTGGGGTACAAAGTTGTATTTCGGAGGTTTTGCCACCCGCTCTACACTTTCCATCATGGAGGGCATCACCCTCCAAGGGGGCGTTCCTCTCTCGTTGGAAAATGGCCAAGCTTGTTCTTATCAGTAACGGGAAGGGTGACCTTGACCTTCCGCCTGCTTACAGGCCTCTCTGTATGGTAAATACGGCGGGTAAACTGTTTGAGAAGTTGACTTGCTCCCGACTGAATTCTTCCGGGGAAGCTGCCGGAAATTTGTGTCCCCGACAGTATGGCTTCAGAATGGGACGATCAACAATTGACACAATTATGGAGGTTCAAAACCAGTGGTAAGAGCTGAGAGCTACAACCATTTCTCCCGTCAAGTAGTGCTTCTTGTTACGCTTGATGTCAAGAATACTTTCAACTCGGCGAGGTGGATCGATATGTTGGGTGCACTGAGAAAGACCTTCCGCATTCCATTGTATCTGTTGCGGCTCATCAAAGACTTTCTCCGCTTCAAGCTTTTGATTTATGACACAAGATATGGAACGCGGGCGATGGGTGTCACTTCCGGTGCATCGCATGGTTCAATACTCGGTTCGGATCTCTGGAATGTATCTTATGACAGCCTTCTGTGATCCGAGATGCCTGAGAAAACAGTTTTGGATGGGTACGCTGATGACGTCGCAGCCCTCATCGCTGCGCGCAATGTTGAGATGGCCTAGCTCAAGCTTAACCAAGTTATGCGTGTAGTTAACGCTTGGATGTTGGATCACGGTCTCTCGCTTACCTAAGCAAGACAGAGATCGTGATCCTAACAAAGAAAATGATAGACACCGTCATCCCGCTGTGGAGGGAGAAGGAGGTGGTCCGGACCACGCATGCCGCCAAATACCTCGGAGTCATGGTGGTCTATAAGTTAAGCTGCAGGGACCAGATATTCCGAGTGGCGGATAGGGCTGCTATGAGAGTCGCATATCTTAGCAAGCTGATGGCCAATGTCAGGGGACCTAGATCTAGCAGAAGACGTTTTTTGTTGTCCGCAGTCCAGTCTGTGCTTATGTACGGGGCTGAGATGTAGACAGACGCTCTCAATTAAGAGATTTATCGGATGTGGCTCGCTCGAGTACAGTGTCAAGCTGCGCTCCGACTGTGTTCCGCACACTGTACAGTGTCCGAACCACCTGTCCTGGGGGTCGCTGGAGTCATCCCTGTCTAGCTTTTGGAATTAAAGAGGAAGGCGATTTATCAGAGACAAGGCGAAATCGGTAGAGCGCTGCCAGATCCAAAGTGCAGTCACGCACCATAAACGCAGTCACGCATCAATGGCAACATAGTTGGGATCAGGAGACCCCGGGATTCGTGGGTGGAATGGTGGCACAGTGAGATGGATTACTACCTAAAACAGTTCCTAACTGTAAATGGCTATTTCTGGTTGTACCTGCTCCTGATGGGCAAAGCCGGTTCACCGGATTGCATCTACTGCCCGGGCGTTCCCGACGACGCGGAATACACTTTCTTCCGCTTTCCGCATTGGGAAAGGCCCCGCCTGGATACCACACGTTTAAGGGTGCATTTTCAGTGGACACGGTCTGTAACTAGATAATGGAAGGCGAGGACATGTGGCACTGTTTGTCGCTTTTTTTCTAGGGCATCCTCCGCAAAAAAACATTGATAGACCGGGAAGCGGAGTAGATCGAATAATTGAACGGGTGGAAACGGAGCGAGCTCTGCGGGCTTGAGCCAAATTTAGGCCTAGCCTGAGGGAATGTGACAAAAAATCCCAGGTTAGAGTACTAAGAGTAGAGGGGGTTTTTAGTGAGTATTCTATATTTTTTTGTAGTCCCACACTACAGGTTGGCTACCTTTATATGGAAATGCATTTTTCCCTCCTCTCTCTAAAAAAAGTCTTCTAATTTAAACTGATACATATTGACAAAAAAAATTTTATATATATAATGATTAGAACTCTTTATTAAGTTCCATTGTTGTGTTGGGCCGTGCAGTAGAGTTGATGACTTCACTAACGTCGTCTTCCGTTGAACTGCACTCACTGACACTGATGGTTGCAGGAGCATGCTTTCGCCACATCGGCATCTTCAGCTGACTCAAGTATTCTTTATTAAGTATTTTACTGTTCACTTATAATGATACAAATTATGTCAAGTTAGCATTACCGAAATATAAAAAAGTAAAGTATTCAAAGACATAATACAATAATTTGTTGCGTAATTAAAATGTTTCTGCTAACAGGATTTCTTTGTTGTTCAAGTAAGATGTTTTTACAGGTCACAGTAACGTTGATATGTTTATGATATATCTGCAAGTAAAAGTCTCCTCAGTAGACTAACATAAAATGGCATTAAAAATAAATAATAGAAAACCAGCTTTATTTTACTTTACATAACTAACTTAATTGATATATTGCCACATAAGCAATACGAATACTCAATAACAATGCAACTTATAAAACATGTCCAAAAATGTAGGTACACATCAAAATCGTCCTAAAATGGTTCAGTGCCAAGTTCCAATCATACGGTTTGCAGCAGATATTATTATGTTAAATCTTTATATGAAACAGAATGACCGAAGTGTAAAATATAAATGTTGAACTAAGTCAAAAAACACGTGATCCCAATTTGCAAGATTTTGTGTCTAGTGTTTACTGGACACGTCAAGATTACTTATTAAACTTCTATATTTGTTATATTATGAATGGTATTTGTAAACTACAAGTGCTGAAGAATGTTGTATTTTTATCAACAACAACATAATTCCCATACACTATTGTTAACCTACTACTCAATTCCCAATTCCCAACAGGTTTATATTTAATAATATTTTTTTCCTCCATCATCTACATAAAAATCACATAAAATATATTCAGATTTCACTTCAAGAATAATAGCATGTTTTAAAAGTGAGGGAAATAGTTATAATCAATAGTCTAAAAGCGAAAGAGATTCATGTGGTTTAGTTTGGTTCATCGAGATCATTTATTAACTTAAGTCAATTTAACCAGTCGAGTGACAATAAACTTCAGTGCCACCGACAACGGGTATTAGGGACTGTCTCGTGGACTTCTGCTTCCCCACAAATTTACAAAAAGTACTATCCAATATTTATCAAGAGCATGTGGCTCCAATGTGAACTACACAAATCATTTCCAATAGTAATTAGTAGAGAAATTTTTTTCGGAAATGATTCAGTTTACTTTTTCCACTTTTTGTCTGAAGTATTTTGTCAAACAACTAAAACAAATGCAGAAACTTGCGTGCAAATATTGATTTTTTGATATTGATGAAAATATAAATACCCCGTAGCAGCAAACCTGCGTACTCAGCGAATTTACAATGCATATATATGTATCTTAATACCACATAAAGCCACATACCAAGTTTCATCAATATACATTCATAAATAAACGATTTATGACATTTTAAATATTTTCCTAAGAATAACGGCTGAGTATGCAGGTTTGCTGAAGCAAGGAACACAAAAAATTGGGTTTTATACAAATATAAATATAACTCAACTAGGTAAAGCCACATACCAAATTTTATTAATTTATATTCATAATTAAGGGAGATAACACGTTACTTTGTCTCCATAAGAATAACAAGGGGCTGAGTATGCAGGTTTGCTGCTACTGGATCAATCAGCGAAAAAACTATTTTTTGTGCAAATATCAATAGATCACAACGATATGAAGCAATATACAAAGTTTCATTAGGATAAGTTGATAAATAAGCGAAATATACTATTTATCTTATTCTCCATGAGAATAAAATTGGACAACTTACTGTGTTTAGCACTTTCAATATCTCTGTAACCATTTGACTTAGAGCAATGATCAAAACACCAAATTATGCGTCTTTTTAAGCTAAATTCAATGAAAAAAACTTAAGTTTGACTTTTTTAAATTTCATGTAAAAAACTCAAAAACCCATTTTAGGGGTACAAAACCCCCCAAAATACCCCTTCGGATAAGTCGATCTGTCTGGTTTTCGAACTTAAAGTCATAAATGCTGTTTTACAGATTTTTTATCAAACTTAGTCAAAATCGGTTAATGTTTACGAGAGGTATCGTGCTCACGGACACACACATACATATATATATACAGTTTTGAACGAATGGTGTTTTTGGCATTAGGGGACCTCAAAACGAAAAGTTATCATGGTCCCGGGCCTAGTTCTTACTATGCCGATTACGGTATTAGATTCTTCCCTATAAGGGAAATTCGCTAAAAAGTAAATATCATTCATAATAATAATAACGCTTCAGAAACAAGGGATTGTAATCTAATCAGCTCACTTCGGCCTGTTTTTTCCCTAATAGTTACTGGAAACATTCATCAGTTTCTATATAAAGTTGTGTTAAATAATGCTACTCAAACGAGAGATTCAATATGATTCGTGGTAATATATCAGCGTAAGGTGCTCTCATTAAAGAACAAACTATAAACGAGTTCGCACGCAGCACGCTGACGTGAGGGAAGTGAATTTCCACATAAAAAAAAAAAAATCAATATCAGTTAAAAACATATAATTATTCCAATTTTTATTCAAATCTGAAAATATTGATTTTTTGGCTGTTCTGATACTCCTGGTTCTATTTACCTGCAATTCTGGGAATACAATTTTGCACATTATAAGGCTAGGCGAAGGTACAGTCAGGCTTTAAAGTAGGCGTGAGGTTGTTGGGGATAATAAAAGTTCGCCAAAAAATGATTAACAGGCTTTTTTAATGCCCCCCATAAGACAACGTACTATGTTTGGTCAATACACATTTCCTTTAATAACTCGGTAAATATTTATGCTAGAATGACGAGAGAGGGCTTAAAGTTTCGCCACACTAATTCCCATCTTTTTACATTCGTTAAATTCACATCAGGGGTTTTTCTGACCCTTTTTGGGCCCAAAAACTCGAAATTTGAAAGATTAATCCCAAAAAAGGGGTTTAGAGTTTTCCGATTGTTTTCCCAAGGAACTTGTCCAACTGAAGTAAATGTTATTAAAGGGGTAAGAGTATAGTTTTCTTGTCCGTGTATTTCTGCTAGTTTTTACAAGCCTTTTCTCTCCTTTAAGTTATTAGAGGTTTCTAAACAATTAAATGGATTGAAAGTTTTCCAAAGTAATCCTGCTATCATAAGCATAAATTCCATGTATTCCTTTAATAACTACGTCTTGATTTACATATAAAACAGCAACAAATCTCCCGTATGGATTATTAGTCTAAACGCTACAGATAGGATTCCTGAGGATTTAACACGACCGATAAGAATATCACACTGGCTCAAATTCTTACCACAAAACTTTACGGAAGTATCGGCCGTTTACCAGAGGCCGAATGGGATATCGCTCTTTTTGTTGGCGATGAAGTGTTTTTATTTAGATACCCTTCACTGTCCTTGATTACAATGTATAATGTCAATAACATATCCGGTAGAATGGTACATAAAGTTAACGCGGCCTTTGCAACTAACACGGGGAAGAGCTACATGATTATTACCGATTGGTATCTGATTGAAATAAACGAGTGTGATTATACGGGGGTGTTTATTGGTATGGTCTCGTCTACGCTTTAAGGTATCCCAGCCCAAGATTTTTCCAAATACAAAATCTAAACGTTCCAAATCCTATTAAATAAATACTAATTTCACAGCATTACAATAGATGCTGAACATTTAAACAATACTTTATCCGTAGAAGGATTTTTAAATTTGACCTATATGAGACTTGTGGAAACTACTACTTGGTAAGTAAACAGGTAATACAAGGCAATCAAACCCTGTATCAATTATTATTGTTTTTTTATTCTTGTTTGTATGTTACAGGACTCGTTTTAAATGAGGTATGAGAAGCTGGAGTCCTTGGGCTACATATAAAAAAACCCCGACCCCCTCTGCAAAGATTCTTCACTTGTATGAAGCGGAAACGCATAAACCCATTATTCATCAAATTCCGCTGCCTCAACACCGTAGCAAACATGTCGGAAGAGGATTGGACTGGGTTGCTCTTCAATCAATTGTGACTACAATATATCTTAACTGTAGACTTGTCCGTTAAAATGTCCTGTAGAAAAGCACTTAGCCGGTCGTTATGCGGGCAGTAGGACGGTTAGGGCGCGCCCCCTTGAGTTAGTCAGTCAGTTGCCGGTCGCGATGCCTCTTGTATACAGCGCGTGCGACTCTTGCGGTAAACTGAGTTATTGTAATATGATAGTGATTTACGAAATCCGTTATTTACGGATTTGATTTGTGCTGTGTGTGTGTGTGTTTATCTGGACACGGAGGAGTGGACTAGACACCCTCCTCAAGAATTCTGCGACCACGACGACAACTCTTCGTAAGTACAAAACTCCCTATTTACTAAACCGTCACGGTAAAATACCTAATGTAGTTTTTACGTTACCCGCATCACTGAGTCACGCTTGGTTCGGCCACCCACAGTATTTGTTTAGTGTCGTCACAGTCTGCTTCATGGATTCACCGTGTACAGAGTCCACAGTGTTTTGCTGTAGTTTTGAGCCATTTTTTGATTCGGGTTTTGTAGCGACAGACACTGTGTTGAAATTACCCCGCAATTTAGATTAACATACCATTATTGCAATAATTTAGTATTGTGCGCTAGTTTAGTCTACTCTTGGAAGCTTGACTACAAATGCCTCGTGTGTGAGTTCGAGTTCTCCACCGACTGGGTTATATACACGTTATACGGTATGTTTCTTAAACTTGGTGAAATAATATTTAACGCTCGCGTTTCCACACTGATTCTAACGCTGTCACCTACTTTTAACTTTTGTTTAAGGATTTAATATTTTGGTTTCTTTACTTTATTTATTCTCTTTAAAATACCTTTGACATGTTTTTGTTTAACATCCTTGTGTTTCATACCCGTAGTCCTGTGCTTTGTGTTGTTGTAAGACTTTACAATTTCTGGCAATATACTTAACCATACTTGAGAGTCCTGTTTAATCGTTCTACTATACTGGCTTTTAGTTCAGTAAATGTAAAATAGTGATTGATTTTATATTTTTTCATTCGAGCATTTACATGTTTATTGAAAAAGACGGTTCCTTGGTCTGTGTGATTGTCTTCCATTTTATACTTGGCTAAAATATGTTCTAAAGCTTTAGCGACTTGTGGTTCTGACTTGTCTTTTAACGGTATGGCAAACGCTACTTTGGACGAACAGTTAATCATCGTCAATATGTACTTGTACCCTATATTAACTCAAGAATAAGGCTGAATTTCGACAAGGTCAGCCTGGTAAAGGTCTGTTAGCCCCTTAAGGGGGACTTTACGCTTGGCATAATTTCTCCTGGCAGGTCGGTGTAGTTCATTAGCTATAGCTGTTTTACCGTCCATTTTGATAATGATTACAATCATCCAATTTTTTTAGTAAATTCATGGCCCCTCCACCGCCATGACTCGTGGAGACCTTCCATCAGGTCAGGATTAAAACCACGTTTTTAACTAATTAACAGATTTTCCCAGAAGATGATTTGGAGTCACTTGCAGTTTGAAATCACAATTATGAAGAGTTTGAAAATCAGTTGTAGTATTATCAGACCCTTTTAATTAACCACAAATACTGTAATATCATTTTTGGAAGGTGTTAGTTAGTTCAATGTTTTTCAATCAATTAAGTAAATCAAAGCTGGCTTGGCACTGCTTTCTGGTCTAGGTAAAAATCCCCGTCTCTGGTTCCCAGCAATGTTTCCAACTAGGTAGATCAGTTTGGTACCGGTGGCTTAAAACACGGGTAAGGGTTTGGGCAGGCTAGGGACTGGCTGACCTGTCCCTACCACTGCATCAATTCCCAATCCCCCAATTCATCCAGGTTCATTATCATTTTGTTACATAGGAAACATTTGACCGAGAAATTTAAAAACCATTGCGGTCATTGTAAACCCATGGTAAAGTATTGTCAGTAGACTCGGGAACATTCGACCGAGAATTTATAACGTTCAACTGTAGGGGGTCACCCGTCGTTTTACAGGACTTAGATACAAATTACCAACAAAGTTTAAAGATTCACAACAAAATGCTGGATAATTAGTGTCCTTCTAAGGAATGTATTTCACCGATTGTTGTCTTTTAAGACATACTCTTTCCCATGATGTATGATTTGCTACCAACTCTCCGATGTTAGTGTTGGTTACAATATTTGACTAGAAAATGCAGTAGAATTATATATTGATTCTGTTTGTTAGTATATCGTAACAGAAATGTTTAAGCAACTACTACATAACTAAAACAAGAAGGCACATATGAACTCTAAGGTCTTTAATCTATGCACTTTTTTAACTTTACAAAATACCCTACTGTCACCTGTCTCTTTCTTGGAAAATTAATTTAAATTCAAACACGGTGAACCCGGAGGGTCTAACACTTTGAATTCTTATCAACGGGAACATTTCGTTCCCCATACCTCCGGGTACATGACCCTGCGTGTAGATAGGTCTATCCCGTAGACCATCTTCAAGTGTAATTTTATCAGAGGTTGTGGGATTTGCTCACCCTTGGGGCGAGGATAAAATATTTGTCAGACCAAATTAATAGGAAAAATTTAACCGCGCCATTACGGTGGGGTTTGAAAGTAATACCATAACATACCACACCATACCCTTAACATGTCATCCCAATACCATACAATACCCTACCAATACCATACTATATTACTTCGTAAATCACTATCATATTACAATAACACAGTTTACCGCAAGAGTCGCACGCGCTGTATACAAGAGGCATCGCGACCGGCAACTGACTGACTAACTCAAGGGGGCGCGCCCTAACCATCATACCGCCCGCATAACGACCGGCTAAGTGCTTTTCTACAGGACATTTTAACGGACAAGTCTACAGTTAAGATATATTGTACTCACAATTAATTGAAGAGCATCTTAGTCCAATCCTATTCCGACATGTTGCTACGGTGTTGAGGCAGCGGCATTGGATGAGTACTGGGTTTATGCGTTTCCGCTCCATACAAGTGAGGAATATTTGCAGAGGGGGTCGGGGTTTTTTATATGTAGCCCAAGGACTCCAGCTTCTCATACCTCATTTAAAACGAGTCCTGTAACTTAAAAACAAGAATAAAAAAACAATAATAATTGATACAGGGTTTGATTGCCTTGTATTACCTGTTTACTTACCAAGTAGCAGTTTCCACAAGTCTCATATAGGTCAAATCTAAAAATCTTTCTACCGATAAAGTATTGTTTAAATGTTCAGCATCTATTGTAATGCTGTGAAATTAGTATTTATTTAATAGGATTTGGAACGTTTAGATTTTGAATTTGGAAATATCGTGGGCTGGGATACCTTAAAGCGTAGACGAGACCATACCCATAAACACCCCCGTATAATCACACTCGTTTATTTCAATCAGATACCAATCGTTAATAATCATGTAGCTTTTCCCCGTGTTAGTTGCAAAGGCCGCGTTAACTTTATGTACCATTTTACCGGATATGTTATTGACATTATACATTGTAATCAAGGACAGTGAAGGGTATCTAAATAAAAACACTTCATCGCCAACAAAAAGAGCGATATCCCATTCGGCCTCTGGTAAACGGCCGATACTTCCGTAAAGTTTTGTGGTAAGAATTTGAGCCAGTGTGATATTCTTATCGGTCGTGTTAAATCCTCAGGAATCCTATCTGTAGCGTTTAGACTAATAATCCATACGGGAGATTTGTTGCTGTTTTATATGTAAATCAAGACGTAGTTATTAAAGGAATACATGGAATTTATGCTTATGATAGCAGGATTACTTTGGAAAACTTTCAATCCATTTAATTGTTTAGAAACCTCTAATAACTTAAAGGAGAGAAAAGGCTTGTAAAAACTAGCAGAAATACACGGACAAGAAAACTATACTCTTACCCCTTTCATAACATACACTTGAAAATGGTATACATGACGGGTCATATGGTCAGAGGTATGGGGAACGAACCGTTCCCGTTGATAATAATTCTAAGTTTTAGACCCAGCCACACGCTGGATCACTGGATTTTAATTAAAACTAATGTGTAATAAAGAGACAGGTGACAGTAGGGTGTTTTGTGAAGTTAAAAAAGTACATACAATCCCCCTTTTTGGGGGATTTTAAGATTTATAATTTTGAGTATTGGGCCCAAAAAGGGTCAGAAAAGCCCCGGATATAAAACCAATGAATAAGGCAAAACGTTTAAGCCATCTCTCATCATTCTAGCACAAGTATTTACTGAGTTACTAAACAAAATGTTACTTGTCATTAGACAGTACGTTGTCTTATTGGGATTTTAAATCGGAGAAGGCTGTTTTTTTATATATTGATGTCGTTTTATCAGCCCCAATACCCCTATACCAACTTATTATTATTATTGATTATGTAAATATTACTGAGGAGAGAACGAAACTGTGATTTAATTACTGATAAAGTTTAATTTCGAAAGGTTATTGTGGCTTTTCGAAACCCCATAGTTAATTGATTTGAAACATAAGCCTGAAGACGTAAAGGAAAGTTTATAATCTAGTTCTATAAATATGTATTTATTATTATTAAAATAATTATGATTCATTATTAAAAATGAGACATTTAGTGTAACAGTTATAAATCTTAAATTTATGATAAAATTCTCATAGTTTTCTGATAACAAATTAACTGATAAATATAAACTACTGTTCCACCATCAACATAGGTAAAAACTATGCTTTTGGCTATTTTAAATTTATTTTATTATACTAAATAACTCTGAGGTGGCTTGATTTAATTAATTAATGAGTAATATTGTTACTGCGTCACATTTTAAACTTATATTTCCTCGATGGGTTTTCCTCGGTAACATTTCTGTTCCAGAACAACTTAAACAAGTTACTTTAAAGAGTTAAACGATTAAGGAAGTAAAATCCATAATTCCGATTATGTTTGCAAGGTATTGTGTATCCCCTAGATAAGTTGCGTAGTGAACAATTTACATTCATCAAATTCCACAGTAAACGTGTCCTGAAAACTAATTATGGGTCTTTGAGGATGTTGAATATTTCTCTACCTATGAAACGGTTTCTCGTTTTTCTCTCTAAATTGATGCTCAACTTCAGGATTACATTTCCTTTTTCCTAGACCAATTCTTTTTTATTCCTAAACAGATTTGGAGTCACAGGGATTTCCGCTGTGAAATGGTTTATATGTTGCCTGGTTGCAATGTTCATAATAATCGTCTTATAGCTCGTTTGAACACATGAAAAAGAAACAAAAATGTCTGCCCAAGGGGTTATTTACTCCTTTAGACATACTACGTTATTTGTTACTCAATGAAACCCTAAGTTATTACATTTTAAGCCTAATCTAGTTTAAATGTTATGATAACATTGTTATTTTCACCAATCTACTCTAAAATAAGTAAGACAACAATATTTTCTAGTTAAGAGAATAATTGATAATTAGAAACTCAATTATATATGAAAAACGAATAATATATAAAATGTTTGTAATTTAAGAACTTATTCCGGAAATTCTCCATCCCCGATAAAGAGCAAATAAACCTTCACAATCAGTGATGGCAAATGCCCATAACAGTTTCTTAAACAGTACGTAATAATAAATAAATATGATGAACATTCGCTAAATGAATTTAATTGTTAATTCGATCGAATGCTCTTTCCTGTGCTACCGAAACTTAGGTATAACTAGTCATGGAACAACCGGCAAGACTTGAATACAATGCAAGAAACACGTTTAAACATGTTTTTATGAAAGTTAACAGTAAACGGCAACAAAAATTCACTAATGTGTGTATTTTTCTCTCTCTTGATCCTGAAATGATTATTTTACAATCAACCCCACTGGTTTTCATCCAGAACATTATAATTTTTATTCTAAACATTTATTACACAGTCTTTCCACCAGGTAAGACTCCTGTCAACATGTTTAATACCTCAAGGTTATGTCACAAAATATACCATACACTATATGGCCCATGAAATAAAGCTCATGTTTTAAGGCAATCAGTAATCAACTACAATACTCTATAAAAGTTTAAGTCTTCAAAACTGTTTTTAGTTTTCCATTTATTAGGTTTAGTTTTTAACCACAATTATTCACTAAGCTAATTCCGGAAGTTTTGTAACCTCGATAAATAGGTAGATGCTCACATTGCAAAGTTTCCAATTTATAAGTAAAAGATATTACTTACCTGGATAAAAAAAACTTGTTCAACCCTATTCTTGAAAAATTACTACCTTATACTATGTATAAGATGGTTACTTCACTTAAATTTAATTTAAAATCTAATATTTTTTTAACCAGACAAATAGTACTTTTATTGCTATTTTTAATCTAAAAATATAAACACAGGGCAACATAAAATTATTGCCAGGAATAATAAACATTTCAGATAGAACATCAAATTTTATTTATGTAGATTGCTCAATAAATTAAACTGTATTTGTTATCCTTAACTACGCTCACACTTTTTCCCTACTAAAACTCATCGTAAAGGTTTCCATTGATCTTACATAACAGACAGTGACATAACAGAGCCGTTCAGTACCAGTTCAATAAACCTCAATATACTTGCGACAAGAAGTTTCTACTGTTGATATTTTAGATATGAAATTATTAGGGATAATCTTTATAGTTAATTGGGAGAGAGGCGGTCGTGGCTCAACCAATGGGACAAATTTCATAAGTTAGGGCGGCATAAAATCTCAGCAATCAAGGATGCAAGTTCATCAAGAAACATTTACCAAAAATTTTTAAAAATTTAATTTATGATATATAAGCCTGTGATGCTGGCTGCACTCACTGATCTCCCCCGCTTTTTTCTATTTTTTCTATTGGTTAGAAATATATCTAAGGTTACTGAGGGTGGGCATATTGAAGATGATGTTTTTAAATATTTGAATACAACATATCTTAACTGTAGGTAATATCTTAACAATACAATAATACTGATTTAAAGAAACAAAGAGTTTTCTATACATATTAATTATATTAACAAACTACTCTAATTTTAAATTGAAATTCATGTTTAAAATACTAACAGACCCAAATGAAAAAACAACAACGAACCATAAGAATAAATTTACATTTGAGGAATAATTAAAAAATTACAATTTATTTAATTTACTTTCATTACGAATAAGCGATTTGTCGATACTTGCTTTCAAAAATAGCTTCAAATATAAATTTTTTATAAGTCTAATACAATCCGTAATCTTACTTTAAAGTACTATACAAGCTTCTTAAAAAGGTATCTAAAAACTTCACGTTTTGTGCTCTTTTAAAGCTATTAAGTCCGTCAAATCATTTCAAATTTCCGAAGCTTATCATTCTCGTATTATCTCCAAATTGACTGATGCTGGTTAAACCACATTTCATTGTTACTTAGTCCAGCTCTGAAAACTGCTTCAAACTGAGCGCGTGGTTCAGTTCCATAATTTCTCCACACAATAAGACTGGAGTTCAGTTTTGGCAACTTATCGTTCAATAGTGCTTGGGTTACATGTCTCCTTCCGTGAAATGTCTGAGCTTCGTAATATTCTGTGCCAGGAAGATTAAGCAGTCGATACTCATTGAGAGAAACTGCAAAAATATACAGTATTGCAAAAATTGGCAATACACCTATATGTAATAATATAAAAATAAAACTTTTGAAATAATGGTCCCTAAAATAAAATTTGTGAAAATTGTAAGATTTAATACATTTTTTTTAACAATTAAATAAAACACTTTACATTTGCCCTTTGTGCAATCATTACATTTTAACGTTATTACTGATGACAAGAAATACACATATTAAATTAAATATTAACTCAATATGCTTTAATCTATTTAAAAATGTGTAGGTTTTTATATTACATATACAGCGTGTCAAAGAAGTTATAATTCAAAAATACAGTAATAATATATTTTTTATCTGGTATATTTTGTTACAGGTTACCTTTACGAAACAAAAAAATTAATGATACTAATATTACAAATGTGAAAGTTTGAATGTATGTATGGATGCATGTTTATGTATACATCACACAAAACCTACTAAACCGATAATACTAAATTTTGCATGAACATAGCTTACATAATACGAATAACATATACCCATGACAATGTCTACATCCAACCTTAGGACTCCGACCCATGGGTCTTGTAAGGTCCAAAACAAATCATATGGGATGATATAGTTTATAAAAGTACCAGCCGTAGTTCAGATGTTTCACAGTTACTCTAAAGGAAGGAATGCGGTAAAATATAAACAAATATTTGATAGAACTTGCCAGGTTAATATTGAAGTTTTACGAGCTGAACCGCGTGTAACAGCTAGTTATTAATACACAATGTGATGTTTAGGTGAAGTAGGCCCTCATGCTTTTATAGCTGACGTCTCAATAAAAAAATAAAATCTATCTATTCAATTTATTATTAAATATAATGTGATTAAATGTATCATTGTTGATTACATAATAAAACTTTGAAAAGTAACGATAAAATAGGCTGTTTGGTAATTTTTATTTTTAAGTATTTGTGTGGCATACAATATTTCAAGGAAAATTTAAATATGTTAGTGATTCGAAGAGGTCATGGTGCATAGTTTTGATTTGTTTTCATACATTTTCATGGTCCATGTACGCTTAAAAACACATTGTAAGAATAGAAGAATCACAGAAAACATGAATATTCTGATATTTCATCCACTACGGCCAATATAATCATAACATATGTACACACAAAGATAAGGGTCATTCTTTTACCGTGAGGCTCAAACTGGGTGAGATTCTGACAATATCCAGATGCAGAAGCTCTTTTTCCCCACAACCAATAGCGGTGAGTAAAATTCTTACCTGTAAATATGCGCACTGTAAATCTTAATAAATATACATTGTCATTTCTTAATTTTTTTACGTTCAGGTATTAGAAATCATCAAAAAATGCTACAGTAAAATATTTAATATTAAACGTGTAGGTAATTATGCATAAATTATACCTACAACCAGGTTTTAGGTGAATTTTCAAGGGGGACAAACCAAGCAAACTATGTGGATCAAAAGTAGAGACGTTTTATTATTTATCGTACAACTTACAAACATTTAGGATGACTCTTAGATTTCTAAGACTCCCAGAAGACAACAAAATAGGCGTTATGTGACCTCCGTCCTTAAGGTGGGTTGCTCTTAAGGTCCGTGGGAACCGAAGAGTACAAAGTTCTGTATCTGTGTCCAACGTAGTTTCAATTTTTACCAGTGGCCGCGCTAGGCGAGCCACCCTCTAAACCGGTTTTACGCATTACTGCCAACCGAAAGTGATTCTATGGATTCGTGGGGAAGTTGAACGAACAACGGTAACTCCCGATGCCACCAGTGGCAGGTGGCAGGCTGATGTCTTGGCTGTCACCTCACTGCTTCTATATTCCTTTAAAAATTTCTTTAATAATCTCACTTTGGATTATTTAGCTCCGAACTCAAAATGGTTGTCACGACCATTTTGCATTTATCAAAAATGTATAAACAATTAATAAATATTATTAAAATGTATGAATGCATAAAACATTCATATATCTATACTTACGTAGTTGTCAATAGAAATGGTCCAATGGATATAAAATGTACCTTTTATGATAAAACGTGTGAGGTTATTTAAAGTTTAAGAATAGATCCATAAACAGAACAAATAATAATAATTGTGAAATTGGATAATATAAATAATAGTTGTGGAAACTTAGATATTATATAACTTTAATTTCGGAATAGTACACAACATTTAAACGTTGTAACTGTGCAATATTATGGAATCATTGCTCAGATAAATAGTTATCAATCATGTTGTATAAGGGATGAAGAAAAATAAATTGTAAAGTAAAAACCTGACTGTATTACACTTAGATTTTGTATACAGTATACATTAATTATTCTGCCTTTTTCCACACTGGGGGCATTTTCACTGCCACAGGAGCAACTGAGGAACTGAAGGTTTGCGGACAAGGAAAAGGTAAGTGTTGTAGGGGATGATCTTCCTGGTAGTGACACTGGTTCTACCCCTCCCACCCTTGCTCGAGGGTCGCCTCGTCGCCTCTCAGCTCTGTGCTCTTCGAAATCGGCGCGGCCGCCACGCTACGTTACAAATATTTTAAAACCACACACACTTTGAAAATGTCATGAAACAGATAGTGATGAAGTTCGCTAAAGCCACGTTTAGATTTACCTCCGCAGAGTTACAGTTATGATTTTTTAATAAGAAACTTCTTACTATACGGTTAACGAAAACTAATATAAGGAAGTGCAAGCTGTTTTATATTAGTCAATCTGTTTTATATTAGTTTCCGTTAAATATAGTTACTATTTGTAATTAATCCTTAATATTTGTACCAATTGTAAACTGTATTCAAAAATCGTCATATTTGTTAAATTTGTTAACAAAATTATTGTTTAAGGAAGGATTAATTGTATTCAAATTGTTGGTGTATTTCAATCTATTAGTTTTAATCGTTTAATCCAATCATATTTAATGATATGGATCATATTCTCGAATGGTAAAAAGCCCAGATAATGTCATTTGATATTTAATTTAATCATATCATCAAGAATGACGGTATGGTGCGACAGGCAAATATTGTGTCTTCAGAGTTATTTTAAACAAAAACGAGTTTGCACGCAGCACGCTGACTTGAGGGAATTGAATTTCCACTTAAAAACGTTTAAACCTCAAAATCAGTGTAAAAACATACATTATTCTAATTTTTATTAAAATCTGAAAACAGTGATTTTTGGCGGTTCTGATGCTCTTGGTTTCATTTACCAGCTGGTTTTTGAAGCTGGGAATACAATTTTGCGCATTATAATGTTAGGAGAAGGTCCAGACAGGAATGAAAGTAGGCTTGAGGTTGCTGGGGATGATAAAAGTACCATAACAAAGGAATAAAAGGCTTTTCTAGGGTAAAACCCCCATAGGACAACGTACTGAAACACATTTTCTTTCATAACTTGGTAAATATGTATGCTAGAATGACGAGAGAGGGTTTAAAACTCTCGCCTGACTAATTCCCATATTTTTCATTCAATAATTTTACATACGGGGCTTTTCTGACTCTTACAGAAAGGAACGTCCCTAACAAATTTAAAGTCAATAGGACAAAAAATGCGACCGCTAGAGTGCAAACACACACACACACACACACATACACACACACACACACACACACACACACACACATATATATATATATATATACACACAATTTTGAACGACCCCCCAATACGTGTTCAGGGTGTCACGTTAGGAACTTCTATGGTGGTCCCGGGCTTAAGTTTCACCGTGCGAGTCATTCTAATAATTCACTTATCAAAGGAAATTCACTAACAATGATACGGAGGACCTTCCTGGGGAATGACGTCCATCCAATGTCCAATGGGTAGAGAAACAGGTTGGCGACATATCTTGGTTGAACGAATGTCTCCTTGGCGGTGGTAGTTCCATCATCGCTCGCTAGAGCGTCCTCTGTACGGGGCTGTTTTGCGAAGCACTTTTTAGAAACAACTCTCACAAATTACTCGATTTATGAGATAAATATTGGTTTTTGTGAAGTCCTGCCTAGCGGGAAAGTATCTTGAATAACTAATAAATGTTTTAAAACAGAAAAACTTTATAATTTTATTTTAATTATTTAAGATTTACATAGTAGAAAATTGTAAATTTTCATTGAGTTTAACCCTGAATAAAATATGTCTAACAATAATTAAAAAACACTAAAATAACTTTATTAACCTGGTTCATTTCATGAGAAACATTTTGAAGGCTCAATTGTTAACCAATTAAAAATGATTTCTTGTTATTTCATTCACTAAATGTTCATCCATGATTCATACGGGTTATATCGTGATTTCAATTCAAACTAAGTGGTAGGCCTTTAGTAAAGTTTTCAAATTAAGCGTTTTTCTAAAGCTTCCTAACGTTAGGAAACAAATTATTTTGGATAAAGTTACATTACGAATCTATAAAAGTATGAATCTGCAAATTTTTTGGTAGAAATCTGTGAAATAACAGTGTGGCTGAGGAGAACAAAAATGTCTTCAACCGTAAATATGCATGGCCCTGGTTGGTGGTGGCGCGGCGTTAAACAACATCTTGCGGACCATTCAATCTGAAGGAGGGCGCACCCTTAAAACAGCGCGCTTTGGTGTGGCGGTTAGGTTAGTTTGTCATGCATTTTGTGATTCATATATAACTTCATATAACTTGAAATAAACGCCACAGCGCGATGTATAAATAGGTTATCCACATAAAACAATATATGTTTATCCAGCTGATAAATGACTTTTTACCTGACATTGAGCAAGTGATGGTAAGAGAAGGGTTTCGAAAACAACTTGACGAATGGCGTGACATATAATAAAGTTTTCCGATAAAAGAGCACTGTACACAATTACAGTAATCGGACCTTTCATAACCATCGCAGCGTGCCGTTATAGGTGGTGGGCAGTATAATGGATAAGTATCAACGTGTACTTTAATACTGTTTTTAAAATAAGTTATAGAAAATGAAAATTGATAAACATTTCTTCAATCTTAGACTAATAGTTAAAGATTAACATTTCTTACGTTTTTTGTATTTCTTTTACTGAAACCTTTGGTTTTCAAAGTCATCACTTCTTGAGCCAATTCGTGAAACTGAAAAAAATCCAGTACAATTAAGTGTTGTGTAACCAAACAAACAAACTATAATATTATTAAATACTCCAACAACAAGTAATTGATCTCCATTAAAGCATATTTGGATTAGGCCAAATGTTATTTACTGAAAACTAAAAACGTTTTAGTGAATATTTTAAATAATATAATACTTACCTCAGCTGATGTTTTATTAAAAGAATGTATAAAAATAAATGTAAGTCCTGTCCACATTAATAATACCATAAAATAATTGAACAAATAATTCTCAATCAATGTACTACCTGAAACATCCACAATACAATAATACACTCGAGCTATAAGAATAAGTAAAACTAATTTGTGACTTATTTTATTAATTTCTCTTAACATTTGGGATTGATCCAGTACAAGGTGGCAGTAATGCACCAAAGAGTAGTAGTCATTTGATGCCATTGTGTGTAAATTGAGGCTCCAATATCTCCTACAATCTCGAATCACAACACCATATACAAAATAAAATACACTGATAATCAGCATTTGACGCGTAACTGAATTATCTACGTAGGAAAAAACTAACAAGCACCAAACTGGGGAATCGGCAGAACTCTCAATGTAACAGCCAAGAATGTGCAGTCCAATTAAAAGTGCAACTGCGAATCGTTGAACCACAGTTGAGAAATTAACTGGTTGGCCTGTGAATTTTGTTAGTGACTGTTGCATGTTGTCTATGATATCCAAAATAACAATCATTTTTCTTGAGAAAAATAGCCACAAGAACAAAAACAAACCTTCACTGGATAGATAAATTATTCCTATTATGACTTTTGATTTGACAAATTTAGTACTTAAATACACAAGGAAGGTCATTGACAGTGCAAACCACGTATACCAAACCAAGCAAATAAACACTGGGATAAATAGGAGACGGGTTCTATTCAGGTTGTAATGTTGAGCAAACCCGTTTTCCACTAATAACTGTCCAGTTATGAAGTTAAATAGCATTAGTGGGCGGAAATATTCAAACGCACTTAAGTTATCCATGGCTATTGGGATTTTTATTCCAGGACTGGTTCTTAACTTGGATCTATAAAAAATAAATAAATAACGATATATTTACATTTTGGTGGCAATTGACATTATTATAATTGTAATTATTTAGTTTAATTTAGCATGCATAAGAAATCGCTCCAAATTCACTTTCAAATTACACTCTAAGTAACCTGATATTTACCAAGCAATTTCAAGATGATTGCTTTATTAATCTGTTGCCTATATTTATTTAGTTCCAATAAAGGCACTTATTATTAGGTAAAATTGTACACTTGTAAATATATTGCCATTAATGTAAGTGGCATAATAAACTAAACATGAGTAATAATTATAATAATAATAAAAGCTTTATTTTCACATATTATAAGAAACATTACATAGTCAGTCAACAGCTGCACAACAATGGTCAACAATGACCGTCTGTTGGGTTGGCATAATTATAGGCGGCACGTCTACCCGGCACCAAATCTGACCACCGCTATAAGGTTAATCAGGCGTTACTAATTTCACAACTTAACCCGGCACCGAGGCAGTTTAAAGGTAGGTGAGCTGGGTTCCCCCTCCACAACACCAAACATACAACCATAGATTAAGCATGCTTAATCTATGATAAAACCCTCTTTCTTCTTTTGCTCCCTCGAACCCTAGGCATCTCATCGTCCTAACTCCTTTGGCTATGCTTAGCGATAATAATGAGCGGTGGATCCAGGAGTTATCTTCCCAATTTCACCAGTATTGCTTTACGAATCTCACTTCTTCCAATTATTAATGGAAATAAATGGTAGAAATGTCTATTCAGAACATTGAGGAATCAAAAAATAGATATCTTAGCAAACCTATTTTTAAAATAAATGTTTAAGTATTTATTCTCGTAGTACAAAACGGCCACAACTTTTATTATTGTCTATTCCATCGTTTAGTGAAGCTCGTCCCCTAATTTCTTAAAATCTGCAGCGAGAGAAGTTACCTTCATTTTACAAAGCTCCTGCCATTTTCGCATATGTTCGTTTAATAAAGCTCGGCCCCAACTATTTAACAAAACGTTGCCTTCATTTTACAAAACTCGCCCCCATTCATTTTTAAATCCATCTCACACCTTCGTTTAGTAAAGCTCGGTGCCCTATTATTCTAAGGGAGGTATCGGGAGGACATGGACAGCGCGAACCTACGGCACCTTACGGAAAGGGGAGGTGATTAAGAGAAGAGAAAAGAGAAAGGAGGGGTTAGGAGGGAGTAGTGTAGGTGGAATGGGTAAGAGGGGTGGCTGGTGCCGGGTTGTCATACTGTCATGGCGGACGGTGAAAGGACCAGTGCCGGGTCGACGTGTTTTTTTTATAACATATAAAGGTTGGTGCCGGGTTGAAGAACTTCCTAATTATAACGTCCATGTATTGATTGGTAATAAAATAGCTTTTTTTCTACACTCCTGAAAACCGATAACAAAATAAAAACAAAAAATATACATAAATATGTACCTATTTAAAACAAAGGAAGAGTCATTTGTACAAAGAACAGGCAGCAGTGCTAAACAAATATAAACCAAAAACAAACAACAATATTTTACAAAAGGTAAATTAGAAGCCTCCAACGTTAAAATGAACCAAATACTTTTATAATTTAATGCCCTGAATGGACCATTTGTTCCAAAAATATCGATTTTTCACTACAATTTTGCGCTGATATTTATGCATCTACATTTATGGAGAATCTATGACAGAAAAAAATATTTTTAGAAATTAAAGCATATACACACACAAATATATATTACTATTTATACATAAATAATAATAAATGAGAAGAAAATGCACCTAACCTATGTTAAATTCTTGCACAAGTTCCCACCTATATCCCCAAGCCAATTTTAAATAAACACCTAACTTCCGCCAATCCCTTCCATTTAGCTAACCTTTAAATTGTTCAAAATACAATTAATTTTTACCCATGCAATAGTTTCTGATATGCCTCAATATTGGGCACCGAGCAACAAAGTAAAAAACTGTTTCATCTTCTTGTAAATTACATAAAGTACATAAATAGTTTTGGCTATTCATCCACGGTTTATAATTTAAATTGATCAAGTCCCCTCGGCACTTTATGATCCAGGAAATTATTTTAATGGCAAATTCATTATTTATGAAGCCTCTGGCCCCAAGGTCATAATCAAGCAATAGATTTTGCCTGTGATAAAAGGACGTGCGCGCTCTACCTACACATTCCGCATGCCAGGCTGCCCGCAGTGCGTTAAGTCACTCTTATCAACTGCGACTCCACAACACTCGCTCTGTCCCCTTCCACTGCTTCCTGATTGAAATCTATAAATAAACCTACCTGACTTGCCAATCGTTTCCATTCTCGATGCTAATACACATTTCTATTTACAATCTCACTAAGAAAAACTCTCGGAAGCCGTTCCCTTGGCAAGCGTAATACTTTCGTAACATACTTAATATTCATTTTGAGAGTGAACAAATGTAGCTTTTCAAAACCTGATTCAAGATAAATCGTATATTTAGGAGTGTTGTATGGGAGTCGAAAAATTATTTTAATAAAAATCCTTTGAACAGCTTCTAATTTATCGTTTTCCAAAAAAAAAACGAATTTGACCTGCGTAACAAAGAATTGCCCGAATAATTGCATTATAACACGAAAATTTTTTACTCAATGAAACTTTTTAATTACTATGCAGTTTGTCCCACACAGAGTTAACTGCTAATTTTGCAACCATGCTTTTTTCCCCAATATGTCGGTTCCATGATAAGGTTGTTGTTAATAAAACCCCCAGACTTGTATTAATTTACTACTACCTCAATCGGTTTATTTTTATACCACCACCTTTGATTGTTTTTCAACTTTCCCCCTTTTCTAAACACCATTATTTTTTTAAATTATTTAAATTTACTTGAAGATTCCACAAATCACAATAGACTCCCAGTCGCGTTATCATTTGTTGCAGAACCGTTGCAGTAGGAGCCAGCATCGCAATATCGTCAGCATACATTAATACATTTATTTTTTCCACCAAATATACAATCATTTATGAATAAGGAAAATAAAGTGGGCGAACAAATGCATCCTTGTTTTAAACCAATTTTCGTGTCAGAACTCTCTGTCACACCCTCAGTACACCAAACTCGAACGTTGGTGCCATCATACAAATCTGTTAAAATATTGATCCTTTTGGATGGAACGCCTAAACACGATAATTTAAAATACCCCCGTCGCAGCAAACCTGCGTACTCAGCGAATTTCCAATGCATATATGTGACTCACTAATACATAGAGCTATTTACCAAGTTTCACAAAAATACATCCATGAATAAGTGATATATAGCATTTTATTTATCCTCCATAAGAATAACATTAGGGTTGAGGACGCAGGTTTGCTGCAACGAGGAAGATAAGTAATGTGTTTTTTTGCAATTATCAATAAAACTGACCCAGGTGAAGCTTCATACCAAGTTCTCTTAATGTAGGTTCATAATTAAGGGAGATACAACTTTACTTATTCTCCATATGAATAACATGGGGGCCGAGTATGCAGGTTTGCTGCTACGGGGACTATCAACTAAAAACTTGTTTTTTGTGCTAATATCAATATACCACAACCAGTTGAAGTCACATACTAAGTTTCATCAATATACATTCATAAATAATCGAGATATATAATTTTATTTATTCTCCATAAGAATAACATTGGACAACGTACTGTGTTTAGCACTTTGAATATCTCTGCAACGGTTGGACGTAGAACAACGATTAAAACACCAAAATGTTTGTTTTGTTGAGCTAAACACATTAATAAACATAAATGTGAAGTTTTTAGTAAAACTATCTGAGAAAAATCTAAAAATCTTTTTCCCATAAAATTAAATAAAATTAAACTCCTTTTTTGGGGATTAATCATTCAAATTTCGGGTTTTTGGGCCCAATAAGGGTTATAAAAGTCCCAGATGTAAAATCAATGCATGTTAAAAGATGGGAATTAAAAAGGCAATAGTTTTAAGCCCTCTTTCGTCATTTTAGCGTAAATATTTACCGTGTAATTAAAGAAAATGTGTATCGAGTAAACACAGTACGTTGTCTTACGGGGGTTTTATACTAGAAAAGCCTGTTATTCCTTTGTTAGAGTACTTTTATCATCCCCAGCAACTTCACGCCTACTTTTAAGCCTGTCTGGACCTTCTCCTAACCTTATAATGCGCAAAATTCTATTCCCAGCTTTGCAAGTAAATGAAACCAGGTGTATCAGAATAGCCAAAAAATCAATGTTTTCAGATTTCAATAAGAATTGGACAAATGTATGTTTTTACAAAGTTGTTATGTGGAAATTCACTTCCCTCACGTCAGCGTGCTGCTTGCGAACTCGTTTCTTATTTGTGTTAATAAAGTTTTAATTTAGAATAAAACATCAAACTAAAATGTTTTACGGATTAATATCCCACAATAAATGCTAATGTAACCATTCTTTAGAAATAATTACTCCTTTCATAATTTTATCTCATTCTTATAAAAAATATCGTTTTTAATTTGCCACTGTGATTATTACTCAAGAACTCTTTGTTGTATGTAGATTATTACGGAAGTATGGATCAATTACCATCAATTAAACGTATTGTTTTATTTAATTTTTAATGTAACAGTTCATATTTTAACTTATACAAATTTATTTTCGATCTTGTTTTGACATTCGTAATTATTAATTATATTCAGTAATATATAAATAGTATTTCTAATGAATAATTTTCTAAGCATTTCTTTATTTAATTGGTTAATTTAACATAGGGCCACCAAAACCCTTCGTAAATAAGTCATGGCTTTCTATAACAGTTACAACTTGGGGCTTTTGAATGCCTTGGTGGAGGTTGGAGTACAAAAACGGTAACTTATAATTTGACAATTTTTCTGTACACGGTTTTGTGCTTGTACAGATCTTGGAAGAGGAAAGTTTTGATCATATACGTTGGTTATGCAGTTTATAAATCCTGTTACGCCCTGACATCAACTCAATACCAAGGAGAGACAAGTGCTTAAAAAAGTTATCTTCATGTAAGAACGTAATATAAAAGACTATTTATCATTTATTCATGTACGTTATTTAGGTTATCAACAATATGTATATATTTATCTGTATAATGTCACATATTACCTACCAATTGCTCAGATTCACAGCCGTAGTTGAGTAGATGGCTGCTCGTTAGTTTGATTGGCTACTTAAACAGACGCAGCGCCGCGACACCGTTGGCACATTAACTATCATTAGCTAACTGAGTTAGGAGGCAAGGTGATTGGATGATAATAATAATGAGTTGTTGTTTTGTTTTGTTCCGTTGATGGGAGATTATAACTAACCAATAACAGGGAGTTATTTTGTAATACATACTCACTGCTTTATATATAATCAATTAATAACATCGAAAATTGAAATTCTTTCTGATTGTATAATATATTAAATCTAACTAGGTGTACGCTCATTCCTTGCGTGTAAGGACAATCGAAACATATGATCAAACTTAAATCGAGTCTCATAAAAAAATCAAGATCTGATTTGAGTAACATCATCAGAATACATTCCGGTAACATTTAACTGCCACCAGAATACGGGTTTTATGTCTATATAGCGTTAGTCACTTCTCCCCTAGTAACCACTTATCGCGGTAGCTGAGTGGGTATCGCACTGGCTCTCAGAGAGCACGGTCGCACGTTTGGATCCCGTCGCCGACCTAACATTTTATCCGTAGAAAAAAATTCATACATTTATCACTTTTTTATCAAAGGAAATGTTGTATAAATCCGTAAATTTATTTATTTTTAAAATACATTGTAGTTTTCAGGCATGGTTTGCTGTTAGGATTGGCATGGGTGCGTTATCGTAGTACAAACAGAGTATTTTGAGCTAGGCAGTGACTTTAGCAGTGTGATTAGTTTAACTTTTAAGAGAACATCGAGTTTACTATATGAACTAATGTTACAATTTCTATAGGCCTAGTAAAAATATCCTTAAGGATTAACAATAAGTCGTCAGGTCTAGTTATTTAGATGAGAAAATGAGATTTCAACATATTGTTTCAAAAGCCTAGGCTATCATGAAAATAAATGCTATAATCATGGGTTGGTCCAAGACCGTACATTAAACTTCTAAAATGGCAAGTAGCCTAAGTGTACAAGCCTATATTTCATAGCAATAGGTCCAAGTGTATGATGAAAACAGCTCACTGTAATCCAAACCTAGGATATGTCAAATTAGTGTCAGATAACGTGTAAAAAAAGCTTAGTTTAGTTCGAATAGTTTAAAGCTTTTCTTTTGGTTCGCTATAAAATTCCTGGTAATGTGTTTAAAGTATTTTACAACCAAAACTGTTTTTTTACTGGTTGTATTACCAGTTTAATGTCGGCTTACTCTTACTGTAATCCAATACTAGGCTATGTCAAATCATTCAGGATACCCTTCCGAAAAAGGCTGTTTGGTTAGAATAGTCTATATCTTTTATTGTGGTTAGCTACAACATTACTGGTAATGTATAAAATTTGTATTATTAATTTAGTGGAAATATAACCTATCAAATAATTGTCTTACAAAATAAATTTTAAGGTTGGTCGCTTACTGACTAACTTGATCAAAGCTTTCTAGATAAATTGAGGCTTTGTATACTTTTTACACATAACAATCACAATATTACCAACTGTCTAAGACAATGTAATAAAACAAACTATTTTATAAGTTAAGTTAATATCTCAGTATACAGTCTTGTATTTTGAAAAGTTATTTTGAGTTTTTCGATCTGCCACACACGTCGCCTGCCACTGTTACTAGTTGCCTCCAACGACCGATGATATATACTCAGAGTAGGCATACTAATGGAATATTAACTTTAATAACGTACACTTAAAAATTTTATAAAATAAGAAATATGCTCATAACTTTAAAATATTCTTCGATTATCTCTCTTGTGTGTTTTTTTGGTAAAAAACCTTTTGTTTTCCAGTATAGCAAAGTGCACTCTAGTAAAATAACTATTGTTACTCTGTTGTTGAAACATAGACGTCGGCTAAATTTTAACGATTTAAGTACCACTAAAATGGCTTCCAATGTTTTTCTTATGGAGAAAAAAATAAATTTGGTTTTAAGATAATTTTATTAATACTGAAAGAAATTATCTGAATAACGAACTCGACCGAGATTTTGACCTGTTATGTTTATCTGGAAAATTTGAAGTTTAACTGTGGAGGCGTTCATGAGTTAATTTGGTCACAGGCACACCAGTTGAGTTGATTCTCTTACCAGTCTAAGCAGTAAAGGTATGTATATGGATAAACTTCACTTCGGTCGATTATCCAATTAAGGAAAATGAAGTAACAAATAATTATCGTTTAGATAACTACCGAGTAGTCGATATACAGAAATGCATTAAACACAATAAATTATATTCATATATCGATATTCGCATATATACAAATATAGAGTCCACATGTCTGCGTAAGGGATCAAGATATACTGATAAATTGTGGAAAGCAACCACATACCCATTCGTATCAAGCTTATGTAAATAATATTATAGCTAACTAAGAATTATCTTTAAAAATAACATAATGAAAAGGCGGGAAAATCTTTGTCATGCAAAATAACTCGCAATTATTTAGTTTTAAAGTAGGTAGTGAGGACAATTTATCCACTGTAACTTTCACAACCTAAATTTAATTTGATTTACTACACCGAGAAAGCATGACGTGTGATCGAAATGTCGTATTACTATAGTTATAATATTTAAGTACTCATTTGCATTACAAAATAGAATACTTTAAAATAAAATAGATAACATTACAGGTTCAAGGATGTTTAACATTACATTAAATTGTTAACAAATTAGTAAAAATTAAGGAAAATAAAGTTAAGTATTATAACTAATTAAGTAGTACACCAAGAAACACGCGTAGAATTTATTCGTTCCCGCTAATAATAAATCGTTATGTATTTGAAAATAGGCTAACGTAGTTTTTAAGAACTTAATTTTTAAGAACTTTGATGTAGAGACAAGTATGTATATATTATACTGAATGCGATAGTAAAAATAAAACGGCCAAACCCTCTCGCTTAATTAAAACCTCCTTTTTCCTTTTACAGAGCAGGAAACAGATCTTCAGTTCTACCTTCAAAGGGCATTAAGGGTATCAAAGCATCCAGTTATTTGCCATTCTCTCAAATTCGTTGTCTTTAATTTGTTATCTACGCTCCCTGAGTCAGCATTTATATTCTAACTAAAAAACTAGAGACTCAGAAAATAAAAAAAGTTATTTATTTTAGGTATCTGTTGGTATTAAATTAATTATGTTTGTTATGTGTATTATGAGAAATTAAGATTTATGGTGTAAATATTAAAATCAAGGAATAAAAGAGGCTTTGAAATAATAAAACAATAACTAATAATTTTAAATTAAATATATTTTTTTATTCAGCATTTACAGCAAAATTGTAACGAATTATGTATGTAATATAATACCCCCGTCGCAGCAAACCTGCGTACTCAGCGAATTACCAATACATATATATGTGACTCACTACTACATAGAGCTACTTACCAAGTTTCACAAAAATACATCCATAAATAAGTGATATATATTATTATAATAATATAATAATAAGTGAGATATAGCATTTTATTTATTCTCTATAAGAATAACATTAGAGTTGAGGACGCAGGTTTGCTGCAACGAGGAAGATAAGTAATATTTTTTTTGCAATTATCAATATAACTGAAACAGGTGAAGCTATATACCAAGTCTATTAATTTAGGTTCATAATTAAGGGAGATATACAACTTTACTTATTCTCCATATGAATAACATGGGGACCAAGTATGCAGGTTTGCTGCTACGGGGACTACCAAAAAAAAACTTGTTTTTTGTTCTAATATCAATATACCACAACTAGTTGAAGCCACATACCAAGTTTCGACAATATACATTCATAAATAATCGAGATATAGAATTTTATTTATTCTTCATAAGGATAACATCGAACAACGTACTGTGTTTGTCACTTTGAATATCTCTGCAACGGTTGGACGTAGAACAACGATTAAAACACCAAAATGTTTGTTTTGTTGAGTTAAACACATTAATAAACATAAATGTGAAGTTTTTAGTAAAACTATCTGAGAAAAGTCTAAAAATCTTTTTCCCATAAAATTAACATGGGACACGTTTTTTTTTTATTTTCTCCGCAACCACTTAACCTAGGTTAATGATTCAAAGTACGAAATTATTTGTTTTTTTAAGCTCTATAAAATGGCTATAACCAAAATTGAGTGTTTTTAACATTTTGGGTCAAATTTGCAAAAAACTGATTTTTGGAAAATTGTAAACCCCCATAAAACCCCCTTCCCATAGTGCGGTCGATCTGGTTTTCGAACTTTAAGTCATAAATGCTACTCTCCACATTTGTGCCCAATTTCATCAAAATCGGGTGTTTCTTTCAAAAGTTATCGCGGTAACGGACATATATATATATATATATATATATATATATATATATATATATATATATATATATATATATGTATATATATATATACATATATATAAATTTGAAAGAATATTGTTTTTGGCATCTGGGGACCTCAAAACGAAAAGTTATCATGGTCTCGGGCTTAAGTCTTACCGTGCCACCTACGGTAATAGCTTCTTCCCTATAGGGAAAATTCGCAAAAAAAGTCGTTACTTAAGACATTTTCATAATTATACTAATGGGAAGTGTAATAAATGCAATATAATGATAAAGATGTTCGTTTTACATTTACTTGTTTTCATCTCACTGACTATCATAAATAGTTATTTAATTTAATAATGTTGTATTATGGTTTATTTGAATGATCAAAAGAAAATATTTTGCGTAAAACTGCTTAATGGTACAAATACAATATCTTAACAGACTTGACAAAACTTACGGGTTTTCACCTAGCCACAATTGTTTCCGCTTAAATTTTGTCATCATTTATTACTAAAAAAAAATTACCATTAATTACATTTGAGACAAATGATGGTACATTTACTTGAGCTTGATCATTAGCATCAATCCAGATTAAATTAGCTTCATGTAAAATCCCGGGTTGGTGTTAAGTTCGTAATTTAAACATATAATAATAAAACTATTTTTTTGGAAACAAATACAGTAACAGTATAAATATTGTGACGTGTTTTTTTTTGTCAACGCCAACGAAATGATCGTTAAAAGAACAACAGCTTTTAGGGAAAGTGGTCCCGATCCCTCAAAATTTGTCAGCTTTACATATGTTTCACCGAATATAACATTAAAGGCTAGTTTATAAGTGTCCTAGTCTTACCGTTAGTCAATAGTCCACGATTACGATTTTGTTATATATTTTAGAAAACTCGTAATCGTCATAACTTGTCGTGTCTTTTCTATGTGACTGCGTGCACTTTGCCATGCTATGAAGTGCCGATTTACAAAACTCCTTCCATACACTTTGAAATGCTACTGCCGTGGCCGTTGCCATGATCCTGCCATGCCTCTTGCCATACTCATGATGTGGACTTTACCATGCTAATACCGTGCCCTTGATCATACTACTGCCGCGGCGTGCCGTGTCCTCTGCCAAACTCCCACCGTGCCTTTTCTGCCCAAAGGCAATCATTCCGATTGTTGGAAGATGGCAGCAGTTACATGGCAGTGGCGTGGCAGATCAAGTGTAAATGCTTCCCAAGCATGTTAACGATAAAGACCAATTGGCGGTGGAAAATATTTTGGTCATCTTGCGATACCTTTAGTCAAATTGTGATTGAGGTACTACAGAAATAAATCTGAATTAATTTAACATATTTATTTTAATAACACATTGTTCTTTCACCGGTTTTATTTATTCCTTAGCAAATGAAATTGATAGAAAGGATGTTATTAAAAAATATTAATCACGATCACCATACTATAAACATAATAAGTTTTTAGATTTGTTTAATCTAATTTATAGAATTCCTAACGTTGTGAAATGCTCTTCTTGTAAATGTCAAATCATAGTCGTATTTATTTGTTTGTCAAAAGATATGTCCACAACCGAAATAGTAGACCTCCTGAGAGGATAAAACCTGCTCCTGATTGGTCGAGAGCCGGTCACGTGACCGATGACGTCATCAAGCCCCGCCCCTTTTCCAAGATGGTGGCGCCCACGTGGCTGACCACGTGTTCTAACCTCACTTTTGACCACGTGTGTTAACCTAACTTTGTACCACGTGTTTCTTCCCGCGTTTTTCCAAGATGGCGGTGCCCACGTGGCTGACCACGTGTTCTAACCTCACCTTAAACCACGTGTGTTAACCTAACTTTTGTCACATGTTTTCCCACGTTTTTTTCAAGATGGCGGCACCCACGTGGCTGACAACGTGTTCTAAACTCACTTTAGACCACGTGTGTTAACCTATCTTTGTACCACGTGTTTTTCCCGCACTTTTCCAAGATGGCAGCGTCCATGTGGTGGGAAACCTTTTTTTGAACACGTGATTCAAGATGATGACCCAGATGGCTGAGAAAAATATATTGTATAGATAATTGGCCAACCATGTGACCCACCCACGTGATCTAGTGTTGCCAACCCAAGGAACAAAATACCTGCAGTGTATATATAAAAATGTATAAACTATGTTATAGAGTAAGAAAAAGAATGACCTACCAACCTACGCAAAATTAGTATATAACACCTAACCAAGTTACGTCACGCTACCAGCCTGGTATACATATATGACCAGCAATTGCTGCCAACCCACTTTATATATATATATATATATATATATATATATATATATATACACAGTTATACGTATATATCACGAGAAAGTGTTGCCAAAAACTCAAAAATCGCTAATATCTCGAAAACGGAAGGTCCTAGGGTCGTTTTGACACCATAAAACTGCCAACTACGTAGTGTAGGCACTCCAGAGGGGTATCCACTTATATGAAAAATCTTAACTAAAATGTTGCGGCTTGCATCTCAAAAGAGGAAGGGGCAAAATTTCAAAATTAAATATCTTGAGAACGGCTCACCGATTTACATGAAACTTGGTGTACAGGTATTTGTTATCATCTTCTACATCTTACAAAACCCTAAGCTCTGTACTGCAAAGAGTATCAAAACAAATGAAGGAGCTATAATTTGAAGTGTAATATCTTAAGAAAGAATGGGTCTTTTTGAATAAAACTTGGTGTACAGGTATTTGTTAACCTCCACTACATCTTTCAAAACCTAAACTCTGTAATGCAGGTAGTATCAAAACAATTGAAGGAGATATAATTTGAAATGTAATATCTTGAGAACGGCTCAGCCGATTTACATGAAACTTGGTGTACAGGTATTTATTAACCTTCACTACATCTCTTAAAAACCTAAACTCTAGAATGCAGGTAGTATCAAAACAATTGAAGGAGCTATACTTTGAAATGTAATATCTTAGGAAAGACGGGGCATTTTTGAATGAAACTTGGTGTACAGGTATTTGTTAACCTCTACTACATCTTTCAAAACCCTAAACACTGTACTGCATGTAGTGTCAAAACATTTGAAGGAACTATATTTTGAAATGCAATATCTTAAGAACGGCTAGAACGATTTAAACTAAACTTGGTATATATGTACCAGTAAACATCCTCTACATCTTACAAAAAACCTAAACTATGTACTGCAAATAAGTATCAAAAAAATTGAAGGAGCTATACTTTGAAACGTAATTTATTTAGAAAGCATTGGTTTGTGTTGTTTCCTCAATGGTCATTGGTTGGTATGGGTCCCTCAATTGTCATTGGTTTGTGTAGGTCCCTCAATTTTCATTGGTTTGTGTAGGTCCCTCAATAGTCATTGTTTAGTATAGATCTCCCAATTGTTATCGGTTTTTTAGGTCTCTTAATTGTCATTGGTTTATGTAGGACCCTAAATTGTCATTAGTATGTGAAGGCCCTAGAATTGCAATTGGTTTGTGTAGGTACCTAACATTGTCATTGTTTTGTGTAGGTCCCTACAATTGTCAACGAATTGTGTAGGTCCCTAAATTGTCATTGGTTTGTGTAGGTCCCTCAATTGTCATTGGTGTTTGGAGATCCCTCAATTGCCATTGGTTTGTGTAGGTCCCTCTATTGTCATTATTTTGTGTAGGTACCTAACATTTTCGTTGTTTTGTGTAGGTCCCTACAAATTTCTACGGATTGTGTACGTCCCTAAATTGTCATTGGTTCGTGTAGGTCCCTCAATTGTCAAGGGTTTGGGTTGGTCCCTCAATCGTCATTGGTTTGTGTAGGTCCTCAAATTTTCATTGGTATGTGTATGTCCCTTAATTGTCATTGGTTTGTGTAGGTCCCTACAATTATCTACGAATTGTGTAGGTCCCTAAATTGTCATTGGTTTGTGTAGGTCCCTCAATTGTCATTGGTGTTTGGAGATCCCTCAATTGCCATTGGTTTGTGTAGGTCCCTCTATTGTCATTATTTTGTGTAGGTACCTAACATTTTCGTTGTTTTGTGTAGGTCCATACAAATTTCTACGGATTGTGTACGTCCCTAAATTGTCATTGGTTCGTGTAGGTCCCTCAATTGTCAAGGGTTTGGGTTGGTCCCTCAATCGTCATTGGTTTGTGTAGGTCCTCAAATTTTCATTGGTATGTGTATGTCCCTTAATTGTCATTGGTCTGTGTAGGTCCCTCAATTTTCATTGGTTTGTGTAGGTCCCTCAATAGTCATTGTTTAGTATAGATCTCCCAATTGTTATTGGTTTTTTAGGTCTCTTAATTGTCATTGGTTTATGTAGGACCCTAAATTGTCATTAGTATGTGAAGGCCCTAGAATTGCAATTGGTTTGTGTAGGTACCTAACATTGTCATTGTTTTGTGTAGGTCCCTACAATTGTCTACGAATTGTGTAGGTCCCTAAATTGTCATTGGTTTGTGTAGGTCCCTCAATTGTCATTGGTGTTTGGAGATCCCTCAATTGCCATTGGTTTGTGTAGGTCCCTCTATTGTCATTATTTTGTGTAGGTACCTAACATTTTCGTTGTTTTGTGTAGGTCCCTACAAATTTCTACGGATTGTGTACGTCCCTAAATTGTCATTGGTTCGTGTAGGTCCCTCAATTGTCAAGGGTTTGGGTTGGTCCCTCAATCGTCATTGGTTTGTGTAGGTCCTCAAATTTTCATTGGTATGTGTATGTCCCTTAATTGTCATTGGTTTGTGTAGGTCCCTACAATTGTCTACGAATTGTGTAGGTCCCTAAAATGTCATTGGTTTGTGTAGGTCCCTCAATTGTCATTGGTGTTTGGAGATCCCTCAATTGCCATTGGTTTGTGTAGGTCCCTCTATTGTCATTATTTTGTGTAGGTACCTAACATTTTCGTTGTTTTGTGTAGGTCCCTACAAATTTCTACGGATTGTGTACGTCCCTAAATTGTCATTGGTTCGTGTAGGTCCCTCAATTGTCATTGTTTTGTGTAGGTCCCTCAATTGTCATTGGTTTGTGTAGGTCCCTCAATTGTCGTTGGTTTGTGTAGGTACCTAACATTGTCATTGTTTTGTGTAGGTCCCTACAGTTTTCATTGGTTTGTGTAGGTCCCTCAATTGTCATTGGTTAGTGTAAGTCTCTCAATTGTCAATGGTTTGTATCGGTCTCTCATATGTTATTGGTTTGTGTAGGTCCCTCACTTTTCATTGGTATGTGGAGGTCTCTCATTTGCAATTGGGTTGAATAAGTCCCTCAATTGTCATTGGCATGTGCAGGTCCCGCAATTGTCATTTGTATGTGTAGGTCCCTCAATGGTCATTAGTATGTATAGGTCCCTTAATTGACATAGGTTTGTGAGGCCCCTCAATTAGCATTGGTATGTGTAGAATCTCAATTGCCATTAGTTTGTGAAGGTCCCTCAATTGGCATTGGTATGTGTAGGCCCCTTAACAGTCATTGGTATGTGTGGGTCCCTCAATTTTCATTGGTTTGTGTTGGTCCCTAAATATTCATTGGTATGTGTAGGTCCCTCAATTGTCATTGGTTTGTGTAGGTCCCACAATTGTTATTGGTTTGTGTAAGTCCCTAAAGTGTCATTGGTATGTGTAGGTCCCTTAATTGACATAGGTTTGTGAGGCCCCTCAATTAGCATTGGTATGTGTAGAATCTCAATTGCCATTCGTTTGTGAAGGTCCCTCAATTGGCATTGGTATGTGTAGGCCCCTTAACAGTCATTGGTATGTGTGGGTCCCTCAATTTTCATTGATTTGTGTTGGTCCCTAAATATTCATTGGTATGTGTAGGTCCCTCAATTGTCATTGGTTTGTATAGGTCCCACAATTGTTATTGGTTTGTGTAAGTCCCTCATATGTCATTGGTTTACGTAGGTCCCACAATTGCCATTGTGTTGTGTTGGTCCCTATATTGTCATTGGTTAGCGTAGGTCCCTCAATTGCCAATGGTTTGTGTAGATCCCTCAATTGCAATTGGTTTGTTTAGGTCCCTCAATTGTCATTGGTTTCTGCCCGTCAATTGTCATTGTCATGTGGTGGTTCCTCAATTGAAATTGGTTAGTTTAGGTCTCTCAATTGTCATTGGTTTGTTTAGGTTCCTCAGCTGTCATTGCTATGAGTAGGTCCCTCAATTGTCATTGGTTTGTGTAGGTTTCCTTAATTTTAATTGGTTTGTGTAGGTCCCCCAAGCTTCATCGGCTTGTGTAGATCCCTCAATTGTCATTGGTTTGTGACGGACCCTCAATTGTCATTGGTTTGTGTAGGTCGCTTTATTTTCATTGGTTTGTGTTGGTCCCTCAATTGTCATTGGTATGTATTGGACCCTCAATCGTCATTGGTTGTTGTTGGTCCCTCAATTGTCATTGGTTCGAGTAGGTCCTTCAATTTTAATTGGTTTGTGTTGGTCCCTCAATAGTCATTGGTATGTGTAGGTCCCTTAATTGTCATTGGTTTGTGCCCCTCAATTTTCATTGTCATGTGGTGGTTCCCTAAATTTAAATTGGTTTGTATAGGTCCCTCAATTGTCATAGTTTTGTGTGATTCCCTCAATTGTAATTGGCATGTGTAGGTCTCTCAATTTTCAATGGTTTGTTTAGGTCCCTCAGCTGTCATTGCTATGTGTAGGTCCCTCAATAGTCATTCGTTTGTGTAGGTCCGTCAATTGTCGTTGGTGTTTGGAGGTCCCTCAATTGCCATTGGTTTGTTTAGGTCCCTTAATTTTCTTTGGTTTGTGTAAGTACCCAAAGATTCATTGGGTTGAGTAGATCCCTGAATTGTCATTGGTTTGTGTAGGTCCCTAAAGTGTCATTGGTTTGTATAGGTCGCTCAATTTCCATTGGTTTGTGTAGGTCCCTCAATTGTCATGGTATGTATTGGACCCTCAATTGTCATTGGTTTGTGTAGGCCCCTCAATGGCCTTTTTTTGTAGGTCCCTCAATTGTCATTGGTTTGAGTTGGTCCCTCAATTGTAATTGGATTGTGTTGGTTCCTCAATAGTCATTGGTATATGTAGGTCCTTCAATTATCGTTGGTTGGTTTTGGTCCCTCAATATTCATTGGTATGTGTAAGTCTGTGAAATTTCCTTGGTTAGTGTAGGTCCCTCAATTGTCATTGGGTTGCATAGGTCCCTCAATAGTCATTGGTTTGTTTAGGACCCGCAATCGTCATTGGTTTGTGTAGGTCCCTCAATTGTCATTGGCTTATTTAGGGTTCTCGATTGGCATTAGTATGTGAAGGTCCCACAATTAAAATTGGTTTGTGTAGGTCCGTTAATTGTCATTGGTGTTTGGAGGTCCCTCAATTGCCATTGGTTTGTGTAGGTCCCTCAATTGTCATTGGTTTGTGTAGGTCCCTCAATTTTCATTGGTTTGTGTAGGTCCCTAAAATTGTCATTGGCTTGTTTAGGTCCCTCAATTGTCATTGGTTAGTGTAGGTCCCTTACTTGGCAAAGGATTGTTTAGGTCCTTCAATTGTCATTGGTTTGTGTAGGTGTTCAGATTGTCATTGGATTGCGTAGGTCCTTCAATTGTCATTGGTTTGTGTAGGTCCCTCAATTGTCATCTGTTAGTTTCAGCTACTAATTTGTTATTCTCCAGGATTTTCCTTTTATTTGTTGCGTCGAATTAAGTGAGTGAAGACTTGGTTTATTAATAAAACCTGTAGTTTTCGCATTACAAAATAGGTGGGAGTGAATAGCTCCCCCGTTCTTTTGGTATTGTTTTCTCTACACACACATACAAATAAACTAGAGAGGAGTAGGTCTTCTTACTAGCTTTCCACAATATTTTCAAATTTTATCTTCTGTGTTAGTTTGAGCTATTGTTAGTTGTGAGCTTCGGTGTTAGTCTCCAGGGTATTTGCTTCTATTTGTTATGTAAAATTAAGTAAGTAAATACTTGGTTTATTCATTATAAGATATGGGGAACGTTTCGTTCCCCAACAATCTGGCATTGTTTTCTCTACATCATCCAAATCTCAGCTAAATAATTTCTCTTAAGTCATGCCACTGTCAGATACATGTAATTTAAACTTATTAAAGAGCACACATACAGGTACACTGGTTACAAACCAACACAAAATTTATTATACTTTGACTGACTGTTTAACGTGAGTATATATGTTGAAGGTACTGAAGAGGAAGGGAGTCAATACACCCCTCTTCGCTTAAATGGCTCTCTGACTATTTTTAGCTGTTATGATGCATGAAGAAAAGTAATTGTTACTAAAGTATGTTGACTTTTTAGCTGTTATTTTGGAACATGATGCTTTATCTGATTTTTAGCTGTTATATTGGGATGTGTCTCTGTCTTTTTATTAGATCATTAGATCAATAACTGGGTTTTATCTTCTAGAGTGAATAATTGTACTTCTTGTGTATGCCTGTAAATTGAGAATTAATTTGGGCAACCTTCTATACATTGAACTTTTTATAAAACCTCAAGGTACTATTAACAGTAACCTAAAGGAGAGAAAAGGCTTGTAAAAACTAGCAGAAATGAACAGGCAAGAAAAGCTATACCCCCACTCCATGGATCTGGAATTGGGACTCTCTTTTTAATAAAATAAACTGAAGGTAGTTTGATCACGTTTTGTGTCCGACATATGAGATCCAGCAAAGGGTGAGCGATTCCCGCACCCCTTCGATAACATTAATATGATGTGGTATTGGTACGGCATGGTATGGTATTGGAATTGGTATTTGTATGATGGTAGTGGAATGTTATGTTATTGTATGGTATTGGGGTGGGGTGTTAGGGTATGGGATGGTATTGGTATTGTATGGTATTGAGATGGTATGGTATAGTTTGGTATAGAGTGGTATGGTATCGTTTAGTACGGTGTGTGTATGGTATGTTTTGGTATTTGTGGGTATGAAATGGTGACTTTGGTGGGGTATCGGTATTGTGGCTTTGGTAAAGGATGTTATGGTTTTGGCGTGATATTTGCATGGTGTGTTATGGTTGGGTATGTTATTGGGATGGTTTGGTAAGATATGGTGTGGTAAGGAAATGTTATGGAATGTTATGGTATTACTTTCAACAAACCCCACCGTGATGGTGGAGTTAGATTTTTCCTATCAGTATCACTACTTTGCCCACACCCCTTTGATGAAATTACATTTGAAGATGGTAGGACACAAGATGTGTCCCACCTGATAAGAACTAGGAATCTAAGTGTTAGACCCTCCGGGTCCACTGTTTATGAATTACAACTAGTGTGTAATTAAGATACAATTGGCAGTGGGGTATTTTGTAAAGTCAAACTCTTTAGAGTTCAGATGTGACTTTTGGTTGTATTCATTGAATTAGTTTTACTGCAAAACTCTGTTACGATATACCAACAAACAGAGTCAAAGTATATAATATAGAACTACTGCATCTACTAGTCAAATATTGTTATCAACACTAACATCGGGGAGTAGACCACGAATGATACATCATGGGTCCATATCAAAAGACAATTAAAAAAAGCATGAAATACATTCTTTAGAAGGACAATAATGATACAGTATTTTGTTCTGAATCCCTAAACTTGGTTGGTTATTTGTGTCTGAGTTCTGTAAAACAGTTTGTCTGACTGTAGTACCACGGTGCAATTTATTGGATGAATATTCTCAGGTTCGCTTTAAGCTACTTTTAACCGGGAACTGTGGTGTACTTTGACGGTGTATTATCTCGGTCAATTATTGCCGAGTCCACTGTCAATACTTCACCGTGGGTTGCATTTAACATGACCGTAATCTTTTAAATTCCTCGGTCAATAGTGTCCAGGTCCACTGAAGTTTATGTTTAGCACTAGATGCACAACATGATATAAAACTAATTCGTTGTAATGTCCATTACTTTAAGATTATATTTAAGGTAGGGTCATTCTTAAGCTTGGCTTTACCCACAACTATCGCCTTTGGTAAACTCAGGTCATGTGTTGTAAATCCATACTACACTTCTTTTATTTTTACAATAATTCTTAAAAGAGTCGTAATCGTCGGAATTCCTCGGTATTGGCTCGCAGGAGTCGATTTTTGGAGATACTAGTGGGTAATTTTTCTGATTTATGTTCCGTTCAAGTGAATCTATAGCGGAAACCATAATAGGTGTTCTTACTCGAGTTACGTCTACGGTGATTTTATCACTCCACGAGGCACCTTTATCTCTATTGATTTGCATAAGACCCCCAACTACATGGAGCAGATCATTAGCAAAAACGTGCTGAGCAGGCTTGAAGGCCACATATGCGTCACTGCCTTGAAAATGAGGGCTACTGAATGTGAAACCAATCTTATCGTTTTCTGAGGAATCTTCTTTGACATAGTCGATTATATGCTCTATGCCTTTTTTCAACCATTCAATATCACTTACACCAATAGGTGGTGAAGTAATTAAAAATGTTGTCTTCTTACGACACATCCCGAATCTTTTACTAAAAACAGTCTTAGAAGCGCTTCGTATTGACAGAGGAGTGCTCATTTTTATGTCCAAGCAGTTTTAAGTCAGAAACCTATCTGAGGAAAAATACAAGATTAACCAAATTTACATGACAAGAGTTGTAAAAAGACGCCGAAAACACCCGAATAATAACGGACTTTCACGAATATTTCCGGGAACTCCCGAAAAGTTATCAGAAAGAGACCAAGGATGGTATAATTGGCTGTTTATGGCTCTTATATAGTAGAATTTGTTTCTGAAGGACCTAAGACTTACGCTTACCTTGCCCGATCCACCAAAAAACTACTAACTGTATGTAAAATCAAAGGCCTCACCCTCAACCTTAAAACCTAAAAAACATTAAAATTTAAAGCTCTGAAAAAGATGCTGCTTAACGAAGCTGCTGAAATACTAGACATTGATAAGTCGTTACAGTAAGTGAAATTAAAAAGTTTAGAATTACAGGGCCCAAGAGAAAATTTAATGATGATCACGACACCCTTTCGGTTTAAAAAAAAAGAGTTGCTTAACGATGTTATGGTTTTGGTGTGGTATTGGAATGGTGTGGTATGGTATGGTATTGGGATGGTTTGGTAGGGTTTGGTGTGACAGTGGTTAACATGGGAGGAGGAGAAACGTGGAGTAAAGATTCAACATGCTGGCCGGGGTAAAGAAGTCGAGGTTGGAACACTGACCGCAGGAAAACGTCACGTTCCAATGGTTTTGAAAATGTTTGGCCGATAAATAACAACGTCAAGATACATCACGACCCCCGGTAGACAATTTTCATCGGACTTGGACACAATTGACCGGAGAGTTAATGTAATTCACGGCCAAGTACTTTCAGTGGAGGCAGGAGTAAATGGCCGAGGGATTTAATAAGTTACGGTCAAGTTAAATTTAGACCCCGGTAAACATTTTTAGTGGACTCGGAAACGTTTGACCGAGACATTTTATAAAGTTACGATCGATTTAAATGTAACCCTTAATAGAGTATCTTCAGCGGATCTGGACACTATTGACCGAGAAATTAAAAATATTACGGTCATGTTAAATGTAACCCCTGGTAAAGTATTTTCAGTGGTCTCGGTCATAATTGACCGAGATATTACACCGTCAAAGTACACCACAGTTCCCGGTTAAAAGTAGCTTAAAGCGAACCTGAGAATATTCATCCAATAAATTGCACCATGGAACTACAGTCAGACAAACTGATTTACAGAACTCAGACACAAATAACCAACCAAGTTTAAGGATTCAGAACAAAATACTGTATCATTATTGTCCTTCTAAAGAATGTATTTCATGTTTGCTTTAATTGTTTTTTGATATGTACCCATGATGTACCACTCGTAGTCAACTCCCCAATGTTGGTGTTGATAACAATATTTGACTAGTATTTAATAAGTTACGGCCAAGTTAAATGTAGACCCCGGTAAACATTTTTAGCGGACTCGGAAACGTTTGACCGAGACATTTTATAAAGTTACGATCGAGTTAAATGTAACCCTTAATAGAGTATCTTCAGCGGACCTGAACACTATTGACCGAGAAATTTAAAACATTGCGGTCATGTTAAATGTAACCCCCGGTAAAGTATTGTCAGTGGACTCGGTCATAATTGACCGAGATATTACACTGTCAAAGTACACCACAGTTGCAGGTTAAAAGTACCTTGAAGCGAACTTGAGAATATTCAACCAATAAAGTGCACCGTGGAGCTACAGTCAGACAACCTGTTTTACAGAACTCAAGACATAAATAACCAACCAAGTTTAAGGATTCAGAACAAAATACTGTATCAATACTGTCCTTCTAAAGTATGTATTTCATGTTTGTTTTAATTGTCTTTTGATATGTACCCATGATGTATCATCCGTTGTCAACTCCCCGATGTTGGTGTTGATAACAATATTTGATTAGTATGGACACAATTGACCGGAGAGTTAAATGTAGTTCCCAGGCAAGTACTTTCTGTGCAGGCAAGAGTAAATGACCGAGGGATTTAATAAGTTAGGTCAAGTTAAATGTAGACCCCGGTAAACAGTTTTAGCGGCGTCGAAAACGATTGACCGAGACATTTAAAAAAGTTACGATCGAGTTCAATGTAACCCTTAATAAAGTAACTTCAGCGGACCTGGACACTATTGACCGAGGAATTTAAAAGATTACGGTCATAAGATTACGGTCATGTTAAATGCAACCCCCGGTGAAGTATTGTCAGTGGACTCGGCAATAATTGACCGAGATAATACACCGTCAAAGTACGCCACAGTTCCCGGTTAAAAGTAGCTTGAAGCGAACCTGAGAATATTCATCCAATAAATTGCACCGTGGTACTACAGTCAGACAAACTGTTTTACAGAACTCAGACACAAATAACCTACCAAGTTTAGGGATTCAGAACAAAATACTGTATCATTATTGTCCTTCTAAAGAATGTATTTCATGTTTGTTTTAATTGTCTTTTGATATGGACCCATGATTTGTGTTAGTGTTGATAACAATATTTGACTAGTAGATGCAGTAGTTCAATATTATATACTTTGACTCTGTTTGTTGGTATATCGTAACAGAGTTTTGTAGTAAAACTAATTTAATGAATACAACCAAAAGTCACATCTGAACTCTAAAGAGTTTGACTTTACAAAATACCCTACTGTCAATTGTATCTTTATTACACACTAGTTGTAATTCATAAACAGTGGACCCGGAGGGTCTAACATTTAGAATCCTAGTTCTTATCAGGTGGGACACATTTTGTGTCCTACCATCTTCAAATGTAATTTCATCAAAGGGGTGTGGGCAAAGTAGTGATACTGATAGGAAAAATCTAACTCCACCATCACAATGGGGTTTGTTGAAAGTAATACCATAACATTCCATAACATACCCTTACCACACCATACCCTACCAAACCATCCCAATACCATACCCAACCATAACACAACATGCAAATATCACGCCAAAACCATAACATCATATACCAAAGCCACAATACCGATACCCCACCAAAGTCACCATTTCATACCCACAAATACCAAAACATACCATACCCACACCATACTAAACGATACCATACCACTCTATACCAAACTATACCATACCATCTCAATACCATACAATACCAATACCATCCCATACCCTAACACCCCACCCCAATACCATACAATAACATAACATTCCACTACCATCATACAAATACCAATTCCAATACCATACCATGCCGTACCAATACCACATCATATTAATGTTATCGAAGGGGTGCGGGAATCGCTCACCCTTTGCTGGATCTCATATGTCGGGACACAAAACGTGATCAAACTACCTTCAGTTTATTTTATTAAAAAGAGAGTCCCAATTCCAGATCCATGGAGTGGGGGTATAGCTTTTCTTGCCTGTTCATTTCTGCTAGTTTTTACAAGCCTTTTCTCTCCTTTAGGTTACTGTTAATGGTACCTTGAGGTTTTATAAAAAGTTCAATGTATAGAAGGTTGCCCAAATTAATTCTCAATTTACAGGCATACACAAGAAGTACAATTATTCACTCATGAAGCTAAAAACCAGTTATTGATCTAATGATCTAATAAAAAGACAAGGACACATCCCAATATAACAGCTAAAAATCAGATAAAGCATCATGTTCCAAAATAACAGCTAAAAAGTCAACATACTTTACTAACAATTACTTTTCTTCATGCATCATAACAGCTAAAAATAGTCAGAGAGCCATTTAAGCGAAGAGGGGTGTATTGACTCCCTTCCTCTTCAGTACCTTCAACATATATACTCACGTTAAACAGTCAGTCAAAGTATAATAAATTTTGTGTTGGTTTGTAACCAGTGTACCTGTATGTGTGCTCTTTTATAAGTTTAAATTACATGTATCTGACAGTGGCATGAGTTAAGAGAAATTATGTAGCTGAGATTTTGGATGATGTAGAGAAAACAATGCCAGAAGGTTGGGGAACGAAACGTTCCCCCTATCTTATAATGAATAAACCAAGTATTTACTCACTTAATTTTACATGACAAATAGAAGCAAATACCCTGGAGACTAACACCGAAGCTCACAACTAACAATAGCTCAAACTAGCACAGGAGATAAAATTTGAAAATATTCTGGAAAGCTAGTTAGAAGACCTACTCCTCTCTAGTTTATTTGATGTGTGTGTAGAGAAAACAATACCAAAAGAACGGGGGAGCTATTCACCCCCACCCATTTTATAATGGAAAACTACAGGTTTTATTAATAAACCAAGTCTTCACTCACTTAATTCGACATAACAAATAAAAGGATAATCCTGGAGACTAACAAATTAGTAGCTGAAACTAACAGATGACAATTGAGGGACCTACACAAACCAATGACAATTGAAGGACCTACGCAATCCAATGACAATCTAAACACCTACACAAACCAATGACAGTTGAAGGACCTACACAAACCTTTGCCAAGTAAGGGACCTACACTAACCAATGACAATTGAGGGACCTAAACAAGCCAATGACAATTTTAGGGACCTACACAAACCAATTAAAATTGAGGGACCTACACAAACCAATGACAATTGAGGGACCTACACAAACCAATGGCAATTGAGGGACCTCCAAACACCAATGACAATTAACGGACCTACACAAACCAATTTTAATTGTGGGACCTTCACATACTGATGCCAATCGAGAACCCTACATAAGCCAATGACAATTGAGGGACCTACACAAACCAATGACCATTGCGGGTCCTAAACAAACCAATGACTATTGAGGGACCTATGCAAACCAATGACAATTGAGGGACCTACACAAACCAAGGAAATTTCACAGAATTACACATACCAATGCATATTGAGGGACCAAAACCAACCAATGATAATTGAAGGACCTACATATACCAATGGCTATTGAGGAACCAACACAATCCAATTACAATTGAGGGACCAACTCGAGCCAACGACAATTGAGGGACCTACAAAAAAAGGCCATTGAGGGGCCTACACAAACCAATGACAATTATTGAGGGTCCAATACATACCATGACAATTGAGGGACCTACACAAACCAATGGAAATTGAGCGACCTATACAAACCAATGACACTTTTAGGACCTACACAAACCAATGACAATTGAGGGATCTACACAAGCCAATGAATCTTGGGGTAACTACACAAACCATAGAAAATTAAGGGACCTACACAAACCAATGGCAATTGAGTGCCTCCAAACACCAACGGCAATTGACGGACCTACACAAACGAATGACTATTGAGGGACCTACACATAGCAATGACAGCTGAGGGACCTAAATAAACCATTGAAAATTGAGAGACCTACACATGCCAATTACAATTGAGGGAATCACACAAAATTATGACAATTGAGGGACCTATTCAAAGCAATTTAAATTTAGGGAACCACCACATGACAATGACAATTGAGGGGCACAAACCAATGACAATTAAGGGACCTACACATACCAATGACTATTGAGGGACCAACACAAACCAATTAAAATTGAAGGACCTACTCGAACCAATGACAATTGAGGGACCTACAAAAACCAATGACAATTGAGGGTCCAATACATACCATGACAACTGAGGTACCTACACATACCAATGACAATTGAGGGACCTACACAAACCAATGAAAATTAAGGGGACCTACACAAACCAATGACGATTGAGGGACCTACTCATAGCAATGACAGCTGAGGAACCTAAACAAACCAATGACAATTGAGAGACCTACACTAACCAATTTCAATTGAGGAACCACCACATGACAATGACAATTGACGGGCAGAAACCAATGACAATTGAGGGACCTAAACAAACCAATTGCAATTGAGGGTTCTACACAAACCATTGGCAATTGAGGGACAAACGCTAACCAATGACAATATTGGAACCAACACAACACAATGACAATTGAAGGACCTACGTAAACCAATGACATTTGAGGGACTTACACAAACCAATAACAATTGTGGGACCTACACAAACCAATGACAATTGAGGGACCTACACATACCAATGAATATTTAAGGACCAACACAAACCAATGAAAATTGAGGGACCCACACATACCAATGACTGTTAAGGGGCCTACACATACCAATGCCAATTGAAGGACCTTCACAAACTAATGGCAATTGAGATTCTACACATACCAATGCTAATTGAGGGGCCTCACAAACCTATGTCAATTAAGGGACCTACACAAACCAATGGCCATAGAGGGACCTACACAATCCAATGACCATTGAAAGACCTACACATACAAATGACAATTGCGGGACCTGCACATGCCAATGACAATTGAGGGTCTTATTCAACCCAATTGCAATCGAGAGGCCTCCACATACCAATGACAATTGAGGGCCTTACACAAACCAATACCATATGAGAGACCGATACAAACCATTGACAATTGAGAGACTTACACTAACCAATGACAATTGAGGGACCTACACAAACCTATGACAACTGTAGGGACCTACACAAAACAATGACAATGTTAGGTACCTACACAAACCAACGACAATTGAGGGACCTACACAAACCAATGACAATTGAGGGACCTACACAAACCAATAACATATGAGAGACCGATACAAACTATTGACAATTGAGAGACCTACACTAACCAATGACAATTGAGGGACCTACACAAACCTATGACAACTGTAGGGACCTACACAAAACAATGACAATGTTAGGTACCTACACAAACCAACGACAATTAAGGGACCTACACAAACCAATGACCATAGAAGGACCTACACAATCCAATGACCATTGAAAGACCTACACATACAAATGACAATTGCGGGACCTGCACATGCCAATGACAATTGAGGGTCTTATTCAACCCAATTGCAATTGAGAGACCTCCACATACCAATGACAATTGAGGGCCTTACACAAACCAATACCATATGAGAGACCGATTCAAACCATTGACAATTGAGAGACTTACACTAACCAATGACAATTGAGGGACCTACACAAACCTATGACAACTGTAGGGACCTACACAAAACAATGACAATGTTAGGTACCTACACAAACCAACGACAATTGAGGGACCTACACAAACCAATGACAATTGAGGGACCTACACAAACCAATAACATATGAGAGACCGATACAAACTATTGACAATTGAGAGACCTACACTAACCAAAGACAATTGAGGGACCTACACAAACCAATGACAATTGAGGGACATACACATACCAATGAAAATTGGGGACCTACACCAATCAATGACAATTGAGGGAACAACACAAATCAATAACAATTGAGGGACCTACACAAACCATTGAAAATTGAAGGAATCATCCTAACCAATTGCAATTAAGTGACCTCCACATACCGATGACAATTGAGAGACCTACACAAACCAATAACATATGAGAGACCTAAACAAACCATTGACAATTGAGAGACCTACACATACCAATGTAAATTGGGGGATTTACACAAATTAATGACATTTGAGGGACCAACACAAACCAATGACAATGGAGGGGCCTACAAAATGCAATGAAAATTGAGGGACCTACACAAACCGTAGACAATTGTAGGCACCCACACAAAACAATGTCAATGTTAGGTACCTACACAAACCAACGACAATTGAGGGACCTACACAAACCAATGAAAATTGTAGGACCTTCACATACCAATGAAAATTTGAGGACCTACACAAACCAATGACGATTGAGAGACCAACCCAAACCAATGACAATTGAGGGACCTACACAAACCAATGACAATTTAGGGACCCACACAATTCGTAGACAATCGTAGGGACCTATACAAAACAATGACAATGTTAGGTACCTAAACAAACCAATTGCAATTCTAGGGCCTTCACATACTAATGACAATTTAGGGTCCTACATAAACCAATGACAATTGAGGGACCTAAAAAACCGATAACAATTGGGAGATCTATACTAAACATTGACTATTGAGGGACCTACACAAACCAATGAAAATTGAGGGACCTACACAAACCAATGACAATTGAGGGACCCACACCAACCAATGACTATTGAGGGAACAACACAACCCAATGCTTTCTAAATAAATTACATTTCAAAGTATAGCTCCTTCAATTGTTTTGATACTTATTTGCAGTACATAGTTTAGGTTTTTTGTAAGATGTAGAGGATGTTTACTGGTACATATATACCAAGTTTAGTTTAAATCGTTCTAGCCGTTCTTAAGATATTGCATTTCAAAATATAGTTCCTTCAAATGTTTTGACACTACATGCAGTACAGAGTTTAGGGTTTTGAAAGATGTAGTGGAGGTTAACAAATACCTGTACACCAAGTTTCATTCAAAAATGCCCCGTCTTTCCTAAGATATTACATTTCAAAGTATAGCTCCTTCAATTGTTTTGATACTACCTGCATTCTAGAGTTTAGGTTTTTAAGAGATGTAGTGGAGGTTAATAAGTACCTGTACACCAAGTTTCATGTAAATCGGCTGAGCCGTTCTCAAGATATTACATTTCAAATTATATATCCTTCAATTGTTTTGATACTACCTGCATTACAGAGTTTAGGTTTTGAAAGATGTAGTGGAGGTTAACAAATACCTGTACACCAAGTTTTATTCAAAAAGGCCCATTCTTTCTTAAGATATTACACTTCAAATTATAGCTCCTTCATTTGTTTTGATACTCTTTGCAGTACAGAGCTTAGGGTTTTGTAAGATGTAGAAGATGATAACAAATACCTGTACACCAAGTTTCATGTAAATCGGCTGAGCCGTTCTCAATATATTTAATTTTGAAATTTTGCCCCTTCCTTTTTTGAGATGCAACCCGCAACATTTTATTTAAGATTTTTCATAAAAGTGGATACCCCTCTGGAGTGCCTACGGTACGTGGTAGGCAGTTTTCTGGTGTCAAAACGACCCTAGGACCTTCCGTTTTCGAGATATTAGTGATTTTTGAGTTTTTGGCAACACTTTCTTGCGATATATACGTATAACTGTGTATATATATATAAAGTGGGTTGGCAGCAATTGCTGGTCATATATGTATACCAGGCTGGTAGCGTGACGTAACTTGGTTAGGTGTTATATACTAATTTTGCGTAGGTTGGTAGGTCATTCTTTTTCTTACTCTATAACATAGTTTATACATTTTTATATATACACTGCAGGTATTTTGTTCCTTGGGTTGGCAACACTAGATCACGTGGGCGGGTCACATGGTTGGCCAATTATCTATACAATATATTTTTCTCAGCCATCTGGGTCATCATCTTGAATCACGTGTTCAAAAAAAGGTTTCCCACCACGTGGACGCTGCCATCTTGGAAAAGTGCGGGAAAAACACGTGGTACGAAGATAGGTTAACACACGTGGTCTAAAGTGAGTTTAGAACACGTGGTCAGCCACGTGGGCGCCACCATCTTGAAAAAAACGCGGAAAAACATGTGACAAAAGTTAGGTTAACACACGTGGTCTAAGGTGAGGTTAGAACACGTGGTCAGCCACGTGGGCGCCGCCATTTTGAAAAAACGCGGGAAAAAACACGTGGTAGAAAGTTAGGTTAACACACGTGGTCAAAAGTGAGGTTAGAACACGTGGTCAGCCACGTGGGCGCCGCCATCTTTTAAAAGGGGCGGGGCTTGATGACGTCATCGGTCACGTGACCGGCTCTCGACCAATCAGGATCAGGTTTTATCCTCTCAGGAGGTCCACTCGAAATACTATTAACAACCTAGCCCGAGACTCATGATTATTATTATTAGTGAATTTCCTCTGGCATGAACCGCACGGTGAAACTTAAGCCCGTGACCACCATAGAAGTTCCTAATTTGACCCCCGGAACAGGTTTTGGGGGTCGCTAACAACTTTATATATATGTGTGTGTTCGCTCTAGCGGTCGCATTTTTTGTCCGATTTACTTGAAATTAAGTGGGAACCATCCCTTCACTAAACAGTTGTGCAAGTTCGTTGGGCAAAACAATCGGACAACTCTAACCCCATTTTTTGGGAATTATAATTTTTCAAATTTCGAATTTTTGAGCCGAAAAAGGGTCAGAAAAACCCGAATGTAAAATTAATGCAACCATAAAGATGGAGATAAGTAAGGCGAATGTTTTAAGCCCTCTCTCGTCATTCTAGCATAAATATTTACCGAGTTATAAAGAAAATGTTAATTATCTTAACATAGTACGTTACCTTATGGGGATTCTACACTGGAAAAATCTGTTTTTCATATCTTGATGTAGTTTATCACCCCCAACTATACCAACTTGTTATCCTGACTACACCTCCTCCTAACCTTATAATGTACAACATTTCCATCCTAATAGTGAATTTAAGTATAACGAGAATCATCAAAACAGCCAAAAATTACATTTTTAAATTTAAAAAAACTTTACTAGTGTTGTTTTAAACCCATAATTAGATTTTTTAAAGATTTTAATCCGGAAATTCACTTCCTTCAGTAGTGGCTAACTACGGGTTTTGGATATATTTTGACCTATTTTTTCCATAAGAATAACATGGAAATAAAAAATTGCACACTAGCCCGATCCTCAATTTTTTCTCAAATACAAATTTTACCTTTAGCCTATACTACTGTCCAACCATTTCCTATATTAAATACATTTTTCAAAACCCAATCCACCCCTATATTTTTTTTAATTAATTTTCGAAATCAGGCTAAAAACCAACTTTGTTGTTTATGTCCCGATTTGTCTGCAATTTCGATATGTTATTGTCCTAAGCCAATGCTTTAATAAATTCCACATACATTTCCAAAATTCACTATTACGGTCAAAACATTTTTGGAAAATATTCTGCCGATTGCCAACTTCTTTATTTACTGTCCGATTTTATTTATTTTTAGATATGTTATAGCCTTAAACTATTGTATGTATAATTACCATATATGAGTTCCAAATTGTATAGTTTACACAGAAAAAAACAACTTTGGTGTTTATGGTCCGAATTGTCTACAATTTGGATATGTCTTTCCCAGACAGTAGTATATATTCGGGGGAGGATTTTCTCCCTCAATTTGTAAATCTGTATATTCGGTTTTAAGGATTGCAATATATTTTGTTAAACACACCACAAGATTCTGATACCCTTTACATCTTTAGTGTGTATGTGTATTAATACCCAAAATGTGGTCGATATTTTGTTTTTTTGTCCAATATGTAGTCAGGCTGTTTATGGATTTGTCTGTTAATGCAATAAATTAAAAAAAAATACTACCAATTGCCCCTTTATTTACCGTTCCCCCAAAACTAAAATTACCTTATATTATCTCCCCTTTAATGCAGTTTTGTCGTAATCAAACTATCATTGGATTTGTCTGCAATATGTTACTGTTCTAGTACCCCGTTTTCAAATTCAATATTATGGTTAATTTTTTTTTAAATAAATGCACAATTTGGCTGGTATAATTGCCAATACTTCGTATCGTTATGTACCCGAAGTTGGGGCCCACCTCTCATTGTAGTAATATTCCACAAAATTTTTATGGTCCGAACTAACTACAATTTAATGTTCTAAGAGCTAATAAATAATTTTTTCTATTCGTTAACCCCACATGTAACTCTACTAATTTTAGATGATTATTACGTAGTCCTAGACTAAAATATAATTATCCCCCAATTCCGTTATCTTAAATTACGACCTTTATTTTGCGATTTTATCGATTGTCAAGTATAGGCCACAACTATTGTATTCTGCCCCAACTTGGGCTACACCTCCTACCTCTTGGATATGTTATTCGCAAAATACTAATGGATATGTTGTTGTGTGTAAATGCATATAATTGTGTTCCAATTCTTAAATTCTTTTAGATATTTTAGAAAAAAGACTTTAAACCCCAAAAAAACTACACACAAAACCCCAACCTTTCTTTGTGCTTGTTCGTAGTAGTCTTTATTTTATTCTGCTTAATTTTAATTTTGTAGTTAAAATCAAAATTTCCACTTTCTAGCTCCCTTTCCAGCCAATAGTTGGAGACATAAAGGTTACGAATGTTTTTGTATTGTACAATATACCTTTTTCTACACATATGCTGGACTTGTTTAATAGCGCTTATTAATAATTCCGTGCCATCTTTCTAATCCTCCAATCTACTACATTCTTTACATTTAATATTACCTTTAATATCTTGCATTAACATTGCATTAGACATCTCTATATCTTCTTGCCCAACAACGGTATCCCATCCACTATTATAGAAACTTAAGTTTTCTATTTTCGGAAAGAAATTACTGTAAAATGTTACAGTTATGTTAGTTTTAAAACTAGCAAGTGGCTCGTTGGTAGATAGGTAAATAATGTCCAAATCACCATTATGCACTGTGTGTGGTAATACGCTATAACCTTCTCTATTCTTATTTATCTCTATAAACACAGTTTTACAAAAACCATTAACATAGTATTCACCTCTATGTCCATCTTTCTCTGCAAATACCCCCACATAGATACACTTGTTCTTATTGTTTACTACAAAGGCATATACTATGTAAGTAGAGAAGAACTAAGGGTTTAACATATATTTTACCACATTTTCCCCATAAGAATAACATGGGGTTCAATTTTTGCACCGAAACCCGAACCCGACCTATATAAAATTTTCTTTTTGGCCTATACTAGAACCCGACCTTTGCCTATATATGAAATACATTTCCCATTCCCCATCCGCCCTCTATGTTTTTTTTAAATTAATTTTCAAAATCAGGCTAAAAAGCTAACTTTGTTGTTTATGGTCCGATTTGTCTGCAATTTGGATATGTTATTGCTCTAGGCTAATGCATTATTAAATTCCACTTACATTTCCCAAATTCACCATTATGGTCTAATTACAAAATATTTTTGAAAAATACTATAGTGCCAATTGCCAACTTCTTTATTTACTGTCCAATCTGACTGATTTTAAAATATTTTGTAACCTTCAACTATTATATATATAATGTACCATATATAAGTTCCAAATCTGATACTTTGTTTAGTTTATATATATATATATATAATCCATACAAAATTAAATTTATTGTTTATTGTCCGATTTGCCTGCACTTTAGATATGTTATTGTCCTAAGCTAATGCATAAGTAAATACCACATACATTTCTCAAATTCACTATTACGGTCAAATTAAAAAAATTTTGATAAATATACTACCAATTACCAACTTCATTATTTATTGTCCGATTTGATTTATTTTCGGATATGTTATAGCCCCCAACTATTATATCTAAAATTACCATATATTATTTCCATTAACCCTATTATACAGTCGATATGTTGTTTTTTGCCACAACTTAAAAAATAACTTTGGTATTTGTGGTCCGATTTGTTTGCAATGTATTACTGGCTTAGTACATAAGTAAATATAACCTAAAATTTCGAAATTTAATTTAAAAGATATTTTATAAGTTACTGCCAGTTTCCAACTCCTTTATTTACTGTTCGACTTGTTATAGCCCCCAACTCTTATATGTAAAATGACCATATATTATATCTAATACTTTGTAAAGTATATAATATATCAAGAAAAAAACTAACTTTTGTGGTTATGGTCCGATTTGTCTACAATTTGGTTACTGTCCTAAGCGACGGCATAAGTAAACGCAATCCCAAAACTTAAACACAATTTTGTAAATTATAGTGCAAATTGCAGACTTCTTAATTTAGCATTTAACTTATTTTCGGATATGGTATAGCCCCAACTATGTAAAATTTACCATACATAATTTCCGGTACTTTGTATAATTTATATGCAACATATCCACAAAAACTAACTTTGTGTTAATGGATTTGTTTGTAACTTGGTTAGTGTCCTAAGTTAATGTATTAGTTAATTCCACCTATAATTTCCAAATTTAAACAATATTTTTCTTAATTACTAAGGTGGTAGTGCCATCTTATTGTCTGATTTGACTTTTGGCTATGTCCCAACCATGTAAAATTACCATATTTTTTCCCAAATTCAATACTTTGTAAAGTATATAATATATCATTAAATAACTTTTGTTCTGATTTGTCTACAATTTGTGTTGTTGTCTTAATGCAATATTAAATTCCACCTATAATTTCCAAATTTAAACAATATTTGTAAATTACAATAGTTAGCCAATTGCCACCTTCTTTATGTCCGTTTTTTGGATATGTCCCCAACCATGTAAAATTGCCGTATAGTTCCAAATTCGATACTCTGTATAATGTATAAATATCGGTGTTTTTGATCCGATTTGTTTGTAATTTGTTTACTGTCTTAGGTTAGTGCATCCCGTATAATTTCCATATTCAATATTACGGTAAAAAATTCCCCCGTCGTAACAAACCTGCATACTCAGCGAATTTCCAATGCAGACTTATGTTTCTCACTACGACATAAAGCCTCTTACCAAGTTTCATAAAAATGCATACATAAATAAGTGATATATAGAATTTTATTTATTCTCCATAGAATAACAATAGGGCTGAGTACGCAGGTTTGCTGCAACAAGGAACACAAAATATGTGTTTGTATGTAATTATCAATATACCTCAACCAGGTGAAGCTACATATTAAGTTTTATTAATTTATGTTCATAATTAAGGGAGATATAAAACTTTACTTATTCTCTATAAGAATATCATTAGGGCTGAGTATGAAGATTTGCTGCTACTGGGATGGTAAAAAAAAAATCAATTATTCGTGCAAATATCAATATACCAGTACTACGTGAAGCCACATACCAAGTTTCATCAATATACATTCATAAATAAACGAGATATCAAATTTTATTTATTCTCTATAAGGATAACATTGGACAACGTACTGTGTTTAGCACTTAGAATATCTCTGCAACGGTTCGGCGTCGATCAACAATTAAAAACACCAAAATGTTTGTGTTGTTGAGCTAAACGTATTGATAAAAAGAAATATGAATTAGTTAGAATTAGATTTGCGTTAAGGTCTTGTAGAATATGCGTATTTGTATTTAATAAAATAAAGGTGTTTGTTATATGATGTAGGATTGGTCATTACTTCACAACACATTTAACATAACAATTACATATTCTGACAACTCTGGTAATACAACAGATTATGTGTATTATAGAATAGCATGGACGTTTCTGTAGAACAATTATAAGTTGCCCATTTAATTATAAGACTCGTATATTAGCATTATTTATAACTGTTTATATTATAATACATACATAAATTACTCTACTTCATTGGATATATATAAGAATGCAGGGTTTAATTAATAATGCAAAACCCGATACTATAGAAGGACTTAGGAAGAATTGATTGTAAAATATTGTAAAATTTTAACATTTTAGGTACAAATGCGGGATGGCATCGTTAGTTTTTAATATAAAAGTTTAATTATATTGAGACTATAGCAGTATACTTATTTAGTCAAATTTGGAATTAAATTAATAGTTTATATGGGCATTCCATCATTGTATTACATATTTGCACACATATGGGACAGAAAACTTAATAAACCGTATACACCATGTCTAATAATCTCTAAACATAATTTATCCAAGACAGTTTATTCTTATATGTTATAGATGTAGAATTAGTAAATATACCAGAATGTTTGGACAAAATCAACATTAGGATTGTAAATAAAACACATAGTGCAGCAAATAATTGGAATTGATTATAGACTATCCTCATATGCACTAGACTTGGTCAAGAACAACTATTTACAATTTATAGGCAGAATCAGTTGGATAACAAATAAAATGGCCAAGTTCTATAACACATACAACTAAGCAAATAAACATTTCTAAGGTATTTTAAGAGGTCTAAGAGTCACAAATTGGAGATAAGATTGTGGAATCAAATACAGCTCTGAATTTGGTATTTATACATATACAATATACAATAGTGGGCGATAACCAATAAAGTTTCACAATTAAAGTAAGATAACATTTTGGACATGAACACCCGTTTGGACTTGTAAATAAAGAAGTTATAAAATATCACAATCATGGATTTAAAGTAAGAGGTGTTTACATATCTTATTTGGCAATAACAACAAGTTTTGATGATGGTGATAGTACATGCCTTTGGGTGATATATCTGACACTAAAAAATTGACAGTTAAAAAATAGTATATAATATGTTTTAACTTTGCAAAGTATATAATTTGTTAACAGTTGTTGGTATATTTTATCCATTGAGGATCTGGAAATCTGTCCTATGATTTGTTGTATGTAGTATTTATACAAAAACTAGTATAGTACAAAATAATATCGATCAACAAACACCAAATTCGGTATTTTAGGAATATATGCCAATTATACAATAGTTGTAGGCTATAAAATACATGAGAATCGATAAAATAAGGAAGCTGGTCGATTTTAATTATTGTAACGGAATTGGAAGATAAATATGTGCTTTAGCCTAAGACAACAACATATGCAATAATATATTAAATCGTCCAAAGTTAGAAGTATTTTGCAAAAATACAGTTACATAGTATGGGGATAAAACATGGGCTATAAAATATCCGAAAATCGGACGGTACTATAGTAATTTACAAAATATTGTCTAAATTTAATTTTGGTGATTGTAGGTGGAATTTACTTATGCATGAGGAAAGTAACATATCCTAATATCCATGGACCATAAACTCCAAAGTTAATTTTGTGAATACATTATATACAAAGAATTGAATTAGAGATATTATGTGACAAATATACTATAACCTATTATAACATATCCGAAAACCTAATCAGATGGTAAATAAGCCGGCATTTGGCACTATTGTAATTTTTTTTATTTTACCGTAATATTGAATATGGAAATTATATGGGATGCACTAACTTAAGACAGTAAACAAATTACAAACAAATCGGATCAAAAACACCGGTATTTATACATTATACAGAGTATCGAATTTGGAAATATATAGTAATTTTACATGGTTGGGGACATATCCAAAAATCGGACATAAAGAAGGTGGCAATTGGCTAACTATTATAATTTACAAATATTGTTTGAATTTGGAAATTGTAGGTGGAATTTAATTTTGCATTAAGACAACAACACAAATTGTAGACAAATAAGAACAAAAGTTATTTAAGGATATATTATATACTGTAAAAAGTATTGAATTTGGGAAAAATATGGTAATTTTACATGGTTGGGACATAGCCAAAAGTCAAATCAGACAATAAGATGGCACTACCACCTTAGTAATTAAGAAAAACATTGTTTAAATTTGGAAATTATAGGTGGAATTAACTAATACATTAACTTAGGACACTAACCAAGTTACAAACAAATCCATTAACACGAAGTTAGTTTTTGTGGATATGTTGCATATAAATTATACAAAGTACCGGAAATTATGTATAGTAAATTTTACATAGTTGGGGCTATACCATATCCGAAAATAAGTTAAATGCTAAATTAAGAAGTCTGCAATTTGCACTATAATTTACAAAATTGTGTTTAAGTTTTGGGATTGCGTTTACTTATGCCGTCGCTTAGGACAGTAACCAAATTGTAGACAAATCGGACCATAACCACAAAAGTTAGTTTTTTTCTTGATATATTATATACTTTACAAAGTATTAGATATAATATATGGTCATTTTACATATAAGAGTTGGGGGCTATAACAAGTCGAACAGTAAATAAAGGAGTTGGAAACTGGCAGTAACTTATAAAATATCTTTTAAATTAAATATCAAAATTTTAGGTTGTATTTACTTATTTAGTAAGCCAGCAATATATAGTACAAAAATCTGACCACAAATACCAAAGTTAGTTTTTAGGTTGTGGCAAAACAAACAACATATCGACTGTATAATAGGGTTAATGGAAATAATATATGGTAATTTTAGATATAATAGTTGGGAACTATAATATATCCGAAAATAAATCAAATCGGACAATAAATAATGAATTTGACAATTGGTAGTATATTTATCAAAATATTTTTTTTAATTTGACCGTTATAGTGAATTTGGGAAATGTATGTGGTATTTACTTATGCATTAGCTTAGGACAATAACATATCCAAAGTGCAGGCAAATCGGACAATAAACACCAAATTTAATTTTGTATGGATTATATATATATATATATATATAAACTATACAAAGTATCAAATTTAGAACTTATATATGGCATTATACATATAATAGTTTAAGGCTATAAAATATTCGAAAATCAGTCGAATCGGACAGTAAATAAAGAAGTTGGCAATTAACACTATAGTATTTTTCAAAAATATTTTGTGATTTGACCGTAATAGTGAATTTGAGAAATGTGAGTGGAATTTATTAATGCATTAGACTAGAACAATAACATATCCAAATTGCAGACAAATCGGACCATAAACACCAAAGTTAGCTTTTTAGCCTGATTTTGACAATTAATTTAAAAAAATATAGAGGACGGATGGGGAATAGGAAAAAATGTATTTCATATATAGGCAAAGGTCGGGTACTAGAATAGGCAAAACAGAAAATTTGTATATGCCGGGTTCGGATGTCGGTGCAAAAACTGAACCCCATGTTATTCTTATGGGGAAAATGGGGTAAAATATTTACTAAACCCTTAGTTCTTATCTACTACTATGTCCACAATGTTCTAGATCCTCCCAACGCTGCAGGAAGTAATCATTTAATTTATCATCTCTTCCCCTTATGTCTTGTTCCCTAGCCAACTGTGCTTTGTATTCCTCTTTAACTGCAACAGTCTTTTCCACATATTACAATTTACTCTTATTGGTGTCTATGTCTTCTAATTCCAATTTCCTCTTTTTGGAACACCTCTCTAAGAAAGGCTTGGTAAGTGGCTCTATTTCTTTAATAATGTGTGGGTACAGTTCATTGGTCCGGCTTTTTAAAATGTAGGGAGTAAGGTTAGGACTTTTCACTAAGCCTAATTCTTCTAAATTTATGTTTTTACGTATAGTGGAGAAAGGTGTATTTGACTTTGTAAAATATGTGCCCCCAGATTAGATGTAACACTTATGCTTTACACTTATAGTATCTGGAAATTTCTCTATTACCTCCACATAGTTGGCAAACAGTTATAGCTAAATGCCGATAGAGCATACTTTATTAACTTTATTTTTGAAACTCATAATAGCGATGGATTTGAATTTATTTTTTTGATTTATTTGGACTTTCCTATCGCTTCTAGTGTTTAAAACTACACTACGTTTCGGGAGGTAAGGAAACTCCTCCCGTTTTCAAGTGAACCCTACTTACATCTAAATATCAAATTCTTACACCTAACTAACCTACATTTTTTTGGATTTTTTAAAATATTTTTCTTTTACATTTTAATTTACACTAACACAAAGATAACAAATATATATACAAAAAATCAAATCAATACACTAATACAACATTTATATATACACCCAACTAACCTACATTTTTTGGATTTTTTAAATTATTTTTCTTTTACATTTTAATTTACACTAACACAAAGATAACAAATATATATACAATAAATCGAATACAATACACTAACACAACATTTATATATACGAACAAATGGAAAACTGACAATTCATTACCTGTTCTGCATCGTAGCCTCCAAGCTGACGGCAATCACGGGAACTTCAATCTCACGTCCATCCACAACCAAACCGCGCACTCGACTGAAGTCCAAATAAATCAAAAAAATTAATTTATTAACTTCTCCCTTTGTGTACTATCTTTTGGCAGTTTTCGTTATATTCTAGTTATCTTCTTCGTATTACTATTACCCCAATACGCGTATTGTAATAAATCGTTAAACACTAAACAACAACTCTTTTGTAACTGATTAGCAACTTTCGTCCACATCTTATGCAGAGGTACAGCATAGAATGGAGCATTTTGGAAGTACCTTTTGTTGTCTTCTATTAGGCTTAAACAATCTCTTAAAGGTTTGAACTCTTTACTAAATCCTCTACAATAGTTATAGATTGTTGCCTCTAACCTTGTTATTCCATTCTCTCTAGCTAGTTTAGACGAAAATGTTTCTTTTAATCTCACATCTGAACAGTTTACAAAGTTTATTATATGGTTTCTTATAGTTTTAACTACTTCAGGGCTTGTAACCTGGCATATAAATTGATTATATATTTTCACCCTGCTATTTACATTAAACCAAGTTAAACAGTCTTTACTAATATAGAATATATTATCTACGATAACGTTACGACATCCTCGTACTCCCCTTGGTAGCAAAAGTCAAAGTTTTTTGTTAGATATTGGCACATTTCCTCTTTATTTTTGGATTCAATCCAAATCTCGTGTTAAATCGAAATCCATAAGATTGTCCATTTCTTTTTCCAGATCTTGTTGTATCTTGGGAAGGTCTTCCA